>JAQQAC010002837.1:52305869-52327958 GCA_029783875.1 Phataginus tricuspis | reverse complement strand
ACATATGCACCCCTATGTTTATCGCAGCACTATTTACAATAGCCAAGATATGGAAGCAACATAGATTTCCATCAGTAGATGAATGGATAAAGAAGAGGTGGTACATATACACAATGGAATACTATTCAGCCATAAGGAGGAAGCAAATGCTACCATTTGCAACAACATGGATAGAGCTGGAGGATATTATGCTCAGTGAAATAAGCCAGGCAGAGAAGGCAAGTGCCCAATGATTTATCTCATTTGTGGAGTGTAACAATGCAGCAAAACTGAAGGAACAAAATAGCAGCAGACTCACAGACTCCAAGAAGGGAGTAGTGGTTACCAAGGGAGAGGGGTGTGGGAAGGTAGGGAGGGAAGGAGGGAGAAGGGGATTGAGGGGTATTATGTTTAGTACACAAGGTGTAGGGTGTGATGGGGAAACTGTAGCACAGAGAAGGCAAACAGTGAATTTGTGGCATCTTACTACACTGATGGACAGTGACTGCATTGGGGTACAGGTGTGGACTTAATGATATGGGTAAAAGTAGTCACCACATTGTTTTCTCATGTGAAACCTTCATAAGAGCATATATCAATAATACCTTAATAAAAAATAAAAAAAAAAGAATCTTTAGATTGTGCTTGAAATAACGTACTCAGTGAATTAAGTTAGATTGTTAGATAGTAAAGAAGCTACCCTTGAACCTTTGGTAACCATGAATCTAAAGCCTGCAATGGCCATAAGTGCATACCTATTGATAATCATCCTAAATGTAGATGGACTGAATGAACCAATCAAGAGACAGAGTCACTGAATGGAAAAAAAACAGGTCCCATCTATATGCTGTCTACAAGAGACGAACTTCAAACCCAAAGACATACACAGACTAAAAGTGAAGGGATGGAAGGAGATACTTTATGCAAATAATGGGGAGAAAAAAGCAGGAGTTGCAGCACTTGCATCAGATAAAATACACTTCAAAACAAAAAAAGTAACAAGAGACAGAGAAGGCATTATATAATGATAAAGGGGTCAGTCCAACAAGAGGATATAACCATTATAAATATCTATGCAACAACCATAGAGCATCTACTTATGTGAAACAAATAGTAAGAGAAATAAAGGGGGAAGTAGAATGTAATGCATTCATTTTCAGAGACTTTAACACACCACTCACTCCAAAGGACAGATCAACCAGACAGAATATAAGTAAGGAGACAGAGGCACCTAAAAACACATTAGAACAGATGGACCTAACAGTCATCTACAGAACATGCCACCCAAAAGCAGCAGGATATACCTTCTTCTCAAGAACACATGGAACATTTTCAAGAATAGATCGTATACTAGGCCACAAAAAGATCCTCATTAAATTCAGAAGGATTGAAATTGTACCAACCAGCCTCTCAGAACACAAAGGTATGAAACTAAAAATAAACTTTTCATAGAAAACAAAAGAGCCCATAAACACATGGAGGCTTAACAACATGCTCCTAAATAATCAAGGGATTGGTGACCAAATTAAAACAGAGACCAAGCAATATATGCAGACAAATGAAAACAATAACTCAACACCACAATATCTGTGGGATGTAGTGAAGGCCGTGCTAAGAAAGCATTTGCAATACAGGCCCACCTCAGGAAAGAAGAACAATCCCATATGATCAGTCTAAACTCAAAAGTAATGAACAAGAAAAAGAAGAATGAGGCCCAAGTCAGGAGAAGGAGGGGCATAATAAAGATCAAAGCAGAAATAAATAAAATTGAGAAGAATAAAGCAATAGAAGGAATCATGAAACCATGAGCTGTTTCTTTGAGAAAATAAATAAAATAGATAAACCCCTAGCTGACTTATTAAAAAGAAAAGAGAGTGTACACACATAAGCACAATCAGAAATGAGAAGAAAAATCACTACAGACACCACAGAAATACAAAAAATTATTAAGGAATACTATGAAAAATTCTATGCTAACAAACTGGATAATCTAGAAGAAATGGGCAACTTTCTAGAAAATACAACCTTCCAAGACTGACCCAGGAAGAAACAGAAAACTTGAACAGAACAATAACCAGCAGTGAAATTGAATTGGTAATCAAAAAACTACCTAAGAATAAATGTCCTGGACCAGATGGCTTCACTGCTGAATTTTATACATTTAGTGAAGACCTAATACCCATCCTCCTTAAAGTTTTCCAAAAAGTAGAAGAGGAGGGAATACTTCCAAACTCATTCTATGAGGCCAGCATCACTCATTAATACCACAACCAGGCAGACACCCCAAAACCAGAAAATTACAGATCAACATCCCTGATGAACATAGATGCAAAAATACTCAAAAAAATATTAGCAAACTGAATTCAAAAATATGTCAAAAAGATAATCCATCATGATCAAGTGGGATTTATTCCAGGGATACAAGGATAGTACAATATTTGAAAATCCATCAACATCATACACCACATCAACAAAAAGAAGGATAAAAATCACATGATCATTACTATAGATGCTGAAAAAGCATCATGATAAAAACTCTCAAGAAAATGGGTATAGACGGCAAGTACCTCAACATCATAAAGGCCATATATGACAAACCCACAAACAACATCATACTTTACAGTGAAGAGCTAAAAACTTTTCCTTTAAGATTGGGAACAAGACAAGGATGCCCACTCTCTCCACTTTTATTTAACATAATACTGGAGGTCCCAGCCACGGCAATCAGACAACACAAAGAAATAAAAGGCATCCAGATTGGTAAGGAAGAAATTAAACTGTCACTGTTTGAGGATGACATGATATTGTACATAAAAAACCCTAAAGAATCCACCCCAAACCACTAGTACTAATAACTGAATTCAGCAAAGTTGCAGGATACAAAATTAATGCACAGAAATCTGTAGCATTACTATATACTAGCAATGAACTAGCAGAAAGAGAAATCAGAAAACAATTCCATTTAAAATTGCATCTAAAAGAATAAAATACCTAGGAATAAACCTAACCAAGGAGGTGAAAGACCTATACTCTGAAAACTACAAGATGCTCATGAGAGAAATTAAAGAAGATGCCAATAAATGGAAATACATCCCATGGTCACGGATAGGAAGAATTAATATTGTCAAAATGGCCATCCTGCCTAAAGCAATTTACAGATTCAATGTAATCCCTATCAAAATACCAGTGGCATTCTTCAATGAACTAGAACAAATAGTTCTAAAATTCATATGGAACCACAAAAGACCCTGAATAGCCAAAGCAATCCTGAGAAGGAAGAATAAAGCTGGGGGGATTACGTTCCCCGACTGTAAGCTCTACTACAAAGCCACAGTAATCAAGACAACTTGGTATTGGCACAAGAACAGACCCACAGAATAGGGAAACCAGATATAAACCCAAGTATATATGGTCAAATAATATATGTTAAAGGAGACACGAATATACAATGGGCAAATGACAGCCTCTTCAACAACTAGTGTTGGCAAAACTGGGCAGCTACATATAAGAGAATGAAACTGGATTACTGTTTAACTCCATACACAAAAGTATACTCAAAATGGATCATGGACCTGAATGTAGGTCATGAAACCATAAAATTCTTAGAAAAAAAGATAGGGAAAAATCTCTTGAATATAGACATGAGCAGCTTTTTCCTGAACACATCTCCTTGGGCAAGGAAAACAAAGCAAAAATGAACAAATGGGACTACATCAAACTAAAAAGCTTCTGTACAGCAAAGGACACTATCAGTAGAACAAAAGGCATCCTACAGTCTACAGTATGGGAGAATATATTCATAAGTGACATATCCGATAAGGGGTTAACCCCCAAAATATATAAAGAACTCACATGCTTCAACACCCAAAAAGCAAGTGACCTGATTAAAAAATGGGCAGAGAATCTGAACAGACATTTCTCCAAAGAGGAAATTCGAATGGTCAACAGGCACATGAAAAGATGCTGCACATCACTTATCATTAGGGAATGCAAATTAAAACCACAATGAGGTATCACCTCACACTAGTTAGGATGGCCAACATCCAAAAGAAAAGAAACAACAAATGCTGGTGAGGATGCAGAGAAAGGGGAATCCTTCTACACTGTTGGTGGGAAGGTAAATTGGTTCAACCATTGTGGAAAGCAATTTGGAGGAGGTTCCTCAAAAAACTAAGACTAGAAATACCATTTGACCCAGGAATTCCACTCCTAGGAATTTACTTGAAGAAAACATGATACCAGATTCAAGAAGACATACGCACCCCTGTATTTATTGAAGCACTATTTACAATAGCCGAGATATGGAAGCAACCTAAGTGTCCATCAGTAGATGAATGGATAAAGAAGAGGTGGTACATATACACAATGGAATATTATTCAGCCATAAGAAGAAAACAAATCCTACCATTTGCAACAACATGGACTGATCTAGAGGGTATTATGTTCAGTGAAATAAGCCAGGCGGAGAAAGAAAACTACCAAATGATTTTTCATTTGTAGAGTATAACAACAAAGCAAAACTGAAGAAACAAAACAGCAGCAGACTCACAAACTCTAAGAAGGGAATAGAGGTTACCAAAGGGAAGGGTTGGGGAGGGTGTATGGGGAGGGAGGGAGAAGAGAATTAAGGGGCACTATAATTGGCAATCACAGTATAGGTAAGTCACGGGAAGGCAGTACAGAATGGAGAAGACAAGTAATGACTCTATAGCACCTTACTATGCTGACAGACAGTGACTGTAGTGGGGTTAGGGGGAGACTTGATAACATCGGTGAATGTTGAAACCACAATGTTGTTCATGCGAAACCTTCATAAGATTGTGTATCATTGATACCTTAATTGAAAAATAAGTCCAACCTGAAATTTTGTCTCTTAGTCAGTTTGTTTAATCCATTTACACATATTATCATTCCTGATATAATTGGACTTATTTCTAAGATTTCATTTGGGTTTTCTGTTAACCATACTTTTTCATTACATCTTTAAAATTTTTCTTGAATTCTTGGGTTGGTCATTTGTGTCTTTCTAGGAATCTGGCCAGCTATCTACTTTGTTTTATTTATTGGCATAAAGTTATTAATGATATTTTATTGTAATATTGTAACCTTTCTTGTTTCTGTAAGGCCTGTTATTTCACTCCTGGTTTTCGTAATGTGTGTCTTCATTTTTCTCTTGGTCAGTATAGCCAAATGTTTATCAATTTTATTGATTCTAGTGAAGAATTGACTTTGAATTCATTCCTTTTATTTTTTGTTTTTCTGCTTTTTATTTCATTCATTTAATCTCTGATCTTTTTAATTTCCTTCCTTCTACACTTGGATTTGATTTGCCTTGATAATTGATTTTAGATCTTTTTTCCTTTGTAATAAACATTAAAGGTATAAATCTTTCTCTAACCTCTGCTTTAGCTACGTCCCAATCACTAGGATAGATTGGTTTTATTTGGTTCAAAGTATTAAAATATTTCCCTTGTGATTTCTTCTCTGACCCATGATTATTTGGAAATGTTTGATTTCCTAATGTTTAGGGTTATACTAGGTTTCTTTCTATTGTTGATTTCTAATATAATTTTATTGTGGTCAGAAAGCATGGTTTGTATAACTTAGATTCTTTTAAATTTATTGAGATTAATTTTATGGCCTGGCATATAGTCTATGGTGGAAAATGTTCCAGGTCCACTTGAAACAAATGTGTTTTCCGCTGTTGTTAGGCAGTCTTCTATATATGTATTAGCTCAAGTTCACTGGTAGGAATAGTCAGGTCTTCTATATTGTTACTGATTTTCTGTCCAGCTGTAACAATTACTGACAGAGGAGTGTTGAAATGTCCAAATATAATTTTTGAATTGCCTATCTTTTTTTTCAATTCTTTCAGGTTTTGCTTTATGTATTTCGGGATTCTGTTGTTAAATATATAAATATTTATAACTGTTATATCTTCCTGATGTAGTGACCCTTTTATCAGTAGGGAATATCCCTCTTTGTCTCTACTTATATCTCCTGTCTAAAGTCTATTTTGTTTGATGTTACCATAGCTATTTGTGTTTACTATTTATACAGTACACATTTTTCCACCCTTTTACTTTCTATTTGCATTTTTGATGTATAGTATGTCTTGTAGACAGTATATAATTGGGTTTATTTTTTAAAAATCCATTCTGATAATCTCTGCTTTTTGATGGGCCCATTTAGTTCATTCACATTTATTGTATTTTTGATATGATTGGATTTATTTTTGCTATTTTGCTTTTTGTTTGCTATTTGTCTCCTTTTTTTTTGTTGTTTCTCTTTTCTTCCTAGCTACCTTTTGTGTTAAGTAAATATTTTTACTCTTTTGATTTTTAAAAATGTTTTGTATGTGAGTGTGTGTGTATGTGTGTATTACAAGATGAACCTTTAACTGGCAACAATCTATTTTATGCTATTACTGACTTTGTAGAACAACAGTTGAAAGAATGACTAACTGAGTGACTAATTTTAGTTATTCAGACTTGGGTATTTGGCAGACATTTTCTCAAAAATGAACAAAGTGAGCCTGTTTGGCTGGAGATAGTTATGAGTTATTCCTTGGCAATATAAAATTTAAACTTTGCTGCAAAACTTAGAATTTTGGAAAACCTTTATCTGCCCCCATGAGCTTGACAGCTTCTCAAGACTTCTGAAAAGATCGATGGTGGTACTACCATATGTAATTTTTAAAAATCATGATTATTTAAGTGACTCAACATTTAAAGATGTCCATAACTCTTTGAACCAATATTTAACAAATGACCAGTGCATGATGTTACAAAAGTAAGTATTTTGTATCAAATGATCCATTTGAAATGAAGGATGAAGAAATAGGTTTTAATGTAAGTATCAAAATTTTAAATGAGTATGAATGATTTCAAAATCCACACAACTAACTTCTAAGAAATTATCATTTGTCAAGTTTTTGTGTGGTATCAAAGAAGAATATCCTCAGTTATCTAGAAAAACTATTGAAATACTCCTCTCTTTTCCAACTACTCTATATCTGTATGAGGCCAGGACTTTCATGATACACATCATGTTGATCGCAGAAGCAGGTTTAAGAATCCAGTTGTCTGCTTTTTAACCAAACGTGAAAAAGATTTTACAAATATGTAAACTAGTGCTTCTCTTCTCATAAAAATATTATTTATGTTAACATATAATGGGTTTCTTATTTTTTAAATAATAAATAAATGTGTTTTAGATTTCCCAGTTTTAATTCTAATTCAATAAATGTAAGTAGATATAAGCTATATATAAACAATAGCACTTTGAATCCTCAAGTTTCAGGAATTTAAAGGAGTCCCAAGACCAAAAAGTTTTGAGAACAACTAGATTTGAGTTAAGGAGAACAGAGGAGTTTTTGAGGTTCAAAGAGACAAGAATAGGTGTGAGATAATTCTGGTTATTTATCTGAGTGGAAAAGTGACCAGCCTGGGCATTGTAGTAGGAGTGTCCACTAAAGGCCAATGTCCACTCAAGCCTAAATTATCACATACTGAAAGTGCATAAGGTCAGCATGGTGGAATAGGTTTCTCCAGCTAAAATCAAGTGCGTAGTGCAGGCTTGGAGAAGGTAAAAACTTGGATTTACTGTAGATTGGCTTTGCCAGGCTGGTGAAAAAAGGAATAGGATAAAGGAGTTTTTATGCACAAAGGAATGATTATGGTGAGGTACTGTGGAATCTAATCTGGGCAAAAGAATGGAAGACATGGGGGTGGTGAGACATAGTGAAAATTGAAAGCGGTAATGAATTGTAGGCTCTGAAAAGGTGGCAGAGTCTTTGGAGCTGGAGCTCTGTGGAGTACGTTTGAAGGACAGGAAGGGGTTGTCCAAATGTGGGATGCTTACAATTTAGATCATGGAGAGGGTACAGTTACCATTTATGGGTCTAGCATCTGGTAGTGAGAGTGGGTGGCTGAGGCAGAGCAGAGGACGAGGCCACATGAAAAGAGGGCAAGGAATTTGGGAAGACCATTTCCACTCAGGGCTGGTATCAGCTGGTAAGAGTGGTATCCATTTCAGTTGTTAAATGTTGAAATTCTTTTGTACCAGGTGGTTAAAGACAACTGTCCAGGTCCCCTGATGCTCTCCCATTGCCTTGGCCAGCCTGGCTCCCTGTCCTCTGTTCCAGGACCTTCCAGAGGAACAAATTTGCTTCTGATTGATCTCTGCCTATGCTTTACTTGAACATCACCATTGTATCAAAAAATATTGAAATCACTAAGAATTGAGACAGGCATGCTGTTGGAAAGAACAACAATGAACATGGACTAAAATCTTCAAGGAACATGGACTAAAATCTTCAAGGAACAAAGACCGGTGACCCAGGGGTCTGACAACACCTGCCTGCAATATTAAACAAGTGCTATTGTTTGATGCTATCAGAGTTACTAGGGAGTTTCAGAGAGGAGGCAGGAACAAAGGTCTGGAACAGGAGAGAAAGAAGAACCAGACACCTAGTTGGCTTCTGGGCTCAATAGAACGGAGGTGGGGGTGAAAGCAATCACTTGTGAGGGCTACAGAAGAAGCTGGGTCCTCGTGGGAGAGCCAGGTTTCAACAAGATGTCTAGAACTTTCAGAGAAGAGGTTGAGGGTGGGGGCAGTGGCTTTCAATCCTATTAGACTAACAAAAATTATGTCATGCCCCTTTACTAGTCTGAAATGGAGCTCACAGACACTATAACTTGCATATACACATGAGTTTTAAAAGTGAATATAATGCCTGAGTGTTACCTAAAAGAGAAATAAAAGGAGAGTATTTTTTTATTTTAGTATCATTAATGTACAAACACTTGAAAAACATTATGATTTCTAGACCCCCTGTTATCAAGTCCCCCCTAAACACCCCACTACAGTCACTGTCCATCAGCTTAGTAAGATGCTATAGAATCATTACTTGTCTTCTCTATAAATACTGCCTTTCCTGTGTCCCCCGCCACTGCATTACATCTGCTAAACATAATGCCCCCTTTTCTCCCTTATCCCTCCCTTCCCACCCATCCTCCCCAGTCCCTTTCTCTTTGGTAACTATTAGTCCGTTCTTAGGTTCTGAGTCTGCTGCTGTTTTGTTCCTTCAGTTTTTCCTTTGTTCTTATGCTCCACAGATGAGTGAAATCATTTGATATTTGTCTTTCTCCACCTGTTGGCTATCTGAATTTCTTCTTTGGAGAAGTTTCTGTTCAGTTCCTCTGCCGATTTTTAATTGGATTATTTGCTTTTTGTTTGTTGAGGTGCATGAGCTCTTTAATATTTTGGATGTCAACCCATTTTCGGATATGTCATTTATGAATATATTATCCCATACTGTAGGATGTCTTTTTGTTCTACTGATGGTGTCCTTTGCTGTACAGAAGTTTTTTAGTTTGATATAGTCCCACTTGTTCATTTTTGCTTTTGTTTCCCTTGCCCAGGGAGATATGTTCATGAAGAAGTCGCTCATGTTTATGTCCAAGAGACTTTTGCCTATGTTTTTTTCTAAGAGTTTTATGGTTTCCTGACTTACATTCAGGACTTTGATCCATTTTGATTTTACTTTTGTGTATGGGGTTAGACAGTAATCTAGTTTCATTCTCTTACATGGAGCTGTCCAGTTTTGCGAACACCAGGTGTTGAAGAGGCTGTCATTTTCCCTTTGTATGTCCATGGCTCCTTTATCGTGTATTAATTGACCATATATGCTTGGGTTTATATCTGGGCTCTCTATTCTGTTCCACTGGTCTGTGGGTCTGTTCTTGTACCAGTACCAAATTCTCTTGATTACTGTAGCTTTGTAGTAGAGCTTGAAGTCAGGGAGCATAATACCCCTGCTTTATTCTTCCTTCTCAGGATAGCTTTGGCTATTCGGGGTCTTTTGTCATTCTATATGAATTTTATAACTATTTGTTCTAGTTCATTGAAGAATGCTGTTGGTATTTTGATAGGAATTGCATTGAATCTGTAGATTGCTTTAGGCAAGATGGACATTTTGACAATATTAATTCTTCCTAGCCAAGAGCATGGTATGAATTTCCATTTATTCATGTCCTCTTTAATTTCTCTTAAGAGTGTCTTGTAGTTTTCAGGGTATAGGTCTTTCACATCCTTTGTTAGGTTTATTCCTAGGTATTTTATTCTTTTTGTTGCAGTTGTGAATGGAATTATTTTCCTGATTTCTCTTTCTGCTAATTCACCATTAGTGTATAGGAATGCAACAGATTTCTGTGTATTAATTTTGTGTTCTGCAGCTTTGCTGAATTCAGATATTAGATCTAGTAGTTTTGGAGTGGATTCTTTATGGTTTTTTATGTACAATATCACATCATCTGCAAACAGGGACAGTTTCACTTCTTTCTTACCAACTTGTATGTCTTTTATTTCTTTGTGTTGTCTGATTGCCATGGCTAGGACCTCCAGAAGTATGTTAAATAAAAGTGGAGAACGTGAGCATCCTTGTCTTGTTCCCGATCTTAAAGGAAAAGCTTTCAGCTTCTCACTGTTGAGTATAATGTTGGCTGTCGGTTTGTCATATATGGACTTGATTATGTTGAGGTACTTGCCCTCTATACCCATTTTGTTGAGAGTTTTTATCATGAATGGGTTTTGAATTTTGGCAAATGCTTTTTCAGCATCTATGGAAATGATCATGTGGTTTTTGTCCTTTTTTTGTTGATGTACTGGGTGACGTTGATGGATTTTCGAATGTTGTACCATCCTTGCATCCCTGGAATGAATTCCACTTGATCATGATGGATGACATTTTTCATATATTTTTGAATTTGGTGTGTTAATATTTTGTTGAGTATTTTTGCATCTATGTTCATCAAGGATATTAGTCTGTAATTTTCTTTTTTTGTGGCGTCTTTGTCTGGTTTTGGTATTAGAGTGATGTTGGTCTCGTAGAATGAGTTTGGGAGTATTCCCTCCTCTTATACGTTTTGGAAAACTTTAAGGAGGATGGGTATTAGGTCTTCACTAAATGTTTGATAAAATTCAGCAGTGAAACCATCTGGTCTAGGAGGTTTGTTCTTAGGTAGTTTTTTTTTATTACCAATTCAATTTCTTTGCTGGTAATTGGTCTATTCAGATTTTCTGTTTCTTCCTGGATCAGCCTTAGGTTGTATTTTTCTAGCAATTGTCCATTTCTTCTAGTTTATCCAGTTTGTTACCATGTAATTTTTCATAGTATTCTCTCATAATTCTTTGTATTAATGTGGTGTCTGTAGTTATTTTTCCTTTCTCATTTCTGATTCTGTTTATGTGTGTAGACTCTCTTTTTTTTCTTGACAAGTCTGGCTAAGGGTTTATCTATTTTGTTTATTTTCTTGAAGAGCCAGCTCCTGCTTTCATTGATTCTTTCCATTGTTTTATTTTTCTTAATTTTATTGATTTCTGCTTTAATCTTTATTATGTCCCTCCTTCTACTGACTTTGGCCCTCATTTATTCTTTCTTTCCTAGTTTCATTAATTGTGAGTTTAGACTGTTCATTTGGGATTGGTCTTCTTTCCTGAGGTAGGCCTGTATTGCAATATATTTCCCTCTGATTTTGCAGTGTTGAATTATTGTTGTCATTTTTCTCCATATATTGCTTGATCTCTGTTTTTATTTGGTCATTGATCCATTGATTATTTAGGAGCATATTATTAAGCCTCCATGTGTTTGTGGGCATTTTCATTTTCTTTGTATCATTTATTTCTAGTTTCATACCTTTGTGATCTGAGAAGGTAGTTGGTACAATTTCAATCTTTTTAATTTACTGAGGTTCTTTTTGTGGCCTAGTATATGATCTATTCTTGAAAATGTTCCATGTGCACTTGAGAAGAATGTGTATCCTGTTGCTTTTGGATGGAATATTCTGTAGATGGCCATTAGGGCCATCTGTTCTTATATGTTGTTCAGTGCCTCTGTCTCTTTACTTCCTGTCTGGTTGATCTGTCCTTTGGAGTGAGTCCTGTGTTGAAGTCTCCTAAGATGAATTCATTGCATTTTATTTCCCCCTTCAATTCTGTTAGTATTTCTTTCACCTATGTAGGTGATCCTGTGTTGGGTGCATAGATATTTATAATAGTTATATCCTCTTGTTGGACTGACCCTTTTATCATTATATAATGTCCTTCTTTGTCTCTTGTGACTTTCTTTGTTTTGAAGTCTATTTTGTCTGATACAAGTACTGCAACTCCTGCTTTTTTCTCCCTATTAGTTGCATGTAATATCTTCTTCCATCCCATTACTTTCAGTCTGTCTATGTCTTTGGGTTTGAAGTGAGTCTCTTGTAGGCAGCATATAGATGGGTCTTGTTTTATTTATCCATTCAGTAACTCTATGTCTTTTGATTGGGTCATTCAGACCATTTACATTTAGGGTGATTATCTATAGGTATGTACTTATTGGCATTGCAGGCTTTAGATTTGTGGTTACCAAATGTTCAAGGGTAATTCCCTTACTATCTAACAGTCTAATTTAACTCACTTCATATGCTATTACAAACACAACCTAAAGGGGTTTTTTTCCTCTTTTTTCTTCCTCCATTCTTTGTATGTTATGAATCGTATTCTGTACTCTTTGTCTAGCCCTTGTGTGACATCTGCTTAGCCTTAGGAATACTTCCATCTACAGGAATCACTCCAAAATGTGCTGTAGAGGTGGTTTGTGGGAGGTAAATTCTCTAAGCTTTTGCTTATCTGAAAATTGTTTAATCGCTCCTTCAAATTTAAATGATAACCTTGCTGGGCAGAGTATTCTTGGTTCGAGGTCCTTCTGCTTCGTTGCATTAACTATATCGTGACACTCCCTTCTGGCCTGTAAGGTTTCTGTTGAGAAGTCTGATGATAGCCTGATGGGTTTTCCTTTGTATGTGATCATTTTTCTCTCTCTAGCTGCTTTTAAAAGTCTGTTTTTATCCTTGATCTTTGCCATTTTAATTATTATATGTCTTGATGTTGTCTTCCGTGAGTCCCTTGTGTTGGGAGATCTGTGCACCTCCATGGCTTGTGAGACTATCTCCTTCCCCAGATTGGGGAAATTTTCATCAATTACCTCCTCAATGACACTTTCTATCCCTTTTTCTCTCTCTTCTTCTTCTGGTACCCTGTAATGCGCATATTGTTCCATTTGGATTGGTCACAAGTTCTCTCAATATTCTTTCATTCTTAGAGATTCTTTTTTCTCTCTGTGCCTCAGTTTCTTTGTATTCCTCTTCTCTAATTTCTGTTCCATTTACTGTCTCTTCTACTACATCTAATCTGCTTTTATATCCCTCCATTGTATGTTTCATTTGAGACATGGAATTTCTTAATGATTGAATCTCTGAATTAAATTCATTCCTGAGTTCTTGAATATTTTTCTGTACCTCCATAAGCATGTTTATTATTTTTGAACTCTCTTTCAGGAAGATTGGTGAGTTCAGTTTCATTTGTCCCTTTTTCTGGGGTTTGTGAGATTTTGGTCTGAATCATGTTCTTTTGACATTTCATATTTCTTAATTCTGTGTGGTGCCCACTAGTGTGCAGTAACTCCAGTCTCTGGAGGTGCTCAGCCCCTAGATTGAAGTTGGAGGTTGTAGAGGAGCAGAGCTGGTGCCTGGGGGGAGGAAAGTTCTGTTTCCTGATTCCCGTCTGTGGTACCTGTTTCCAGCGTCAGAGCCAGTGGGCCAAGTACACACGTGTAAGCCTCTGTGCTTTATGTCTCTAGCTGTTGTAGATGGGACAACCTTCTGGCTGGCCTGAGGCCAGCACAGTGACTGCCGGTTTGCGAGCAGATGCCTGAAGGCCAGTAGAAAGGCTCAGCAGGCTGTATGTCACAGTGGGGGGCTTCGGAGCTGAGTAGGCAGCCAGGGGGATGGAGCACCTGAAGCTCCTCAAACTTCCCAACCAGATGGGCAGAGCATGCCCAGGCAACCTTGTCCAGCTCTCCCTTCTCCCGTGTAGCAGGCTCCATGCAAACCCCGCCCCTTCAGTAGCCCTCTGGCTGCTAGGAAGCCTCTCAGACTGCCCACCCATCATCTGACACAGAGCAGCTGGGTATGGATCCCGTCCTTCACAAACAGCCAGAATGTCAGTCTCCTAGGTCCTCCACCTGTCTGAGCTCCCCAGCGCCCAGAGCACCACACAATATAGGCTTCCACTCACAAAGCAGATCTCTAGGGCTAAGTGTTCATCAGTCCCAGGCTTCCACCCCCTCCCTGCTCTTTCTCTTCCTCCCGCTGGTGAGCTGGGGTGGAGGAAGGGCTTGGGTCCCACCGGATTAAGGCTTTCGTACGTTACCCTGTTTCATGAGGTCTGGTCTGTTCATGAGGTCTGTATGCAGTCTGGTCCGCCTTCTTTTTTCTTGCTGTTTTAGGGTTAGTTGTATTAATTAACTATGTTTTTGTACCTTTTGGGGTTTTGGGAGAAGTTCTCCGTGTCACCTCTCATGCCGCCACCTTGAATCGAATCCAAAAGGAGAGTATTTTTAAATTAAGTAATGTGTATGTCAATATATAAAAGCCTGGGAATGCCCTCAATCAGGTTAGGATAAAGTGGTGTTTGTACTTGCATACCAAAACACCATGGATAGACACCCACAAATACGGACTGAGAGTCTTATATTGGATCAATGACTCAAACACCATGAGCTGCTTTGCCACTGTGATGTGATTTTTCCAAAATGATAAATACCTCCTGGCAAAATTTCAAATATAGTAAGTACAATCTCCTCTTGATTTACATGGTAATTACATTTTTTGAAAATTCAGCATATATTAAAACCACACAAAAAATGTTTCAAGTTTATATGTAAAATGAGTAAGTTTCCAACCTCAACTAATTAAGTTTTTTAACTGATGCGAATGTCCAGCTGATATTTGAATATCATGCACTTGTTGGAAAAATTCTTCATACACTCGGCTTCATGATCACAGGACATCTAGTATCTTTGGTCTTCACCTATTTAATGTGAGTAGCATGTTGCGAATACCCTAATCATTTAAAATATTCCCAAAATTTTCCAGAATTTTCCCAAAGGATCAGCCCTATTCCTAGTGACTCTTGGTACAGAGGATTTTTCAAATCACCACTGTGTGGTGGAAGGGGCACATTTTATGTTTAGCCTTGAGAAGGCATGGATTTTGGGGTCAGTTGGGGAGGAAATGTAGAGTTGTGTGTCGGTGAGCTACGGCCTCTGTTCTGATGGACTGTCAATCTGGTGAGCAGAAAAGACTTAGAGGGGTCTGTTCAGGGCACTGAAAATGATAGTTACATAAATGTACAGTTTTGTTTTACTTTTAATAATACAATAAAAGACAGAAAGACCCACCACAACAACACTTTTAACAGGAAAATTCAATCTCCTAGATTTTTTACTCATTTCCCTCTCAACTCAGTTTTAAAAATATCTGACAGAGGTTTTCCTACTTTATGGATACTCAATTGAATAAAGTTATAAGTTTAAAACATAGCTTTTTCTTAAGCCTTTATCTCAATATACAGATCTTGTTAAACTATTCATAAATCTAATAATTTTGTATAAAATAACATCACTTTCATTGTCTGTTAATTAATATTCAGTTAAATTTAACAGTTAATATTTCCTTATACATTAACTCATTTAACTATCATGTTTACTTAACTCCCCTTAAACATTTTAAATTATAACTCCAAACTTAGTATATTTGATTCTTTCAAGCATGACTCTTTCAAGCAAGACACCCAACAGGCTCATTTACTGATTTACTTATAAGATAAGCAAAGCCTTTAGCATGGAAACTATAGTTACAAAGCTAAAGTACCTGAAAGACCTAAAAATATTTCAATCTTTTAAACAAATATGGTTTACAAAATTAAACAAATCTTCATGCACTTTGAAAGTAAAATAATGTTTAATGATAATTAAATATTTCAAATTAAAATATATGATTAATATACCAGATTTTCTTAAATGTTTCAAATACCATAAATAACCATTATGCCCGATTTTTCATGATGGTTATAAACTTTTTCCTAATATCACATGAAAGTATTAATAGAAGGGTTTAATTTACTTTATCACATCTGTACTTGATTATAGAATTTTCTAAATTACCAACTCACTTCCCCAACTGCAGGGAACAGATGTACCATCCCAGGCCAACAGAAGGCCTTGGCCTGAGGCTGGGGTGACAGATTCAAGCTCAAAGTCAAAGGTTCTGGCCTTCAACTTGGACAGTGCTTGTGCGTGGATGCTACTTGAGGTGCAGGTTTACTTCCCTAACCTTGTCTTAAGGTCAGGGGAATTTAAATTCCCAAATTTTCTTCTGACTTGAATTAGGAGTCATGGGAATAAATCATTCCACTTAGTCAAATTTTAAAATCTTTACTGTAACTTCTTTTACACTGCTCTATTACCTGGTAGAATTCCATGCTCTTGGCCTATTTTATTTCCTTACCTGTCTCACTGATCTAATTATTATAATCATTTTATTGACGTCCTCTTTTGTACCCCGCCTGAATTCTGTATGATTGAGCATAGCTCCTGAATTATTTAAAGTTATTCATTCACCTAAAATATTTTGAGCCCCTCCTATGTTCCAGACACTATTCTAGACCCTGGAAATACAACAGGAAATAAAACAGAAAAACAACCCGACCCTCATGAAACTCCCTTTCTAGAGAGACCATTACCTTCTGGCCATCTTGAGCTACCACTTTGAGTCAGGGATTATGTCACTGGAAATCCTGACTGTCTCAGGGCCAAGGACAAAAAAAATAATACAGTAATAGTTAATGTTTCCAAGAGTTTACTGTGAGCTCAGCATAATTCTACAGGCTTTGCTTGTGTCTTTCATGTAATCCTTGCAACAGCCCAATGTTGGAAGGTGGTAATTTTATAGATAAGGGGAGCAGGCACACTGATGTTTATTCATTGCCCTATATCCCATGATTAGTAAGTCATAGGGCCTGGCTTCTAAACCAATCAGCTTTCTGGCTCAAAGTTAAGGGCTATGCCACACTGCCTCCTAGAGTAGTATGAAATAAATGTTTGCAAAAGACCCCTGAAAAACAAGAACTAAATCCACAGGAAATTCTTGTGGCCCTCCCCAGCTAGTTACCTTGGTGTGTGTTGACAAACCATCCGTTCACCTCCCCCGCCTCCCCCTGCCTCATGTCTTTCTTCTGTTCGGCCTGACTGGACTGTCTGCTAGTATTTTATTTATGTTATATCCTTGTTTTAACCAACGTACACCAGGTGTCTGGAGCCAGATTCTATCAAGAAACTCTCGTCCTACATTTGCAGGGATTAGATTAAACCAAAAGTGCCAAACTATGTGGTGGTTTATATTTGTCTCCACCCACCCCTTCCATGGCTGATCATGTGCAAGTCCGAAGTGACAGATGTCCTCTGGAGAAGCCACAGAGCCGAAATATTTGTGTGCCAGCCATCACTCAGAAAAGTAGATGACTGAGCTTTACTTAGATCGTTGGCTCTTGAAGGACATCACCAAGGTCACTATATTAAATCCTTTATCAAGTCAAGGGGAACGGGCTCCCAGAGCCCATGTCTGTGCTGTCTTGCAGGAATGACAAATAGGAAGAGTCCTGCTGGCCTGAAGGGCAATGATAACAACTTCCTGCAGCCCCCGGTGATCGGCCACTGTGAGCCAGGCTCTGGCTAAGGCCCCCTACAAACACTGTCTCTTCTAAACTTCACAGTAAGCTGATGAGATCAGAAACTTTACAGAGGAGGAAACTGAGGCTCAAAGAGGAGATTCTCCCTCCTTGCACCATACTCATGCTTCTGATTAAGTACATATCATGCTGTATTGTCATCATTTTGTTCCAGATATTAAAGTAGGGCTTTGGCTGTGGCATGATTTTGAAATTTAGAAACGTCAATGAATAGGAGTTAAAAACCCACCATTTCAGACCCAGGAGTGGTTTCCAGTCTTCTGTGAGATGGAGGTTTGACTTTGCCTTTGGAGCAGATCGTTCCTGTGTTTTGGCAAAATCTTAAGTGTGTGCCTTCTAGATGTAAAGCAGCAGAATGTAAGCCAGATGCTATCCATGGATCTCAAGGAAAATTGTAGGCACCACTTATAGATGCTTTCAGCCCTGGCTGGGGCTGTAAACTGATGTGTGCAGTTACAGTGGGACCTTATCTCAGCTCTTGTTTTTTTTAGGAAGAGGAAGGAGAGGTGCTTCTCAGCTGCGTTTGAACTAGTGTTGCTGTGGCTGCAGGGCTACCTGCCCCGCAAGACAAACCCCAACGACTGCAGGAAACGGGGAGCAGAGGAGAGAAGCTGGAGCGACAGGATTCCTGGGTCTGGGCATGTGACAGAATCCCATGAGCACATCAGTCACCTGGAGTAAAACATACTTGCTGCTGGAGATGGGACAGTCTTGACACAGAGGCTTCAGAATGTAGCAGAAAGAATCCTTCCTCCACCTATAGCCCAACACCGCACTGGCACCCCAGGCTGCTGGCCACCTGGGACACCGAGAGCCAGCACCTTGATGCAGTAATGGCAATTTCATGAGAAGCCTTCAGCAGCAGCCAAGGAATAGTTCCCTCTCAGACTGCTTCCCGAGCAGCGGGCTTCCGCTAGGGAGAGGCCGAGTAGGCAAGCCCGGATTGAGGAGTAGCGTGTGCTGGGCCCAGGGCATCCACCTTTGAGGACTCCCTGACGTTGCTTAAATGGCAGTGCGACTGTTCACGAGGCTCTTTTAAATTTTTTCTTGTTTTCAATTATCATAAAACCAAAGCTACAGTAAAAAACAGGGAACTTTCATGTTTTCGTAACATCAGTTGAAGACAAAACTATAATTCTGTGTTTCTCATCCAATAATTAAGTCTCAATGACACTAAAATGATTTGATAAGGAGATAAGGACAAATATGACTGTGGGAGTTCAGCCATTGTGATTTGGACATTGAAAAATACTCTGAATGCTTTTTATACTCATGTGCCAGTTAATGTGAACATTGAGAAGTCCTTGACTGCTTTCAGCCACCACCTATACAGGGTGGGCCTAGATTCACCTGCATCTGACAGAAAACCCCCAAACACCACAGGCTTAGACCGGGAAGACTGTTGCGGCAGTGGCCTCCAGTGAATCACTCCTTGCTGAAATGATGCCTTAGGGTGACTTGCTAGACTATATGTGACGTGTAAACTAGTGGGCATATGTGACACACAGTTGAGGCTTGACAAGCACTTGTACATGGGGACTTGCTTTCTCATTTTTTTTTTTTTTGAACCCTGAGACTGCCAAGTGAAAAAGCTTAGGCTAACCTACTCTGGATAAAAGAAGAGCCATCCAGCTGAGGACCCCTAGGCCAGCCAGACATGCACAGCCCGCCTAGACCAGCCAGCCAGCCCCCCAGCCATACAGCTGACACAGAATCAGGAGCTAAATAAGATGACTGCTGTTTTAAGCCATTACCATTTGAAGTTTGTTATGCAGCAAAAGCTAACATACATATAATAATAGAGAAACTTGTTTTCTTTCTCTTATAAATGAGAAATATGAAGCCCAGGGATGGTCTAGCGCTCCACTTTGTCAAGCACTGAAGCTTCGTCCATCCTCAGTCCATGGCTGATACTTCATGACCCAAGGTGGCTGCCCAAGCTCCAGCTGGTGCAGCTTGATTTCTAGCCAGGAGGAAGGAGGGCAGGTGGAGTGATGGAAGTAACATATGTTCCTTATGTTTACAAACACTGCCCAGAAGTTTCACATACTACCTCTGCTTACAGTTCATTGACCAGAACTTCGTCACAAGGCCATAGCCAATTACAAGAGAAATTAGAAAATGCAGCCTTATTTCTGGGAGCTGGTAGCCCACCTAAATACCTGATTTCTTTTTTATTTCTTTCACTAAAGAAGGGAAACAGAGTTTGGGGGGAATAAGCAACTTCTGCCTAACTTCTCTCTGCTTGAACTACTGCCACACAGGATTTTACTCATCGTTGAGTCTCCAGCACTTAAGAGGGACCCAGTAATGTTCATGGAATGTTGCTAGGTGACTGAAGAGTGGTCTATTCCTCAAACCACTGAAGGGACACACACAAAAGTTTAAGAACTGCACCCCATCTCCAGTAGATGGTTGACATCACCCTACTATGAATGACTAGGTAATAGATGCTATTAGAGAGGCTTCAGAACATAGCAAGAAAATCATGAGCTTTACAGCCAGAAATCCTGTCTCTGTCACTTATTTTCTGGGTGAGACAGGGCAAAGTGCCTAACCTTAAGAATCCTTTTCTATAGTGACAGTAAAAATTTCTACTTTAGTGAGGAGTTATTGCTTAACAGGTACAGTTTTTTATTTGGCGTGATGAAGAGTTTGGGTATGAGATAGCGGTGATGGTTGCATAACATTGTGAAGGAAATTACTGCCACTGAAATGCATGCTTAAAAATGGTTTAGAAAATTTCCTGCCTCACCAGCTTGCCATATTTCTGTGTGTGCCTCATATGAGTTTATGGAAGAACAGGACAAGGGAAACTATAAAAAGGCAAAAGTAGAAAGTAGCCGCAAAAGGGTGGTCTGGGGTGGGGTGAGGGGTGGATGGCAGTGGTTGGAAGATGGTAATTATACTTTCCAGGAATGTTTTGAGTCTTGTAAACAGAACCCTTTGTGGTCTCTTGGCAACATGCAGACTCCACAGAGAAATGCCTGATGTGCAGAATTAGTGATGTGGTTCTCTGGTGGCCTTTTTTGCAGAATTGATAACTGCTTATGTTCTGTTCACAGACTTTCAAAACTTTGTAAATTGATCTGGGTGAGACAGAGTTCATTCAGCTTGGTCAGAAATGGTCATTCAACTTCAATCCAATCAACACTTAATGAGCACCTATGTGGAGTTTTTAGGGCTATTAATAAACATTCTGGTTCTTGCTTCAAGGCATAAGGTCAAATTCCATTTCCCCACTACCTTAGCTTTGGCAAGTGAAAGAAGAGCAGAAGTAATAGGTGTGATGCTGGATGAAAGTATTGCCATTGCTTTTCCTGCCTCCGTGATTGCAGAAACATGCGACAAGGTGAAACTCCATCACCTGCGTCTATGAGTGACTACAGTGAGCCAGACTCGCCACCCTGCTCTAAATGAGTAGCATGAAGGAGGAATAAGCTGTTGTGTGTTATGTCACTGAGAGTTTTTGGCATTGTTTGTTACTGCAACACAACCTAGCCTAACCTGGCTGATGCTGTGTGTCTTGTTCTGGGCTGAGTATTTTAACATTGAGATTAAATGTTAGAATCAGGGAGCCTGAGATTCAATCCAGGATAGCTACTTTCTCACTGTATGACCTTGGACAAATTGGTGAACTTCTCTGTGCCTCCCACATTTAGAAAATGGGGATAATAATGGAAACCACCTCACAGAGTTTTTATGAGGATTAAACTAGATGAGCAACATAGCCCAGCACATAGTAAGTCCTCAGAAATGTTGGATGCTGGTCATCTTCTTTAATTCTCATAACTCTCTGTCATATTTGCTGAGGTGTCAAGCCATTGGGGTTTTGGCACTGTTACTGCACCATAACCTGACTCTAGCCACACAAGTAGTAAGAGGAAGTTTTGAGATTAGAATCTAGTGCTGGTTCACCAGTCCACCTTCCAGGCACACTTTTATGTCCCTGGAAGCTCCAGTGTGCAGCCACTTCTCATCCGCCCTCATCCGCCCTCTAGAGGGCTCATTCACATGCTCAACTTCCCCAGAGACCAAATCCATGTAAAAGATTCTCCTGGGGTCGAGTATCAGAGCTACAGCCACCAGTCTGGGTCCCTCATTAGAGACTGCCCAAAAGGCAGACCAGGAATCAGACCCTTAAACCTGGGATCCATTTGCTTCCCTTCTGCACCAGAGTCACCCCTAGTGTGCAAATCCAACTGATATATTTAAACTTTTTAAAAAAAGTGATCAGTTCACAGAGTAAAAATATCTCAAAGATGCAAAAAGATGTCAGAAGATGTCTCCCCCACCCGGCTCTCTAGAATCCTTGTTCCCGCCCCAACATGGTGGTGACCTCTTTCCTTGAAGTGGGCTTTTTTTCTTTTTCATGCCATAGTTTATTTACAGACACATCTAGTATTTTGGTTTTTTTTCTTTTTTCTTTTTGTTTTTTTTTACAATTTATTTTATTTTAGTATCATTAACCTACAATTA
>JAQQAC010002837.1:52083897-52305769 GCA_029783875.1 Phataginus tricuspis | reverse complement strand
ATTACAGTCACTGTCCATCAGCGTAGTGAGATGAGAATCGCTACTTGTCTTCTCTGAGCTGTACAGTCCTCCCCGTGCCCCCCCACCCTATGCCTGCCAATCGTAATGCCCCTTTTACCCTCTTATCCCTCCCTTCCCACCCATCTCCCCAGTCCCTTTCCCTTTGGTAACTGTTAGTCCATTCTTGGGTTCTGTGAGTCTGCTGCTGTTTTGTTCCTTCATTTTTTTGTTGTTGTTGTTGTTCTTTGTTCTTATACTCCACATATGAGTGAGATCATTTGGTACTACATCTAGTATTTTGAACTCAAGAGTTTGATCCATTTTCAAAGAGACTGCACCTCTTTTAAAATGCTCCCCTGCATATCTGCTTCATTAATTAAATAAAATAGCCTTATTTCTTAAGCAGTTGGTGCCTTACTATAAAGAAAGGTATGGCAAATCCAGACCCAAGGTACAGTCATCATAATTAGTAACCGCCACTTGTTTTTGACGGAAAACGGCACATTCTTCCCTGGGCCCTCCTCACAGTAGCTCCTCCGGACCACGGAGGTTGTGAACCCCAGATGCTCTGTCCCGGCCCAGCGCTGTGGGGAGTTCTGCGAAGGATGCAGAGACCAAAGGCGGAAGAAATGGCCGCACCACCACAAGCGAAGTGGGCTTTTAAATGGGTTCCTTGCTTCTTTGGCTGCTCCATCGTGGGAAATGTACTTCTGCCCATCGCTGCCCCCACTGCCCGGGACCCCCGCAGCCGCCCCCTCCTACTGGCCTCCTAATCCTGCCCATCCTGCTATGTCTGTTTCAGGCCACCTTCTCCAGGAAGAATTTTTTTAGTAATTCCAGCTGTTACTCATCTCTCTTTCTCCTGACAACCGCACTATTTCTGTCACAAATCTGGACATTTTGTCATATCCGATTTATCAGGTGCTCGTTTCTGATTGCTTGGTGTGGGCCACCCTCACTTCCTTAACCAGTCTGTAGGTTGGTCCCCACGGCTTCCACCGACACCTACATCCGATGACTCCCAAATTCACTCTCCTGTCAGGCTTATTTCCGTTTGAAACCAGACATCCTCTCATTTGTCTGTTGGGAATGTCCAAAACTGAATTCTTGCTTTTTGCCTTTAACCCACTCTACCTCCAGAGTCCGCTCTCTCAACGAGCAGCAACAGCGTCCACCTGGCCATCCAGACTCCAGGCCCCACTCCCTGCAGCCCCTGTCCAGGAGGCTGTGTGCATGGGGAGGGGAAAAGGCATCCCAGGCCCTGTTGATTGTATATCAAAAACGTCTCTCAAATCGATCCCTCTGTCTACACTCCCACCATTGCTGGCCTGGTTTACAGAAATCGCTTCCAAACTGGTCTCCCTCCTTACAGTCCCTCTTACCTCCAGTTCATCTTTTCCTTTCCTGGTGGTGTCACCTTCCTACATGACAGTGATGAGCATAGCATTCCCCCACTCAGAAACTTCAGGGCCCCCGCTTGCCCGCCAGCCCCTCCAGATGCACCTCCTGCACTCGCCCCCCCACTCCCCCTGCTGCTGCCTCCCTAGCGCCTACACAGAGACTTCACTTTCACACCTTCATGTAATTAATCGATTGATTTACATATTCAATTATTTATATTAAGTATAGTTGATATGCAATATTATTTGGGATTCAAGTACAGAACATAGTGATTCAACAGTTATCAACATTATTGAATCCTCCTACCAACTAGTGTATTTACTGTCATCAGACAAAGATGTTACAGAATTACTGACTATATTCTCTAGGCTGCACTTTCACCACCCACACCTTTACTTTCTTTATTCCCTTGTCTTTCCTCCCTCCCTGTCTCCTCTGCCCACCCCAGCCAGACTCCATGGTTCAGTACAAATGTCTCCTTCATAAGACCCTTTGCCTCCAACCCTGACCCCACGTCTGGGCAGAATAACTACTTTTCCTCTGTGCCCCCGTATTTGTGTTCTTGCTGTGTGTGCATCACATTGATAGTTGTATCTGGCCTGAGAATGAGTAGGCATCATTCATTCATTTAGCATCTCTGTGCTAAATTTGGTGCCTGGTTGCTGAGGAGACAACCTATGTCTATTAGACACATGAATGAATGAATGAATGGTGCATTGTATAATTTTCAAATCTGTAAACAGAGGGGTTGCAATGTATTATCTTTATGGGCCCTTGAAGCTCTAAATCTATTATTTGGAACTCCCCATGGTCTCCAACACTCAGTCCTTTACCTTCCCTCCTTCCTTCCACCTTTCCTTCCTTTCTCCTTCTTTCATTCAAAGTTACTGGCAGCTCCCTATGTGCCTGACCCTGGGCAGGGCACTGGGGATGCTGAGGATAATAAGGCATCTTCACTACTTTCAAGAAGCTCACAAGCATAATGGGAGAGGCAAGCATGAATGTGTGATCCAGATGGCAGGTCCCCACTTTCCCCTTTAAAGGCCGCTTTCTTTAACTTACTGCTGTCTCTGTTTGTACACCATGGTCACTGTCATGCATATTTCCTGGGTGTTCCCAGTTCCTCTGTGGGTCACCATTTTTACCACTGGTCACTACTTGAAACTCTGAGTCATGGTCACCTTATAGATTGAGGCTTGTCCCACTGACACCAGGAAAGAGATTGAGATGGACTGGCTCCCTTCCCTGACCATTAGTCTCTTAGGTCTTCCTGAGGCTACCCTTCCAGGCTATGCAGGTGTACATGACTTCCACCAGAGGAAGGTGGGAGCAATTTTAGAACTTGGACTTGGACCAAGTCCCTTAGATTTAGCCCCTTCACACTGAGGGGATGCCTGGTGAGCACTCTCTGGTCCTAAGCTGGTTCCCTTTGCCCTCGGGTTTGTATCTTCTCCTCCGAGCACTCTCCATCTGAATTGATGCCCACTTTCCAAGAGGAGCTATATTCCCACTGTGGATGAAGTGAAGGTCCCTGTGGCCAGGATTCTCACCTGGCCCTGGTTGGCTCGCTCACTACACACACGTGAGCAATATGTTGCTATTGACTCTATATAAAGAGCTCTGCCCAGTGCTCTGGGTGACACGGTGGCACGGCTGCAAGGCTGCAAGGCTGCAGGAGAGCAGAGCAGAGGCTGGAGTGGTGGCAGCACCGAGGACAGAGGCCCAGAGGACGGCTGTGCAGGCAGAGGGGTCCAGAGGCAGAAACTGGCTTGCTGCATGCAGACTCGCTCTGAGTGAATGGAATTATATTGATTGACCTGCCACCTTGGGAGTAAGGTTGGGTATAACCCTTCCACCCCAAGAACGTTCTACTGTCATTTCTTTGGTCACATTGAATCCATAGTGAACTTGCCCAGGGGCTGAAACCCATTGGCAAGACACCCACCTTCAGGGAAATATATCAATCCTTGAACCCTTCTATTCCCCATCTCTCCCCAAGTGATGCACTGAATCTGAGTTATTCACTTCCAGGTAGGGCCACAGAGCTTCAACCAGTGGCCATCAAAACTTAAGAACCATTTGGGGAATAAGGGGTTTCCAGATCCCACAGTCAAAAATGAGTAAGTGTTCTTCTGGTTGGACTTCCTTTTCCACATTCAGCCAGCATGCACTTTAGTCATCCTCAGCCATCTCATTAGTGGTTTGGCTAAATTAAGCAAATACATATTTCCCAATGACAGACAATGTTTTTTGGAGACAGTGTAGTCACTGTAAATCCTTATTGAAGGAGAGAGTTCTGCAATTGCCATAATGCCTTCACATCTCTGAGCCCCATTACTGCGCAAAGCAGAGAGGATTCAGTTCCTTTTCTGCACAGGGGAACAACCGGTTTAATCAAGGAATGATAACTTCTAAGGGCTACTCCCAGTGTTCCTCCAGGAAATACGTGCCTCTGCATGTTCACTGTTGCTACTCAAGCATCATGTGCTGTAAAGAACATACAGGTGGTGCTCAATAACTGATTGTTCCCCATCTCATTAAATAACACCACCAGTTACCCAGTTGCTTAGGACAAAAACCACGACCCCCCGCCTTTTTCCTACATTCCATATTCTCCATTTGCTCTATTTTCAGAATACACCTCAAATTTGACCTCAATCTATTTCCACCATTATCCTGTGATACTTTTCTTTATTTAACTTACCACCTAACATAATGTTGTAAATCTACAGACAATCCTCATTATTGGTGGATTCTGTATTTGTGAATTTATCCACTTGCTAAAATTCACTTGTGACCTCCAAATCAGTACTTGTAGCATTTTCATGGTCATTCATAGACACGCACAGAGAGGTGAAAAATTTGAATCACCTGAAGAGCACATATTCCCAGCTGAGATCGAACATTGTGACCCTCTGCCTTCCTGTTTCAGCTTTCTTATTACCGTAAACGTGTCCTTTTTACAGTTTATGTAGTGCCACATTTTTTTCCCATTTCTTTTTTGCCTTTTTGTTGGTGATTTTACTGCTGAACCTGGCCCCCAAGCAGACTGCTGAAGTTCTCCCTAGTGTTCCTGAGCACCAGAAGGCTGTGATGGGTCTTATGGAGAAAATACATGTGTTAAATAAGCTTTGTTCTGGCATATAGTTATAATTATAGATTGTTAGTCCTGCTGACCATGCATGCAAAGTTAATGAATCAACAGTGTATACCAAGTAAGGTGTCTTTAAATAGAAGCACATGTAAAACAAGGTTATATATTCATCAGTCAATATAATAACTCATTGATGAAGTGTTGTGACCAGAGGCTTGCAGGAACCTAACCCTGTATTTCCCCTAGGAGCAATGTTCAGTATTCACTAATTCAGTGTTCACTGTGATTTTAAACAATGTAACTACTGCAAATAATGAGAATAAACTATACTTATTTCTTTGGTATCTGTCTCACAGCAAGAATGAAAACTCAGGGAGGGCAGAAACTTTGCCTGTGCTAGAACAAAGCCTGGCACACAGTAAGTTCTTAATAAATATTGGTGAATCAATGAAAGAGTTGGGAGACATTTTGTCTGGACCATGGATTATGGGAAAAATTGCATCTTTATTTTCAGTACTCTCCAACTGAAATTAAACAGTTCTTTTAATCATAAACATAGACAACAAATCTCAGAATTAGCCGTATCTGTGATGGTCACAATAGAAATCACAGCTATTTTTGAATCACAGTCCAGCTATAGGAAACTTGAAATACAGTTTTACACTCATCAATACTTCAAATTATAGTAGGTATTTTGCCCACTACCAGATATATTATCTTAATGTGTTAATAAAGAAACATCTTTGTACCACACATTTTAATTATACTGAATATAATTGATTTTCTTTGAAATCTTGGGTATTTAAAACATTAAATATTAAAACCATTCTGAGAGGAGAGTCATAGGCCTCCCCAGACTATCAGTGAGGTCCATGGCCCAAAGGAGTCTAAGAACCGTGGTCTAGTTTAGGTCAAGGCCACATTCAGGTAGCATGTTCTGGGTCATGGAGGTACTTAGACATCAGAAGTGGGATCCACGCCCAAATCTTCCTGCAAACATCACCACAAAGGGGCCTCCTTATTTTAAGGGCTCCTCCACAAACACACTCCTCTGGGCATCCCTTCAGACATCATAAGAGCACTGGCAGAAAGTTTCCAGTGTATTCCATAAAGCATTATCTCCACGCACAGCCTTCTGACGGGGTCTGTAGGCATCACTCTTCCAGCTGTGGTCTGAAAACTGTTGATCAAAGAGAAGTACAGACACTGAGAATCAGGGTTTAGAAACCTTTATAGCAACTTGAATCTAACAATAAAATAACTAAGCCTTGTATTCTGTGTCTTTGTTTTTTTAAATCTCATTCTATTTCACGAAATCGTTAATCTGCAATGGGTTGCAAATTTACAAAGACTACACAACAACAAAAAATACTGGTCTTTTCTCCATGGAGAGTTTGAAAATCACTATTTTTTGGGGAGGCACTGGACAGAGAGTAGAGAAAGAAACACGGATACAACTGGGCAAATGCTCTGAAGAATATGAATAAAATTCTGGACACAGAAGCACCTCAGGGTGAAGGCAGAGTGAGGAGGAAGCATTTGCGCTGCGTTTTGACCAGCGTCCTAGGTGGCGCTATGCCTTCAGGTTATCCCAGCAATGGGCTCCAGGAGGAGCTAAGGCAAAGAACGCCGAGTACAAAGTTCATCAGAGACGGCAGTCTTGGCAGGATGGGGCAAATGCCGAGTACATGTGCAATGAGAGGGGACAGGAAATGGTGGGAAGGCAGCCTGGAAGAGCTACTGGGAGCAAATCATGAACAGCCTTGGAAACATGCTGACGATGTGGGGCTTTTCAGTAGGTCATGAAGAGCTGTGGACCTATTTTGAGCAGGGGATGCAATGAACACATCTGAGTTTTAAATGATAATATTTGTTGAGCCGAATTAAATTTTAAAAATTCTCAGGCACTGACTCTTTCAGAGAAGAAAGTTTCCCTCTTTCATCAGAATGTGTAAATACATAGATGTTGAATAAACACATGCAGGGATGCACATGAATGAGGAATGCGATGCTCTGGAAAACCGATTTGCCTCTTCTTTCCTTTCTCCTCTCCTCTCCTCTCCTCTCTTCTCATCTCCTTTCCCTTCTCCTTTCTTCTCTTATCCTTTGTCTCCCGCTTAATACTTTGTAATAGTACTTTCTGAGATAATGGAAATGGCCTATATCTTTACTGGTAGCCACTAGTCACATGTGGTCACTGAGACCTTGGAATATGGCTACTGTGGCTGAGGAAACGAATTTTAGATTTTATCAACTTTGATTACTTTAGACTGGAACGGCCACATTTGGCTATTGGCTACCGTATTGGGTAGTGCAGCAACTTTTACAAGGAAAATAGAGAAGGAACGTATAGATGCCTAGCAGTCTTTAGATAAGCTGTCATGGCATATTCTGTTAATGAGAGCGAACAGAATAGAGTGAAGATGACAATGGGTCTGCCTGCTTTCACCCCAAATGTGCATTTTGACCTATTTGTGTCTAGTGGTCCTCTTGGAAAGAGGCTTCAATCCAGGAGCTTAGGGTTCTCACCTGACAGTGATGTGTTACCTTGGACAGGTCACTGCTGGGGGAAGGCTAAGAACTAATGCCCACTGAGTATTAGCAAAGCACCAGGCATGAGATGTTAAGCATTTTAACAGATCACCATATTTGAAAGTCACAGCAAATATGGGAAAGAGCATTTTTATTCCTATGTTGCAGATGAGGAAAAGGAGGTTTAGAGAGGTAAGCGATTTGTCCAAGACACTCAGATTGTAAGCTACAGGGGTGTTTAGGTATTTAGAGCAAGTTTTAAGGCCAAAACTCTTTCCACTGTACCTCTGTGCTTCACTAAACTCTTCTGAGCATCAGCTACCTCCCCAGGGAGGCCTGACTGGCAATTCTCATGCTATATACCCTCTAAGAAGGTGAAGAGGACAGAATGAAGGTTTGAGAAGACCCTGTAATGTTAGCGAGGCAAACGTGCTGAGTGTCCTTAAGGGAGGTGATCTTTTCTGAGCAAACAAACAGGACACTGTGTTCTCAGATGGTTCTGTACTCTCACTGATATTGAAAATACTTTAAATTTTCCATTTAAGAAATGCCTGAAGCAAGGCCTGTTTCAATCATGTAAAACCCAATATCAGTCTGGAAAGGTTATCACAGCCTTCCCAGTTCCAGTCAACATTAAAAATGTAAATGTTTGGTATTTAAATATAGCTGTTGGCCAACAGCGCTGAGGACACAAGGTAAACCACAGCAGGCAGCCATCTCCCACTGACGGCTCACCAGCTCAGCAGGAAGGAAGCAGATGTGCCCAAAGGGCTGCATCATACAAGGCTGATGGAACCATTCCCAGCCCCACGAAGGTCTGGGTCCTAAAATGCTGTCTAGTTCCAATTACCAAATCAGACATCCATTCGTTGGGGGCAAGGACCCTGTCGATTTTCCTTGTCTGTGTCTTCCCAGTACCTAGCCCAAACCTGCTTCTTAGTAAGGGGTCAAGGGATATTTGTTAAATAGATGAATTCATGCATTCATCATCTTTTTTTGGATATCTTATTGTGTCCCAGGGACTGTGCTAAGCCTATAAATTGATACAATCTCAAGTAACTTACCATCTAAGAAGGATGGCAAGATGTGCAGATAAATAATAATAACATAAAATACTATCAAGTTAACCTGGCCTTACCATTATGCTGGGTGATCTGGGAGGTGGAGTAACCAGGCAGCGAGATCAGCAATGGGGGCTCACGGGAGGAGGCGCCAGGAACCGTTCCCGGGACAGGCTCATGTCCTTCGCGGTCTCCTCTACTCAGACTGTGGACCCCCTGAGCGTTAGACTGGGTCTTATTTAGCTCTGCACCCCAATACCTCACGGGGGGCCTGATGCATAGGAGGAAACAGCATATGCTGAACAAATGAATGAATGAATCAATGTTAGGAACTCATAAGGAATCCTAAGAAGCATTTACTGAGAGTTTAGTATGTACTAAACATTTTATACATATCTTTTTAATTAATGAATAGGGCGCAACCAGGAGACAGAAATTACATTAGTTACTTGAACATACAGAACTTAATGTAAGGGATTGTTAACTGGGTATAAAGTTGTTAATTAAGTAACTGAAAGGGTAAAATAAGAACTGTAAGTTATAACAAAGATAGCAACTGCAGAAAGCAGCTATAATCCTGCGGATAAGAAACCACAAGGGAAAAAGAATTATTATAACCAGAATTATTAAAATTTAGAGTCTTAGTGGAGGGAGCCCGTGAACTGAAACTCAGAGCCCTGAGGAGCAGGCACTGCTGGGCAGACACTGACGTCTCTGATCGGATGTGATGGAGCTGATTCTGGGTTGAAAAACTGCAGACTGACCTCAGCTACTGCTGTGGGGAGACCTTGCTGCTGCCAGGGTAAAAAGGCATTGGTGAGGCAATGCCACCCAACAAACTCCTCTTTGTCCTTCAGGACCCCGTTCAGATGTCACCTCTCTTGAGAAGCCTTCCTAATCTCTCCCTTCAGAGAGGAAGCCCACAGGAAGCAGACAGGAAGGACTAAGTCTTGTCTTCCCCCTCTAGCTCTGTGGTCCCCTGACTGAACAGAAATGTGATTTGCAAGCACCCAGCCCCATCACCACAAAGCAGAGTGCAGGAGGGTTTGGAGCTGAGACGCCGTGATGTCATAATTGGTACAGGAACCTTCCCATCAATGCTATGATGTAGGTCCTGCTATTACTTCCTTACACAGATGAAGAAACCGAGAGTCTAGAAAAGTCAAGGTGACTTGCCTAATAAGTTGATGCGGCAGCAACCCAATTTGAAGCCAAGTCCATCTGCTCTTAATGGCAAAACTGCACAAGGCTGCCTTCACATTTCTGTGTTAGGAAGGTGTCAGGGGATGAAACAGATTTGAAGGCCCAGTGCCTCTGGGTTGGCAGCTGGGCCTAAGGTTGGGTGGAGGACTCAGGCATTGCCTGTAAGGGCAGGGAAGCAGGGATGGGGCAGTCCTGACAAATGTCTCCCAATATGCCATTTCAATCTCTCACTTCACTGTCTTTTAAGAAAGTTGAGGTCCCTATTCTTGGATCAAAATTTAGCCACCCAACAAACTCCTCTCCATCCTTCAAGACCCAACTCCAGTGTCACCTCCCCTGGGAAGCCTCCCTGATCTCTGCAGAGCCAGAAATACCCCCATGGTGCTCCCACAGGACTTGGTGCAGACACCAGGGTGGAGTTTCCTTGTCCATATGCCACATTAGATTATAGGCCCCTTGAGGGCAGGCCTGGGTCTATATAGGCTCTGCCTGGCACATGATGGGCACCCACTGTCTAGTGATAATTATAAAGGCTTGTTTCTTACAGAAGCGTGCTTCTGAGGCAGCACTGGTAACTTCAGGGCCCTATTTTTTTGACTCATTCTCTGCCTCCCAGGAGTTCTCAGTCTGGTAGTGAAGACATATTGAAAAAAAACACGAAAAACCAGCACCTCACCCCTATCCCTGGTTTAGCCCTTCACCTCTCACCTTTTCCAACCCATTCTTCTCACTTCAGTAAGATGCAAACATAACCATCTGAAGCCCCTGATAAAACCTTCCAAAGACTTCCCATTGCTTTTTTAGGATAAAGACTAACTCCTCGATGTTGTGGCCTAAGTCCTCTGACATCTGTCCCCTGGCCCTCTCCAGCCTGTGTCTCGCCTCTCCCCCAGCCCCCTCCTCCTACCCCATCCTCTAGCTAGTTCACCTCTTCAGTTTCCTGAACTCACCAAGCTCTTTGCATCTTGGTCTTCACAGGTGAGGTTCCCTCTACCCAGAACTCTCTCTGCTCCCTTTGCTGGATGCACCCTGACTTCTATTTTAGGTCTCAGCTGCTGAATCACTTCCTCCAGGAGGTTATTGGCAGAGTAACCTGATGCTCCTGGAGAAGCCGGCTCCTGGTCAGGCCTCGCGTCCATTACACTGTAATGCGCTGCCTTTGCTCAGGAGAGCCAGCTCCCTGGCCCGGGGCAGGCGCTCTGTATAATAGATTTGAATTGATTAGTTAAATACTTAATAAAAACAACAGAAAAGAGAGAAGTCTCTCCAAGTGATTTTGGAAGTTACAGGCTGCCTAAGATGTGGTGAAATAACTCTTTCCCACTGTCAGGGCCTGGTGGAAAGAGGACCTTGGAATGTGGAAAAGGACTCTGGACCTACAGGCAGGAGATTGGGGTCGGAGCCTCAGTGGTCTGGAGGACAGCCAGTTTGTCCCTGTGTTAGCTTCTTCGTCTCTATAATAGGTATTGAAGGGGAGAAAAAAACCTTAGCCTCCTAGGCCCTGCAGCTGGGGCTCAGGACATTAAAATGATAAAAGACAGATTAAAAAGAGAACAAACAAACAGAGTTTATGAAAGCATGTGGCTTGCACACCCACAGGAGAAGCTCCAAGGGGTGGTTAGAATGTGGGGCTCATGTAGCATCTTAATGAAGAACAATAAATTTGCAGAGCAGTCATAAGACAAAGAAAAAGAGGTTTAAGCTTTTAGAGACTGCAAATAGTGGGTAGATAAATAAATGGGAAAGTAATGGAAGATAAAGGTTACTTTAGTACGTGTATGTAAGTAAGTTATTTTAATGCTACGTAGATTCTTCCTAGTGCCATCTCTGGGGTGCTACAAGTTGAGAGTTGTCTCCTGCAATCAGAAGTCTGAGGGCTGTCCTTACTGTGCTCCTCTTCCAGGCAAAGAAGGAAACACCTTTACAAATGGAAATTTATGTTCTGCGTTTAGGCAAATGGTGGTGAGGGCAGAGAGCTTTTGTTGGTGTCTGCTGTTTCTCAATTGTCTTCAGCTCAAAATCATCCTTATGCCAAAGTGGCGTATTTTGGGGTGCAATATTTGATCCCCTATAACCTAAAGATGTCTGTCTTTCCTGACACATAGGGTTGTGATGGGGTGGTACATGTGGAAACTCTGTGCAAACTGTAAAGAGCTTTACAAATGTCAGGCATAATGGGATGGGAATGGGAAATGGGCCCATTTCCCCATCATCATCTCCAGGAGAAAATCCAGGCCACAGCCTTGCCAGCTGTATTCACAGCAGCTCCATTGCAGTCTTTAAGCTTTCCAACTCCTTCCTCCCCTCAGGGCCAGGCTGGGGCTTCTTGCAGGGAAGACACATCAAAGCCCCAATTGAGGATTTTTATAGTTCAATGTTGCACAAGCTCCCTTTATGAGAGGTGAAGAGTCTGGAGGAAAGGTGGAGAAGCCAATCTAAACTTCCTGCTCCCCAGCTCCCAACCCCCACGCCAGACTCCTCTAAGAGGGAGCCTGAAGGCTGCTCTTGATTTTTTGTTTATATCATTCATGATCGCATCTGCCCACTGTTTCCCCTTGGGACTTTCTTACCATTCTCTATAGAAGGACCCAGGGCACCCCTACCGTTCCAGGCCCCCAGAGCAATATATCAAAGGACAGAGCTCATTGAACATTATCCAGCCACAGGGATGGGACATTCCAAAGACTTAAAAATCCTCCTGAAATTGACTCCTTAATAAGGCAAAAGACATTCATGGAATAAACATTAATGCACCTATATACTATACATATACCAGGTATTTAATTTGTTTTGTATCATTTAAACTTTACATCAAGTGAACTGATGAATAGAGACTCAGAAGGGTTTTTAATTAGTCGGATAATGTATGGATGCAACAGATGGACGGATGGAGGGATGGTTGGATGGATGGATGAGTGCTGGAGTGGATAGGTAGATGAAAGGGTGAGTGGGTGATGAGTAGACGGATGGAGAAACTGCTGCCCAGGGGCAAGAGGAAGTGCTCTCATCCTTGCAGAAAGGCCAAGCTGTCACACATGGTTTCATGTCGATGCCCCTCAGGAAAGGGCTGTGCGTGTCACTGGACCAATGTAACACAAGGCCATGCTCTGGCAAAGTTGTTCTCTGGACCTAAGATTATAGAGAGGATCTTTCAATTTTTAGTTACAACCTTAGAGTCAAGAATAATCTGAGTCTTGGCTCCACCATTTACTTACTGTGTGACCACTGACAAGTCACTCAACACCTCTGTGCTCAGTTTCCTTACTTGTAAAATGAGAACTACCCAATCTCAAAGTGCTCTGTCACTCGAATATAAACATTTGTTAAATATTTATAAAAATACTTGTGTTAAACATAAGTTAGTTTTCTCCTATCTGTCCCCTAGGCAATGAGAAAATCATTGCAGAGATAAGCTAAGAGCAGTCAGAATCTTTCTAATGGGGGAAAATCTTAATGTAGCTGAGTTCCTCTGAAGCAGGCCTGGTTGCTCTCCTCTGGGGTTGAGAAAAGTATAGTTTCTGTCCAGGTACCCGAAGAGGAAATGACTTTTCTCCTGTCATGAGGAAATTGAAGGTGATGCCAACTCTTGGTGACCTCTGAACTGTGGCTTCATTTCAATGGCATCTGTGAAACTCAGGCCCAGACCTCCCTCGGCTCTTTTCCTTAGACTGAGAGAGAAGGGGGTGGGGGACAAACAGGGGTAGGAGCTGAAGACACAAAGCAGTGAGCAGCTTTTCTTTTCCTGATTCACCCTAAGGAAGGATAAGAAGGAAAACACACTCCTTAGATTGCCTCAGGATGGGAGTGTGTGTGCACGCGTGTTGTGTGTGCATTCCTGCGTGTGTGTGCTTGTGTATAGTGAGGGGAGGACAGTGGGCGTTGGAAGATGGGTGTGTGGATGCGTGGATGTGTTTGTGCGTGAGCCATGCAGAAGGGGGATATGGTGTGTGGGAGGGTGCGGGGAGGGGAGTGGGTACAGGGGTGTGTGGGTACAGCTGGGCAGGGGAGAGGGCAAGTGTGGGGAATTGTGGGGTGAGCCTGTGTCGTCACACTGAGAGGCTGGGCCTCAGCAAATGCACAAAATCACCCATCTAAGCACTGTTAATAAACACTCTTTCGCTGGAAACTTATGAGTTTATTTTCCATTCATTCACTCATTCATTTTCCCATTATCAATTCTGACCTACAGTAAGAAACACAGAAAATTAAAATCCCTGAAGAATTTACAATCTTGTTGGAGAGGGTAAGACACAGGTGAGCTTAAAACAATAATGTATTTGTTTGCCGCGTGCCAGGTGCTGCTCTGAATGCTTTCTGTGTGTATTAGCTGATTTACTGTTCATAACAATCTTACATGATAGGTCCTCTTATGACTCCTGGTTAACAGATGAGGAAACTGAGGCCTGGAGAAATTGGTCCCAGGTCACACCGCTTGTGAGTGGAGCTAGGACTCCAAATGCATGCAGCCTGGCTCCCGAAAATGTGCTCTTAGTATCATGTCAAATTTGTACCATCTGCTGGGTGACCTACAAGGGCTGGGTTTACGTCCCTTAGAAAAGACTGGCACCCAGGAAGCAACCAACCAGCCAGATACTTGGTGCTCCAGCACCTGTGAGTGCCTAACATGGTGCCCTCGGCCCCCGGCTGTCTGGGCCCAATTTCTTCCCCACTCCTCTCCCTACTGTCCCTTCTCACGTCACCCCCAGACTAGGCAGAGAGGGGTACAGACAGGAGACCAGTGCAGACTTAAGGGTCCATCTCCCTCCTTACCTCCGATGCCAAGGAGTTTCCTGGGAAATAACTGCCCCACGCCTACCCCGCTGCCCTCAGTACCCAAATGCAAGCAGATGCAGAGTAAACCTGCTGTTTCTCCTTAACTTCGCCCCAGCCTGGCCGTCCCACCACCCAGGATGCCTTCATGCCTGGGTCCTGAGGAAGGTGGCCTGCGAGTACAAATTGAAAGAGCACATTCATTCAAGCCTCCCCAAGCCTTCGGAGGCTGGGGCATGGAGACCCCCTTGGAGAGTAGGTGACCTAAACAGATGGCACTCTGCCGCTGCGGCTGGTCCTTAAATCACCGCCCGGCTGGTACTGAGGAATCGGCAGAAGCAACACGGGCCGGGAACACAGTCAGCTGCAAAAATGCAAGGGCTGGAGTTGGCGGGCCCAGCAGAGCGTGTGGCAGGAGCAGAAGAAATCACAGCGCAGGCATCTGGCGGCAGACTGGACGCGGCTCACACAGGAGCCACTACTCGGGAGCTCCCAGAGACAGACATTTTTGTGGGAGGAGCCGTTTGAAGGCGAATGGCATTAGGCAACAGTGAGCGCTGCCGTGAGGAAAGGCTTATTGTATGTTAGCCTTTCTGGCAGTTAAAACCCTTATTTGTAAAGGCCCCAAAAGGCTGTGTTCCTGCCTCAGGGCCAGTGGGGGTTTACAAGTACAGTACAAATGTTGGCTATTGTTCTTTCTAAAAGGAACAATTCAAAAAACAGCCCGGGCTGAAAGGGGAGAGGGACACCGTCCTGTTTTGTCCCACTCACACCATCCTGTACCGGGGGGGTCATCTGAGCCAACTCGGGCCCGCCGGCGACCTGTGACCTGGGGCAGAAGGAGGGAGCGGGGCCAATCAGATTCCCAGCTCAGGAATTTGAACCAAGAAATGCTGAGACTTGCAGGCAGGCAGCAGCAGGGCCGGAGGCCCCAGGAATGCGTTGGAAGGTTCTTCACAGTGGAGTCAGGGCCGTGAGGGCCGTGCCGGGAGGAGAAACCCGGAGCGGGGGAGAACTTGTTAGCAGGAGGTGAGCAGTGGGAAGTGAGGCTACGGAAAGGACAAGACCATGAAAAAGGCAGAGACAGACGGAAAGCCCGCGGTCCAGGACACACAGAAGCCCCCGGGCACCGGGCCCGTCGGTCCCTACCTCCAGCCCCGACTCCACCTCCTCCCTTTCTCCTCGGGTACTGGGAGTGGCTCTTCCTCAAAACCAGGAAGCCTGTGCCGGATGGACGGGAGGTGGCCTCCCTGCAGGTAGCGGGGGAGATTCTGGGGGGAAGGAGACCTGGTCTTCAGTGCCCGGTGACGTTGCAGGTTACAGCGAGGACGCTGAATGACGCTGTGAGCAAAGCGGAGAGCTGGGCGTGATGAGCAGCTGCCTGCAGCCGCATCCGACGCGAGTGAGGGCAAGAAGGCCTTCCCACGGCTGAACCCAACCTCAGGAAGGCAGGCAAAGCCCGGGGGCGGGCGTTTCCCTGGGTTCAGGACCCAGTGTGCCTAGAGTCCCGGCTTCTCCCTCTGACTGCGGGACCTTGAAGGGGGGCGTGGAGCGTAGAAAGGTACTCTGCTAAGTCTCAGTTTTCACCGCTAAAGTGCGGCTAGAATAGAGCCTTCAACGCTGGTGTTGGTGGTGTTATGCCGAGAGCCTGGAAAGCAAGATGCCCGGTCTTCGGTAAACCCACTCCTTTAGCTGTGGCAATTACGTGTATAAACTCCACTGTGAGGGGCAGGACGTGGAATTAGAAGTCCCTGTAGAATTTTCTACCTGCCGTGACCAGTGTGGTCCTGTCCAGCACCGGGCACACCCCGCTGCTCTGTGTCACAGTGAGAACTCTGGGGGGAAAGAGGCTTTCAGAGTCTCCCTGGCCACAGACAGGCCTTACTTAGCCTGGCTTATTAATAGGAGCATGTCCATTTCTGTCTTAAAATAGCCAAAGAAAGGTATTTAAAATGAGTTGCCAGGTGGGTGGTCAGATCACTTTTTATTGTTTTCCTCTCAAGAGAGTTCAAGAATTCTACTTTTTGTTTCTTTTATAGCAAACCAGTCATAACAGGAAGATCCACTGCTCTGTGTAACTTCCTGAGTCAAGGATGCCCAGGCCACCTGAGGGTCTCAGTCACCCCCACCCTCACCCACTGCCTTCCACCCCATTGCAGTGTCTCCACAGACAGTCATCCGCCGGGCATAGGGGCCTCCTGGCTCCAGAGGGAGGGGCCTGCCTAGGGGAGAGGCCCTGGATTTGGGGAATAAGGACCTTGATCTGGAACAAGGCTTCCACTGCCTGCCTAACTTCGGCCTTTCCCTCCACTGGGGACACTTTTTAAGAGGATCCCTGCATAGAACAAATGCCTCGTAGCACAGCATCTCTTCCCCAACCTCAAATCCCATACCCCTTTCTCCCACCATTTCTTTCCCTCCTTGTATTTCCTACTCACTCCACTCCCAAACCTATTTCGCCACCCCACCCTCCGATACATCCCCCTTTCCCCCGAAACACTTACAGAAGGATCTCATCCTCTTTTGTCTTAACAGAAGTCTTCACAGAAGCCCTTTAGGAGAAAGTTGCTCACCCTTTCACCCCTAGTCCATACCTATGAAGCAGAAACGATATCTGGACTGTCTGGGCTCTCTAGGGTCACTTGCACAGCACTGTTTGTCCACACTCATATCTCTCTTTGAGCCCCATGCCATCTGTCTGCTCTCCTCCTAAAGCACTGAAAACTGTCTAAGGTTCATTTGCTGAACCACTCATGGCCTGGCTCCCAGTCTCCCTCTCTAGCTCAGGGCCTGCATCATCCTAAGAGATTTCAGCGCCCAGGCAGCCAGCTGACCGCACTGTTACTGCTTGGGTCTCCTTAGCTCCGAGGGACCTCACCTCTACTCTCCTTCAGCCACTGCTCGCAGGCTCCACCCCGGATCTTTTCGTGAGCCAGAACTGGGCATCTAGACTCCAGTAACTTCCTCTGTGGTGGCATTCTCCCAGCCTGTGAGCTATCTCATGACCTCTTACCCATGACACCTGCACCTTGACCTCTAAGTGACCCCAGCCCTTTGGTCCTCCCATTTCCTTGAGTCCTTCAGTCCTCCTGGCTGAAAGTCCGGACCCTGTATGTGATCATGGGAACAGCCCAGCACCACCATTCCCCTTGCTCTGCTCTCCTGCTATGCCTTCCTTCCCCAGCACATTCCCGTTATTTTCTAGTCTCAGTAGACCATTCAAGCCCTGCTCTTCAACCTGTGCCACACCGCCCCTGCTGAATTCTCTGTTGTAACCGCTTCTCTGCTTCAACTTTCCCACTCCTCTGATAGTTTCCTCTTGCCTATAAATTTGCCCAATTGACCCCATCTGACAGGAGCCCTCCTAAGCCCCCTTCTGTAATACTCCATTCTGACCTTCCCCAACTGTAGCCTATTCATGGGTCATCCCCTTCTTTACCCCCCACACATTCCCCAACCCACTACACACTGGCCTCTGTCCTGACCACTCCATGGAAACAACTTTGCCTAAAGTGATGTTCTAGGTACTATGACTGTGTAACAAATTACAATTTACCCCAAAGCTTAGTGGCATGAAACAACCATTTTATTGTGCTCATGCATTCTGAGAGTTAGGAAGTCAGATTGGTCATGCAGGATGGCTTGTCGCTGCTGACCGGAGACACGGCCTCTCTCTGTGGTCTGGCTTCCTCACAGCATGGTGGCCTCAGGGTAGCCTGGTGTCTTACATGGCATGCTCTAGTGTTCCAGGAATGAGGTAGAAGAGTCATTGCCTTTTGTGACTCAGAAGTCATTATGACTTTTATAGCCTCAGAAGTCCTCTAGCACGCCTTCCACTATAATTCATTAGAGTGGTCACAAGTCCACCTACAGTTGGGGGGAAATTAGTATGGACCCCATCTCTCAATCGCACAGTGGTGAGGTCACACCGTAGAAGAGCATGTGGGATGGGAAATAGTGTTGCCATCACGTTTGAAAAATGCAAGCGACCACAGTCTCCCGATGATCTTCCAGTTACTGGATCCAAGGGATGTTTTTCAATTAATATCTTGCTCCTGCTATATTTGTTACTATTGATCATTCCCTGCTTTATGACACTGTCTACAGCCATCCATCTGGGTCACCACATTCTTCCAACTCTAGACAGACCTGTTTTCTCCCCACAGTTCATGTGCACCTCTTTCTTCCTCTTAATGAGAATGTTCCCTAGGGTCCATTCTCACCCCACAACTTATCTCATTCTTTGGCTTCTCTCCCATGGCTTTGATTACCATCTACATGACATTAACTCCCAAATACATCCCACCATAAACTTCTTTCTAAGCATCAGACTGTATAACCATCAGCCTGGTGGAAGTGTTCAAAAATACCTCAGTTTTGGCATGTCCAAAATTGAACTCACCACCTTCCACTCTAAACAGTCTCCATCTCTGGTATTTTTTTCTCTCTCGTATGGATACCCAATTGTCCAAACTTTGACTTTTCCTTTTCCCTCACCTCTCACATCTAATTATTTACCAAGACATGCTCATTTTTCCTCTTAAATATTTCTATAAATTTTGTTACTATTTTACAAATGAAATGATTAAGAATCAGAGAGGTTGTTATTTCCCAAGCTTTAACAGTTATCATCTACTTATTCTTTCATCGTTAATCAAACACTTGAGTACAACTAAGTTCTAGGAACTGGAATGACATTGGTCCCTGGTCCCTTTCATGGGAGAGGTAGGCAAGTAAACAGTAGATTATGACAAGCTGTGATAAATGCTTGATTGTAGGAAGCAATGGGTACAACAGGGGCAACAAACCCAACGTAGAGTGGGAGGGGTGAGGATGGGGACTCTATTAGTTACCTACTGCTACAGAACAAATCACCCCAAACCGTAGCTGCTCAAAACAACAAACATGTCTTGGCTCACAGTTTCTGTGTGTCAGAAATCAGGGTACAGCTTCGTCGGCTCCTCTGGCTCAAGGTCTCACAAGGCTGTAATCAAGGTATCATCTGGGACTGTAGTCATCTCAGTGCTTGGCTTAGGGAGGAGTCACCCTGAAGCACAGTCACTTCGCTAGTGGCAGGCCTGAGGTCCTCACTGGTAGTTGGCCAGACACATGAGTTTTTCTCCAGTTGGGCCTCTACATAGGGGTACTCAAAATAAGATACCTGACTCCCCTCAGAGCAAGGGAGTGGGAGTAAAGGAAAAAGAGAGGACACCCAAGAAAGAAGCCAGTCTTTTTGTAACCTAATCTTGTGACATCCCATCACATCTACCATATTCTGTTTGTTAGAGGTGAATCATTAGGTCCAGCCCATACTCAAGAGAAGGGGATTGCACAGAGCATGAAAACCAGGGGGAGGGGACCACTGGGGGCCATGTAGGAGACTGTCGTTGGGGTCAGGTGATATCTGAACTAGATTCAGAAGAAGTAAGCTAGGTGAAGAACTATGCAGACCTGTCCTGGGGGGAGAATACTGTATGTGATGTCAGAGAGATTGAGCCCAAGGTTGGAGGAACTCCATGCTCAGACGGCTGGTGTGTAGAGTGCCATCTGTATGGAGATTGGGATGCAAGTTGATGTTGTTGAGATCTGTTTGATGACCAATTCTGTCATCAAATGGGCCACCTGCGCCTCCCAACGTAATGTCAGATTCCTTGCTTACTATGTTATTGTCCACTCTATGATTTAATCAAGTTTTAAATAGTTAATTGACATTGAATATTTCACATACACAACAAAGCTTCATTGTATAAAAAGATTAAAAAATTGTAATTATAATCTCCTCTTCACAAAACCTCAAAAATGATCAGAATGATTTTCCAGTACAGCATATTTATAAATCATTACAAATGTGAAAAGTATGACTAGCATTTCCAGTTATCAGTGGGTGGAGATGATCTGATACTTTGGAATGAGTTTATTAAATTTTTAAATAAAAATTTACATTGAACTATAACACACACAGAAAAGTGTGCAATAAAATACAATTCAATGAATTTTCACAAAGTGTCCTAATATTGTGACTCTCATATTTTTAAAAATAGAACATCATCATCTCCCTGTGCCACTTCCTAGTTGTGCTCTCCAAAGATACCCGTTATTCTGATTTCAATAGTTCTTCCTATGTTTGAACTTTATTAAATGGCATAATATAGTCTATACTCTTTGTACTTGGTGCTCATCATTCATTTATGTGAAATTCATCCATGTGGTTGCATGTAGTAGTAGCTGGTTATTTTCACAGTTGTGTAGTATTCCATTGTATGGCTAAACCACAGTTTATTTGTCCACTCTACACTGAACATAATTTGGAATTGTTTCCAGTTTGGGGAAATTATGAATAGTAATGCTATGATCAATCATGATTATGCCCTATGGTGTACATATGTACACATTTTTATTGAGCCTATGACCAGTGGAATTACTGTGTCATAATTGTACATATATTCAGGTTTGGTAGATGCTGACAGTTTCCCAAGGTAGTTATACCAATTTACATTCCAGGAACAGTGTTATGAGTTCCACTTGTTCTGTTCCTTGCCAATACTTTGTATTATTAACATTTTTAGTATAAGCTATTCTGAAGACTGTGCACTGATACCTTATTAAGACTTAATTTGAAATTCTCTAGTAACTAAGGATGTTGAGCACTCTTTAATATGATTGGTCTTTTAAATATCTTCTTGTTGAAGTGTTTGTTTAAACTTTTTCTTACTTCTCTGTTGGATTTCTCTATTGGAGTGCTTTGAAGATACTCCTTATACATTGTATTCGTTTCCTAGGAAAACCATAAAAAAGCACCACAAACTGGGTGGCTTAAACAGGAATGTGTCATCTTACAGTTCTGGAGGCTAGAAGTCCAAGACCAAGGTGTTGGCAGTTAATTCCTTTTGAGGGCTGTGAGAAAAAAGTCTGTTCCATGCTTCCCTCCTAGTGTCTGGTGGTTTGCTGGCAGTCTTTGGTACTCCAAGTGGATCTCTGCCTTCTTCACATGGTGCTCTCCCCATGTATGTATCTCTGCACCAAATTTCTCCTTTTATAAGGACACAAGTTGTGTTGGGTTAGGGGCCCATCCTCCTCCAATATGACTTCATCTTGACTAATTACATCTGCAATAACCTTATTTCTGAATAAGGTCACCTTCTAACGTACTAAGGGTTAGAACATGAACACGTGAATTTGGGGGGCATAATTCAGCCTATAACATGTATGTTTAGGAAACATCTTTGTCCAGTCTGTGGTTTGCTATTATACTCTCTTAATGGTATTGTGGTAGATTAAAGATGACCGTAAATCCTTTTTCACTCTCCCCATTGAAAGTTCATATTTATTATTATTTCTCTCTGAATCTAAGTTTGCCCCATAACAGCTTAACCAATAAAACATGTTGTAAGTGAAGTTGCACCAGTTCTGGGCCCAGCCTTTGAGAGATTGGGCAGCTTCTACTTCTTGGTTCTTGGGAGACTTGCCCTGGAGACAACAGTCTGTGAGGAGCCCCGGCCATATGGAGAGGCCATGTGTAGGCACTGCTGAGTCAGCAGCCCTAGCTGAGCTCCCAATCAATAACCAGTATTTATTAACCCGCCATGTGAAAAAGCCATCTTGGATGTTCCAGCCCCATTGAGCTGTGGATGACCCAACCCCAACCAGCATCACATGGAGTAAGAGATCTGCCTGGCTGAGCTGAGAATCATAAAAGAGAATAGAATGGTGGTTGTTTATGTCAGTAAGTTTTGATGGACAGGAGTTCTTAATTGTGATGTATTCCAAATTTATCAATGTTTTTCTTTAAGGTTAGTGCTTTTGTTGTCTTATTTAAGAAATTTTTGCCTCTGAGAACATGAGTATTCTCCTGTTATATTCGAGAAGCTCACTGATTATCTTTCACAATTTAATCTACATTAGTGAAATGATTTTTGTGTATGATATAATGTAAGGGGACCTTTACACTGATTTTACAATATAATTATTGCATTTAATAATAATTCCTTTTGAATTTAATAATAATATTTTTGAATTTAGAATTAAGTGTGTAGTATAAAACACTAATATGGTATTAATTTAACATCACAAGTAAGTAAAAGAAACTTGAATCCTCCATGATTACTTTACTATCTGCTCTCCTATCACTCCCGAAAGATCTCACAGCAATGGAGAGTTATTTATTTATTCATTCACAAAACATTTATTGAGAGGAAGATTTTACATTTATATGTGCCGGATTCTGAACTAGGTGCTGAAATACACAAATGGGATATAGGCCTCTCTTTATGTAATTACAATCTCACATGAGAAATGGACAATAACACATCGTTTAGATCGTGCTCAGTGATAAAGGAAAAGCAGAGATGCTATGAGAATGGACACTAAAACTCCTAACTGAGTGCAGAGGTTAGGGGCACATCAGAGAGATTCTCTGCAGAGTGATGTTTAAGCTGAGACTCACAGGATGAGTATTAATTAACTAGACAAGGAATTGAAAGGAGAAAAATTCCAGACAGAAGAACACACAGCATGTGCAGAGAAACTCTGGGCAGGGAAGAACCCAGTGTGCCTGAGGATGAGTCTCCCGTGACTCCTAGGAGGAGAGGCGACAGGGAGGACCCAAGCTGAGACTGGGAGGTAGGAAGGAGCAGACTTGTAAGTCTTCTTGAAGGAATCCAGGCATTACCCCAAGAGCAATGGTATGCTTTTAAGGTATATGAATCAGGGGAGGGGCATGGTCAGATCTGTGTTTTTTGAAGATCACTAAAGTTGCCCTGTAACACAAGGCAGAACATGAGCCGTGTCTGACACAGTCTTCAAGATGGCATGGTGGCCCCAAGGATGGAGAAATCCCATTGTCTGGGGCATCAGGAAGGCCTTCATGGAGGAGGTACAGTTGCACAACAGAATCACTAAAACAAAGGAAAATAAGGGGTGTTTGTGTGTGTGTGTGTGTGTGTGTGTATTGGAAGTCAGAGAAGGAAGGATGCAGGTGCAGGGTGCAGCCTGCACTCAGTCACAAAACTAGATACGTGTAGGACATGTCTGGAGAATGGTGCACTCTCCAGTTTGGCAGAGGATAATGGGAGATAAGCCTGGAAGGATAGGTGGTGGATATGAAGGGCCCAGGAGGCACACATGGATATATATAGGTATAGCCAACCTTCATAATATGTGGATTCTGTATTTGCAAATTCACTTACTTGCTAACATTAATTTGTAACCCCAAACCAATACTTGTAGCACTTTCACAGTCATTCACAGACCTATGCAGAGTGGTGAAAATTTTGAGTCACTGGTGTGCACATCCCAGCTGAAGCTGAGCAAGATGACTCTCTGCCTTCGTACCGTCAGCACTCACGTTATACTCACGTGTCCTTTTCAAGGCCTATTTAGTGGAATTCTTTTTTCATTTTTGAACTTTTCTGTGTGATTTCACTGTTTAAATTAGTCCCAAAGGATAGTGCTGAAGTGTTCCCTAGTGCTCCTAAGCACAAGAAGGCTGGGGTGTGCCTTATGGAGAAAAGTCATGTGTTAGATAAGCTTTTGTTCAGATGTGAATTATAGTGCTATTGGTCATTACTTCAATGTTAACAAATCAATAATATAAATTTAAAAAATAATGTGTGTTTGTGTGTATATATATATATATATATATATATATATACACAAGACTATAGTTATATATATATATACTATAATCTTTAAACAAACATACAAAACAAAGTTATGTATTGATCAGTTGATGAAAATGTGCCCAGAAGCTTGTAGGAACCCAACCCTGTATTTCCCCTGGGAGCAATGGTTCAATATTAGCAATTTCAGTGTTTGCGGCTGCTTTAACAGAACTACCGGGAATAATGAGGATTGACCTTCTCTATGCACACACTCCCCAACCTCAAGAACAGCTGTTAAACATTACCAACACACCACTGACTGAGCCAGACCCTGCAGGAGCTCGCAGCACCATGGACCCAGCTAACCACACACTGCTGACAGTTGAGCAGTCCTTTCTTGAAACAGGATCTGAGTGACTCATTTCCATGCCAGCTGCAATTTCCAGGCCCTGACTTAGAGAGGGTTTAGCCTTTGGAGTCACAAAGACCCAAGTTTAAATCCCACCTCCCCAATTTACTGGTTGGGTCTTCAGGCAAGCGATACTGTGCCTCATTATCCTTGATAGGAGAGCAATAGCCATTTCACAGTTTTATTTTGAATCCTAATGAGATCATGCTTGCTCCACACAGTGCCTGGTACATACATGATAGACTGTGAATGCTTGTCAGTCCTCCCACACCCTGCTCCAAACTCCAGCAAAGGGTGGGGTAAAGGAGGCATTCTGTCCTCGGCCTGCTGCTCAGTCTTTCAGTTACAGAACTTCAGGCGACAGCAGCATTGTGCCCAGTCATTCTAAATCAGCTATTGAGACTCTGTCTGAACGGCGAGGCTGCGTCTTGCCGTGCAGATGCCCAGGCCTGAGATTCTTAGGCCTGCTGCCTGCAAGGACCCACTTTCCAATCTAACTTTTCCAGTCTAACCTTGTTGCTTTCCTGTGACGACAGACCAAGTGAGCAATGCTCTAGCTGGTGTCTCTGTGCCTGTAGCTTCTGGTTTTCTGGGAGACAGGGGGTGGGGGTATTTTCTTAGTTCATTTCTCGATAACCTAATCTGGGATCCAGAACCCCTGGCTGCCCCGATTTGGACCCTGCTTCCTCTGACTCAGCTTTACCCTCAAGACTCAGCTTCGTCTCTGAGTCATCAGGCTGAGCTTTCGAGGACAGCTGTCTGGCACACTCCTGCTCCGTCTTCCCAGGAAAGGTGCTATGTCTCCACACCCCAGTGCCAGACCCACGCCTAACTTGGCTTACGATCCCAGAAACCAAGAAACAGATTCTTAATGAGATCAGAGGATGCAGAGGGAAGAGCCTCCAGGCCAGGAGTCAGAATGCTTGGGTTTCAGTCACAGCTCTGTTAGCTTGTACAACCGTGAGCTGGTCAGGGAACCCTCCTGAGCTGGGGTTTCCTTTTCCATAAAATGGAAATAGTAATCCATGCTGGGCCCATCCCACAGGGGCACTGGAAGGCTCAAATCAGACAATGTGAAATATCCCAGGCTCAAGGGCAGAGACCCCTACTCCATGGGCCGGATCTGGTCCATAAACTCATTTTGTTTGGTTTGAATAATGTTGACATATAGATATCAATTGTTTGGCCTATTTTAAATGAGTTATCAACAGTGAGTTAAGGGAGACTTGACTTAAAATGTCTGGATTTGCAGCCTCTCCTAAAAAAAATGGTAAGATATGGCCATATTAACTCCCTGCTCTGAGAAGCAAAACTTGACTAGTGCTGAGTAGCAGCAGCCCCTCCCCTTGGGCAGGAGCCTAGAGCTGCCTTCAAACTCACCACAGTCCCCACTACTCCCTACTACTTCCCAGTACTGAGGTCAAGCCTCTGTTGCCATTTATTATTGCTCTAGAGGCATCGATTTGCTTCCAGCCAAGCCCTAGTGAAGCAAAATCGCTATAATCATGTTTACATCAAACTGGGAAAATGAGAATCCCAGAAGTGTCCTATGCCCCAAATATCTACCCCTTCAGGGTGTCAGTGTCAAAATTGAAACCTCTTTGGTTTAGTTTTATAGGAGCCAAGGGGAGGCCTTTGGAAGGTGTGTATGGTGGGTCAGAGCTGGGATCTGGAGTCCCACAGCCTCCACTACACTTGACCCCGCCCCGGCCTGTTCCTTCTCATGTGTAAAATGAGGTAGCAACAGCTCTTTTCTCCTGAGTTTATTGTGCAGAACGCATGGCACTTACATGCTGGTCATTCGACTCTGTGACTGAAATGCAAATCTTTTGAACTGATAAGCATTCTGGAAGGTGGGAATATGAAATGAGGGACTCAGGATTCCTGAGTGGGCCTGAATCAATGGCTGGGAAGGACAAAAGCAAATGGAAAAAGAAATGACTTAGAAGACAGAAAAGTTCAGTTACATGCACCCCACGCTCTCTCTTCCTCCCCCTAAAATGAGAAAATCCCACTGGCTGTGTACAGCACCGCACTGCCCTTGGAATCCATCACCAAGACCCAGTTCTAGTCCTGGCTCGGGCAAGTCATTAGCTTGTGTGATGTGATGGTGTCTCCCCAGCTCTAAGATGAGGACAGAAATGCGCCAACAGTCGGTACTGTAGTGGTAACGATGAACGGATGGGAAAGCGCTTTGGAAATCGGAAAAGCACTCCACACAGATTAGTTTTCGGCTCTCTTTTCAAAAACTTTTTCTTTCAGATTTTGCCCAAGGGCATTTTGAGTTTATCAGGGCTTAAACCCTCCCCTTGATTTCGCAACGCTGCCCCTTCCCACACACCAAAGCCCGCGCGCCGCGTCAGGAGTCTCTTTTTTTTTTCCCCCAGCGAAGGCGGGGACTCGGCGGTGCTGGCAGCCGGCGACGGCGGGCGAAGCTTCGGCCGGCCGCGCCCGGCCAGTCCCGCAGCAGCCGCGGTGGGGGTGCCCCACGGGTGAGCGCCCCGGGCCCCAGGCCGAACCCGCCGGCGAGGGGGCGCGCGAGGTGGGCGCGCCCCGGCCGACCAGCGTGCGCCAGCCCGGGGCTGGGCACCCGGACACTGCGTGCGCCCCGAAGCCGGCCCCCCGCCGCTCGCCAAGGTAAGGCTCTGTGCCACCCCCGTCCGCGCAGCGCGTGGCTGGGGCAGCACCCAGCGCGGCGCGACCCGGGTCTCGGCCCCGCGCTCGGCCACTCTCCTCTGCCTGGCCGCCCACCTCGCCCCCTCCCCGCGCCGCGTCCCCGGCTCCCCTTAAGGCAGAGGCTGCGGCAGCCCGGGCAGACCTGGCGCCCTCGTTTGGGGTCCGCGACAGCGAGGGGAGGGGGGCTGCCCAACGGCGGGCGCCACTCCCCTTCCGCCCGGACCGACTCCCCCAGGCCCCGTGCTGGGGAGGGGGCAGGCCGCGGTGTCCTTGCGGCTCGGCTGGTGCAGCCTTCGCCCAGCGCTTCGGAGCCGGGCGCTGCGGTCCAGGATGCAGCTTGGGGGACTAGGGCGCCCTGCCGCCGCCTCCAAGGACTACCTGGAATCGAGCTCTTGGTCTCCCTTCTTTCGACAAAGACGGCCCCCAGTCCCCATCCTGGTACCTCTCGGCCTCTGGCTGAACTTTCCAGCGCTCCCGTTGGGCCTCGACCTTGGGTGGAGTTTGTGGGGTGACTCTCAGGGGCCAGCTTGCCTCCAAGAGCGCTTTTGCTGAGCGTGCCACTTGGTGAGACTCCCTCCCTCATTTGTCCCTTAAGGTCTCACCTTTGAACCCAAATACATTGTCCCTGTAGAGTGGCCAGTTGCTTAACATGGGAGTTGGGAAGTCGAGCCCAATGCCCCCAACACCAGGTCTGAATCTGCGCTTTCTGTGGGCATCTGCCAGGGCTGCAGGAACAAGCTTTTAGTTCCTAAGCATCCTAGGGTACAGGCCTGGGGGGCCAGTAGGAGACATTTTCCATGAGAGGGAGGTGGAGAGCCCCTCTCTCCCAGGATGGCCACCTGAAGCCTGGGCAAAGTCCCATTGATGAAGTAGGGTCAGCTGCACAGCGACCAGGCTGAGGCCTGCAGAGAAAGCATCTTGAAGTAAACACAATTCCCAAGGACCTACTTACCTACCTGGGTAAACCAAATGCAGTTCTTTAGAGCCTTTCAAAACGTGACCACAGGAGAACCCACAGTTACACGCGGACTAGAAGCAGAGTCCACTCTGAGCCTGCCTTTTCAAATCCAACTCTGCCCATGTCCAAAATACATCCGCATTGGACTGTAATGTGAGTTTTAGGGAATGTTAAAGTTCAGAGAGAATGGGGAATGGCTTGGGGTTCACACCAGACTTTCATTCAGTCAACAAATACTTGCTGTGTGCCACGCACTGGGCAAGGTGGTGGGTACACAAATGAACAAAACTGGCACTGTCTGACCTCATGGAGCTTGCAGTCCAGTGGCCAAGACTGACATGCATCCAATCACTCAAATAAATATAGGGTCACAAACAATGCTGAATTCTTTGAAAGGAGAGAATGGAGAATCTGTGATAGGTACAGTAGTTGCTCAGGCTGAAGGCCGATAGGATTTAACTATTTGAAGAGGGTGGACAGAGGCCTTCTGGGCAGAAAGAACAGCATGTGAGAGGCCCTGAAGTGAAGAGCAGAGTCCTTTAGAGGGACTGAAAGACTCTTTGCCAAGTGACGACCAGAAGCCCGAATGGGCAATACCCCTTCTGCATTCCATTGCCGGGGCCCACCAGTACCTTCCTTCCTCAGCTATAGTGATGGCCAGTCAGAGCCCCCTGGCCTGGCTGGGACAAAGAGGGACAGACTGACAGGCAAGTGCCGGACTCGCCCCCATGCACGCACTTCCTACCAGTGCCTTGGTCAGACAGCCCACGCCCATTCTGGGTGCCAAGAGGCAGCAAGGCCTTCCTCCACTTCTCCCCTCTTGCCCACTGTGCTCGCTGACCAAGACGTCTGCCCAGCACTTAGGAAGAGTCACACTGGGAGTGGTGGCTCATCCTAGACTTAAAACTAGAAAGAACTCTTTGCCTACAATGTAAAATTCCTTAGGGTGGCTTACATGGCATTTCCTAATCTGGACCCTGCCTGCCTTTCTAGCCTCATTTCTGGCTTCTTCCACTCCTCCGTCTCCCCCCAACACACCCCTCTCAGTAAGCACCCTCTATGTTCCACTCACAGTTACACTTCAAGCAGTTTCTGGAACACACATTGCCTTTGCGCATGCTGCCCTTTATCTAAAGTACCCTTCCAACTTGTTCACCACTGAATGTGTGCTCAGCTTTTAACTTCAGCATTAAACTTAAGGTCCCTCTCCTCCCCTTTCCCAACTAGAGTCAGATGCTGCTTTTTCTTTGTTTCCAAAGCCCCTTGGATGCGCTTCTATCACAGCAAATATAGCGTCTTCACTGAGCGTGGTAAAAGCAGGACTCTCCTGTCATATTTGTGTCTCAGTTCCTAGCACAGAGAAAGCCACATAGAAGGTACTCAATAAATGTTTACTGGATGAAAACCATCCAGTCTATTATTTCTTAACGATTTTTTACAGGAGAGATGAGCCTTACATGTATCTTCTAGATTCGGATGAAAATTATGGATAGTTCCTGGATATCTAACATAAAATATCTTGCATACGATATCATGTGATTCACAGCCATCCCTTCACCCACTGGCCCCATTTCCAGAGCTTTGGATTTTAATTGTGCAGGAAACAGAGGCCCAGCAAAGTGCAGTGACTGCCTAAGCACCTACAGCTGGTTAAGGGCATTCCCCACCCCCACCCCACTCCTGATGCCTAATCCAGGGCTCCTTCCAGCTCCCTCTGCTTCTCTTAGCCAAGTAGCCTCCTTTCGTCCCTGCCTCCCTGTGAGGGCCACTGCTCATGGCTGGGAGATTGATATCTTGGTTTTGCTTCAGTTCAGTAGCAGCCTAAGGTGTGACAGGGAGAAAAATCTTATTATGAGTAGAGTTGACAATTCGGAAGATAGATGGGCTGCCCCTTGCCTGCAGCATTATTACATCTGTTTTAGCTGAAGGAAGGTTATGTGTGCTTCACAGTTTTCTTCCAGGTCCAGGACTGAGCCATGTGGGCCCGGTTTGGAAATAGTTCAGACATGATCATTGAGATCAGGGGCTCAGCCCTTGGTCCTGTCAAAAGGTTCTTCCCCATGGAACAGGCTACATGGGGATGAATGAAGAGAATGGACTTCTTATTGCTGCCACTGGCGGTCTTGTCTGCCTGCCTTCTACTTTCTGCAACAAGACACCTACTTCAGGCTTCTGGGCCAAGCAGGACCTTCTTATCTGCAGATCAGGCTTTTCGTTCGCTCAGTAATTCACTCATTCGTCAAAACTGCGTTGAGTCTCTGCTTTGTACCAGGCACAATGCTGATTCCAGTTTATAAGGGAGGGTCATGTGTAAGTCAGTGATACACACATGGTTCTGCTCTGCAGTGGGGAGGGAAAAGGCAGCCTTTATTTCTAATTCAACCCATACCTTGGGAGGGTGTGGTAGGGGGTCAGTTAGACCTTCTTAAAGCTGAGAATGTACTCATTTTTAAAACTGATCTCATGCAAGTTATGTCATCTCTGTGGGGGACTCAGTTTTCTTAACTGGAAAGTGGGTTTGACAACAGTCTTTTCTTGCTTATCTCTGGGCAGATCCGGTTATCACATTTCAGATGACAGAGCCACCCACTTCTGCAGGTGAAGCAAGATCCGTACTGTATAGTAACAGGGATCATGTGTGTCAGGCCTGACACATGGAATCCTTGCAATAATCCTAGAGATAGTTACAGTCATAACCCCAGATGTATAGATGAGGAAAATGAGGCTTGGAGAGGCTCAGTGACTTGCCCAGAGCTAATGAAACTGACAAATAATGGACTGGGATTGACAGAGCTCTGTCTTTGGAGGTCAGATGCCTAAGCACTTTGTGCTACTCTGTAGTAGGGTATCTGGGAAAAGGTGCAGGCTTGGAGGTCAGGGTGCCCGGGAATTGGAGCCTAGATCTGTTGCCAACCAGCTGTGTGATTTACAGCTAGATCCCTAACCTCTCTGTGCCTCAGAATGCTCATCTCCCAGACCCAGAGTTTACTCTATGAGGCTTCTAATAGACCTTTCTGTGAACATTTTTCAAAGTAGGATTCAAGGAAAGAAGAGGGGCCCTCTGCTAAAAACAGGTCTGTCTGTTTCCAGGATGAAATAAATGCTGCCCCAAGATTTCAAGTAGATGGTTAATGTGATATGCAGGCAGTTATAGATTGGTGGTGTCTGAAGAAGCTGGCTGAGTGTTCTTTCTCCAAGGGAAAAAGGTCTGTTTTCAAAAGGACCACCTCACTGTTGCTTCAGGGCCCTGAGCCTGGGCTCTGCTCCTCAGATAGCTTTCCAGGGATGCAGGCATTGTGGGGGGAAACATAAATCCCAATTCCCATCTCCTTCCCCATTATTTTTCCCCCAAAGTAAATAAAATTTATTGGCTGGGCATATGCTTTTTAATGGGGCTGTGGCTTTTCCCCCTTTGTTGGAAGAATCCTTTATGTCTCCTTTGGTATGTATTTCTTGTTTGTTGCTCTGATGTCAAGTGACAACGGGGCAGAGAAATATGGCATTGGGGAGAATTTGCTCCATGCAAAGGTAAAAGAACAGCCCTTGGTGCCAGTTCCCCTCCACAGCCTGATTTCTGCCCAGAAGCTGGAGACGCCAGCACTCAGTGAAATCAATTTTGATTTTCATAGCAGGGCACCAGGCAGCCGCGCTGAGCGTTTCCAGGTGCTGTGCTCATCTGCTGCCCCTTGCCATGCTGCTCTCTTCTGTCTTGGAGAACGTAGCCACTCCACTCCCGGGGAAAGTTTTAAAAGACCAAGAATGTCAAGCTGTGTAATGACTGACTATGTGGTCAGGGTCTACATTTATTAGGGAGGCATGTCATCAGTAATGTTCGAATTTTTTAAGAGATTGTGTTCATATATCATTTGTGTGATTTTAAATAAATATTGAAGCCATCACCTCTCTGCTCCTCAAATACAGAAAGGGTAAGAAAGGGAAAATGGCTTCAGCATTATGTAGCCCTGTGAGCCAGAGCAGATGACTCAAGTTTACTGAACTACAGCTTCCTCATCTGTAAAATGCTGTTGTTATTACTGACTTAGGGTTCTTCTGATACAGAAAACAGAGTGTCCCTTAAGCTGATTCTAAGGAAGAGGATGAGGAGCCCTAAAATGCAGTGCTAATATCTCAGCACAGACCAGGGAGGAGGACAGGCACCCTTGGGTGGAGAGGGTTCTGAGTTCGAGGCTCTCCTGGTGGTGCAGCCTGTCGCTGGTCTTCACTCTGATGCCATCAGCTCAGCTCTGCACTGCCCATCAATCTCCCTCACCCCCTACCACATGAACCTCTCCTTCATCACTGAGCCCAAATTCCAGAGGATCCTGTTGTCTGAGCTCGGTGCTCTGGAGGCTGAGCCTTTCTCCCCAGTTCGTGTCCTGGCTGGTCTCTGGTCTGGGTGGGGGTTGCTACTGAGGCAGGCTTCCTCCCTGGGCCAGTTAGATGGGAGGGGAGGGCGGAGGGCGGTCGTGTGTACAGAACTTGACCTTTTGGGGCAGGAAGGACTGTGTGTGGAGATTCCTCAAGAGGGAGATGACATGAGCTGGAACTCGGGAATATGCCCAGTGCATATTGTAAAGGACCTAATAGAGATTGTAAAGGACCTAATAATAGAGATCTTAACTGGGGGTTAATAGCCCCAAGGGGCCTGTGTATAGAATTCAGAAGAGTCTGTGAACTTGGGTAGGGGAAAAAAATAACATCTTTATTTAGCATTTTGTTCGATTATGAATGATGTAAGCAACAAACCACCGTGTATTTGCAGTACCTGCGACATTGTCACCAATAGAAATGACATATTTTGATATCATATTTCAGCTGCTGCAGATATCTTGAACTGTGATTTACGCCCACTGCAGCTTTGAAATTATAGCTGTTATTATACCTGCTGCTAGGGCTTATTATTTAATGCATTAACAAAGAACATATATTACTATATTACACACTCTGTTTTTAAAGTACCTAATAATTATATTTCAATGTAATTGGGTTTTTTTGTAGTCAAGCTATGTATTTTATATTTTTAAATGTTCTGCGAGAAGGTCAACAGACTTCATCAGTCTGCTAAAGGAGTCCATTCACTGAAAGGGTTAGGCCCCCTGACAGGAAGTCTGTAAGCTTTGGTTCCCAATTTCCCACCCTCCCTCACCCTAATCTTTCATATACCCATCTATCTACCTAATTAGTGCAAGACATTCTTGAGCAGTAGTAAATTTCATTTAATAGTTTGGCAAATTTGCAAGAGCACATAATTTGCAGTTATGGTAGAAGGTTTTGATGTATACCAGAGGTTAATTTACAAACTGCAGGCCACATGGGCAGCTGGTTAGGTAATTCCTGTCAGCTCACAAACCCACCCGTCCCTGCGTTGATCACTTGGCCGATCCCGGGTAAGCCAGACCATTGAAATAACCAGAGTGGACGCTGCATTGTTGAGAGGTTGAGGAGGTTCCACAGGCTAATTGATGAAGCACTTGATCAAATGCAAGCTAGCATCTTAAGGAGAAGTAGCTTTGAAGTGGGTTCTGAAATGGAGGGAAGGCAAAGGAGGCAGACAGGAGGGGGGAGGGAGTCAGTGAGGATGTGGGAGGACCTGCCAGATGCTGGGTTTGAGGAGGAAACCTGATAAAAGAAGAGTCCACTGGAGCAACTTTAGAACAGTGGTTGGTTTTTCTACCTTTTATTGAAAGTCTACCTTTTATTGAAAGTTTAACACTGTGCCACGCCCTTTAAATACAGCACTTATTAATCTTCACCAACAACCCAATAAGGTATGACTATTCTTATTCCTGTTGTCCTGGTGAGTAGAGCAAGGTTCTAAGAGGTTAAGTAGTTGCTGTAGGTCACAGAGGTATTAAATGGTGAACCCAGGAGCTCAGCCCAGATCTGGCTGATTCCAGAATGCTGTGCTCTTAAAAACCACCATAGGCAAATGCACAAGAGTCTGTTTGGGAAAACCACAGCTGCTATTTTTGATGTGGTGAGAAAGTGCTTACTATCCATCCCTGTCTTTCCCGTCCTTCCCTGCAGCCTCTTGCCTGCCCTCACACCTCCTCCCTTCCCCTCTCCGCCCTGGGTCCACTCTCACATATACATCCAGCAGAAGTGAGGATGGGATGCATATTAAGAGTTATTAGGGAGTCAGGAAGAACTGGGCTCTAACCCCAGCTCTGCCACCTGGCTATGGCCATGCCAACCCTTAGTTTTGAGGAATGGGACAGTGCCTCTTTCCTGAATGTGCACGTTCTCCCTCTGGTGCTTCAGTGCCAGTTTGCATAGTTCTTCCCGCCTGAACGCCTCCATTCTCTTACGCTGGACCCTCATCCCATCTTCTTCACCCATGGTCTCCCCTAGGAAGGTTTCCCTGGACCCCTCAGTATGGTCCGCAGGCAGCAGGCATCACTCCTTGCTGCGGTGGGCTCTGGCCTTGGAGAGTTCATGAATGCACATGTGAGGCTGTCCCCTCTGTGTGTGAGCTCCCTCTTCCCAGCCCAGTGCTCAGGGCATGATCAGTCAAGGAGTCCTTTTCAGTAGAACCTTGATTAAACCAAATGAACCGGGTCCTTCGATCCACTTTGCAGGACCCCATTGCAAATTCCTGGCACCTGTTCTGGGTCCCGTCTCCTAGAGCTTGTCTCTAGGAAACCTCACTGGTCACCCGGACAGCCCCCTTATCTTACAGTGGAGGACACCAAGGAGCGGAGAGGCCCTAGTGGCAGAGGGGGTGAGTAACTGAGTTGGAAAAGAACCCAGGCCTCTTGCACAACCACACTGTCCATCCCTGACTAGTGCTTCAAAGGTCTCTTCCGCACTGTTTTGAGTGAGGGGGCCATTTGTGGAGAACCTGAAATCGCATTCTTCTGCCGTTCCTTATTGCCCCACTCTCGTGCCTGCCTTGGGGCTGGCAGGAAGACCTAGCTTTCTTCCCTCTCACTCTATCCCCATGTCCTCAGCTTTGCCAGCTGCTGAATGGAGCCCTCTGTTACCCAGGTGTGTGGGTGGCTGCCTTCGGGTGATGCCTGGTGGTGCCAAAAGGCTCTTGCCCTGAGAACTCTGCCCACTGGCAGAGCTGAGGCCTGAAATTCCCCACATTGGAGTCATTCCTCTGCATCACCGTTGTCTTCTCCAGAGACCTTTGTTCAAATGCAGATGTGTCACATTACCCCAAGTGGAACCTGAAACCCCGGAACTGTGGCCTTGTGATGAATGGCGTGCCCTGGGCTCCAGTTAAGTCCCACCACCTCCCTGTCCCCTTTTCTTATCTATAAAATGGGGATACTAAGAGACTGCACTGTAAGGTCATCCCGAGGTTGAAGTGAGATAGTGCACATACAGCACGGACACACAATGAGGAGTCAATAAAATGAGCTTGTTCTTTTCTTTCTAAGACAGTAGCATTGTTTGGTCAGTTCTGTAGTGTAAGTCCTGGTTCTTATTAGGTGTTTTGTTTTTTGTTTTTTTTTAAATATTTTGTATAAGTCATGTGGTCTCTTTTTGTTTTAAGATTTTTTTCTTTTCTAATTATAAAATGGCTTTGAACTTCATTTTCTTGGCTTTAAAATAAGGTAAAAGATCCTACCTTACTGGTTTGTTAAGGATTTAGCCAGCTAAAATGCCTGCCCAAGGCTGTCACTGAAAGCCTGGTATTCTGAGTTATCCTGAGCTGGGGATTGGAAGCCCCTGGGAGGGGAGGTTGGGGGACAAGCTCTGGGTGAGTCAGTAGGAGTCAGGAGGAGAAGGGGAAAGCGAGGGGACCCTGCCCCTCCACCCCAGCTGCTCGGATGTGAAATCTGGGTGGGAGGGGACTGGGAACCCTGCCCTGGCTCTGGGAGAGACGGACGCTGTGACCTTTCCCCAGATCTTTTGCTTTCTAGGCGAGTTCTCTGAAGTCCTGAATTCTCTGGAGGAATGGTGTCCTTGGCTTCCCTCCCTGGCTTGACTTTGGTGGTATGGTGGTGAGGGCAGAGTGTTCCTTACCCCTCTGATCACACAATGGGTGTCAGTGGGTGTTGTAAACTGCTCCCTTGAGTGGGCAGTTGGGCTTTTGAGGACCTCAAACCAGACTAGAGTCTCTGCAGTTTCTCTTGAGACCAGCATAGCCCTCACTGGCCTGGGCCAGGGAGAGGTCTAGATGCAGGAGCAGTCCAGCCCAGCCCCATGGCCTGAATGAGGAAGGGTGCAAGGTCAGGGCCGGTGCCTCAGGAGTTTTCTAGCTACGCCCAGAGCAGCAGAGAGCCTCCCTTCCGGGGTTCTCTGAAAGGAGACTCCCTGCCCCTCGCTTGCCCTGGGCAATGGGAATTGTCAGCCCTTCTTAGACTGGCCTGCTGCAAGCTCCTCCAGTGCGTTTTCCTGACAGCCTCTGGGGTGGGCTCATCCCCGCCATCATCTGTCATAACTGAAGTTATTCTTCCAAAGCAGAGCTTGACTGTGGCAGAAAGTCACTTCCCTAGGGCCGGGGACCAGGAGCAAAGAGCCGAGGTGAATGCTGGCTGCCGGGGTGTGAAGCCAAGCAGCAACCTGCTGCCTGCCCACCCACTGTGGGGCAGTGGGGGCAGAGAGGGGTGCAGCTGGAGCCTGCCCGATTACCTGCTTTTGGGCTGGAGCACAAAGGCGCCAGCATCAATTCCTGCCCAGAAGTGGGCTTGGAGCCGTGCAGTTCATTCTACCTTACATTTGTTGATTGCCTGTGGTCTGTTTCTATCCTTTCTTCCCTCCTTCCTTCTCCCCTCCCTCCCTCCATCATTCCTTTCCTTCCTGCCTTTCAACACATGCTGACTGATCACTCACTCTGGGCCAGGACCTGGGCTGGGCAAGGAACGTACAGTCCAGCCCAGGGGAGGCAGAGACTCAGGTAACTAATCACGAGAGAGTTCCAGGAGGGCTCTGACAGTCCTGCAGGCTGCCGTGGGGCACAGACTCGGGGGAAGGGGCCCCATCTGACTGGTGGGTGGACAGGAAGAAGGTGCTCGTAGGTAAAGCTGTCTTGAGGGCTGAATAGGGGTCACCAGATGGAGAGGGAAGGAGGAGGATTCTGGGTAGCAGGAGCAGGACATCTAGAAGACAGGCAAAGCTACAGTGTCCACGGAAAGCTCAAGATGACCAAGACGACCCTTTATCCCCTGAGTTTTGGTTCTCTCTCCTGTAAAATGAGGATACTAGTACCAAAGTCATAGCTGCCGTGCGCGCGCACACACACCCACACACACACACACACACACACCAAACCCTTCCTTCCTTTTTACCAATTTATGATCTACCAGGAAGATGTAAACATGGAAATGATGGCAGTGAGCAGCAGGATGTGAGGAGAACCGACGGAAACGCAGCGGAGGGGAAGTCACTTTCTGAAGAGAGCCTTGGAGGGGGGGCGATATGAATTGAGATTAACATTTAGGATTAGGAAGTGTTGGTGCAATTTAATCAGATCCCTGAAGGATGGGAAAGACTCCAGTAGAGAAGGTAGAAGAGGGGTTGCTAAGTGCGAGCAAAGGCACAGTGGTGTTCAGGCACAGGCTGCCATGTGGGTTGCATTTCCGAGGGCCGGAGGAGGTGGGATGAGCCGAGAAAGGCGGACTGTGGCGCCTCGGGCCTAGCTGGAGGGCTCCTGGGCGTCATTCGGTCCCCATGTGGGTTTTGTTTGACCTGCACAGTGTTAAAATGAATAAGGAAATAAAAGAAAGACAGATGAAAGAAGAAAAGAAAGGAAAGAAAAGAAGAGAGGGAGAGAGAGAGAGAGAGAGAGAGAGAGAGAGAGAGGGAGGGAGGAAAAGGAAAAGGGAAGGGAGGAAGGAAAGGAAGAAAGAAGGGAGGGAGGAAGGAATTAAGTGAACATTTAAAAATCAGATTTTACATAAACCCATATTCCTGTCTTCTGAAAAAAAAAATTAGGCCTGGCAACCCAAGCTTAAATTAATCTCCATGTGCCAACACCTGATGGGAAGGTGAGTGGTGGACATTCAGTCACAGGTTGCATCTCCCATCGCCAATTAGCTTGCTTGAAATCTCCAAATCACTCTTGAGTTAATACGATATGTTCAGAAAGCTCCTAATAAAGTGCTAATGCATTACAGGGGAAAGAAAATTCTAAACTGTTAACACTGTAATTCCTTCATTGGATATTGGATTAGGGGGTGAATTTTACTACTCCTTGGGAAAATTTTAATTGTGGAGTTAGGTGGGAATTGGGATACTTGATGCATAGTGGCTTGGGAAGGCAGCTCTAGGAAGCAAAGGGTGGGAGCGACACCTGGGAAGATGGAGATGCTGAGGCCCTGCAGTGAGCCATTCCACCCACTCCTCTCAGCCATGACATCTGGTGTGTTCTTCCTCTACAAAATGGGGATATTCCTTCCTTCAAAGGTTAACATGAGTTTAAATAAAATGTAAATGTGCTCAGCACAGCTTATTGGATATTGGGTGTGATCAGAGCCCATTGCACCACCGAGAAAAGCAAACTCTGCTTACATCTACCATTCTTTAGATCCCTTATTCTCCACCCTTCACTCCACTGGGACAGGAATGGGTTTGGGGGTGAATCTGGGATGAATTATAATTTTTCACAATGGAATTTAAAATCCTCTTTTCAGTGCTGAGAAACATTAAAACTTCAAGCCGTTCATTAACACATGCATTCAGGTTTTGTTTAGAACAATTTCTCTGGACTCACTTTTATTTATTCAGCTGCAGGAAAATTCCTGAAGCCAGGTATGTGGATAGGAAGGTATGTCTGATAGAAAGCCTGTGACCTGTGCCTGCCCTTCATGGGGGAGCCCTCTTGCCACTGAGGAAAGTCAGCTCCTCTTAGTACAAGGAGGGATTCATACCTTGTCCTTGCAAATGACATCCCTTACCTGCTACCTATTTTTCTTTTTTCACTTTCTCCTTCCTCCTCCAGCTCTAGATTACAGTATTTTCTTTTACTGGTGTAACCCATCTTTAACAAAAACCTCTTACTCCTGTTAGCTCATCAAGCCCTCCAACGGATCGATAGATTTAGGTCAGTATTGTTGTATGACCAGTGTAGCAGGTGATGCCCAGAGAAATTGTGATATGACTCAGACTCACACAGCAAAAAGTGGACAAATCTGAATTTCCTGGCTTGCAAGCCATGCTAATCATGCTGTATCACATTGCCTCCTTTTCTAATTGTTGGCAGAAGGCTCCTGAATGGGAGTGGCTCTAGTTCTGGCCGGTTGAGAAAGACATTTTGGAATGCCTGCGGTGCTGGGAGACACTGCTGGAGCGGATGAAGGGGCTGGGTTTGGAGGTCACCCAGGAGTCAGTGGAGCTGGGGAGGCTGAGAACAGCCTGGTGCAGAGCTAGGACGATGAAGGAGAGCCCAGCCTTTGTCATCACCGGCAGGTTTGTGGGCCTTTCCGGCATTCAGCCTCTCTTTGGACGTCTGGCTTTATTTCACCCCAGTCAGTGGCACACCATAACATCCTCTGCTGGTACTCCGTGGAGGACCCCTTTCCTAAGTCAGGTCACCTCCCTGGTCTCTACTCTGAGGTCCTACAAATCAAAACTTACCAGTTCTGTTTCCCATTCTCAGGAGGGGAATAGCGGAGAGCTAGTCAGATGAACTCATTGGCTTAAATGGGCACACTGGCCTAATACATTTATTCAGCCTATGTTGCATGTCGTAGTTGCCTGATAGACCAGCTCTTGCCAAAAGAAATGTAACGCAAACCACATTTTAAATGTTCTAATAGCACATTAAATAAAAAGGAAACAGGTGAAATTAATTTTAATGTTTTTTGTAACCCAATATATCCAAAATATTCTCATTTCAAATGTAATCAATCCATATATCAAAAGAAAAACCCAAACACCTGAGATATGTTACATTCATGTTTTCACACTAAGTCTTCAAAATCCAGTGTGCATTTTACACTTTCAGCACATTTTAATTTAGACCAGCCACTTTTGAATGCTCAGGAGCCGCATGTAGTTTGTGGCTGTGGTTTTGGCCGGCATAGTTATGAGGTTAAACCAAGACGACTTACTTTGGGATGGGTAGTGGGGTGCTTCGAGCACCCTTGTGATCAGGGCACCTTTGGGTAGCACGGCTGGTCACGTACAGTGCCTGATGGCTGCGTGCCCTGGCTTCACCTTTGTGCTTGTTGGGGAGGATGATGGGCCATTGAAAATATTCCCCTCACCCATTATGTCAACACCCACACTATTTGTGTCCTCACTTGCCCACTACAGTCTCCCCTCCTACTTAACACCTTGCACTTTTGTTAATGCCAATCCTAGATTACACTTTATGGTATCACTTCTCTGATCCTGCCTTGGGACTGCTGGATTCATTTTAAATCCAGGCCCTTTGATCTTAGCTGCTACTTGGTGTCCCTCATGTTTGTCTCAGTTGTCTCTCGTGCCAGTGTCCTCTCTGACTGTTGCAAACTCATCTGCTCTCCTCAAGCTCCCAGATCCATTCCTAAGTCCTCACGCTCAGCACTTGGCATGTTGCTACCTTACTAAGAAAGTGGAAGTCGTGTGGCTTGAACTCTCGTCTCCACCTCTGTTTCACTCCACCTCTGCTGTCCTCTCCCTTGCCAGAGCCAAGCCTTAAAAACCTTCCTTTCTCACCTTCAGAAACATTGTCCTTCAAACTGCCCGTGAATGCTGGTGCCAGAGCTTCTGGCTTTGAGTCTCAGTTCTGCCTACTGCCATCTTGCGTAAGTTATTTAACATCTCTGTGCCTCATTTCTTCCTTGCAAAATATGACTTATGAAATTGCCTGACTCCTATGGTTGTGGTGAAGATTAAATTCAATTTTGTTGCATGTTTCAGCACAGTGCCTGGAGTCAATATCAGCTCTTATGCCACCTTCTCTTTCTTGCATCTCAGTCCATTCCTCTCCCCTGGCTTCTTCCCCTTGGCCTGCAAACATGCTCACCTACCTCATAGCTCACCTTACTCCTGCCTTAAGCTGCTACTCATTTCTCTCCTGAATTGTACTGAAGTAGCAGCCCCACCTGCTTCTCCTACCATTTTGTCAACCCTTGGCATCTTTTCTCTGTTCTATTAAAACTGAACTCAGGCCTCACTAGTTTTCTCAACATGTGCCCCCTTTGAATTTCTGGGCTGAAAGCCACCCTGACTCTTCTTTCTCATCTGCTCCCCACATGGGACTCTTCCGGAGTTTTCCTCGCACTCTCCCTCTGCTCACTCTTGCTTCTCTCCACCCCCCATCTCTCCAGTGACCACACTGATATGGATGACTCTAGAATCTACATCTCTACCCTTTTGAGTTTCTCCCCGTCCCAGGCTCACCTTTTCAGCAGTCAGCTGGACCACTCTCTCTGGATAAACCCTTCTCTGGGGGTGAGCCCCTAGTCCGGTGTGCAGCATGACCAGGAAAGCCAAATCTCTTTTCCTCCTTGATTTTGTTAACTTAGTTGTCTCCACAGCTCTCTAGTTACCCTTTGAAACCCTAGAGTTTTGACCCCTTCCTCTCCTCCCTGATCCAGTGCTGAACTAAGGTAAGTGTTCAGTAACCAAAGGTTGGATAATCAATGAATCCCCCTGACGGTCAAGTCCTGCTGTTTCTTTCTTATTTTCTCTCTAGTTTATCACCATTCAATTCCCACTTCAGGCACTGTGATGAATATTTTCTATGCTTCATCCCAATTAATCTGTACAACCCAGTGAGAAGGAAATTGTGTTTTTCCTACTTTACGAATGTGGACACTGAGAATGGGAGAATTCAGGGAACTTGCTAAACACACAACTGGTAAGTGGCAGAGCTCAGATGCCAACCAGACCCACCTTATTCCAGAGCCCTAGTAGGAGAGCCGCTCTGCCCTCCTGCCTCTAGCGCTTCTAGTGACAGGCTGGCTGTTTTCAGAATTGAATAAGCATTGGAAACTGAATACCACATAAGTTCATGAACACATTCTCCTGTGCCTGTATTGTTGGTGTGTTGGTGTTCTATTTACCCTGCTGTTATCCAGGCTCATCGCTGGCTTATTTCAGAGTCTATGCCTTGGCCCTTGGTGTTAGCACCTGAAAGTCTTGACTGAGCCCAGATCCCCACTGTGAAATGCAACAGTGTAAATGTAGACTGTGAGCACATCTTTAGATAGGGCGCATGTTTCCCTTTCTCTGGGTCTCAGTCTTCCCGTATGTAAAATGAGAAAGTTGGACCCGTTTATTACAAGAGCCTGTCCAGTGCTTATGCTCCTTGAATCTGTCCCATGGTTCTACTTACCTGGGGCCTACTGTGTGCTCTGCACCTGAGAGGTCTGCTGGGCGGGGCAGAGGGAGCACGAGGGGGACTGCCTGGCAGTCAAGCTGCTGACAAAACTACTCTGGAAGACAAAGCCAACATTCAGGAACTGCCAACGGTTTAAGATATTATGTAATTATGCCTTCAATCCAGATTATATACATTTGTGATGCTTCCAGAAAGGAGAAGAAAAGCTGCTGTTCTTTTAAAAGAAAAAAATACATAAAAGGAGCAGTTAGTGAAAAGCATTAAGTCTGGCCAGACGTCTTGTCAGACTTGCTACTCTCTCTTCCTTCTTGAAATCAGTGGTTCATTCTGTAAATATGTATTCTCTACCAATGGCCAGGCTCTGGGGACACTCCCAACTCCCCCTACTCATTGAAACCAGAGTTGTATCCAAAACCCAGCTCTCGTTTTGTTCCTCCCCTGCTGAAGAACCTTTGCTGGGTTCTTACTCTCTGCAGAATAAAATGACCTGTAGCCTCAGCCTTCCCCATTCTCTGCCCCCACCCTGCACTCTTGGCCTAGTTTGCTGGTCATTCCTCAAGTCCAACTCTGAGGTTTTCATCTCCGAGCTAGAGGGCTGTTTTCCCAGTCTGCCTGGTGAACTTTTATTCATCCTTCAAAGCCCAGATCAAATACCGCAGCCATGATACTTCCCTGGTCCTCCATAATGCCTTCGCCCACTTCTGTGACACTCTGTGTCCTTGTTTAAGTCTCTGCCTCCCATTTTGGACCATGAGTTGCTTCAAAGGTCTTTGCTGTGTGTCTCATACATCCATGAATCCACAGAACCTAACACTGTGCCTGAACAATAATTTCTGATGAGTGGCTGATTAAACACCATTCATAGTGGCTGATCTTTGAACAGAAAAGGTTCCCCTTGCTTCCCACAGGCTGCTGCGCTGTTTAACTTCATGCCTCGTGGCCTGCAAAGGTGACTGAATGGTTGAGAAGCATCACTGTCCCTTGTCTCCAGACAGTAGAGGAAAGAAGGAGCCTCAAGTGTCTCGCTTTGGCCCTGGAGGGAGGCTTTCAGAAGTGGCAGCAGCTGAAACCACATGTGGCCGAGGCTGCAGAAAAGGAGGCATTTGTGTTGGGCTTGGCAGACGGGGCTTTGTGCTCCAGAGCACAAGCGAGTAAATATGTTGGGCAGGCTCCATGCTTCATACACCCACCCAGGGGCTGGGCCCCAAATGACTTCTGTCTTGGGAAGAAAAGGAGGCATTGTGTGCACTGGCTGAGCTCCAAGGGAAATATTCCTGTTGTTCTTCTATTTTGAACTGCTCGCTTTTTAAAGAAGAAAAGTCCAGAGATGAAAATAACTCTCCCACTCCAATACATCCCATCAATTCCAAATCAGTTGCTGCCTTCAAAATATTAATGAATCTATTAATCTCTCCATTCATTATTCAACCACTGTATCTTTAAGGAGCACTGCTATGGGTCAGCCCTGTATTAGGCACCAGGGAGACCATCCTTGTCCCTTTGGGGCTCTATTCCTGATTGCTGGGTTTCCAGATCCTTCTGGAATCTGGCCCATGTCCTCCTCCTGGGCCTGATGTCCCTCTGCAGCTCAGCATTGCCACTTCAAGGCCTCCATCTGCCCCTGCCTGTTCTTCGCCTCGACAGCTTGGTCCCGTACTGCACCCTCTAACAGAACCATGAGTTGTCAGCCCACACCACCCTTCCCTTGACTCTGGTCTCAGACAGATGTGGACAGAACCATGACTCATTCTAGGCAGTTAGAAGCTTACACAGGAAGATCTGAAGTCAACCCTAGCTCTGCCTTTTGCTGCCTTTATGACTTGGACCAAGTTACTAAAGCTCCTGGGCTTTGGCTTCCTAATCTGCAAACCGGAAAAAATAATACGTACCTTGCACACAGAGCCATTGGGAGGAGGAAACGGTAACCGAGTGCACTACATGTCACGGTGCCTACCGTTCCATATGGCAACTTCCACAAATAACAACAGAACAAGCAATTATTGAGCACTTACTAGTTGCTTCTTCCCTCAGAAACAGCAGCAACCAGAGCTTCTGTTTGAGTGTTTGCGACATGCCAAGTGCTCTGTTAGGTACAGGCATGTCACCCTCTGAACAGCCTTGTAAAGCAGTTAGTACTATTTTATACCCTTTCAAAGCTGAGGAAACTGGCTCAGAAACATGGAGTGATGTGGCCAAGGTCACACAGCTTGCAAGCATGGGCGCTAAGAATTGTGCCGAGGTCAGGTGGCCACCTCGTGCTGCAACCAGCAGCATCCCCACTTCCTGAGAGCTTGTTGGAAATGCAAATTCTCAGGCCCCACTCTACACCTACTGAATTAACACGTGCATTTTAATAAGGTCTTCAGGAGATGTATGTGCAGTTTGAGATGCACTGAGCTGTAGTTTACAAAATGTTTTTAAAAGTAGGTTACAGCAGAGATTTTCAAACTATACTGTGCATAAAAATCACTTGGAGGGGTTCTTAAAACAAAGGTTCTTGCCCCAGAGATTCTGATTCTGTGTGTATTGCTTGTTCTGTTCGTATGTATTGCTTTCACTTCGTGGTTTCCTCAGAGCCGGTGCAGTTGACATGAATGGGATCCAGGCAGACTCCTGGCTCAGGTCTTGCTCAGCTCAAGGTAGCTCATGGTGTCCATCTGCAAGAGCCATCAGGGGAAATCTAATGGCTGGTTTGGGTCCCCCATGGAGTCATTGGCAGCACATCCCTCGGCTTTGGGGAAAAGAGCCTCATTTCAGGGAGACACATCTTTCTCCTGACTTACATGAGGTAGGAGTCATGGACCCCTGCATTAGCCACTCCTGTACTTCCTCCGCCCCCACTACCCAACAGGGACATATGAATTTGTAACATAAAACCCTCATGTCTGGCCTGAAAATATGTCTTTCTCATGGAAATTTTGACAGCATGCTAGATCTGCAAAGAGCGTTTTCCCTAAAGTTGATATGTGGGTAACCCAAATGCTGCTATCTGGTTAAACAGCAAGTAAACATCTCAAGACTTCTTGAAACTTTCAAAGATTATTTGAAAAGTAATTGTGTTGTATTGATTAAATAACTTTAAGTTAATTAGAAAGTTACTGCACTTCTTAGTCTAGTCCTTTGCAAATAAACTCATCTTATTTATAGATGGACTGCAAACCAAAAGTGTTGTTTATATTTCAATAATCCTCTGATATTTAAAAAGCGTGGCCGGTGATGGGATTTAATGCAAAGTCTCATTCCTTTGCTAAGTCTTTCTGTGATTCCTTGTCTTTCTATTTAAACTGCACTGGCAGCTTGTTTCATAGACAGTTACAGAGCTAGAACCTGAAAGGCAGAGAAGACTGTGGTTGAGAGACTGGTCTCTAGAGTCAGACACCCTCCATTTGAATAACAACCCTGCCACTTACTACTACAGAACCTGTCCTATGTGAAGAGGATATAATGGCACCTACCTAATAGGGTCATAGTGAAATTAAATAAGTTATCACTTGTAGAATAGGGGACATGTCTGGCTAACAATAATTATTAATATAACAATATAATTGTTCACTATTATTGTTGTTGTTATGACTAAGTTTCCTAATCTGAAAAATGGGTGTGACCAAGATAATAAAAACATAAACCCATGAGTATTCAAAACTGTCTAGGAAGCAAGCTGCCAGTGCAGTTTAAATGGAAAGAGAAGGAACCATAGAAAGATTTAGCAAAGGAATGGTCTTAGCATTAAATCCCATTGCCAGCCATGCTCTTTAAATATCAGGTGATTATTACAATATAAACAACAGTTTTTGCAACATGCCATCCATCTATAAATAAGAACAAATTTATTTGCAAATACGGTTTTGAATATTGAGTATTCAAAGGAATTTATTCCCTCTAGATCCTTCAAGTAATTCCCTTCTAAGAAAATTTCTGGCGTACGTTTCTTGGCAGCTGCCCCTCCATTATTATGCATTTTGGGGTCAACCAGGGATGAGAAAGCACTGGACAAATGGAGCCAATATGGGAATTCTCGGTGATGAGCGTAGAGAGGGACTGGCAGAAGATGGGTGAGTAGGTGCCGGAGGCGAGGGAGGTGAGGGAATGAATTACCAGGTGGAAGAGTTTACAGAAGAGATTGGAGAACAGACACATTGCCTCTGGAGCTGTTGCTTTGCCAGCAATAGAGACTGAGGACAGCAGAGATAGGAAAGGAAAATTTTAAGACTTTTGCCTTGTGCTAAGAATGCACTTCCCCTCTGGTGTTTTCTCTAGAGATTGAAGTGAGGTTTTGGATTGTCTCCAATTCATGTTTTCCTACTTCACTGCTGCCTTTTGGAACACAAGGACTGAGCTGAGGCTGATTCATGAGGTGGCCACTTTGCCCGTTTACAGGGGAGTTGTGTCAATACTATCCCAGGGCTGAGGAAAGATGGGTAAAGGACTCAGCACAGAGTAAGTGCTTAATTGACTTTGTGGCTATTCCTATTGCTGGGCATCATACCTTCCCTGTAAACAGAGGCCGCAGGCAAAGGTCAGCAATAGTGTACGCACAATTCTCCGGCTGTCTTTATAATAACACCATTATCCCATGTTTAAACTGGGGATGCTAATGACATTGTGTTTTCAAAGACACCATCACTCTGGTGCCCTCCATACGGTACGGCAGACCCTTGCCATCAGCATGAGGTTTGTAAAGAAAATCTCTGGGTCAGGGGTCCGGAAAGCAGACCTGACCTTGGCCCTGCTGACGGTCTGGGCAAGCCACTGAGCCTCAGCTTCCCCATTATAAATGGAGATAATATCCAACGTCCTGCTTTATGTTTCTCTGCTCCCAACAGTAGATAATCAGCGGGACTGATTGGTCACTTGCCATCTGTAAGGCCCTAGGCTGGTGCCCTAAAATGTTCCCAGAAGTGTGAAAACGGGGCCTTGACTTGAAAAAGCCTCATGGTCTGGCCAGAAGAAAAGATGTGAGCATCTTCTTAAAATTTTATTTTTTAGTTGAGTTAACTAGTAGAAGTCTGCTCGTGCTATGCTCCAAATGTCCAGCCATTTTGTGACCCCTTGAGCTGCTGTGGGATGATACAAACATGGGATGTGTATTTCAGAGATACCTTTTTTTAGTGACTTTACCCACTTTAAAACAAAACAAAACCCAAATAGAACATACACAACCTTCCTTTGTATTTGCCAGGAGGCATATTGGCAACAAATCCCATCTCAAGGAGAAGTTGAAGTTGATAAAAGTTTCTAGAGCCTGTCTTTTCTCACTGCCTCTCTCTGTTTCATCTCCGATGATGCTCAACCTTCCTGCAACCACATGCCATGGAAGCTGCGTGCTCATCATCCTCAACCCACATCACAAGTGCCCGCTCCTCTTTAGACTGTGCTTACGAGAGGGACAGGTGTGGTCTTGTGAAACAATAATCAAAAACCTTCCAACTCGCCTGAAAAATCTGGATACATCACTAGCTCCACCCAGGTGCCTGGAGATTACTTATCAGGCTCAGTTTGGTTTAACTGACTTTCCTGAATGTGCAGGCTGTGCCAAGAAAAATTTTCCTCCCAACCCAGAAGGCAGATGCCATGGCCCACGCAAGCCCTCGAGTGTCTGCACCTGCAGCTGGAGCTCTGGAGCCAGGCTGATGCCTGCGAATGCTTCTGCTGGATCCTGACCAAGGACAATGATGCTGGGAGAGGGAGCTGCTCAAAGAGGGTGGGTACAGGGTCGCCCGCTGTTGTGGGGGGTGGTGTCTGTGCCTGCCTTTGAGATGCTGTCGCTGAAGTGACCCAGGAGGGAGGAGATGAGGCTGAATGCCTTGGTTAACTCCATATCGTGGGTCCCAAGCTATTCTGACTGTGGCCTGGTTCAGCCAATCGAAAGACCTGTGGCTCATAGAGCCCACTGGTTCCCACGTTTCAGTGGGAAAGAAGTTGGAATAACAAAGGATGACAGGGGAAGAGAAAAATAATCAGAATGGTCATCAGCAAATGCTCAGGACAAAACAATCAACAGAAACTCTGAAAAGTAATTCTACACGTAATGTGAATTAATAGAAGAGGAGCGATTAAAAACCAAGTCACTGCTAATGCTGCATTGTTAGCAGTCAAGGGTGATATCTGCGAACAACAGAACTGATTCCAGCAAGCTTACATAGAGGAGGAATTTATTAAAGGATGTCAAGTCCCTCCACTACCCTCCCCAGAATCACTTCCTGCAACCTTTCCTTTTCCAGGGCACTTTCTTCCAATTTGAAGTCTATCCTGGATACCTCTACCTGCTGAGCACAGGTCCCACAACTGAGTCATAGCTCCAAAGGGGGCTGACACTGTAAATCCTGGTTTCAATCTTGGGGAGATGGAACTCTAAGAAAGGAAATAATTCAAACATAGGAAAGGTGTTCACAAAGTGCAGGGGTAGCCCAAAAAACACAACAAATAGCTTCTGCACTAATAACAAAGCACCCTTCCTGAGAACTGCAGGAATTCCATCTCTTAGCCTGAGTGCATACACAGGAGCTTTGCAGTGTTTTAATGAGGAATGGAAGTCACACTTCTTTATGGAACAGAGAATGTTCTCAGTGAACTCTTGTAATGAACTAAATTTTGTTTATGAATGCCAAAGTTTATAAACTCTCAATAACTCACTTATGGTCCTAGTTCCTTATAAAAATGAAATCCATTGTTTCTTTTTGGGATGATGAAAATGTTCTAAAATTAGGTGGTAGTCTTTTCAACAAATGGTGCTGGGAAAACTGAATATTCATATGCAAAAGAATGAAGCTGGACCTTTATCTTAAACTATATACAGACATGACCTCAAAACAGATCAAAGTCGGAAACTTAAGAGCTAACACTCTAAAACTCTTAGAAGAAAACATTGAGAAAAATCTCCACAACATTGAATTTGGGAATGATTCCATGGATAGACTACAACTACTGAATCATACAATTTATGTGGGTAAATTTTTTTGATATGTAGATCATATATAAATAAAGCTGCCAAAAAAATCCCCTCCAGCTCTAACAGTCTCTACAATCCATCCATTCATCCATGTATTTATTCATTGATTCAACACATTTTTGTTGAGTTCTTCCCATGCCAGCTGTTAGGAATAGGGAACTAAATAAAACCAACACTATCCCTGCCCTTCCCTTGCTTAAAACACTGTGGGTTTTAAAAAGTAATCATAGCTAACATTTATTGAGTGTTTATTACATATTGAGCATGGCACAAGACTTTACACATGTAATCTCATACAATTCTCACAACTGTGTACTGAGCTGGGCTCTTCTTGAGTAAGGAAATTTGCTCAAAAACACAGTCAGGATTTGAGCCTGGTCTGTCTTACCTCAAAGTCCATACTCTTAACCATTCATTGTCATATACGGCCTCTGGGTTCCAGCCCCCAAGAACTGGGGTCTTCCCCAGAGACCTGCCCCTGAGGCTTGCCTGGCAGGCTGGCTGATTTGATAGTAATGAAGGAAGAGTTAATCATGAAATCGAATAGTCTTAATCATGAGGAGGAAGTGAATTTGGAAAATAAGGTCTAAGATAGGGGAGTCTTGCATAGCCATTTATAGTTATCATTATACCACAGGTATTATATTTTTTAAATGGCTATGTGATAGAATTTTAAATACAGACATGAATATATATTATTATATTAATAGCTAATGTATTTATTATTTATTGAACACAGACTATATGGCAGCCTCTATTCTGAATGGTGGACATGTATTATCATCTTACTAAATCCTCCTGACAGGTCTGTGATGTGTGGAGTGTATCACTGTCCCTATTATACAAGTGAGGCAGCTGAGGCACAGTCAGTCAGTGGCAGAGCTGGGATTCCAGCCACGGCTCCTCGACTTGGAGCCCAAGCCCTGAATCACCACAGATCTTGCTCTTCGATTGTTAAAATACGCAAAATAGGTGGACATGAAACTAATTGTATTGAGGTGATAGGATTGTGGTGATTTCCCACCTTTCCTCCCCAAATATTTTATTGTTTATTTTCCAAGAATATGTCATGATAGGGATGATTTTTTAGACCAAGAAATCACATGTCACTGTGAGCTTTTGCATCTGCTGATCTCACTGTTCCATTTTGTTGTGTTGACTCTGAAGTCACCTTTGCACTTGCATAAACTAGGCCAGTGCCGCTGAACTTGCAGGCAGTGCACAGGGAGGCGCCTGGCACCTGTTGGATATGCAGCTCCTCTCTCGGGTCCAGCTGCCCCGCTCTGTTGCCGTCTTCTGGGGAGGGTGTGTCTCCTTCTCATCACACTCTTATCAATGCTCAGGATCTTTCTTTTAAATTTGTTTTCTAAGATGTAAGAGAGTCTGCGTTGTTCCATGGTTAAGAGCAGCACATTAGCTGGATTTGAATCTTGATACTGACACTATCAGCACCTGAGCAACTGCTCTGAGCTTCAGCTGTGTCTTCAGATAGTGGAACTAGCAATAGCACTTCATAGGGTTATTGTGGGAATTAAACTGGGTAGTGCTTGGAAGACCTAGAGTGCCTGGCACAGTGTAGGGTAAATGAAGAGTATGGCATTTCAATGTTCTTCTAGCATCTTTTTATTATTAATTCATAAGGTTAAACATTTTTCTAATATTACCCATTGGTGTTTCTTCTTTCCTGAATTGCCTCTTCCTTGTTTGCCTATTGATTGGCATCTTGATTTTACAGTGTGTTTGAGCCAAGGACTGATCATGCTCTGGAAAGATCTAAATGAAGGGAGGCATGAGGAATGGAGGTCATTTTTCCTGTGGCCCCAATGCCTTTCTATTTCTCCAAGGAGCATTTTCCCCGGGTTAGTGCAGCCTTCTCTACCTGCAAATAGCCTTGTTTCCTCCCTGAGGAATTTTCATCTGCTTTGCAGGGCCAATCTGTAGAATAGCTGATTCCCTGGACTGCTACACCCACAGGTCTCATAAGCATGGCTTCTTTCTCCATCCATTTAAGATGCATTCCATCAGTGTGGCTGTGGCTGTAACCCGTGTCCTCTGAGAGGCCGTTGGAGCAGAGCGTTTGCTAATGAGCTCGCCCCCCGTCAGCCCTGTGTAATCACAGAGTGCCAAATAGCTGACCTTCCTGAGCAAAGTGCAGGTGCCTAAGGGCCCACTCAGATAAAAGGCATATTCTTAAGATAGTTCCATCTCTTTCCCTCTTGTGTAGTGCCCACCTTGCGTGACTTGGACATCCACCTTTTTTCCATTGTGAGACAGAAGTGACCTGGGCCATAGAAGTTGGAAGTTTCGAAATTGCAAAAGGATTCAAACCTCCCCTCAGCCAGATGATCCTTGTCAAAAAAAATTCTTGTGTATACACGTGTTTGGTCCACGGTATTTCCTGGGTAGCTTGGTGGTAACATGAAGCTGGCTTCTGATCTTAAGATGCACGTCTGAATGAGGCTTAGGTGTGGGGGGCATGGCAGTGTCCCAGATATGGAAAGGGTCAGAGGCCATAGAGGGAACCCCCGAAAGCACAGTTTCCCTAGAGAAAATTGTGGATTCCCACGAGACCTTCCCTAAAGTTGAGGTCACCTCTTCCTGGACAGCACCAGCACTGAAGCTTACATACTGGTACTGGTGCGTCTCTTGCTTTATCTGCATGCCCAGTTCAGCCTGTGTGGTTTGGAGGTGAGAGCATTAGACTGGGAGACAGAAAATCTAGATTTGAGTTGAGGTTTTGCCTCTTGTAGCTTTGCAACCTTGGGAACCAACCTTGTTTTCTCATCTGGAAAATAGAAGGTAACATTCCCTGTCCTGCTCACCTCCCTCCTTGACGGTGGTTAGAATGAGTGTACTTGGTAAGTTAGAAAGACATGAAGACAGCAGAATCTGTCTTCCTCTTAAAGACATAGGCAGTCAGCGTGGAACCCGTCCCAGAATCTCAAATCTCATATGGAGCCCGGACAACTGAAAGTCCTATGTCTCTCCAGAACCAGGTCTGAAGAAGTAAGGGAAACTTGTTTAGGGGTGTGTGTGTGTGTGTCTTTTTTTCCTGTGGATCTTCTGTCCTGGCACCTGAGCCAAGTTGATCAGTGACACTGCTGGGGGCTAATGTTTCCTTCCTTCATTCTGCTGTTTTTTAAAAATCTGATGAGAGACCTGGAGCCTGGAAAGCAGAGGGGCTCCATTGGTGCTTATGCAAGTATCTGGAAGAGTCACCTGTGTTTAGAGCCATCAGTATTGTGGATAAAGTTATTTTCACAAACTGTACAAAGCATCCAGCCCATGATGTTGGTTGGAGAGACACAGCGGCAGCGATTAGAAGCTGGGTGACACCTGCCACAGCAGAGGCCCGGAGCAGGGGAAGCAGGAAGGCTGGTCGCTGCGTCTGGAGGGTTTGGACGGGGGGCCTGGGGACAGGCGGGAACTGGCCAAATTCTCAGAAGAATGTTGGGTATTACAAGAACAGCACAGCTGTGGAAGTAAGCCTTGTACCTTTTTATCTTAGATAAGGAAGAGTTTGTCTTGGGAGAGGAAAAGAGAATGCTTATCTTCATCACATAGATAAATCAGAGGGGAGAGTGGGTGGCTGGGAAGTCATGGGGCCTGATAAAATGGAGAGCTGTATTTCACTCAGCTTCCTGCTGAAATGTCATATGCCCCTAACTGCTCTCTAGCCGGTTGAGAGGGATTGGTCAGTGACCATTTTAAATCCATCAGAGAGGCAGTTTGCGCCTCAGTATATTTTTTTATATAACCTCAGAGTTCAAGGTCTATGTCTGATTTTGTTTTATTCTGACGGTTTGGTCTGTGTACTCAATTAACACAGAAAAATACCCTTAGCAGTTGAGAGAAGTGAAGGTTGGGAGTCCGTAGCCTTCTCCACCACACTGTCCCGTGTCTTTCAGTAAGTCTCACTACCTCCCTCTTGAGCAAGGTGCTCTAGAATCTTCCAAGGAAAATAAGGAATGAAATCCAGGGTAGTGGGAAGAACGCAGAGTTCTTCATTGCAATCCAGAGTCAGTCCTGGGTGAGCCAAGGCAAGTCCCTTAAACCGTCTGTCTCTCCCTTTCTTCACCTGTACAATGCGATGCCCGTGCCCGTCGGGCGGGCTGCCGTAAGCTGGGTGAGGGGTGATGGGAACCGGGAAGTGAAGTGCCTTCCAGGTGTCCGGGGCTGGGTGCAGGCAGCACTTCACAGTGACGCTCGGCTCTGGCATCCATGTCAGCATAGGTGAGACGGGAATCTGCCCGACCTTTGAAAGCACATCTCAACAGACAGGGCCTGTGGTGGTCAGAGCAGCTTCCACATGTCTTACTGACGGGGCTTTATTTCCTAGGACAGCCTCGTTTGGCTAGAGCCACAAAAGGTGGAGGGGACAAGCTCTCTCTGATCCTTTTGCTGAGCCTGTGTTCAGGACATGCCCGTTTTGGAGAGCCCCCAGCCCCCTGCCTCCTTCAGGCCCAGCAGGGGAGTGGGGTTCAGGGAGCCAGTGCCTCACTCCTACCTCTGCTCCACAGAGCTGCGCCTGCCTGGGGCACCCTGAGCCCTTCCTCCCCCACAGCTGCCTTCTCTCTAGCTCCTGCACTCACCCCTCTGAAGTTTCCAGTGCTTGTGACAGAAACCCTGCCCAGAGCTGGGTCCCTATAGGAGGTACTTCCCTGCTTTTCCTCTTTCTGCCAGAAGGGCATGCCTTCTGGTGCTCCAGGCATCAGATGGCGGAGCGAGGGGCCAGAAGCAGGGGCTGCAAGTCTGGCCCTGGCATCTCACTGGTCATTGCTTCTTCCTGCTCTGCCTCCGACAGATTTCCAGTCACTGAAGGATCAGAGCAGTGAGAGGTCTGGGGATTGCTCGCAGCTTTGCATGGTTGTGGGACCCTGGGAAGTGGGTGGAGGAGGAAATTTCTAAAGCGGAGTCAGGAAGAAAGATGCACCACTAGAAGGTTTCAGCTCCTAAGGAAGTTGTGTCTTCATTAGGAGCAACTTTATTAATGAGCCGTATTAGCTGCAGGGAGGAAGGAGGAAACGCATAATTATGACCCCCCAAGTGAGCACTAGATTTGGGGGGAGTCAGGCGAGAAAGGTGTGTGCTGCTTCAGTGTCCTTAGATGTGGCCCTCCAATGTGGTGGCCGCTCTGGGAACTAACTTTCCCGATGGAAGGATTTGAGCTTTCTTCCTCTTTCTGCAAGATCCAGTGTCAGCTTATTGAGCATTGAATTGCTTCTGACCTCACTCCTCTCTCCCCAGAACAAAAAGGAAGTCAGTATTTGCTTTTCCAGCAAGGTCACAGATCACCTGACCAAATCCTTCAGCAGCTGGGAAGCCAGAGCTGCTGCGCTGAACTCAGTCAGCTCCGCGGGAACCTCGCTCCCTCCCGCCCCAGGCTATGGCAGGGGGAGGATGCCAAATGAAGAGAAGGTGCTCACAGCTTTCCTCCCGACACTTCTTCTTGAAGCTCAGATTCAGCTGCTGCCGTGCAGGCAAAAATGACAGACCCTTGCAGAAAAATGTGGGAATGAAGTTAATGAGATTGTGTTAATGTGTCATTTATTGAACATGAGTTATCTCTTTGTTTCCTGTGTCGGGGAAGTGAGCCGGCTGAGAATTCATTGGCAGAATCTTTTTCAGGAGCGCATCTCCCCTCTCCAGGTGTCTGCACTCCAGTCCTCTCAGTGCTGGCAGATGCCTGCTGCCGCTTAGCACAGGGGACATTCACCTGGAGGCCTGGGCCCCGGAATGGGGAGCTGGGAAGCTTTCATCATTTTGGCAGGATCGGCAGGATCGGCACGAGGTACAGGTATTTTTTCCCCTCTTTTGGAAAAGGGGCTTTGTCTTTGCCAGGGATCATGCGGGCGTTGACAGGATCGCTGTTCCGTACACTACCTTGCTAAATATTTGACTTTGTAAGGTTGAATTCTCCAAGAATTCTCATGGCAATAGGCTGCGCTTTGAGCCAAGCATTCTTTTCAAGGAAATCCAAGGTGCTGTTTATTTTGGCATGCAGCCTGTTCTGGGATGAAATATGGCATTTTTATTATTGAAGAATAAAGAGGTTTGAAGAGAACAAAAGTACAGAACTGGGTTTCAGTTTCAGGGCCAAGTAAAGGAAGGTTTCTTTGTATTTGGGTTTGAGGTTAGACATGAGATTGAAAGTGGTATCATAAAAGAAATAAATGTGGAGAGGGAGGGGGTGTGGCTTTCCACTACAGGAGTTGGGCTGACCTAGGCAAATGCAAGCTCCCGGGCCTGGACCCTGCTGGAGCCGTTTCCTGTGTGACTGGCAGTTACACATGGGCCTTCACTGATGTCCGCCGGTGACTGCCTCATCGGTGGGTTTTAAATGTGCAGGCTCAGCCCCCGCCTCTTCACTGCCCATTGGCTTTGAGAGGCAGTGTGGAGTGATGGAGTAACACAAACTGTCCAGCCCCAAATTAACTGAGTAACTGGATTGGCCACATAGCATCTTGTGCCTCCCTTTCCTTTGTAACTTGGAGACAATGCCATGGACTGGCGTCTGCCCCAGGTTAGGATACAGAGGGGGTGTGGAAGTGGATTGTGGGGAACAGTGGAGACAGGAATGAGGCCTGCAGGAATTCACAAGCTTACAGATTAGGAGGGGAGATGCTCTAGAGAGAGAGAGCTGTATGTACTCAAAATATCTAGAATATGATGAGCTAACGAGAGAGGCTAACTGGGCATCCTTGAACCTGGGATAGGCCAGAGGCAAATAAAAAGTTAATAACACCACCAGGTATTACAGGGTTCTGAGCACTGGGGACACAGCTTTACAGAACAAGTAATAAGTTGCTTTGTGTCAACATTTTAAATGCTCCAGAGGTTGCAAAATTCTATTTTAAATGGGAATTCTGTGCAACAAAGCTGTTTCACGTTCTGTTGTATTACAAAGAAGTATGTGTTAATGTGGCAATTATTCTTCCATTTCATTCACCCAACCACATCAAACATCTACCCGCTGGAAGAAAACCCCCGTAACTAAATTCCAAGATGTGTGCCATGAAGACCATGGGCAGATGCAGAGAAGGCTAGGGTGGGTGGGGACGGGAAGTGGCATGATGTGGACATGACAGGTCCCTCGTTTCCTTCCTATCTTTAGAGCCTGAAAGCTTTCTGAGCCCTCTTCTTCAGAGAGATGGGCCAGCTCCATTTCATTTCTGTAGCCTTGGAAGGATTAATTTTAGCACATTTCAAGTCTAAGAGAACCATGAGAGGTCTCTATAGAGTTCTTGAATGGAATTTGATCTAATGGGTGCTGCATAATTATGTGAAGCCCTGTGATCTGCTATATGAAGGGCTGAATCTTAACTCTAACAGAGAAGTGAGTGTGATTGAACTCTCCGAGGTGAGAGAACAGCCAAAGGTCCCTCTGCTCTCGGCTAGGGTGAGGGTGGGGGGGCCCTGGGGGAGCCCTCTTGCTTAGCTGGAACCTTGTTGCTTGGTGTCCAGCCTTGGAGAACAGATTGCACCTTTGGCCAGGAGGCCTTACAAGAGAGCGGTTCTGCTGCTCCATGCCCAGAGACGTCTCCTGCATACCTGTGGGAGAAGCGCAGAAGCATCTGAACCAGAAACATTGCACTTCACAAGAGCTGAGGGGCAGCCATAGCACCAGGCTGGCTTACAGGGTTGGGCGAGAGTTTACAGATCAGCCCAGGTATGGAGTCAGCTAGACTTGAGGGCAAATCCGGCTCCAGCACTTGCCTGTTATGTGACTCAAGGCAGGCCTGTAAACTCTGTCGGCCTCAGTCTCCCTATCTGAAAGATGGGGACAATAGTCATCCTTTTAGGGTTATATTGAGGATTGCGTAAGATAATTCGGAGATGTCAAGCACTCTGAGCTCTGTCTGTGCTCAGTAATATCATGGGGTGGGGGGAAGAGGGGAGCAGAGGGAGGGGGGAAGACGCGATGATGGAGAGACAGGCGGGAGGCCAAACTGAGGGTCCACGTCCTCACCCTTTTCTTCCCCAGGCTTCACCTGGAAGCTGCCAAGCCTCTCCTGCCCTCCGGCACCTGGGAGGCTCCACAGCCCACTGCAGACCGTGGACTTGCACCATTAACATTGGCAGCAGTGGCCTCTGCTTTTCTTTTCTTTAAAATTATATATATGTTTTAAGTGAGATCTAACTGACATATAACACTGTATTAGTTTTAGGTGTACAACATAATGACTCAATACATGTATCTTTTAGCAACTTTCAAATATACAATACAGTATTATTAACTATAGTCCCCATGTTGTACATTACATCCCCAGGACTCATTATCTTATAACTGAAATTTGCATGTTTCGACCCTCTTCACCCATGTCACCCACCCTCCATTCCCCACCTCAGGCAACCATCAGTCTGTTCCCTGTATCTATGATAGATCCGGACCATCTGCACGTCCCACCTGATTCCAGTTTTGTTTTGCTTTCTTAGATTCCACATATAACAGAGATCATACACTATTTGTCTTTCTCTGACTTATTTCACTTAGATATGTCCTCAAGGTCCATCCATGTTGTTCCACATGGCAAGATTTCCTTTTTTATGACTGAACAATATTCCATTCCCTCCATGTATATATGTATATATATATACATACCACATTTTCTTTATCCATATCCATCGATGGACACCTCGGCTGTTTCAGAACCTTCTCCTTCTAACAAGGGCAACCCTCACCCACCCCAGGTAGAACCTTCCACACCTCCCCATGGGCTGCCTCCTTAGCTACCACACTCAGCCTCCAGGACCTCTTACACTTGCCCACCTGATCCCTAACTGCTCTCTGCTCGAGCTGTGTGCCACCCCCAAACTCAAGTACTCATTGCCTGGAAGGAAAGCAAGATGCTTTGTGTTGGCATTCCTTCTGCAAGGAGTGTCTCTGCTCATAGAAACCCTGCCTGCCCTACACCCTCCATCATGCCTGCCCAGGGCAAGGGCTCTGGCAGCTGGGGCAGGTGGTTTGCAGGAGCTGCGGCAGGAGCGGGGAGATGGCTTTGGAGGCAGTAATGGCACTCTCAGAAAGAGGGTACATGAAATTTGATGTCAGGTCAACTGTAGACTTTGTCTTTTTTGGCAGGCCTGCTATTTCCCAGTCCTCTTCTCCGGTGTCCCTGTTTGTTCCCTCTTTCCACCCTGAGTTGCTGGGGGGGCCACCTCTCATCTTCTTCTCATTCCCCGTTTCAGCCTGACCTTCCCTCACCCCTGGTATGCTTTTCTGGTCTGGAGTTCACAGCAAACACATTGGAATTCCTAAAACAACCCTACTTCCACTGCTGAGGTGTCACAGATAATTCATTATTGTGATGTATGTGGAGTTACAGTCATAAAAAACAATTTTCTGGGTGATTTATCATTGGGGGAGGTGCTAGGTTGTTTACCACTTGAAGAAAGAGTCCTGGGTATGGATTAGAGCTTTGGGGAGAATTTATGATCAAACCCCCAGATACCCTAATTCAGAGTCTGGACAGTATTCTGCTTGAAGTTACTGATGTCTTCTGGCCACCCAAGTCGAACTTCCCCTTATCCTGCCCATGGTTAGAAATCACCTCTAAGTTTCAGTGCCTGGTTAGTACTTGCAGTTTTCTCATCTTTGTGTTGAGTCTGATTGGGAGGTCAGAGCCCATGTGTAGGTACTCTGATTCCAGCCTTTTCACAAAATGGGTTAGAATTCTTTTGCATGATGGGGGTGAGTAGATTTCAGCTCTTGACTTAATAGGAGGAGAGAGCACCATGCTGGCTGTCAGAGCCTCAGTATGGTTGCAGCTCCTTCACTAATATGCTGAGAGGCCTTGCACAGAGCAGTTAACTTCTGAGCCTGTTTCCTCATCTTCCAAGTGAGGAGGTTGGACCAGATGCTTCCTTCAGTGTAAACCATTGCTAACATCCCGTGAAAACACACCCAGGGCCACACTCAGGAGGGTGCGCAGTGTCTAACCTCCCTCCTTGGCGGGCTATGAGATCATGGGTGCCCCTGGGAGAAAGGCAGGGTTGGGTGTCACTTTCTTAGGTGCTGTGTTCCCTCTGTACTTATTCTAACTCTAATGAGGCTCTCCACTGTTCTATCCTTTCTTTCAGGATTCTCCGACAAATTTTACAGACTTATTGGATGAAGAGTGCCTGAGAGACTGACAGCCGGCATTTCCTAAGATGGAGAAGACAGATGGTAGGCGCACTGCTTTGCATTCCCTGGTCTAAAGTGAGCACTTGGGTGGGAAAGGCACTGTTACCACAAATCCTGGAAATGGCCTCGGAGAGGCCTACCATCCCCAGGCAGGTGGTGCTGGGAGACACAAATCGTGTATCTCCCGGATGAACAAGAGAAGGTGGTAGGGAATGAGAATGAAGCCTTATGTTTATATCAGATGTGTTTTACTTTCAGAGTGTGTTCTCATCTTGTCCAAACACCAAGAAGGGAGCAGAGATGAGAGAGTCAGGATTCAAATCCAGCATTTCCCTCATTACCCTCATTTTAGAGCTGAAGAACTGTGAGGTCTAAGGAAGAGGCACAATATGGTGAAAGAGCCTCCATTCTTACTGGGGTGACTCTGTAAGTCGTTAAGCTTCTGGGAGGATCAGTCCCCTCATGTACCAGTTAGCTTTACTGCAAAACAAACCGCTCGAACATTTATTGATTTAAAATGAAGATATGTATTATTTCTCAAAAAAAATCCTGTGGTTGGCTGGGCCATTCTTCTGGTCGGGCTCAGCGCGGCCGATCTTTGCTGGGCTCCTTCCCATGTCTGTGGTCTTCTGGCTGACTTGGCTCGATGGCTTAGAATGGCCACATTCACACGTCTGGTGGTGGGTGCCATGTCACCTGGGGCACCGGTGAAGATCTGGCCCTGCGTCTGTCATCATCCAGCAGGCTAGCTGGGCTCTGGGCACGTGGCCGCAGAAGGGTTCCAAGCACAGCCAAGAGCAGACAAACCCTAATGTGCCAGCAGTGTTCAAGTCTCCTATAGGGCACATTGGCTGTTGCTCACCAGCCAAAGCAAATGATAAGGCTAAGCTCAGGGTCAGTGTGGGAGGGGGGTAACCAAGGGTGGGGTGTAACTGTGGCTATTTTTGCAAACAGTCTACCACACCTCGACTATAAGCAGGTATTTGTGCTTACTGCATGGGGCTAGTAGAGGACACAATGAGATAATGCATGCGAAGTTGTTGAGTAATAACTATCTAGCACAACAAATATCTTGATAAATGTTCCCCTCTTCCCTTCACCAGGAAGCTAAAGGTCATAGGATAGACCCCCCTGATCTCCTGACTTCTAATGAAATGCTTTCTCCAGGTCACCAAATGTCAGAAAACAAGAGAGTTTATAATTCCACTTGAATCACATGGCCCTTCACTGGCACAGGACTTAGGACTAGACGGCAGCTCCAGCCCCGTCTCTTCCTTCTTTGCAAATGCGGTCACCATGTATTTCAAGAGGCTGCCCTTCTCCCCAGAGAGCTGCCTTTTCATTGCATCCCTGGAAGTGGTCCCACAGAATACCGGCTAATTCCCGTGATTCCCCGGGGGCCTGTCCTTCCTGCTCAGCGTCCTTGGCGCTGCTGCTCCCCATGTGATCCCCATGGCTAGCCCAAGAAAGGCACCCCACCTCAGGCACTACAGTCTCGCGGAACAAAGGCAGAAGAGGGAAAAAGGCTCCATCACTGTCTTGGCCTTTTGAAGAGGCTCATTTAATTTCCTTCTTTCCAGCTTTATTTCTGGCCACTTCTCTCTATTTTCTATTTTCCCATTTCTTTCCAAAATGGAGTCTAGGCTTTTGGACTTTTCTTATTCACTTTAATGCCTCTGATGGGTTCACTCGCCTGCTGTCCCTCACCTTGTCCCCCAAGGTAATTACTGTGGCACCTCGCTCTTCCCTTGTCCCCTCTTTACCCCCTTTCTCATCCTTTGTGTGACCCTTAGGCTCATGCTTGTGTGTGTAGGTCCCTCCCAAGGACCTAGTGATCTAGTGTGCTTTCAGACGAAGGCTCTGTAGGGATTCTAGGTAACTCCGGAGCCTCAAATGTCTTTTTTCTTCTCCTCTGACTCATTTTCCCTGTTTCTCCAGAATTATTTTCTGGGAATTATTCTCTTTGAGGCCATAGTCCTAACACAGAGTTAAATGTTCCAGGGGGAGAGCACGTCCTGTGAGTCCTCCCCTGTCCCCCCAGAACCAGCCTATCCTTGCCTCTGGCCCGTCCTCTTGGGTCCTGTGCCATGTTCTCTACCACATTAGTGTGAACATTCACAACTTTCTAAGTTAGGTATTATTATCACCACCTTGCAAATGGAGAAATTGAGGCATAGGGAAATTAAATAATTTGCCCAGAATCACACAGGTAGGAGATGAGAGAGTCAGGATTCAAATCCAGCAGTTTGCTCATGCACCAGTTCATCCGATCTGAAGTTCATTTTGCACAAAAACAGTCCACCTAATTAATTCTTGCCCCGGCCTAATACCTGGAATTTTGAGCTCCTGCATACCTGTCACCAGGTAAAATTAACAGGAGCAGAGCTTAGTGTGAGCATAGCTCTCCCAGCATACTGGATCAGGCTCCTGCATTCAAGGTCCAGCATTTTTCTTGCACTGGTAGAAAGAGGGAACTCAGAGTGCCAGGTGGCAGGCAGGGCAGCACAAAGGATCGCTGTGTGTGTGTGTGTGTGTGTGTGTGTGTGTGTGTGTGAGAGAGAGAGAGAGAGAGAGAGAGAGAGAGAGAGAGAGATACCCCACATATTAAACCTGTCATCCTGGATAGCTGCTCACTCTCATGGACTCCTTTGGTTCCTTCAATCTCCCTTGTGGAAGATTTTGCCTTGAATCTGCTGTTTCTTATTTGATGCTATTATTGTATTTGTGCTCTGGACCGGACCTGCTCCCAGAGGCTGCTGGGTAAGTCAGCCTCTATTGAATTGAAGCAATAAGCAGATAAATAATGCAGCTTCTCCTTTAGGAGAGTTTTTTTTTTTTTACCTTCTGAGTCACAAGTCTGTTCTCTACTTAACTTGAGACAAATATCCCCTCGGATTTGGCCTCTCCCTATAATCCAGGAAGCTGCTGAGTAGACCAGTAGGCCTAAGAATATAGCCAAGTGCGACTTGTAAAACTCACAGAGAGCAATTGCTCTCATTTCCTACAACTACCAGTGTGCCTCTTTGGGGGAAAGCAAGTGGGTAAAAAACTGTGTGGGTGACTAGGAATTTATCTGGAGGTTTTTGGGTCCTGGAGGAGTATTCACTCCTTATCCTCCTAAAGCCCAGGTGTCTGCCACAGAAGCTCTGGACCCCACTGAGGACCATCCTGTGGACCAGCACCAAGGCCTCCTTCCTGCTCCCTGCTGTGGTTGTGACGTAATTGCCCACAGGCTCTGCAGATTTACTTGGCGTTGAGGCTGGTACGCTCGATTGCTTCAGTGCTCATGAGTTCAGCCTTCACGTGTCTGGTTGATTTCATCTAGCTCTTTGGAGATAACTGTACTTCCCTGAGCCCAGAAGGCCATCTGACAAGCATGTGGCACCTGCAGGAAAGGTTAGGCAAGTGGGGAGAGCTTAGCCCCAGTATGTCACCGCCATCAGGGGGAGAGCAGCCCAGAATGTGTCCCAGGTGACACCATCATTTGCACCTTTTATTTAACCCATCCCTTTCCCTCCCTTGCCTTTCACTTCTCTTGCCTTGGCCATGTCAGCAGGCTCCCTTCTGGCCTTTGGCCATCTCGTTTGTCTTCCTCTAACACTCTGCAAGAGTGTTCTTTGTGAATTTACCCAGTCACTTCCTTATGTAAAATCCCTCAGGAACTCCCATTACCTAGAGAGTAAAGACAAAGCTTGTTGGCGTACAGATTTCTCAATGATCTGGCTCTTGCTGACTTTTCCAGTTTTGTCTTTTCCTACTCCTCACCCTGCCTACCACACTTTTAAGTTCCAACCATATCAACTGTATGTAGAGGACCCTGACATACTGTGGGATCTCACACCTCCATGACGCGTATTTTCTGACTTAGATATAGAATCTGTCCTGGCTATCTATTGCTGCATAACAAACCACCCCAAAAGGTAGTGGCTTGAAACAATTAATACAGCTCAGCTGAGTGCTTCTCATTTGGAGTCCCTCCTGTCATCAAAGCCAGATGATGGCTGAGGCCAGAGTCCTGTGAAGGCTCTTACTCACGCCCGGCACCAGGGCTAGGATAGCTGGAATATCTCGACCGGCAAGGCTTCCTCTCTCTTTCTCCACATGACTTCCCATGGGGCCACTCAGGCTTCTTCAAGGCCTGGTGGTATCAAAGAAGTTGGACTCCTTATCTGGCAACCAGCTTCCTGCTGAGTGCGCCTTCTAAGAGACCCAGGTGGAACGTACAGGCTTCTTAATGACCTAGCCTTGGAATTCTCTCAGCATCATTTCTGCCATTTTCTTTTGGTCAAAGCAATCACACACCAGCCCTGATGCAAAGTGGTGGAGAAATACCCCACCTATCAACATGGGGTTCTCTTGCCTATCTAGAGAGGGTAAGAAGTGATGGTGGCCCTTTGGAAACAAATAGCTACTATGTCTTTCACTCTCTGGTTCTTCTGTCAAGTTGTTACTAGTTCCTTTAATGCCCAGCCATTTGTCACTTTTGTGACCTTTTTCCTACCAAGGCAGAATTAAATTCCAAGTCGAAGAAAATTATTCTGGAGAAACTGGAAAAATAAGTCAGAGAGGAAGACTGTCCCTTGAGCACGTATCTGCTTACCATCCTTGTCATACTGTATTGTGCTTAGTGTTTCTGCTACTTGACCATAAATTTTTTGAGGGCAGGACTAAACCTCATTCTTCTGTGTCCTCAAGTTTCAGCTTAGCAGTCCACACATAGGCGCTTAGTAAATGATGGTTGAGGTAAGTGAACTGAATTACTCTCTTTTGTATTTTGCCCCAGGGCCAGTTACCCTTAGAACCAACCAGTCAGTCAGTCATAAAGAATTAGTGGAGCCCCTGTGTTCCCAGGAAATCAACCTCCATTATGGGGCTTCAGTTCTCCATATTTTTGGCTTCCACAAAGGTAATAACTACAATGTTAAGCATGAATTGAATGTGCTGGACATTGTTCAAAGCACTTTAGGTGTATTAACTCATCAGTCTTCACAAAAATCTCATCTTACTATTATTATTCCCATTTTATAAATAATGAGACACAGGAAGGCTAGCTAAGTAATTTCTCCAAGGTCACAGAGCTGAAATATAGACCAGGCTCCAGAGTTTGTATTCTTGGTCTCTGTGCAAACCATTCATGTTCTCTCCTGAGCTCAGCATTTTCATAGCATGTTTATTTAGCAGAATGTTATTGAGATAATAAGGGGCGTCACATGAGGAACTCAAAGCAAAAGCAAAAAAGACTGTTTAACTTGAAAAACAGGCAACATGGAGATAAGCCCCTATAGATTCAAATAGTCAAAGGACTGGCTTGCTCTCTGTGAATGGTATTTTCTTACTCGGCAAGAGATTTTGAAAGTAAAATTCATGTTTGTTAAGTACTAAGCAGTTTTCAGGTGGAAACGAGCATGGCTGTGCATGATTTCCCGATTCTCTCTCATCTTCATGTACCCAAAGTCTCAGGCATCTGAGGAAGCTTAAATAATATAGAAAGCATAACTCCTTGGTATCTCTGGCTTCAGCAAGATTTACTAGTACTTAGTTGAATAATGCAAGGTGCTTTCTTAAAGTGAAGATAGTTGTGTATCGCACCCTTCAAAACCTTCTGTATCCATAGTTGCCGTTTAGCACTGTGATCTGGCAAATCCCTGACCACTTCAGCTGGCAATTACATGACTCAAACCAAAAAAAAACCAGTAAAAGACTATTTTATTTTACTGGTCTGCAGGCAGATTCCACATTAGTAACTGAGATGACATACTGCAAATTAGAAACTATTCCTTCTACCTATTTCCTTGCAGACATTAGATAAGCACACATTGATTTAATATGATTGCTCAGCATGGCCAAAGGACTGTGAGCATCTCAACATAATTTAGACCTTGGAACATTTAAGAGAAGTCTCACGGGAGAGTTATGTCAAAATCACAGATATTAGGCCTCGCCACTCTCTGATTCTTATTAACGGTGTGCTTCTTCCCTACGTGTCCTGTGTCTTCCAGCCAGAGACCAGTCATCCCAGGGTGATGAAGAGAAAGCCCCTCCAAAGAGCCACCCCTACTCCGTGGAGACCCCTTACGGCTTTCATTTGGACCTGGACTTCCTCAAGTATGTGGACGACATTGAGAAGGGAAACACCATCAAAAGGATTCCTATCCACAGGAAGGCCAAGCAGGCCAAGTTTAGCACCTTGCCCCGCAATTTCAGCCTTCCTGACGGTGGGGCTCGCCCCCATGCCACTCTTCCCTACCAAAGCTGGGCCCCAGTGGTGACAAGGAAGGTGTCGCTAGGGACAGAGGAGAGAGCCCAGTCAGTGCTGCTTGGGGATGTCCCCCAAGCTTCCGCCAGCAGCAGGGAGGTGAGCTACCACAGGAAGGCCCTGTTGGCCGAAACCGCCAGACAGCTGGAGGCTGCTGCCCCCGGGGAAGCGGAGCTCACCTCCGGTAGTGGACGGCCCCAACTTTTGAGAGCGTCCAGCATGCCAGCCACGCTGCTACAAAACAGGGCCTCAGAGGACCCAAACCTAAACTCAGGTCGCCCTCTACCCCCTGCCCTCCCTCCGCCACAGGGCGAAGGCAGCATCTGTGGGGGCACCTTTGGCCCTGCAGAAGGATTTGCAGGTTTTCACAACTCCACTCCACAAGCAGCAACCCAACCAAAAGTCAGAGAGTTTGGAGACCTGGTGCCAGGGATTCCAGAGCTGGTACAGGAGGGAGCTGAGCCTCCAGAAGGTGAAGAGGGGACTCCAGATCATCTCTCTTTCCCAAGTCCTCCTTTCTCACCCCAGAGTGGACTTGTAGTTCTAGAAGGTGCAGAGGATGAACATGAAACCAGAGAAGCTGAGGTGGTTGTCTCTCCGGGCTCCCCAACACCAAGCCCCCCACCTCTGCCATCACCCATTCCTGAGAATGAGCTCCCCCTAGAAGAAATTGAGCTCAACATCAGTGAGATCCCACCCCCACCACCTGTGGAGGTAGACGTGAGAAGCATCGGTGTCCGGGTTACGGAGGAGAGCCTGGGCCTTGCTTCAGTGGATCCCAGCCGCATCTCCAGCCTGAAGCAGCAGCTCTCCAACCTTGAGGGCAAGTTGTCTGGAAGAACTGAGGAGCTGGCCCAGGTCAGAGCTGCCCTCCAGCAGCAGGAGGAAGAAATCAAGGCCAGAGGCCAGAGGATTCAAGAGCTAGAGTGCACTGTAGCTCAGTTAGCAGAGAAGCTGAGCCATGAGAACACCAAAGATGCTCGGAGCCAGGCTGATGCCATGGTCAACACTGACCCTCTCCAGGAGCTCTTGACCAGGGAGTCATGTGACAAAAGCATTGGGGTCAACCTTCTGGGCAGTACAGGATCTGAAAGCTGGGGGGCTGGAGGAGAGGAGAATGGCCTCCTGTGGGGGCAAGATGGTCACAAATGGGGGGGTCAGAGCCCAGCAGAACTTGTGCCACCACCGCAGCTGTCACTGCCACAGGAACCTGCGATGGTCCTCACCCCCTCTTTACATAGCTGCCTCTCCACGGAGCTCAGGATTGAAGAAGCAGGCTCTGAGCAGGAAGGAGGCCCTCAGGTGGAAGCCGAGGGTCTGGCCAGGGGAGCAGGAGGCTCTCCAAGGAGCAGCAACGGAAAGCCTCCTCCAGCAGGGAGGGAGGAGGCCAGTTCAGAGTCCCCAGGGAAGAAGCGCCCGGGTAGGCCACCCAGCTCGCCCACAGACGCCACCATCGGGCAATACGTTAAGAAGATCCAGGAGCTTCTGCAGGAGCAGTGGAGCTGCCTGGAGCACGGGTACCCGGAGCTGGCCAGCGCCATCAAGCAGCCTGCCTCCAAGCTCAGCAGCATCCAGAGCCAGCTCCTGAGCTCCCTCAACCTGCTGCTGTCTGCCTACTCAGCCCAGGCTCCGCCCCACAAGGGGCCCCCTGCCCCCTCTTCCTCTGCACCAATGGGTAAATACTGGTGTCTGAGACAGGGAACCATTTCTCCTTTACGTGACAAGTCAAAGGGAAAAAGGGTTTTAATTGCATGCATATGTTTTTAGAAGATTTAAGCACCTGCAGAACCCAGTGGAATAAAAACATATATTTAACAGTGGCGGCTCTGTATCCCTACTATTGTCCTTGCTCTAAGGTTGGGACTAACCGCAGGGCCACCACATACAGCTGTACAGATAGCACAAGGTACAAAGATGCCTGCCAGAGAGGGTAAATGGGAGCTGAAACCCAGGTCACACTTCATTTGCCAAGCCTGCAGCCCCGTGTCCACCCAGAAGGGGGCCTTTTTCTCATTTGCATTGCCCAAAGGCAAAGTCTAGGGGGAGGAATGTGCCTGTGTGTGCTCTGAACCTCTGCTTCCCTTCATTGCTTCCTGGGCTTGCATTCCTGGGGTCCTAATCTGGTTCTTGCACATTAGGTTTTCCCTAGCCTGGTTTTGGAGGAACATTATATTGAAATCTGAAATATTTCACTGAATGTTTCCTCTGTGTGTGTATGTGGTGTGTGTGTGTAAGATAGAGTGTTACTTGTGGAAGTCAACCCTTTGGCTAAGCAGCACTTCCTCTTGTATCAGATCACACACTCTTCTCTTTTGAGTAAAGTGGAACCATATTTTGCTTTGCTCAACGAGCAGCATGCGAGCCGGCTTCCTGTCACAGATCACAAATTGGTGGCTTTCTCCTTATTTCGGCACTCGCTCTAGTCTTGCCTAGTGGGAGATGCCGGCTGTGCCTTTGAGCACAGCAAAGAAAGACTTGTGCTCTTGTTACTGTGTCTGCAGTGCCTCCCCCCCATCACAGTGTCAGCTGGCATGTGAGCCAGGAAGGACCTCTGAGGTGCCCTCGAACGGAGGTGGGTGCTGGACCGGGAGTCATGTAAACCAAGTTCTCCTGTTCTGCCGTTCACTGAGCAAGTCTGAGCTTCAGATTTCCCAGCCATAAGACAAGGACAGCAGTAACACACACAGCACATGGCTGTTCTGAGAGATTGTTCCCCAAACTCTGCTCTAGATCCACACAGAGAGGCTTTGTGAACAGGGACAGTTCGACTGGCATTGACCAGGAGGCTGGGCCTCCTCAAAGACCCTCAAAATAGTATGTTAATGTTATCTAGTTCCCTGTGCCTTTACACCTTCAATCTGTATGTCCTCAAAGCAAGTTTTGCTGCATTATGGGGGATCCCCAAGGTCATTCTAACCTGTGATGTTGTGTCTGCCTAGAGATCTCCCCGTCGACCAGCCTTAAATCCATAATGAAAAAGAAAAACTATGGCTCCCGTGCAGGAGGTAATGGGACCAAAAAGAACCTTCAGTTTGTTGGGGTTAACGGTGGGTAAGCATCGCTCGTGAAGCCCGGACTGCCCTCCACACTCCTGTCCCGCTGTTGCCCTTAGCTTTCTCTTCCTAGGGGGAAGCATCTGGTTTTCATTCTTCTTCAAGGGAATTAGCCTCAACGGCCCTTTAAAACCCCATCTCGGGTTTGCATGTATGTGGCTCCTGGCCAGCTCTGGTCGTCTGTTGGATCCTGTGCTTTTAAGGGGGCTGGGGTTCCAGGGGGTTCTGGGGAGTTTGGGGAGAACGTGGGACCTTTAAGGAAGACATTTAATCTGAGCCACAACACTGAAACTGGGACAAACTCTTAATTTGTTGTACTTCAGATTTCATCCATTTAATTCTTTTTCTTCCTTTTACTAACTTACTGCCCACCAAATCAGCATTTTCTAGACTGAAGAAAAACAACTAATGTCTGTTGACTCAGAGCATGATGCAAACTTTACATAGTCCAGAGAGGAAATCTTTGGATTTAGAATATTTTCTACATCAGTCATTCAGCACACATTTATTAAATGCCAACAATGTGTCAGGTGGTGGGGATAAAAAGAGTCAAATAAGTCATGGTCCCTGCCTTTAGTTCACAGTTTGGGCACAGGCAGAGATAAGACAAGAAGAGAAAATGCTGAGATGCTGAGATGAATTCTAGTAGAGAAGGAATGTGGGAGGCTGTGGAAGCCCACAGGAGGGGCACCCGCCCAGGCGGTGCGGGGCCCGGGAAGCTGCCTTAAACACCTGCTAATTTAGGTCAGACCAGAAAGAAGACACCAGATTCAAATAAGGGTGAAGTTGCCCTTGTAGGTCCTGCGAGGGAAATGTAAGGACTGATGACATGGGATTTCATGGAGTTGCTGTCCCCACTCCTGCTCCTTAAGGTCAGACACTGTGGCCCGAGGAGAAACAATTTTGTTTTGAGCTTTCACCAGTTCAGCTACAGAAAAGAAATTAAGCCTCATCTCAAAGTCTAAAGCAGTTCCTATCTCTCCCGCACTTAAATGCTCCCAATAGACTCACTCTGTACCAAGACCTGGAAATCCATCCCATGGCTACAGCCTGACTCATTCTTGCCCGCTGGCTCCTGCCTTTCTTCCCGCAAACTTGCCTAGTCAGGCCCCTCTTGGAGCCTTAGCATTTGCTGTTCCCCTGCTCAAAGCGCTCCTTTCCCATAGGCCTCAGTATTTGTCACTTGAGTGCACTGGTTCTCAAACCTGACTGCCTCTTAGGAGCCCTGGGGGAGCCTTAAAAAACACCAGTGCCTGGTTTGCCTCCCTGAAGACCCTGGCTTAATTGGTCTGGGGTGCAGTACAGGTATGGGGAATTTTAAAACAACCTCAAATGATTCTAATGTAGAGCCAAGGTTAAAACCCTCTGCTCTAGTTAAAGTAGCCCCTCCTCCCATTACTCTGTCCCAGGACCCTTTATAATTTTATTCATTGTTCTTTTTGCTACCTGAAGATGTTGTGTACATGTTTATTTTCTGCCTGAGCCTACTAGATTATAAGCCAAATTAGGAAAGGGACTTTGGTATAGCATTTAGAACAGTAGCTGGCACATAGTAGGTGCTCAATAAATGAATGAACATCCAGATCAAGTTTTTATGGAAGCAACTCTAAGATGAGAACTATTTTGTAAATGTAATACATTCCCTATTCTTAATGATAAAGGCAGAAAATTGTTCTAAGCACAATAGAGGAAAAAATATCTGGGTTTTAAACAAGATGGAATGTGAGTGTACCAGGAAGCAGGCTGGGTTTGTAAATCCAGTGAGCATAGGGGATGTATGTAGGGGACACCATTCAGACAGAGAACATGAGAGGGTTCAGTGGAAGCCGTGGCCACGGGGCTCCCTGGTCTCTGTGGCAGTGTCCAGTGGCTCCAGAACCTGAAATCTTCATCTTAGCCACAGCTTCCTACATCTGATCATCAGCAAAGGGATCGATAAGTTTTCCATGGTCTCTGATTTGCCACCTGCATAGAGTCACATATAATTGAACACAAAGATCATTACTGGGGAGGGAGGGCCATGAGTCAAGTGGCCCATGCCCTCACTATGCTGTTGCAAGCAGTAGTTGAAACGGGCAGCAGCTGAGAAAGGCAGATGCTGGGTTAAGGTATCCTGAACCCAAAGGCTGCTGGGAGCAGACAGAGATGGTTCCTCCTCATTGGCTGCAAGCTGGGCTAGAACAGGGGGTAAAGGAAGGTCTTACAGTCGCCCAGAGATGCGGCTTGTCAGGCAATTGAGAGAACCTCTGGGTTGGGGTGAGGAACATTTGCCTAGATCTGGGCCCCAATATGGACAGGACATTAGGATTCCAGAAGCAAATCCTTTCCTGAGAACCTTGGATTGCCTGTCTGGATCACCTAATGCGTCGGCCAATCAGGGCGTGGCCTGTCTGTGTGTTCTCTGCAAAGAGCTAGTTAATTATCCCTTCTTCCAAAATGGCCTCCGGAGTCAGAGCCAGAGCTCCTAACCACATGTTTCTCTGACACTAAGGTTCCTGGGAGTCCCCTCGCCCAGGGCTGCAGGTGTAGAGATTGGAGGATTTGGCTAGCAAACTGGGAAGTGTTATGCAAGCCCACCTAGTTCTCATTCATGCACTGGGCAGGAAGCCGAGGACCAGTGACACTTGTCTCCTTCTCCAGCTACGAGACCACCTCCAGTGAGGAGACCAGCGGCGAGGACAGCTCCCCAGAAGACTTGTCTGACAGTGAGGCTGAGAAGAAAGGTGACGTCCCAGAACAGAGGCGGGACAGGAATGCCCACCCCAGCTGCAGGGCGGGGCAGGGCATCCCCGAGGGCACCCACAGCACAGGCCAGGAGAGTGGGCCTGAGGGAGAGCTCCCCCACCCCAGGGCTGAGAGGTGAGTCACAGGGGCACAGGTGGGGCGCTGATCTCTAGGAAGGAGCACGGGCATTTATTCACCCTTTTGTTGGCTCATTCATCTGTCCATTTACAGTATTTACTGAGTTTCTGGTCTATGCACTAGACTAGAACCTAACCAGCACAGGTCCTGTGCACAGGGCGCAGTAAACAGGTATCACTCCCGCCTTTCTGGGGTACACTGCCATAGACAGAGCCCTGCAAACAAAGCTAACATTGTCCTTGCACTGGAAGTGTGAAGGACTTTACATGTATTATCTCATAGAAGCCTTTTCACAATCCTACAAGCTAGAAATTAGTATAATCCCCACTTCACAGATGTGGAAACAGGTTTAGAGAAGTTAAGTGACACAACTACAGAGCAGAGATTCCGACCCAGGTCTTTTCTGATTCCTGTGCACGCACTTTCCTGCCTCTCCCAGAGGCCATGCTGACGTCACTGTTTTTTTTGAAGTGCTGGGAGGTCATGGGCATGATGGAAAGAGTACTGCGTTTGGAGTCGGACACTCTTGGATTCAAATCCCACATCTACTATGCTGTCACTTTACACAAGGTACTTAAGTTGTGGTCGCCCCAGTTTCCTCATCTGTAAAGTGTGGATAATAGCAACCTGATAGATTTGGTCTGAGGACTGAGAAAAAGCATGTAAAGCACCTAGCACAGTGCCTGACACATAGTAGGTGCTCAATAAATGGTAGATGTAAGAATAGTAAGTACCCTTGTCGTCATTGTTGTCACCGGCAGCCAGGTTGCTGGGGCGGGACAAGCAGGGCGTGAGAGCTGGTCCCCGAGGCTCTGCGGAGCCCTGCAGCCTGGCAGCAGTCCGAGGACACGATGACAGACGAGAGCTTACCGGTGCCCAATGCCATTCAGTCCCAAACTGGGCCTCTCCGTGCTGCGTCTGCCCTCACACTGACATAGGAAGAGCGCCTCTCACGAGAGCGCCCCAGCTTTGTCGATTTTCATTTTACCGAGTTTATTAGCACTTAGGGTGTCCTTCACGGGTGAACAGTCTGAAGGCATTTGCCGGTATGGACTGGGTTCTTCGGATCTTTCAAGTCATTCAGACAGAAAATGTTTGATCCAAAGTCAGAAGGACAATCCTCCCTTTCCCGGCATGTCAGGAACTGCAGCGGGGTCCAGAGTGCTTCGGTGATCTGCCCCCACCGCCTGAAAACTGCAGGAGAAAAAGGGCAATGTGCTTGACTCGCTCTGCAGAGGAACTCAGAAGCGAAGCCTCACCATCAGGAGGCTGTGAGCACCCGTGGCCCGGAGGCCTGCACCCTTTCCTGGGAAGGCGCCCAGCCGGCTGTTGGAGCTGCTAAGCAATGGGAGGACCGTGAAAGTCTAGGTAGCGGATGACCTTTTTTTATCACACTGATATATTTACATATATTTTTTTTCTTTAGATATAAACCCTCAGAGGAATTCCTTAACGCATGCCGGGCATTGAGCCAACATCTGCCAGAAACTGGGAGCACCACCGACCTACTCTTGGTACTCTGATTTTTCATTGTCATGTAAAGATTTCCATACTGTTTAATGTTATCTCTGCGGGTGGCTCTGATCCCCTGCCTGAGGCAGTAGTGGGGGCGGAGGGCACACAGGAGCCCCTCTCCTCCGGGCGCTCTCCTGTTCCCCGTACTCAGCTGCCCAAGGTGGTGGATGACGCTGAGAAGGTGGACCTGATACATGTGCACCAGAAAGCGGGGTGCACCCCGCGTTTGTAGACATTGCTCCCTGAATAAAGTCTGTCATAAAACTATCTGTGGCTTAGGCTCAAAATTGCCTCCCAATTTGAGAGAACTGTGGGTGGGGTGGAAAAGAGCATGTGGCATGGGATCCGTGGGTTTTTATTCCCAGGACCGCCGTTGGTGAGATGCGGAGCAAGTCATTCAGTGTTCAGGGCCTCAGTTTCCTCATTAACAAAATGAGGATGGAGGTCGGTATGTCTCCATCACCCTCAAACCCCGGCATTTAGTTCTGTCATCTTTACTGCTTTTCTTGACGTGACCAAAAACAAGAAAATACATCCGTTTGTTCCTTAATGCCTTCAGGGCCCGTGGAGATTTAAACAGATAAACATTAGGCTTTTAATGAAGAGATACTGGCACAGTTTTGAGAGCAACTGGGAAGACCCACAGTGTAACAAGTTGTAAGCATTTTTAAAGCCCATATTTAGCTTTCCTTTGCAGAAGAGCGTTAGGAGTAAAAACCATCAGTTCAGCCCAGCATTATCATTAGTTTAGCTGATTTGACAGAGCTGTTTCCAGATTATTAAAGAACCAATATGTGCTGTGGACGCTGATCAAACTCATGTTTCTTTAATGAGTTACAGAGTTGTTATTTCATAGCTCTTTATTTAAAATCTGTGCGATGTTTCTTAATGTTAGGATCTTTCTCCAGAGTCTCCTGAAGATTGTATATATGTATATATATATAAAGTGTTTCAGTCACAAGAGATTCCACTCTTTCTGCCTAGAAAAGCGATCGGAGGATATACAAACTTGCCCCACACCCATGTTAGGATCAAAGCACAGGACTCCCTTCCCCACCTTAGAGACAAAGCAGGTTGTACAAAGAATTCACTCTGTAGAGCCATGGAAGGTTAGGGAGCCGGCCCTTTTGAACCTCCGTTTTGCAGGTGAGACAAGTAAGGTTCAAAGGGTTGTGTGACTTCCAGAGTCTTACAGCTGAGCCAGGACGTAAGGTTGGCCACATTGGTTTAGTGACTTCAAATCCAGTGCCCTTTCCAGAATGAGTATAAAATCATTTGTGATAATCACATCCTCAAGTTTTCTCCTCCCCTTTAGATAAGTAATCTAAATATGTTCTATTTTAAATACTTAGATCATGTCACACACAGAGTAGATGTCATTCTCTCCTCATTCATGGCTCCAAAGGAGCTGAATACTGCAGACAGTGGGGAGAGTACTGCAGGTAGTAGGGGGAATACTGAAGGTAGTGGGGGGAGTACTGCAGACAGTGAGGAGAGTACTGCAGACAGTGGGGGGAATGCTGCAGGCCGTGGGGGAAATGCTGCAGACAGTGGGGGGAATATTACAGGTAGTGGGGTTCTGCTTTGCTTTGTCAAACCATTTTCTCTGAAGTGTCTTGCAAAGTTTAAAAGCTAAAATAATTCAAGCACAGATCTTTGGGTTTATTTCAGATATAAATTGGACATATTGTTTGTCTTAGCTTGCAGCATGCATTTTTCCATTAGTAAAATGTGACTTTCCAGCTATGCCTATTAAAAACACTCGAAAGGCCTGTAACGTCTAAGGTCAAGTTAGGCTGGCCGTTTGCACATCAAAGAGAGGGTCTTGGATATTCAGTGCATATAGGGATGTGATCTAAGCTTATATAGACTCCAACTGTCACTTACTAAAGTGTTTTGTTGCTAGTTACTGGGAAAGCAGTCCTCCTTCCTACCCCACATGGGGGCCAGTCACACAGGTTCAAAATATGTTGAAGCATCCCCAGCCCCACTGGCTCTGAGCCCTCCAGAGTAAGTCACACACGGAGAGCTGGAGGGAGCTCAAGGGATAGAGGTGGAAACATCCAAAGCTGCCTTTTTTTTAGTGGAAGCTGACCCCCCAGCTGGAGCACCCCAGGCCAGGTAACCTGCAATTGGAATCTCCTGATATTTCAGAGGCAAAGCTTGAACACCATCAGTCAAGAGTGGTTCCGCGTCTCTAGCCGGAAGTCGTCTAGCCCTGCTGTGGTGGCCGCCTACCTCCGCGGGGTCCAGCCTCACTCCCCACACTTCCTAAAGCTGCTTGTCAACTTGGCTGATGGCAACGGGAACACAGCCCTTCACTATAGCGTGTCCCACTCCAACTTCCCCATCGTGAAGCTGCTGCTGGAGACAGGTCAGAAGTGATTGCCTCCTTGAAGGGCAGCCCTTGTACCCACTTCTCTCCAGCAAGGAGATTCCACACTGTTCTGAGTTCCTTCTGTATCCTAGGAAGTGGACTAGACCATTTTGCCTTTACTGTATCATTTATTCCTCAACACTTTTGTGATGTAGGTATTATTATTCTCATGTGGCAGTTTAGGAAGCTGAGGCTCAAGAGTTATAAAACTTGGTCAGGTCACAGTGCTGGAAAATGGTAGAGTCCGTCTTTGTATTCTGTCTAACCCCAGAGCTATACCACACTGCCTCTAGGAAAGGTCGCACTTTACCATCTTCTTAAGTACTTTTTAACAAAGTCAATGGCTCCATTTGATCAGCTGGACTCATTTGATTCATTCATCCTTTATCAGATATTTGTGGACTATGTACCAGGTCCATACTGGCTACAGCCAGGGATACAAAGGTGAGCCGAGTGTGAGCCCTCTTCTTCTCGGGAGCTTATAGCCTGACAATCAAGGTGGCGCAGGATGACGGCTCACAGGAAGGAGGTACAATATGGGATTTCAGTCTCAGAAGAAGTGTGATCATGTCCTGTTCAGGGAGCAGGAAAGGTGCACTGAAGCAGGGAGATTCCCTAGACAGAGAAATGTCCCAGACGGGGACAACGCCAGGGAGGTGGAGAGAGGAAAACCTGGAGACCAGTAGGCTTGCAGTTTGATAAGGATGGGAATTCAGATTGAGGCGGTAAGTCGGCACCACAGTGTGGAGGACTGAGCACCAGGCTAGAGTGGGAAGCCTGTCAGGAAGACACCGGGAAGTCAGTACCGGGTTTTGCGTAGGGGCGCACCCTAAGCAGGTGAGTTCTCTATAAAGGTTAATTTGGTGATAGGGGCAGGTTGGTGGAGGAAAGAAAAAGGGGAAGAAGGTGGCAGGCCAGACAGGAGGCCCCTGCGGCCTTGCAGCAGAGTGTAACGATATCAAGCAGCCTGGGGGCTGCAGTGTGGGAGGTGGGTGCTGGGGCTGACCGAAGGAGTGCAAATCCTGCTGGAATATTGCCTCAGCCTAGGGAAGTTGGGTGAGGCATAGCTAGAGGTATACAAGAGGTATAAAATCTAAATCACAGATGAGGCCCTCTGCTAAGCACTCAGCATATGAGATCTCATTCATTAATCCTCGCAGTGACCCTATAATAGATCATTGTTTACAGATGATGAAAAGGACACTCAGGAAAGTCAACAGACTTTCCCAAAGTCACACGATGGCTAGGTGTGTTGCTGGGGTTTGAAATCAATACCGGGAGCTGTTCACATTCCTGACGTCCAGGAATTGTAGCACACGCTAGATCGGTGACCCTTATTTAGACAGGGAGTTTAAGTGGGCACCAGGAAGTCTGAATCCCGGATCCTACACCTTGGATCTTGTCCACCCTGGCTGAAACCCCTCCCAGCTTCCCACTGCTCTTAGGATGCAAGGCGGCTTCCTGGGCCTGGCCTCAGGAACCCCAGGAAGCCTGGCTCTTGCCTGCCTTTGCCGTCCTCTGCCGCCACCATGCCTCCACCTTCCCTCTACTCCAGGCGCATGGCCTCAGACCCTCCAAGCTCATCCCTCCTTGGGGCCCTTGCATTTCCTTTCTACCTGGACCTTTTTCCCTGAAACTCTTCTCATGACTGCCTCCTTCTCCTCATTCAAGGCACAGCTCAAATGTCACCTTAAAAGGCTTCCTGGTGTCCCCACCTAAGGAGGCTGCCCTGTCTTTCTCTCTAGGGAAACACCCTGTTTCTTTCTTTAGATGATTTTTCTTGTCATTTCTACTTAACAGGACTCAGTTAACTCAGTCAAAGGGGGCCCTTGTGTGTGTTGTTCCTTTCAGCGTCCCCAGTATCTATATAGTTCCTGGCTCAGGGTGGGTTTTGAGTGAACATATCTGTTAAATGAATGAGTGGGTGGATGAGTCCTGGGAGCTTGGTTAAATACCAGAAAGCTTCCATTTCTCCAAAATTCTGTTAGCAGCCTTGAGGATCTTCATGTGAATGGGTAGGTAATGTACATGACAGCCTAAAATTCTTCCTGCTTCCCTCATCATCAGAGGAAGATGAAGTTACAATTCCAACACTGAGCCCATTTTCCTGGATTTCAGATCTTCCTTGATGCATGGATACCATGAAAGTGGTAGCTTAGGTGAGAAAGGCACATGATTAAATGGAGCATCCCTCTGGTTCTGCTCACCGTGCTCAGTGTTAGGGGCTTTCATTATAGCGCATGAATAGCAAGAACGCCTACTGCTTTTTGAGTGCCTGCCCCAACTCAGACACAGTGCTACATGACACGTGCACATTGCAGGGACTGTGATACAGATACTAAGTGCATTTTCCAGCTGAGGCTCAGAGAAGCAGGTAATGTAGTCAAGGTCACAGAGTCAGTAAGTAGCTTAGCCAGAATTCCAGCCATCATCTGTTGCTACTCAATCTGGGCTTTTTCAACTACCTCAAACTGGGTTTCAGGGACACTCTGAGACCTTGGGAGTACCTGTTACATGCATGAAGAATGCAAAGCCCAGTAATGCAGAGCTCTCGTCTTTCACAGCTCACCCACCTGCAGCCTGTTAGCTCTCCAGGTGGGCCAGGCCAGGCCAGAGAATAAACAGACTAAGATTGGAAGTTCCTGCTGATGTTGACTAAGAATCATGTCAATACTTGTCAACCCTAAAATGGTTTGAAAGCTTTTCCCTTTAACATCCTGAAATACCTAAATAGCCATAAGCATGAAGTATAAAGTGGGGTGGAGAGAAGGGGCTGAAAGCACCATTACTTCCCCTCTCTGTAGCAGGGTGCTGAGGAGAACAGATCCTTCACACTCCCAAGTGTGGGCTCCCTTCCCAAGGCAGTTGGGAAGCCCTTACAAACTGTAAAGGGCTGCACACAAGTAACTCATCATTATTGAGAATAGAGCCAGCAGGTGTACCTCCGCCAGCTTAGTCTTTTGTGGTCCATCCTTTATTTTGCCTGAAGGCCACTGCAGAGGAGGAAGCTTGTTGAGTCTGGAGCATGCTCCGTCAAAAGCCTTTCCCCTGGCCTCCAGGGAGGGTTGGCTTGCTCCCTACTGCTGCTCAGAAGCATCTGCTGTGAAAGCCCTGGATCTTCATCCCTTTTCCCCAGCCCTGGAAGAGGAGGCAGTCCTCACTCTAGTGAGCTATAAGCCATCTTTCTGAAGAGAGTAAAGAGAACCATAACCTGAAGCTTTTTACATCTCTTAAAAGCAAACATAAAGTAGTCATGGAGTAAAAATTAAGAAGGCATTAATGAAGCAATGCAAATATTCCTGTCTTTATCAGGACAATTTGCGAGGCAAGACATGAGGTTATTACATAGCCTTCATAGCCCAGCTGGCCTTGACAGTGGTCAGAGGGGCTTCAGGGAGGAAATCCTGATAAATGGTCAAAACTGATTTTTCTGGAACTACTGCATCCTGTTATCACAATGGCACATTTCTGAAGAATTGTCTAGGGTGTGGTGGAGGGAATGTCAAACAAATATTGATCTTTTTCCCTTCCACAGAACTTATAAGTTGCCCTAAGGGACATTTTTTCATAAATCAGATTTGTTACAGTGAATACCTAAGTTTTCATGAATAAGGAGCAAGGATAGAAAGGCAAAAATACTATACTGGACAATAATAGTAATAATAGTAACCCTTATTGAGTGTTTACTATGTGCAAGGTACTGTTCTAAATGCTTTTCATATATTAACTCACTAAATTTCATGGTAACTCTATAGGTTTTGTTTTTATCCCCCATTTACTGAGGAAACACTAAGAAAAGATAAGTGACGTGATCTACTGAAATAGTTTTATTATTGCCCAAAAGAGACACATGGGATTTGGGGATAAGCAACAGTACAGGAAGACTTGATTTTACCGTGCACCCTTAAGAGGTGGGGTCATTTATATAACAGATACAGGCTGATCGTCTCTTACCTCTCCTTTGGTGGAGAGGGATATGGATACATATCCCCCAGGGTTACAAAGCAGAAATTTCGTTTTGATGTGTGCTTGGTCACTGGCTCCCCCTTGGCCATCTCTGACTCTACTTCAGACTTTTCTTGCTGGGCAGCCTCAGAAACTCGTTAAGTTTTAAAGGCTGCTGCAAATGTAAAACATTGATTCCACCACCGGGAAAGGGTTGCTCTATTCCGTGGCCTTTGAGCCAGCAGGCAGCCTCCTGTTGACCAGGGTAAAGCAGTCTTGCCTCGTGCCCCTCCAGAGCTGTTCCAGTGCTCGTTGCTCCTCTTGCAGGTGTCTGCAGTGCGGACCGTCAGAACAAAGCCGGCTATACTGCCGTGATGATCACTCCCTTGGCTTCTGCAGAGGCTGAGGAAGACATGGCGGTTGTCTGGAAGCTCTTAAGAGAAGGAAATGTGAACATCCAAGCTACTCAGGTAGGAGATGTGAACATGATCTCCTCTTTAATAAATTTAGGCACCTCCCAGTTTTATTTTGCCAGTGGCATGAGAGACTCCATGCAGATGCGTGCAAGGTCTTTAACCCAAGAGGGCTGAACTGTCCACATGGCTTCTGTCCAGAGCCTGAACATTTGGTTTCCTCAAAGTCTCCTGGGACTCAGACAGGCTAGGACAGAGGTCAGGGGGCTTGAAGTCTATGTCCCAATTTGAAACTGGGCAAATTCCATCTGGACCCAACTTCTTAAACCAAATGTTTCCAGAGTTAGCACCTTGAGAAGGCATTTGCTACTTGGCAGCTCTATGATGCCCCTGTAGGTGATCCACCTTGATCATGGAGTACAAAGCAGTTCAGAGGGCTGGAATGTCTCTCTTCAACTTCTGAGAACACAGAGTACGGGTATGGTCCTTACCCAGTAGGGCTTTGAGTTAGACAGGGCTCCATATGTAGCAATGGAAACTCCTCAAAAGGCCACTTACCTACCTTTGACCAAAATGAGAACTAGTAGAATGCATTCAACTCTCCTTTTCCTTGTAGACTGGTCGTAGATGTAGTCTAACCATCAAGAACTTTGAAGGGTCTGCTATTTTATTCCACCTTAAAGCAACAGTTTAGCTGCTATGGTAGCAAAGTTGCTGGCAGAAGATACAAGACTCCTGTGCTAGAGACAAAGGACAGTGTATTACTCACAGCAGTAGCAGTAGCCACAGCATCAGTATTTGCCCCAATTCCCAATTCCCACAGAGTATGAAGATGGCCAGATCCCTGCACACAGAGTGGATTGTTTTACCAGAGAGGACCCTGAGCTTAGGAAACTTGAATCCTTCATGCTGGATAGTAAGCATGTCTGCCCTCTGTTCTGTAAGAAATTCTATCTCTGTCTTCCAAGGCTGTTCACTGTACGAACATCCTTAAAAAGATGTGACTGCAGAAGTAGCCTAACCTGTTGGCAGAGGCACTTTGCACACTTCCTCTAATAACAATCCTATCGATGGCAAGAAACAGACATTTGTAGATCACTCTCTAGTTTTGAAAGTATTTCACCCACTTACAACTCTGACACCACAAGACTCAATAAAGATTTTCTCATTTCAAAGTTTCACATAAACATTCTAATTTTTTTTTCTAAATCAGCCCCATTGCAAGAGGAGGAGGTGATCACCAATGATCAAAATCAATGCCCTTTTTCAGAGAGAAGAAACTGATTCTCTAGGAGGGTCAGGGACTCATGCCAGGTCACCAAAGTAGGGGTGGGAATTCACAGCTCCCGCTGCTGCTGTCAGTCCCTCTGGGGCCTTTCCCTATGAGGAAAGCTGTAGGTCCCAGGTTATACAGGGGTGAGTTGGGAAGCTGGGAGTCTTCGAGGCTCAGCTACTTATTTCTCTTCATTTCTCCAGGGTCAGCCCAGTGCCTGGTATATAGCAGTGCTCTGTACATGATCGTTGTATTGAATTGTGTGGACCTGGACTGGGAGGGAAGTGAGGAAGGAAGGAGCCCAGGACAGGAAGAGGGACAGATAAGAAACAATCTGTCATCTGGCTTTGGAGAGAGGGATCTGGATGGAAACCTCGTGGTCCGTTTAGTCCAGGACAACAACCATTACCTCAGGGCTGAGTATGAGCAAGCCACAAAGCAGACAGGCTTCTCTGGAAAGAGCTGTCCGGGTTCTGGAGAAATGGAGAACCAGGATACCTAATAATACATCCCCACATAGTAAGCATTTGTCATACGTATGTCTAATGCTCACAATGACAGTAATAGCTAACGTACATACGTAGCATGTGATAAGCACTCAGATCTCATAATCCCTAAGGCAGGAAATGTTGTTAAGCGTTCCCATTTTACCAGACCAAGCAAAGGCATTGAGAGGTTAACCTGTGCAGATACACCCAGGCAGTAAGTGGTAGAGCCAGGATTTTTCTCATTGCAGGCCCCATTTCTTTTCTCTAAGCCCCAGCATTCTGGGCAGGGAAGCGTCATCCATCAGTGACTGCAGATCGGAGCGTTAATCAATGAGCACATCAGCAAACATGTCCTCAGCACTTTTTACATGGAAGTCACTGTGCTCAGAGGCGCGGGGAATCTGAGAGGAGAGAAACAGTCTTTGCCTCATTCTTGAAAAGTTACAAAGCCTGATGTCCAGTCAGAGACAAACCTGACCTACCTGGAAGCCAGGAGAACCATGAGAGCAAAATATAACCAACTGTGAGAGGACGAGGTATATACAGGAAAATCCATGAGAAATTATGGTCAATTTGTAATCAGAGAAATTATTACTATACATTGATATATTTATATCTTTTATCATTTGATTCCTACAAAAGCCCTGTGAGGTCCACAGGATAGATCATTATTATATTAATTTTTAAGAAACATAAAGCCATAATTCAAGGAAGACAAGTGACATGGCAGGGGTGACACACTGGGACACAGCAGAACCACATCTTGGACTCATTCACTTTCTGATTCTAAGCCATTTCCACGTGTAGTGATGTTACAGGGATGCGAAACATTGTTAATGGCTATGGATTAGAAAGGACCACAGGACCATGCAAACGGAGATCTTGCTGAGACAAGAGGGTTCTGGGTATGATTAATCTGAAAACGCCAGACACGTTACAAGCAAACCAAAGCTTCTTGGAGGAAGCCAGGCTGAGGCAGGTGGTAAGAAGCCATGTTGCTAAGCCATCAACCCTTCATAGCCCATAATTCTTCAGTTTATTCCATCATCCAACACTTATCAGCATACTTGTTGCTAGGCACTGGAGAGACAGACATGAAACAAACTTAGACTCTACCATCAAAAATTTCACAGTCCACAAGAAAAGAGAGATTAACAGTTTGCAAAACCAAGTGGTAAGTGTGTTGTGTGTCTGTGCCTGGGATGGTAGTACAGGGCTTTAGGGAGGATGTGGCATTTGACTGGTGTCTTGCAAAAGGAGTAGAAGTTTGCCAGATCAAGAAGGATGTGTCCCACACTGATGGCAGGAAGTTCAGATCCATGGTCGTTTTCTTCCCTGAGCACGCCTAGGCTGGGAAAGGGGGTTCTTGCCTGTCAGCGACAACCTCACTGTGCCCCTGTGTTCCGTGCGTAGGGAGGCCAGACGGCACTGATGCTGGGGGTCAGCCACGACAGGGAGGACATGGTCCAAGCGCTGCTGAGCTGCCAGGCAGATGTTAACCTGCAGGACCACGATGGATGCTCAGCCCTCATGCTGGCCTGTCACCGTGGCAACGCTGACATAGTGCGGCTGCTCCTGGCACACCCGGCCTGTGACAGCAGCCTGACTGACAAGGTGAGAGTTATGGACAATTAACAATTAGGGAGGTCACTTCCCTTCCTGAAAAGTGCCTTACCATCCAGCAGAATTCAAGAAACCATATGGTGGTAGCGAAAGAACTGACCTCCTAAGGCTGTTATGGGATGTAAATGAGAGGATCCATGGCAAATGCTGGGAGCCGTGGGCCTAGGAAACCCCAGCCCGTAGCCTTTCACGCCGTCCTGTGGGACTGTGCTCGGCCCGCTCTTGGCCCTGAACCTCATCTGGTCACTGCAATAACGGCATGTGGGCTTTGTGGCTACAGCTTGGACAGGGAAGCTCTGCTGTCCCTGGAGACCCTCAAAAGGCTGGGTGAGGGAACCAAGTGCAAATTATGTCCACTCTCAACAGTGATCCACCTTGCCAAGTGGCTCATTTCATCAAGCCAGGCTGCTTGAAGCTGTGTTGCCAGACATACGCTTCTGAAATAACTTTCTTATAAGGTGATGGCAGTAATAATGATGGTGACGAGGGTGATGATGATGGTGACGATGGTGATGGTGATGGTGACGATGATGGTGACATTGATAATGGTGACACTGATAATGGTGATGAAGGTGATGATAGTGATGATGGTGATGGTGATGATGATGGTGATGATGATGGTGATGATGATGGTGACAATGATGGCGATAATAATGATCACAGCGCATGTGTATTGAGTGCTTGCCTGGTGCCAGGTACTGTCCTAAGCATTTACCACAGGCCATCTCATTTAAATCCACGACAATCTTAGGAGGTTGACTGTTGATGCCTCCCATTTGCTCATGAAGAAATGGAGGCACCAGGTGGTTAAATAACACAAAAGCCACCATCTAGTGGAGCCTAGAGCCATCAAACCCCCAAGAGTACTCCCAGGAACGAAACTCCCCATGCATGACCTCACTAAGCCTCTCAGTAATCCAGTGAGGTGGAATCCGTGATCCCCATTTAGTACTAATAAGGCAGCAGAGGCTTAGAGAGCTTATGTAGCTGCCTGAGGGTCACAAGCTGCTGATGCTCAGAGTAAGGATTCAAGCCCAGAACTGACTCTGTGTAAGTGGAACCTTGACATTGGCACTGTAATTATTGCTTTAAACAGAACTCACTATACATTCTTAACATCCATAGTTCAAAGGGAACACAGGCCTGGGGAGGGGGAGAAGAGGCCCCTTTCCGCCTAGGGACAGCCCCTCCTACTAGCCCAACGTCTGAACCACGTCACATGGTTCCATCAGTGATTCAGGATGCCGAGTCCCTCACACCCAGGAAGCAGGTCCCCGGTCAGCGTCTTCAGTGCATGTGTGTATGGTGGTGGGCTGTGAAAACAAAAGCCTCCTGCTCCAAACATCATATAGCCAGACAAGGCTCTGTAGTAGGAGCTCCCTGCAGGGTCGCCCTGGGGCCGGAGGAGGCAGCTCTTTAATGCGAAACAGGCCCAGGGCTCTCCCGGAGTGACTACTGCTGTTGCCCCTGGGGGGGCTTGAGAGGGCAGGCCTGTGGGGTAGGAGGCATGAGCTTTGGAAGTCCCAGGTGAGCTGCGGCAATCAGGCAGTGAGTCTGAGATCATCTCTGAGACACCTCTGGAGGTTCTGCCACAGATAACAGAGAGCTCACGGCTGCTTTCAGGAGGCAGAGGAAGAGCTGTGATGGGCGGGCTCTGCTGTACTTTGAACAACTAGAGTGACTATTTGAAGCATGGACTTTAAAATTAAACACTCGTGAATTTGAAACTGGGTACAGTGCCTGTGTGCCTTTGGGCAGATCACGTAACCACTCTTGGCCTCTGTCAGTGGGGATAGTAATAGACCTAAACACGGTAATGTTTGTGAAGCCCATACGTGACATCTAGGAGGTCCTCAGTTGGAGGTAAGTGGTATTGCTGTGAACAGGTGCACAGTGGTAGCGAATATGTAGCAACCACCACGTGAATGAGCACGGATCTTGGCATTTGCAGGAAGTGTCTGCAGGGGTAGAAAGGATGAAGGTCTGGAGTTAGGGGAGCCAGTCAGAGAAGACTGCCCCAAAGGGCAAAGTGGCTCTCATTCGGGAGTGGTTTTGCCTTCCAGGGGAGATACAACCATGTCTGGAGACATTTTTTATTTGTTTGTAGTTACGTTTTTTATTTGTATGTATTTACAAACATACAAACATATAAGTCGGGGAGGGGGTGCCCCTGGTATCTAGTGGGTAGATGCTAAATGCCCTACAGTGCACAGGAACAATGAAGGATTACAGGTTATCTGGCCCAACGTGTCAATAGTGCCACAGTGGAGGAACACTGGTATAAGCAAGTGCTGAAGTCCAGGTGGGACTAGACAGCCACCTCAGTGGAGCCAGATCATGGTTGAGGACCAGGCTGGCTGAAGTTCAAGGCAGCCTGGGAGGGAGGAGCTGGAGGAGACAGGAAATGGCAGCAGAAGCCTGTTGCAGCAGAAAGTGGAGAGGGTTGAGGGGGGCCCGCCAAGTGCAGGGGTGCCCAGGCGGTGTGGGCAGCAGGCCCACAGAGGGCTCTAGACCCCCCCTCATGGCCCAGTCACCTGCTGCCTGCATGGGTCAGGGCTGACTCAGGTTTCACATCCAAATTGCCCAAAGGTGACTTGGGGAGAAGTTTCAGTGGGAGATGGGGACTGCTGACTGAGTCCCTACTGAGCACCAAGCCCTGAGCCTAGAACCTTTCACCGAAGGCCTTCTCATGACCACTGTATTGTTTCAAGGTTCACCTCTCCCATGGAGACTTAGATGCAGGCTTCAATTATTTAATTTCCTTGGGAAACAGAGAATTCACGTCCTGAAATTGGTTTCTTTCATCCTATCAACATTTAAATGTTAAAAATAAAAGCAGATTCAAAACTGAGATACGCTCTCATTCCTCTATTTAAAAACCAACAACAAATTTGCACGGAGGAGAAGATGAGAGGGAAACAGACCAAAATGCTAATTTTCATTTAGGTCTGTGTAATGGAATAATGCAAGAATGATCATCTTTGCTCTGTTTTCCAATTTTAAAAAAAAGTACTAAGAAAACAAGTGAAACTTCAGTATTTCTACTGGCACAGATTTCCCAGGAGCAAAAGCTGTTTCACTGGAAGGCAGTCCATTTCTCATGATCCTCATGCCATTCGAATTTCCTCCTCAACCAGGCTCTCTGAATGCTTGGAATAGACTTCTACTGCCTATTCATACCCCCTACTCCCAACTCACCCTTCCTCTCTGGAGTGAGAGGCAGTCACATAAAATCTGTTTCTCCTTTTCTTTTTCCCCTGTAGGCTGGCCGAACAGCTCTGTCCATCGTTCTGAAATCACCCGCCCATGTGGAAATTGCAGGGCTTCTGCAGGCCCACGCAGAGCAGGGCAGGTCCCTGAGGCCTTAGGGGCTAGAGAAAAACTGGCAGATGAGAACAAAAGGCTCCTTCTCTGGACTCCTCCCTCATCCTTGGGGAGGGCATGGGTCATAGTCAGAGGGCCACCCCTCAACAGAAGAAACTATGTCAAATATGCACATACATTCCTGTTGTATAATTCTGCTCATTAGGACGCTTTGTAGTTTTTGCCTTAGGCCAAGCCCCAAAACAACATGGGCTGCAGAGCAGGGGACAAGGTGCAGGGGGCATTGGTGTCACCTAAAAATCCAAATATCTTCAGCCTTGAATTCCTCATGACCTTACCCTTGTTGCACCATGTAGCAAGCAGGTAGCTAGGAGCACATTAGCAAAGCAATACTTTTTACATGGAATTTTAAAGCTCACAATCTTTTTATTTTTAATCAATTATATATGAATATGTCCCATTGAGTATGCATGCCTAGAGAGGACTGAGTGGAGAGGAGATGTTAAGCAGCCACCCTGGCAATCATCCTCTAAAGGACCCTGGGAGAATCGGAGAATCACCACACAGACAGGTAAAACTGAACAAATCCCATCTGGCGGACTTTGTTCAATTGGGGTTGACAGAAAAATCTTAGAGTCAGATAAAATAAGGAGAAGCACATTGGTGTCAGTGCCAAATATACAGTCTTGACCATTTCCAAGTCATCAAGCGGCTCCAGTTTGTTCCAGGAAAGTTGGAATGAATCAGGAAACCCAGTCCAATGAAGCCCACCACGTGCACTGGGGCAGATTCCAGTTACATCAGCTATTCTGAATCTGTGAAAAGAACAAACAAATGGGAGTGAGCATCTTCCTGGGACTGGGTTATCGTCTTCCAAAAGCCACCACTTTCCCCCCATAGTTGTATCCATGGCCTTAGGACTGTTCCCCTCACAATGAGCACCAGTGAGGCTCTGAGCTTTCTGAGGTTCCCTAGTGTAGAACCTGCCAGCCGAACAGCAGGAGTGTGGGTTGGGGGGCAGGGCAGGGCCCACCCTGGGCTAACCTCTCTCCACTGGGCAGGGCTTTTTGAAAATCCCAATTGCCGGGGCCCCCATGTGCATGGCTGATTCAGCAACTCACACAGGTTATCTATGAATGTGTTCTTTCTTAAGGTCTCTTAGGTAAAAAACAAAACAAAACAAACAAAAAGCGCTTATATAGAAAGGAAAGACATCAAAGTTCAGTGAACCTCACACTGGAAACTCCAAAGCTTGAGTTCTCATTGTGACTCAGATGCCGATGTGGTTGGCGCCCCTTGGGGGAATCACCAAACCTCCTTGGGGTCCTGGTTTCATCGGCTCTGAAAACAGAAATCATCATACAAGCTACCTCCCAGGGTGTTGTACAAGGAACAGCTGATGGCAGTTTTGGAATCCAATTTGTAATCCATAAAGACTGTCTACAGAAATGGCACAGCAAAGTGCTGCACACACTGCTGGGATTCACGAGAGAGGCTCAAAGCCCCAGGGCTGGACACTGATGCGTGACGGCATTGCTCAGAGGTGGAGAGAATGGAGGAAAAATGAGCTAAAAATTATTTAAATGGGTTTATTTTGAACGCAAAGCACATTTTAGGAGCAAAACCAGCACTAATAAATGTTCTAGCTCAATGCTTCTCAAATTTTGATGTGCATACAAATCACCCTGAGATCTTGTTAGAATGTAGTATATCTGAGGAGGGGAGGGGGCCTGAGATTCTACATTTCTAACCAGTTCTCAGAGGATGCTGAAGTTGCTGGGCCACACACCCTTTAAGTAGCAAGACTCTGGCCCATCTTGACTGTTAAAATATATTAAAATGCTGCCTCTCAATCTTTTGTCTCAAAATTTCTTTGCATTTCTCTGCTCTTGGTTCTTGGGATTGCAATGTGGGCTTTATTTGCTAGCATGACTTTTCAGACAGCAGAAGGAGGTCTATGTCCTAGTTGCCAATTTAGGGTCTATTTATGTAGCTCATATCAGGGTGACAACTTTCATTTGGTCATATTTTTAAAAATTATCTCATTTGAGTCCAACTAAAACAGCTTATTTACCAGAGAAGGCAAACTGGTGGTCCTAAAATTTAAAGCCATTGAGTCATTAAAAAACAGACTTTGTCCATCCTTTCTAACATTTTTAGTAAGTTTCTTCTAATCTTGCATTTGGAACATGAACATACGATCTTATCCCCTACAACCACTCCATTCTGTTGGAATGTCTGAGCCCAGAACATGGTGAGATGAACAAGCACGGCTTGCCTCCCTGACATTGTCTCTTAGCTCTAGAATTCATTCAGCAAAGTATTTATTCAAACCAGCCAGGGGCCTAACACTGTTTCAGGCACTAGCTTTCAGAAAGCAGCAATGGTCCCTTCTAGAAAAACAGTGTTGAGATGGATTAAAGATGGTGGTGTGAGAGGTGAGACACAGGCTTCCTCCTAAACTGCATATAATATGAAAATATAATTAATACAACTAATCCTGAAAGAGCAACAGGAAAGAGGACTGCACCAGACTGCATACACCTGGAGAAAAGAGCAGACCTCACAGAACAGGGTAACATACCAAAGCTGTGGCCCAGAGGGACCCAAGCCCTTCCCCCACTCCAGCTCACTGGCGGGAGGAAGAGAAACCTAGCAGGGAGAGAGTGCAGACCTGGGACTCCTAAACACCTAACTCCAGAGATCTGCTCTGGGAGCACAAACCTACAATTCATGGTGCTTGCATTATACTCCTGTGATTACGGGGTTGGAAAGCTAAGACAGGCAGAATTCCTGGGGACTGAGATTCCAGCTGCTTATGGAAAGCTGAGATCTGTACCCGGTTGATCTGGAACAAAAGAAAGGTGGGTAGTCTGAGAGACTTCCTAACAAGGAAGCCCTTAGCAAGAGGGCTGCTAAAGGGGCAAGGATTGCACAGAACTTACTGCTCAAGAGAGAGGACAGGTAGACAAAATTGCCTGGGTGTACTCTGCCCAACAGGATGGGAGCTTTGCCATATACACTCGCATATTTAAGGAGGAAAAAGAAATCTTCCTCCTTAGATGACCTTCAGATGCTCCAACTCCCTGGCTGGCTACACAGCTCCAAGGACCCCCTCCGTGATACACAGCCTACTGTGCCTTTCTCCCGGCCAGCCCCACCTCGCTCGCAAACTAGCAAACCTACCCTGGCATTAGGCCAGCCAGAGGGAAGATTTGTCTACAGCAACTACAATGCAAAGCATAGAGGCTTATACCTGTGTGCTCAGCCCATTGGTTCAGGCAGTGGAGAGAGGCATAGCAGCCAGGTAGCAGGAAACAGCTCTTTCCTCCCCCAGGCATCAATACCACTCCCCTGGGACCCCTGACATTGCTTCAGGGGCTGAGCAGCTCCAGGGAGTAGAGCTTCTGGGCACTAGAGGGCGCCATATACAAATATGAAACGCCAAAGGAACCTGGTTCAGAGTAAAATTATTAATACAACTCCCAAGAAAGATTTAAATGACATCCACCTCATGACTCTTCCTGAAAGGGAGTTCAAAATAAAAATCATTAATATGCTCATGGAGGTATGGAAAGATATCCAAGAACTCAGGAATGAATTACGGTCAGAGATCCAATCACTGAAGAGCACAAAGGATGATATTAAAAGTAGATTGGATACAGTGGAGGAGACGATAAATGAAATATAAACTAGAGAGGGGGGATACAAAGAAGCTGAGGCACAGACAGAAAAAAGGATCTCTAAGAATGAAAGAATATTGAGAGAACTGTGTGACCAATCCAAACGGAACAATATATGCATTATAGGAGTACGAGAAGAAGAAGAGAGAGAAAAGGGGAAAGTGTCTTTGAGGAGGTAATTGCTGAAAAATTCCCCAACCTGGGGAAGGAGATAGTCTCTCAGGCCATGGAGGTGCACAGATCTCCCAACACAAGGGACCCAAGGAAGACATCATCAAGACATATAGTAATTAAAATGGCAAAGATCAAGGATAAGGACAGACTATTAAAAGCAGCCAGAGAGAGAAATAAAATCACAAAGGAAAGCCCATAGGCTATCATCAGACTTCTCAGCAGAAACCTTACAGGCCAGAAGGGAGCGGCATGATATATTTAATACAATGAAGCAGAGGGCCTTGAACCAAGATTACTTTATTTGGCAAGATTATCATTTAAATTTGAAGGAGGGATTAAACAATTTCCAGATAAGCAGAAGCTGAGAGAATTTACCTCCCACAATCCATCCCTACAGTGTATTTTGGAGGGATGGCTATAGATGGAAGTGTTCCTACAGTTTAATAGCTTTCACCAGAGGTAATAAAAGCACAGTAAAGAAAGTAGAACAGCTAATTACTAAGAAAATGAAAAATTAAATTAACTATCCCCAAAGTCAATCAAGGGATAGACAAACAGTACAGAATATGATACCTAATATATAAAGAATGGAGGACAGAATATGATACCTAATATACAAAGAATGGAGGAGGAAGAAAAAGGAGGAGGAAAAAAAAAAACAGAACCTTTAGATTATGTTTGTAATAGCATATTAAGTGAGTTAAGTTAGACTCATAGATAGTAAGGAAGTTAACCTTGAACCTTTGGTAACCACGAATCTAAAGCCTGCAATGCCAATAAGTACATACCTATTCATAATCACCCTAAATGTAAATGGACAGAATGCACCAATTAAAAGATATACAGTCACTGAATGGATAAAAAAACAAGACCATCTATATGCTGCCTACAAGAGACTCACTTTAAACCCAAAGACATACACAGACTTAAAGTGAAGGGGTAGAAAAAGATATTTCATCAAACTAATAGGGAGAGAAAAGCAGGAGTTGCAGTACATGTATCAGACAAAATAGACTTCAAAAGAAAGAAAGTCACAAGAGACAAAGAAGGACATTACATAATGATAAAAGGGTCAATCCAACAAGAAGATATATCCATTATAAATATCTATGGGCCCAACACGGAAGCACCTACATATGTGAAACAAATACTAACAGAATTAAAAGGAGAAATCAAATGCAGTGCATTCATTCTAGAAGTCTTCAACACTCCACTCACTCTGAAGGACAGATCAACCACACATAAAATAAGTAAGGAGACAGAGGCACTGAACAACACAGTAGAACAGATGGACCTAACAGACATCTATCTACAGAACTCTACACCCAAAAGCAGGAGAATACACATTCTTCTCAAGTGCACATGGAACATTTTCAAGAATAGATCATATGCTAGGCCACAAAAAGAGCCTTGGTCAATTCAAAAAGATTGAAATTGTACCAACCAGTTTCTCAGACAACAAAGGTATTAAACTAGAAATAAATTATGCAAAGAAAATGAAAAATCCCACAAAGACATGGAGGCTTCACAACATGCTCCTAAATAACCAATGGATCAATGACCAAATAAAAACAGAGATCAAGCAATATATGGAGACAAATGAAAACAATAATTCAACACTGCAAAATCTGGGGGACTCCATGAAGGCTGTAAGAGGAAAGTATATTGCAATACAGGCTTATCTCAGGAAAGAAGAACTCCCATATGAGCAGTCTAAACTCACAATTAATGAAACTAGAAAAAGAATAACAAATGAGGCCCAAAGTCAGTAGAAGGAGGGACATAATAAAGATAAGAGCAGAAATAAATAAAATCAAGAAGAATAAAACAATAGACAGAATCAATGAAAGCAGGAGCTGGTTCTTTGAGAAAATAAACAAAATAGATAAACCCCTAGACAGACTTATCGAGAAAAAAAGAGTCTACTCACATAAACAGAATCAGAAATGAGAAAGGAAAAATCACAACAGGCACCACAGAAACACAAAGAATTATTAGAGAATACTATGAAAAATAATATGCTAACAAACTGGATAACCTAGAAGAAATAGACAACTTTCTAGAAAAATTCAAACTTCCAAGGCTGACCCAGAAAGAAACAGAAAATCTGAACAGACCAATTAACATTACCAGCAATGAAATTGAACAGGAAATCAAAAACCTATCTAAGGAGATACAAGATGGTGGCATGAGAGGTGACATGGAGAACTCCTCCCAAAACCACAAATAGTACAAAAATATAGTTAATTAATACAACTAACCCTAAAACAGCAACAAGAAAGAAGGCTGAACCAGACTGCATACAGACCTCACGAACAGAGCAAACCTCATGAAACAGGATAACGTAGGAAAGCCTTAATCCGGAGGGACCCAGGCCCTTCCCCCACCCCAGCTCGCTGACGGGAGGAAGAGAAACGGAGCAGGGAGTGGATGGAAGCTTGGGGCTACTGAGCGCCTAGCCCTTGAGATCTGCTTTGTGAACAGAAACCTAAATTGTGTGGTGCTCTGGACGTTAGGAAACTAGAATGGGCGGAGGGAATGGGAGACTGACATTCCAGCCGTTTAAGGAGGGGGAATCCACATTCAGCCACTCTGTGTCCGAGGAGGGGCGGGCAGTCTGAGAGGCTTCCAAGCAGCCAGAGGGCTGCTGAAGGGGTGGGGTTTGCACAGAGGTCGTTGCATGGGAGAAGGGAGAGCTGGACAAGAGTGTCTGGGCATGCTCCACCTAGCTGGATGGGAACTTTGAGGAGCTTCAGGTGCCCCATCCTCCTGGCTGCCTACTCAGCTCTGAGGCCCCCCCCACTGTGATACGCAGCCTGCTGCACCTTCCTCATCACCTGCCGGCACTGGATTGCAAAATAGCAGTCACTGTGCTGGCATCAGGCCAGCCAGAGGGAGGCCCCACCTACAATAGCTAGAGATGCAAAGCACAGAAACTTACACATGTGTGCTTGGCCCACTGGCTATAACACTGGAGACAGGCACCGCAGATGGGAATCAGGAAACGGATCTTCCCTTCCCCAAGGCATCAGCTCCACTCCCTATGACCACCAACCTCACTCTAGGGGCTGAGCAGCTCCAGAGACTGGAGTTTCTGCACACTAGTGGGCACCACACAGAAATATGAAAAGACAAAAGAATATGGTTCAGACCAAATCTCACAAACCCCAGAAAAAGGGCCAAATGAAACTGAACTCACCAATCTTTTTGAAAGAGAGTTCAAAATAAAAACCATAAACATGCTTATGGAGGTACAGAAAAATATTCAAGAACTCAGAAATGAATTTAAGACAGAGATTCAATCCTATCTGACATGAAACATAAAATGGAAAAATTTTAAAGCAGATTAGATGTCGCATAAGAGACAGTAAATGGAATAGAAATTAGAGAAGAGGAATACAAAGAAGCTGAGGCACAGAGACAAAAAAGAATTTCTAAGAATGAAAGAATATTGAGAGAACTCTGAGACCAACAAAATGGAACAATATTCGCATTATAGGGGTGCCAGAAGAAGAAGAGAGAGAAAAGGGGATAGAAAGTGTCATTGAGGAGGTAATTGCTGAAAATTTCCCCAATCTGGGGAAGGAGATAGTCTCTCAAGCCATGAAGGTGCACAGATCTCCCAACACAAGGGACCCAAGGAAGACAACATCAAGACATATAATAATTAAAATGACAAAGATCAAAGATAAAGACAGACATTTAAAAGCAGCTAGAGAGAGAGAAAAGATCACATACAAAGGAAAACCCATCAGGCTATCATGAGACCTCTCAACAGAAACCTTACAGGCCAGAAGGGAGTGGCATGATATATTTAATGCAATGAAGCAGAAGGTCCTTGAACCAAGAATACTCTACCTGTCGAGGATATCATTAAAAAAAATTTTGGGTATCATTAATCTACAGTTACATGTGCAACATTATAGTTACTAAACTCACCACTTCATCAGGTCCCCCCCACCAACCCCATTACAGTCACAGACCATCAGCATAGTGAGATGCTACAGAATCACTACTTGTCTTCTCTGAGTTGTACAGCCCTCCTCGTGCCCCCCAACATTACATCTGCCAATCGTAATGCCCCCTTTTCTCCCTTATCCCTCCCTTCCCACCCGTCTTCCCCAGTCCCTTTCCCTTTGGTAACTGTTAGTCCATTCTTGGGTTCTGTGAGTCTACTGCTGTTTTTTTCCTTCAGTTTTTTCTTTGCTTTTATGCTCCACGGATATAATTAAAATTTGAAGGAGTGATTAAACAATTTTCAGATACGCAAAAGCTGAGACAATTTAACTCCCACAAACCACCTACAGTGCATTTTGGAGGGACTCCTATAGATGGAGTATTCCTAAGGCTAAAGAGATGTCAGCCAAGGGAAGACAAAGACTACAGAATATGATTCATAACATACAAAGAATAGAGGAGGAAGAAAAAGGGGGGGGAAGAGCCTTTAGGTTCGATATGTAATAGTATATGAAGTAAGTTAAATTAGACTGTTAGATAGTAAGGGTATTGCCCTTGAACCTTTGGTAACCACGAATCTAAAGCCTGCAATGCCAATAAGTACATACCGATCGATAATCACCCTAAATGTAAATGGTCTGAATGCACCAATCAAAAGACATAGAGTTACTGAATGGATTAAAAAACAAGACCCATCTATATGCTGCCTACAAGAGACTCACTTCAAACCCAAAGACATACCCAGACTGAAAGTAAAGGGAAGGAAAAAGGTATTTCATGCAACTAATAGTGAGAAAAAAGCAGGAGTTGCAGTACTTGTGTCAGACAAAATACACTTCAAAACAAAGAAAGTCACAAGAGACAAACAATGACATTACATAATGATAAAAGGATCAGTCCAACAAAAGGATATAACTATTATAAATATCTATTCACCCAAAACAGGATCACCTACATACGTGAAACAAATACTAACAGATTTGAAGGGGGTAATAGAATGCAATGCATTCATTTTAGGAGACTTCAACACACCACTCTCTCCAAAGGATAGATCAACCAGACAGAAAATAAGTAAAGAGACAGAGGCACTCAATAACATATTAGAACAGATGGCCCTAATAGCCATCTACAGAACACTCCATCCAAAAGCACATTCTTCTCAACTGTGCATGGAACATTTTCAAGGATAGATCATATACTAGGACACAAAAAGAACCTCAGTAAAGTCAAAAAGATTGAAATCATCTCCGATCATAAAAGTATGAGTCTAGAAATAAATTACACAAAGAAAATGAAAAAGCCTACAAACACATGGAGGCTTAATAACATGCTCCTAAATAATCAATGGATCAATAACCAAATAAAAACAGAGATCAAGCAATATGTGGACAGAAATGACAACAATAATTCAACACCACAAAATCTGTGGGATGCAGTGAAGGCTGTGCTAAGAGGGAAAAATATTGCAATACAGGCCTTCCTCAGGAAAGAACAATCCCAAAAGAACAGTCTAAACTCGCAATTAAAGAAACTAGAAAAGGAAGAACAAATGAGGCCCAAAGTCAGTAAAAGGAGGGACATAATAACGAATAAAGCAGAAATAAATAAAATTGAAAAGAATTAAACAATAGAAAGAATCAATGAAAGCAGGAGCTGGTCCTTGAGAAAATAAACAAAATACATAAACCCCCGGCCAGAATTATCAAGAAAAAAAGAGAGTCTAAACACATAAACAGAATCAGAAATGAGAAAGGAAAAATAATTACAGACACTACAGAAATACAAAGAATTATGAGAGAATACTATGAAAAATTACATGGTAACAAACTGGATAACCTAGAAGAAATGGAAATTTTCTAGAAAAATACAACCTTCCAAGGCTGACCCAGGAAGAAAGAGAAAATCTGAATAGACCAATTACCAGCAAAGAAATTGAATTGGTAATTATAAAACTACCTAAGAACAAAACTCGTTGACCAGATGTTTTCACTGTGAATTTTATCAAACATTTACTGAAGACCTAATACCCAACTTCCTTAAAGTTTTCCAAAAAGTGGAAGAGGAGGGAATACTCCCAAACTCATTCTATGAGGACAACATCACTCTAACACCAAAACCGGGCAAAGACACCACAAAAAAAGAAAACTACAACAAAAAGGACAAAACCATATGATCATCTCAAAAGATGCTGAAAGCATTTGACGAAATTCAACATCCATTCATGATAAAAAACTGTCAACAAAATGGGTATAGAGGGCCAGTACCGTACCATACTAAAGGCCATATATGACAAAACCAATATTATGCTTAACAGCAAGAAGCTGAAAGCTTTTCCTTTAAACCGGGGACCAATACAAGGATGCCCACTCTGCCCACTTTTATTCAACATAGTTCTGGAGGTCGTAGATATGGCAATCAGACAACACAAAGAAATACAAGGCATCCAAAAAGGAAGAAGTTAAACTGTCCATGTTTGCAGATGACATGATATTGTACATAAAACACCCTTAAAAATCCACTCCAAAATTATTAGATCTAATATCTGAATTCAGCAAAGTTGCAGAATACAAAATTAATACACAGAAATCTGTTGCATTCCTATACACTAATGATTAACTAGCAGAAAGAGAAATCAGGAAAACAATTCCATTCACAATTGCATCAAAAAGAATAAAATACCTAGGAATAAACCTAACCAAGGAAGTGAAAGACCTATACCCTGAAAACTACAAAACACTCTTAAGAAAAATTAAAGAGGACACTAATAAATGGAAATTCATCCCATGCTCTTGGCTAGGAAGAATTAATATTGTCAAAATGGCCATCCTGCTTAAAGCAATCTACAGATTCAATGCAATCCCTATCAAAATAGCTACAGCATTCTCCAATGAACTAGAGCAAATAGTCCTAAAATTCATATGGAACCAGAAAACACCCCGAATAGCCAAGGCTATCCTGAGAAGGAAGAATAAAGCAGGGGGAATAATGCTCCCTGACTTCAAGCTCTACTACAAAGGCACAGAAACCAAGACAATTTGGTACTAGCGCAAGAACAGACCCACAGACCAGTGAAACAGAATAGAGAGCACAGATATAAACCTAAGCATATATGGTCAATTAATATATGATAAAGGAGCCATGAATATACAATGGGGAAATGACAGCCTCTTCAACAGCTGGTGTTGGCAAAACTGGACAGCTACATGTAAGAGAATGAAACTGGATTGCTACATGTAAGAGAATGAAACTGGATTACCGTCTAACCCCATACACAAAAGTAAACTCAAAATGGATCAAAGACCTGAATGTAAGTCATGAAATCATAGAACTCTTAGAAAAAAATATAGGCAAAAATCTCTTGGACATAAACATGAGCAACTTCTTCATAAACATATCTCCCCTGCCAAGGGAAACAAAAGCAAAAATGAACAAATGGGACTATATAAAACGAAAAAGCTTCTGTACAGCAAAGGATACTATCAGTAGAACAAAAAGACATCCTACAGTATGGGAGAATATATTCATAAATAACATATCCGATAGGGGGTTGACATCCAAATTACACAACAGCTCATGCACCTCAACAAAAAGCAAGTAAGCCGATTAAAAAATGGGCAGACGAGCTGAAAAGACACTTCTCCAAAGAAGAAATTCAGCTGGCTAACAGGCACATGAAAAGATGCTCCACATCACTAGTCACTAGAGAAATGCAAATTAAAACCACAATGAGATATCACTTCACACCAGTTAGGATGGCCACCATCCAAAAGACAAAAAACAATAAATGTTGGCGAGGATGTGGAGAAAGGGGAACCCTCCTACACTGCTGGTGGGAATGTAAATTATTCAACCATTCTGCAAAGCAGTATGGAGGTTTCTCAAAAAACAAAATAGAAATACCATTTCACCCAAGAATCCCAATCCTAGGAATTTACCCTAAGAAGGCAGCAGCCCAGTTTGAAAAAGACATATGCATCCCTACATATATCGCAGCACTATTTACAATAGCCAAGAAATGGAAGCAACCAAAGTGTCCATCAGTAGATGAATGGATAAAGAAGATGTGGTACATATACACAATGGAATATTATTCAGCCATAAGAATAAAACAAATCCTACCATTTGCAACAACATGGATGGAGCTAGAAAGTATTAGGCTCAGTGAAATAAGCCAGGCAGAAAAAGACAAATATCAAATAATTTCACTCATCTGTGGAGTACAAGAACAAAGGAAAAACTGAAGGAACAAAACAGCAGCAGACTCATAGAACCCAAGAATGGACTAACAGTAACCAAAGGGAAAGGGACTGGGAGGATGGGGGGGAGGGGAGGGTTAAGACGGAAAAAGGGCTATTACAATTAGCACACATAATGTAGTGGCAGTTGGGGGGGTGGGGGATACGGGGAAGGCAGTATAACACAGAGAAGACAAGTAATGATTCTATAACGTTCTCCTACAGTGATGGACAGTGACTGCAATGGGATATGTGGTGGGGACTTGATAATAGGAGGAGTCTAGTAACCATAATGTTTCTCATGTAATTGTATATTAATAATGCAAAATAAATAAATAAATAAATAAGCTTAGCTTGTGTTTGTAATAGCATATGAAGTGAGTTAAATTAGACTGTTAGATAGTAAGGAAATTACCCTTGAACCTTTGGTAACCACGAATCTAAAGCCTGCAATGGCAATAAGTACGTACCTATCAATAATCACCCTAAATGTAAATGGTCTGAATGCACCAATCAAAAGACATAGAGTTCCTGAATGGATAAAATACAAGACCCATCTATATGCTGCCTACAAAAGACTCACTTCAAACCCAAAGACATACACAGACTGAAAGGAAAGGGATGGAAAAAGATATTTCATGCAACTAATAGGGAGAAAAAAGCAGGAGTTGCAGTACTTGTATCAGACAAAATAGACTTCAAAATGAAGAAAGTAGTAAGAGATAAAGAAGGACATTACATAATGATAAAAGGGTCAGTCCAACAAGAGGATATAACTATTATAAATATCTATGCACCCAACACAGGATCACCTACATATGTGAAACAAATACTAACAGAATTGAAGGGGGAAATAGAATGCAATGCATTCATTTTAGGAGACTTCAACACACCACTCACTCCAAAGGACAGATCAACCAGACAGAAAATAAAGACACAGAGGTACTGAACAACATATTAGAACAGATGGATCTAACAGACATCTACAGAACACTCCATCCAAAAACAACAGGATACACATTCTTCTCAAATGTGCATGGAACATTTTCAAGAATAGATCATATACTAGGCCACAAAAAGAGCCTCGGTAAATTCAAAAAGATTGAAATAATCTCAGATCACAAAGGTATGAAACCAGAAATAAATTACACAAAGAAAACGAAAAAGCCCACAAACACATGGAGTCTTAATAACATGCTCCTAAATAACCAATGGATCAATGACCAAATAAAAACAGAGATCAAGCAATATATGGAGACAAATGACAACAAAAATTCAACACTACAAACTCTGTGGGATGCAGCGAAGGCTGTGCTAAGAGGGAAATATACTGCAATACAGTACTACCTCAGGATAAAAGAACAATCCCAAATGAACAGTCTAAACTCGCAACTAATGAAACTAGAAAAGGAAGAGCCAATGAGGCCCAAAGTCAGTAGAAGGAGAGACACAATAAAGATAAAAGCAGAAATAAATAAAATTGAGAAGAATAAAATAATAGAAAGAATCAATGAAAGCAGGAGATAGTTCTTCAAAGAAATAAACAAAATAGATAAACCCCTAGCCAGACTTATCAAGAAAAAAAGAGAGTCTACACACATAAAAAGAATCAGAAATGAGAAAGGAAAAAGAACTACAGACACCACAGAAATACAACGAATTATGAGAGAATACTATGAAAAATTATATGGTAACAAACTGGATAACCTAGAAGAAATGGAAATTTTCTAGAAAAATACAACCCTCCAAGGCTGACCGAGGAAGAAAGAGAAAATCTGAATAGACCAATTACCAGCAAAGAAATTGAATTGCTAATCAAAAAATTACCTAAGAACAAAATTCGTTGACCAGATGGTTTCACTGCTGAATTTTATCAAACATTTAGTGTAGACCTAATACCCATCCTCATTAAAGTTTTCCAAAAAGTAGAAGAGGAGGGAATACTTCCAAACTCATTCTAAAAGACCAACATCACTCTAAAATCAGGCAAAGACATCACAGAAAAAGAACACTACAAACCAATACCCTTGATGAACATAGATGCAAAAAACACTCAACAAAATATTAGCAAACCCAATTAAAAAATAAATCAAGAGGATCATATACCATGATCAAGTGGGATTCATCTCAGGGATGCAAGGACGGTACAACATTTGAAAACCCATCAACATCATTCACCACATGAACAAAAAGGACAAAACCATATGATCATCTCCAAATATGCTGAAAAAGCATTCGACAAAATTCAACATCCATTCATGATAAAAAAAACTCTCAACAAAATGGGTATAGAGGGCCAGTACCGCAACATAATAAAGGCCATATATGACAAACCCACAGCCAACATTATACTTAACAGCAAGAAGCTGAAAGCTTTCCCCCTAAGATCGGGAACAAGACAAGGATGCCCACTCTCCCCGCTTTTATTCAACATAGTACTGGAGGTCCTAGCCACAGGAATCAGACAACACAAGGAAATAAAAGGCATCCAGATTGGCAAGGAAGAAGTTAAACTGTCCCTGTTTGCAGATAACATGATATTGTACATAAAAAATCCTAAAGAATCCACTCCAAAACTACTAGATGTAATATCTGAATTCAGCAAAGTTGTGGCATATAAAATTAATACGCAGAAATCTGTGGCATTCCTATACACTAACAATGAACTAGCAGAGAGAGAAATCAGAAAAACAAATCCATTCACAGTTGCATCAAAAAGGATAAAGTACCTAGGAATAAACCCAACTAAGAAAGTGAAAGACCTATACTCTGAAAACTACAAGACACTCATGAGAGAAATTAAAGAAGATACCAATAAATGGAAACACATCCTGTGCTCATGGATAGGAAGAATTAATATTGTCAAAATGGTCATCCTGCCTAAAGCAATCTACAGATTCAATGCAATTCCTATCAAAATACCAACAGCATTCTTCAATGAACTAGAGAAATCGTTCTAAAATTCATATGGAACCAAAAAAGACCCCAAATAGCCAAAGCAATCCTGAGAAGGAAAAATAAAGCTGGGGGGATTATGCTCCCCAACTTCAAGCTCTACTACAAAGCCAGAGTAATCAAGACAATTTGGTACTGGCACAAGAACAAACCCATACACCAATGGAACAGACTGGAGAGCCCTGATATAAACCCAACCGTATATGGTCAATTATATATGATAAAGGAGCCAGGGACATACAATGGGGAAATGACAGCCTCTTCAACAGCTGGTGTTGGCAAAACTGGACAGCTACATGCAAGAGAAAGAAACTGAATTATTGTTTAACCCCATACACAAAAGTAAACTTGACAAGGATCAAAGGACCTGAATGTAAGTCATGAAACAAAAAAACTCTTAGAAGACAACATAGGCAAAAATCTCCTGAACATAAGCATGAGCAGCTTCTTCCTGAACACATCTTGAGCAAGGGAAACAAAAGCAAAAAGGAACTCATAGGACTACATCAAAGTAAAAAGTTTCTGTACAGCAAAGGACACCATCAACAGAACAAAAAGGCATCCTACAGTATGGGAGAATGTATTTGTAAATGACATATTAGACAAGGGGTTAACATCCAAAATATATAAAAAAACTTACACGCCTCAAACCCAGAAAGCAAATAACCTAATTAAAAAATGGGCAGAGGATATGAAGAGACAGTTCTCCCAAGAAGAAATTCAGATGGCCAACAGACACATGAAGAGATGCTCCACATCACTAATCATCAGGGAAATGCAAATTAAAACCACAAAGAGATATGACCTCACACCAGTAAGGATGGCCACCATCCAAAAGACTAAGAACAACAAATGCTGGTGAGAGTGCAGAGAAAGGGGAACCCTTCTACCCTGCTGGTGGGAATGTAAGCTAGCTCAACCATTGTAGAAAGCAATATGGAGGTTCCTCAAAAAACAAAAAATAGAAATTCCACTTGGAATTTACCCAAAGAATACAACTTCTCAGATTCAAAAGGACACATGCACCCCTATGTTTATTGCAGCACTTTTTACAATAGCCAAGAAATGGAAGCAACCTAAGTGTCCATCAGTAGATAAATGGATAAAGAAGAGGTGGTACATATACACAATGGAATACTATTCAGCTATAAGAAGGAAACAAATCCTACCATTTGCAACAACATGGATGGAGCTAGAGGGTATTATGCTCAGTGAAATAAGCCAAGTGGAGAAAGACAAGTACCAAATGATTTCCCTCATTTGTGGAGTATAACAATGAAGCAAAACTGAAGGAACAAAATAGCAGCAGACTGAGAGACTCCAAGAAGGAACTAGTGGTTACCAAAGGGGAGGGGTGTGGGAGGGCGGGTGGGGAGGGTGGGAGAAGCGGATTGAGGGGTATTTTGTTTAGTACACATGGTGTGGGGGGTCATAGGGAAAACAGTGTAGCACAGAGAAGGCAAATAGTGAATCTGTGGCATCTTACTACACTGATGGACAGTGACTGCATTGAGGTATGGGTGGGGACTTGATAATATTGGTAAATGTAGTAACCACCTTGTTTTTTCATGTGAAACCTTCATAAGAGTGTATATCTATAATATCTTAATAAAAATAAAGAAAAAAAAGAAAAACAGTGTCTACAGTTACCATAGTCCCAAACCCAGACTTTCCAGGACTTTAAGCCAAGGATCCACTGATTGATTGAGACATTGTCAAGTACCTTGCAGCACAGACTCTAAACAACATAAATACGACTTACTGGGGACAGTTATTAACTGCAGGCCTCGGGAGAGACCCACAGATATTTTAGCTCCCTTCATTGCCTTCAAGGAGCTTACACTCTGCTTTTGATAGACAGGATATATGCCAATAGCAAGGAATAAGACCAGGCAATACAGGTCAATCTACAAATATTTCTGGAGTGCACACTGCGTGCAGGCCCTGGGCTCCCATTCAGGGCATCATAGTGCAGACTGCCACTTCACCATCTACTTGGGAAAACAGAATGGTGAGAAGGAAGCCTGGAATACTACAGGCATTCCAATAAAGGGCACCACAGCTGGTCGCAGAAGTCAAGGGAGGCTTCCTGGAGGAAGAGATGTCTGAATTGAATGCTCAAAGGTTAGTGGATGTTAGCCCAACAAGGAAAAGGAGCGAGAGATGAGAAGAGTGTACCAGAGAGTCCAGTATTGGCCAAGGCTGAAAGAAGTGAGAGCAGGCATTTGGGGACCTCCATTCAGTTCAGTAAGACTGTCCCATACAGTTGGAGTGAGATGTGAGATTAATGGGTGGATTTTGAAGAGACAAGACTGAAAATGCATGGGGATCCAATCATTAAGGACCCTAAAACCGTCATAAGGCTTTGTTCTAAAGGCAATGGAAATAAAAAATAAATTAATAAATAAATAAAGTAAAGGTATGTATAAAGAGTTATGGAAACACACACAAAAATAAATAAATAAAATAAAATAAAGGCAATGGAGAGCTACCAAAAACCAGATTTAAGATTAAGAAATCCATTCATCTAACTCCCACTTAACACAGATTTATCAGATAACTACTCCCTTCTGAGTACTGTGTTTGGGGCTGAGGACATACTGGGTGAGCAAGTTAGAGAACTTCCAGTTTAGCAGGGAAGGAAGACAAGTCACTTGGCACAGTATGTTTTGCATGTTGGAACTGGGAAAGTACTCGGTGCTGTGAGAACACATGGGTAGGACACAGCCTAGTCTGAGGGTGGGGAGGGGGTCTGGGAAGGCTTCCTGAGGAAGAGTTGAGCTAAAATCTGAAGGATGAGTACTCATTAGCCAGGCAAAGAGGGGCAGAGAAAGAAGCATGTATAAAGCCTCAAGACAAGAAAGAACACTGGCGTGGGGCATTAAAAGAACTTCAGTGTTCCTGGAATAGGAAAACAAAATAATTGCAAGATGAGGCCAGAGAGAAAGCCACTGAGACAATTTTGGACCTGACGGAAGTAGGAACACAGGAAGCGACCCTGAGATCTACATTTTAGAGCACTCCCGTTTTTTGGGCATGAGTGACCTTTATTCAACAAACATCTGTGGACTACCTATTCTGGGTCCTCGGCTCCAAAGTCCATGGTTTGGTGGAGGAGAGATAAGCTGACCAGTCCGCAATAGCATGAGTAATGGAGGTCTGTGTAGTGTTGTGGAGACTGACAGGGCCAGAGGAAGTCAGGGAAGCCTCACAGAGGAGGTGACTTTTGGGCTAAGCCATAAGGATGTGTAGGAGTTTGCCCAGACATTCTAGATGGAACAGCAAGCACAAAGATGTGGAGTGTGAAAGAACATGGTCGGTCTGGGCAAGGGAGAGAATTTCAGAACGACTTCAGTTTAGGTTGCCTGGGGTGGGGGAGGTGGCTAGAGAGGAGATTTGAGAAGGTCAGTAGACACATCTGACTTGTATGTTGAGGTTAAGAATTTGAACTTGAGCCTGTAACTTGAGAGAAAATCACAACTTCTTTGAGAATATGGAGCTTTCTTAAGAAAAATGTACATACATGCAAAATTTGCATGTAATTTTAGGGATTCAGAAATCTGTAGTTAAAATCTCACTGCTATGGGTAGTGGGAGCCATTGAAGAATTTCTAAATGGTGGGACCATATGATCACATTTCCACTTGAGAATGACCACACAGACAGGCTAGAAAGAGACTAGGCCAAAAGAATCAGTTAGAAAGTGCTCATGAGACACCAGGTATAAAGCTGTAAAGGCCCGGCCTGCGGTAGCATCAGTGGGGATAAAGCATAGGGCCTTACGGGAAAGGCGTCAGGAGTGGGAATGTGCCAGGATATGATGACAACCGAGACGGTGGAAGTCAAAAATGAGTGACAGGAAAACGTGGTGCCATTGTCCCCAGTACCCATTCTTCCCTTCCTCCTTAGTAATAGAATCCCCAACTTTCAGGTGGACACATCAGCACCCAAAATGGAGACCACGTCTCCCAGCCTCCCTTGCAGTTCGATGTGGCCACGTAACTAAGTTCTGGCTAATGAGATGTGAGTGAAAGGGTGTATGCAAAGTCTGGCTCCTGCATTTAAAAGGAAGAGAAATGCATTTCTCCCTTTCCACTGGCTGGAATTCTGGAATGTGGCAGCAATCTATCTTGATCCATGAAGATGAGGCCAACATCCTAGGGATCTTAGACCAGCAAGCCAGAAAGAACTTAGGCTCGCAGTACTGTAAAGCCATCAAATCTTCTCTGGACTGTTTATTCTCCATTTGATATGTGAGCAAGAAATAATCCTTTAACTTGTTTAAACCTAGTACATTATCTCTGTTGCAGTAGGAATCGTACAAATGCATTTGGCATCCCATGCTGGTTTCGAAAGTCTAATGTTACAGTTAGTAGATTTCAGGTAGGAAATCTCAGGAAGGCTTTCAGAAAGAGCATCCTTTCGGTGATTAGATATAATGGATATCTGCTCACAGCACGAGCCCCAGTTCCATGCCCACAGTGAAATCACTGAGCTCTCAGTCTTGCAGAGGGTGAGGCCTTATGTCACCTTAGCAGATTCCTGAACACGGGTTCTGCATCACAAGACAGCCAGTCCTTAAGCAACACAGTCCCTATGTCCTGATCCGGTGTGGAAATATGGGCAGGACCATTGAATTATCTGAGAAGTCTGAATGGAGAAAATACAGAGTTTCAGGCAGTAGCAGTGGATTATGGCCAGGGAGTGAGAAGAGAGAGAAACTGTGAAGTGGACGAGGCATGAGGGGTAGAATTTACACATTGTAGAGGTCAAGACAGGTTGAAAGTATGAGCAAAAAAAAAAAAAAAAAAAGAGCTACAAATAGAGAAAAGACGGAAAGTAAAGAGAAGAAGCCTGTCAGGTAGATCCCCATGGACCTCTACCAAGTCTGCCTTTCCTAGGAACCTCTTAGCCCCAACTAGCACCATGTGACTGCAGCAGAGTCTGCCACGTCCCTATAGAAAACCTGGTCCCTGGTCACTGAAGGATGGACACTGGACACTACCTGGCCAATCAGGCTTTCTCCCTGGAATTCTGGAGCTGAGATTTAGAAAAAGGAGAGAGCTTCAGTCTCTTCCTGGTGTCTGGATTAGAACATATGGATCTCAGAAGCTACTGGTGGCGAGGTCCAGCCTTGTGGATGAGGAGCAAAAGTGACTCTTCAACCAGAAAGACTGAAGCAGGCTTTCTGGCTTCACCAGAGTGACCCTTGTTCCTTCCCTAATATCCCTAAAGACACCTACCCTTCCATTCCCTAAGCACCCGACTTGTTTTCTTTTCCCAGTCTCCTCTCTGGGTTATGTGGCACGGTGGGGCAACCAAGGGCATGGTGTGTGGAATCGGCTCTCAGGTGTGGAATCCCAGCTGGACCACTTGGCAACTCAGGTTCTTGACGTGTAAAGTGGGGGGTAGTGGCTCCTCTTCTGTTCTTGTAAGTGGTTAATCAGATAAGGCATCTGCATAGTATTTGGCCCCTATGATGGAACTCATTGTACAGTAGAGTACGTCCCCCTTCCCCTACGCATTTGATCCTTTTCCTTAGGCCTGGTGCCATAAAAACAGCAGCTTGCCTTCACTGAGTACTTAGAACTACCCAGGCATCAGTGTAAGGGTGTTGCATGAAATCATTTACTCCTCACAATAACTCTGAGGTAGGTATTAATATTATCCCTGTTCTACTTATGAAGAAACTGAAGTACAGAGAAGATAAGTAACTCATCGAGACCTCACAGCTAGCAAACAGCTCCGGGGCTCCCGCTGCTCTCTTGCCAGCGACCCAGGCTGGGGAAGGGTGCCCAGCAGCAGGGGTGGACACTGCTGTGGGAGCAAAGCGGCTTCAGGGCCCCAGCCTTAAGTTAATGGTTGACCCGCAGGTCCTGCTGGGTGGACAGAGGAGACAGACAGGCAGAGTGGTTGGGTCTAGAAGAGCCCAGGGGTCAGGATCCCTCTGTGCTCAGCCTTCCTGGGGAAGAAAGCAGCCTTTGTCCTGGGTGCAGATGGCAGGAACCCCACAGTGCCTCACTTGCCCCTCAGTAGGGAATTCCCCGCAGTTCCAAATCAGTTCCTTCTCCCCCCGTCCCAACCCTGAGAGAGGGGCTTGGAGCCCATCCGTCTTCCTCTCCACCCCACCTCTGCATGCTGCACCCTGTCCTGCTTCTGTGCTTCCTGAAGGCCTGGAAATAGCTCCTGGAGCTTTGCTCTGGAGAAAACAACCATTCTGCTCTTGAGCTGGGGTGGAGGAAACATCTTCAATCTGTGTTGCCTTAAAGGTGAGGTAATTTCTACTTTTCTCACAAGAGGGAAAACTATGAGAAGAAACTAGATCCCCTCCTGCTATCCCAGCAGTCAGATCCGGAGCAGGAACAGCAAAGCTCAGGCTCTGTCTACACTGTCCGGCCTGCCTGCAGTGAGAACGAATGTGGGTAGCCTTCCGTCCTGTTGCCTCAACAGGGCAGGCCCAGCCTGTGGGGGACTGAGATTCTGACCACCAATTCCAGTGGGGGGGGGATTTTCCCCACATCCAAGCAATGCTCAGATACCAGCTGCGTGTCCTACCATTCAACTCAATCCTGACACTCTGGACCCTGAAACAGCATCAGATGCTGCAGGTTAAGGGCCCAAGTCCCCTGAGACTGCCCTCCTCGTCAGCTGCTAATCGCAAGCCCAGATTGTCACCTGTGCTTCTGACCAACTGGCTGGAGAGTAGAGGTTCCAACACCCTCCTTCTTAGATGTGATTAATTTGCTGAAGCAGCTTGCAGAGTTCAGAGAAACACTTTACCTAGTATACTCCCGGTTTATTATTAGAGTCTATAGCCTGGCAAGAGCCAGATGGGAAAAGATGCAGAGGGCCAAGTATGGGGCAAGGGCACAGAGCCTCCATATCCTCTCAGAGCAGGCCACTCTCCCCAGATCTCCACGTATTATGACCCAGATGCTCTCCTAGCCCTATCCTTTGGGGTTTTTAAGAAGGCTTCATTGCATAGGCATGATTGATGAACTCACTGGCCATTGGCAACTGACTTATCTCCAGGCCCTCTTCCCTCCCTGGAGGTCTGAGAAGTGGGGCTGAAACTTCCAACCCTCTAATCTGCTTGGTTAGGTCTCCTGGTACCCAGCCCCCATCTTTAGGTGTGCTCCAAATTCAACCTCTTTAACAAAAGACATCTTGATGGCTTTCCTCACTAAGGAAACTTCAAGGGTTTTAGGAGCTCAGTGGCAGAAACAGAACAAAGATCAAATACGTATTTTTTATTCTGAATCACAACATCACAGGGCCACTGAGACTCTGCCTGTGACCAGACTAAACATGTGATTCCAGGCTCAAGTGTTAGGAGCTTCACTGTGTATATTTAAGCCATGTCCTTCTTTATAGCTTTGATCAGTAATAGAGTTGACATCTCTAGTATCTTATCTTCCAGTTGTTTCCTAGCTTGGGAAATGAGAAAAGTGATGTTATTTATTGCCCCCAACTCTCCGTCTCTCAAAAGTCCCCCACATTCCCAAGTTAGCACACTGTTCTTGCAGACGAGACCTAGCCCGGTCCAGCCAGAAGCAGGACAGAGAAGGGGAGACAGGGCAGGATGAGCCAGTGAAGGAATCAGTCTGAAGGGGCCACACTCAAGATTGAGCCTGCAGCTAATACTGGTACCATTGCCAAGGCCACTTCCATCACACATCTCAAGGGGGCACCATCTCACTGTGTTCTAGTGAACGCCATTTTCTGGAGCTGTGTTCCAGGAGTTACCATTCTCAGGTAATACAAAGGCACCTCCTGGAGTTGTGCAACAGGGTGCCTCGGGTCCTGGTGCGAGGCTGGGCAGGGCCTCACTGTGGGGGGATAGGGGCTAGAATGTGGGGCAGTCGGCCTTTCGGTTCATTTCTGGGCGGGCGGGCAGATGGACTGAGATGCAAGTAAGGACTGTACTAAAGGGCAGGGTTTGCCCTCCAGGAGCCCACCCAGGAATCAGGGGGGAGTCAGTGATGCAGCATTGGACCAGGCCCAAGGAGAAAGAACATGACAATTCAATTATAGAGCCACCTGGGTGCCAGCCTCAATCAGACACAAGGTAAACTTTCAAGCACTCACAGCCCCCCAGGGATCAGCTCCGCCAGCCTCCTTGCCTGCTTCTGGCGGCCTCAGCCATTTCTTGGTTTGTGGTCGCTCACCTCTGATCTTTGCCTCTGTCTTCACTGGCCATCTGCTGCCTCTGTGTCTTCACGTCGTCTTCCTTCTGTGCATGTCTGTGTCCAAATTTCTCCTTTTTTGTAAGGACACACTCATATTGGACTAGGGCCCATCCTAAGGACCTTATTTTAATTGAATTACCTCTGTAAAGATCCTATTTCTAAATAATTATATTTAGGTTATATTCTGAAGTACTGGGGATTAGGACTTCAACATTCCCTTTTTGGGGGACGGCAGACGATTCAACCCACAACCCATGCTTTCTTCGTAAAATGCTCTTCCCACTAGCTCTCACTCTTCCTCACAGCTAGTGCTGACCCTTTTTAAGTTTCCCCTCATGTGGCCTCTTCTGGGAAGTCTTCTGTGACTTCTCCCCCCAGCACCACTACAGAATCCCACACAGCAGGAGGGATGGGGTGCAGCATAGTAACCGCCCCATCAGTGACACTCAAAGGGTAGCTAAAAACGTTACAGCAATTTGACATTTTGCAATTGTGGGCTGGCGCTGTGTCTGTTTTTAATTTCATTTTCCTATTCATTCATTTTCATGAATGTTGTGTGCTGAATGGTGGCTCTCAAATCATGTCCACGTCCTATTCCCTCAGAACCTGTGAGTGTGACCTTATTTGGAAAAGGGTCTTTGCAGATGTAATGAAGAATAGCAAGATGAGATTATCCTGGATAAATCCAATGTCAAGTGTCCTTACAAGAGAACGCAGAGAGGAGAAGACTCTGTGAAGACAGAGGCAGAGATTGGAGGGATGCAGCCCCAAGCCCACGAAGGCCTGGAGCCACCAGAACCAGGGAAGAGCAAAGAACTGATTCTCCTCTAAGGCCCCAGAATGTACAGCCCTGCCAACATCCCAATTTCAGACTTCTGATTCCAGAATTGCATGAGAATACGTTTCTGTTGCTCTAAGCCATTCTGTGGTAATTTGTTGTGGCAACCAGAGGTAGTGAATACAATGGGATTTCACAAAAACCATGCTCTGCAATGGATTTGAGGGGAATAATTGGTTCTTGACCACAAATTGTTTAAGAAGCGCTCTCTACAAAATGTTGTGGCACATGACACATTATATTTTATCTGTTTAAATATCTCTCTTCTCCACTAAGCTGTGGACTGAGGGCAGGCAGGGAGACTTCATATTTCTTCAGCATTTAATTCCGATCACCTAGCTTCTAACCTGATGAATAGTAGACATAATAAACTGAATTAACATGCAGGCCCAGTCCAGGTCACCTGTGGCCACATATGTTAAACATAAAATCAAGGCCTTTCATAAGAAGAAAACAAATCCTACCATTTGCAACAACATGGATGGAGCTAGAGGGTATTATGCTCAGTGAAATAAGCCAGGCAGAGAAAGACAAGTGTCAACTGATTTCACTTATCTGTGGAGTATAAGAACAAAGAAAAAACTGAAGGAACAAAACAGCAGCAGACTCACAGAACCCAAGAATGGACTAACAGTAACCAAAGGGAAAGGGACTGGGGAGGATGGGTGGGAAGGGAGGGATAAGGAGAAAAAGGGGCATTGCGATTAGCAGACATAATGTAGCAGGAGTTGGGGGGGCACGGGGAAGGCAGTGTAACACAGAGAAGACAAGTAGTGATTCAATAGCATCTTACTACACTGATGGACAGTGACTGTAATGGGGTATGTGGTGGGGACTTGATAATGGGGGGAATCTAGTAACCATAATGTTGCTCATGTAATTGTATATTAATGATACCAAAAAAAAAAATCAAGGCCTTTGTCCTACTGGACCAGAGTCCCTGTAACCCAAATCCCCTTAGTCCTAAGTCAGGATGGATTCCGGAACTGGGGGAGAAGCTGAGATGAGAGATAAGATTGTCATATGCTGCCTTCCCCCAAATACCACCAGAACAGCCTGTGTATAAGACAAGGCTGAATTCATTCTTTCCTCAGGAAGGCTGTTTTAGTGTCTTGGAGATGGGAGACCAAAGTTGGGATATCCATGAGGTTTTAGAGTCCGGTTTAAGGCAGTTCTTTCAGTGTGCGTGTAACTACAGGGGGAAAATATGTTTCCAGCCCAGGGCAAATTACCTCTGAAACCGAAATCAGTCAAAGGGAGCAATAAAGTGGGAGAAACCCATTTATTGCTTACGGTCATCCCCTTCTGCTGGCCCATGTCTCTTGTGACCCAGCTGCAAAAAGGGACCCCACCCAACCTCTCCAGTCCAGATATGTCCTCCCTCCCCCTTGTAATTACCTACTGATATGGAGATATATTATTTATCTCCACCCCTTGGAAACATCTATTGATATGAAGATGCACTAAGGCCAAGCGAGAGATTCTGGAAATATTACAATTTTACCCACAGTGGGGCTCAATTAGGATTGGGTAAGGATCACAGTGTAATAGTTTTAAGATTGGTGGGCACAACAAAGAGAGCATTTTTAAGGCAAGGGGTTCAAGCAGTCTTGGGGGGTAAACTGTCATTTGATGTTTTCTGTTGAAGAGTTGAACAATTTAATGATCTTTTAAATAATGTTTCTGAAACGTATGGAAATAAACAATAGTTATTTCAACTTACATCTTCTGGGCAAGAGTTTTCTGAAGTAGTCAACTTATGTTGATGAAATCAATGAAATAGGAAAGTCATGTTGATATAGACAGTAGTGTAAACGGTTTCAGTTCTCAGGAATTAAGGTGGCCCAACCGAGGGAGGACACAGCCAGGGAGATTTGGAGCTGGTGGGCTGGACACGTATCAGTTGCTTATCAGGACACTAAAAAATAATCCTGCAATGGAAAACTCCTATCCCTTCCAATGACATAACACTATAATGCCATCTGAATGCATGTTCACTGTTCTCTTGGCATTGACTTTTAGTCACTGGCCCCATCGGAAGTCATGTGGTCTTTCTCCTCCACCTTCCTTCTCACTCCAGCCCTGGCTGAGCCTTGAATCGGTCACTGGACTGGAATAAGTGCCTAAAATCTTGTTGGGCTTTCCTCTTTCTCCCAGAATCTACCATGGTTTGTGTGAGCATTTGCCAGTGGGCAAGTCACATATGACTCCACCAGTGACCTTTTCCCCACCCGTCCTGGTCTGTATGCACTCTGGAAGCAGGAGCCTGCCCTGCAGCTTCCAAAGTGATTTATCCTGTTGCAGACATCAGGCAAAATGAGCAAGCCTAGCAGGGGTGAATACTGATGTACACTGTAAAGGTCAAACAATGTGAGTGAGCAAACGGCCTCCAGTTCGGAGAGACACAGATGCGTCTAGCTGCAGACAAAAAAAATCTAATCTAATTTCTGAACAGGAAAAACACAGCTCCTTGTGATAGAATACCAGGGCTGATTTGCTTAAAAATGTATTGGAAGTGGGAGGTGGAGGGATGACTAACATTTATTGAGTGACTGAAAGACATTTTTGCACATCATTTCATGGACAAGTTCAGAATATGCACAATATTTATAAATCAAATATTTTCAATACTCTAGGGGAGACATCTATTTAAAGGGAATTTGTAGCAAACCTTCTCTGAAATGAAGGAACCACTCCTTGTTTCTGTTCTTTTCATCTAGTTGACCTAACAAAATCTGTTATCCAAAAGAAGACATCAGTCAAGATTTTCCACTAAATTACATGTACCCAGCAAGGTAAAGTGAAATGTGTCCCAACAACAATGATAATTTTCTAATATTTCCTTTGTTAATTGTGAATAAAATGAAAATATCTGAAAGGTGAAGAGCACATTCTTTCCAGAACCTACACCCCATCAATGCTTCCATTATGCCCTGTAAGCATTTCTGGTAAAGTCAAATACAAGAGAGGGCCTGATACAAATAGTGAATCTGTGGCATCTTACTACACTGATGGACAGTGACTGCATTGGGGTATGGGTGGGGACTTGATAAAATGGGGAAATGTAGTAACCACATTGGTTTTTCATGTGAAACCTTCATAAGAGTGTATATCAATAATATCTCAATAAAAATAATAATAAAAAAAGAGAGGGCCTGATAATACCACTATTATTGAATATTATTCTAAAAGTTCTGTCAAATCAATTAGATAAGGACTGAATTTAAATGTGTAATTAATATAGAGGAAGTTGCAAAACTGTTATTATTTACAGCTCATATGGTTGCACATCTAAAAAAACCAGCTTAAACTTACCAGAAAAATAAGAGAGGTGAGTAAAGAGACTATTTACAAAATTAATATTAAGCAATATTTTACAGAAATTACTTCTAGTTAAAAGTTTTGGTCAAGATGATAGATTGGGCACATTCTAAAAATCTACCTTCCATGCCTAATACACAGAAATGCTAGATAGAATGCTATTTAATAACATAAATATTTGAGTATTAAAATATTTTAAGAGTACAGGTCTCAAAGGCAGGAAAAGGGGACTCCATGGGTGTCAGCTATATAAAGCAGTAACTGACATTGCACAGCTCACAGTAGGACCAGGGACAGATACAGACTGTAGGAGTTGGAGTTAAAATGCCCACAGGCCTGGCACTTAATGTAAGCTGAAAACGAAGCCAGGTTCAAGCTGCCCATCTGAAATGCAAATCCTAATGTCCTTTCACTAGCCTAAATTCTTAGCTACAAGATAGAGTTAGCGCTCCCAGACTGAACCATGAAATTGGAACCCTGAGTCCGTACCACATACATGGGATGTGCATTCTCAGAATGGCAACATCAAAGCCAGTACACTCACGTAAAAACTAGAATCGGGGAACCTAAAAAAGGACCTGAGCAGAGGCAACCAAATGGAGACCAACTAGAGACATCCACAAGCCAAGTCACATGAGGGAAAAATCTCTTGAGCAAGAATTATAACACATGTGAGGAAACCCAATACCATGTAAGTGCCATCTACATGCTTGTATGGGAGAACTCACTCTTGAAGAAGTGAAGCTACTAGAACTATCTAAAAGAGAAATTAATATAATAGACTTAAGAATTTCAAATAAAGAAAGAATAGCATCATTAAGCATAACTAGGAGATGATGTTCTCCAGTATGACTCAAATCAGTAAGGTTTCCAGCCTCACTTGCTGGGCCAGATTCTGTTCTCCTGGAATGTCTCCTAGCCGGGGTCCCCATGGACCCACATCCACAGCCCCAAATCCCCCTGCCCACTTGATGTGATTTCCTCTTAGGCATTCTTCGATGTCAAGGCACCACTGTCCATTTCAACAGCATTCCCTAAATATGAATTTATAATAGAAGGGGTTGAGGAGGGCCTTCAATCTGTACCTACCTAGAAGGTCTTCATTACTGTAGGCCACCTCGCACTTCCATCCAGAGCTCAGCGTAGGAATGCCTATCAAGGTAGGACAGCATCCTTAATGGAGACAGAGAACGTTCTGCTATAACCTTCCCTCAAGGCTGCCCAGGGCCTTTTCCATGGTGACTTGCTTTTGGATTTTTCTGTTGTTTTAAAATTCCAGCTCAACAGCCGTCTTTTACATTTTGTATATAAATCCAAATGTGATTCAATATATAGAATAATTTGCATGTATGAGCTTATTTGATTTGGGTACACATTTCTTAGTACAAGGAACTGGGAAAACATAAGCTTACTCTAATGATCTAGAAAAATAATAGTAAACCTACTGTCCAAAAGCTAAGAGACTGTCTTCCAAAATCAAGAAGAATGATGTGGTATTAACCACTGAGGTGGGGGAGCCACGGCTCTGCTTCCAGGATTGGCACAGGAAACAGCATGTACAAACCAGGCCCCAGCCCATCTCCTGCAGCACTTTCCCTCAAGGCTGCCCAGGGCCTTTTCTATTTTCTGTATTCCTTATAACCTATGGCCAGGCAAAGCCCCTCCCGTCAGTTGTACCCAACTGGATTTTTCTGCTGGAAAACAGTCTCATTGCTTTTACACAAGTCCAAGTTGTCCAGCGCCCCCTGACATGCGTGTGCTGCTGGGCTGGTTTGACCTTTCCAGTGTTCGTTAGCATTTACCCACTCCTGCCAGGCTTGCTGGTGTCCCTGACAAGCAGTAGATTTGGGAAAGGTTACAAGTGTCCTCGCCTACAACTGCCTCCTCAGGCACACCAGTAGAACAGACTCTCGCTGCTGTGACACTTGATTTTGAGCTAATCTGATTTTAGCTTCTCGCTCTGGCTCCATGAAGCAGAATTAAGGCCAAGCCGGGAGGTGGAGGGTAAGGGGCAAAGACATGGGGAGCTGCAAGCGGGCTGTGTGGTCTCGCAGATCAGGGACCCAGCACTCCCCCAAACACTTCAGACATTTAGGTTTTCTTTCATGTGGAATTTGGAAGAATCAGATTGGAGGTGCAGGTGAGAGGTGGAATTTCCATTTCCAGGATCTACTTTTTATCTAAGTGCTTTGTCTAGGAAATTGATAGCTTGCCACTATCAGACAGACCCTGACTGCCTAGTAGGCTTTCGGTGAGGCCAAGTGACTGACCTGCCATCTCGGCGACTTGCCATGTTGGGACTAATCCTGACCTCAGACAGCAAGCAAGAAGCTCCAGCCAAGTACCCTGCTGTCTATAAGGGCCGTCAATCTTCCAGGTCATGCCCGCATGGCTCTTCAATTGCTCGCCAGCTGCCTCCTGCCTGGGGCTTAGAGAGAGTGAAAAGGCCTAGGTGGTCTTGGGCACTAAACCAGCTTTCAGCATCAGAGACAGCTTCTTGGACGAGGTGAAGCTAACTGCTAAGCAGAAGGTTTTTCCAGGTGACAATGGGGAGAGGGCTTTGCGAGTGGTGGGAACAGCACAGGGCTGTGCAGAGGAACTACCAGTCCAGAGAGTTTGGATGGGGACGTGTAATGAGGGAAGTGAAAACCAGTGTCTTTAAAATCTTTGTTGCCTTGACTTAATTTAAAATTTGTTTTGGTTGTCTGTTGAGCACATACAATTTTCTAAATTAAATTTTTCCTAATTAGTATATAAATTCTTGGATAGCAGAGAGTTTGACATATATCTTTCTTTCCTACAGAGCCCTATCCTAGTCTGGAGAGACCTATTGCTAGGCAGCCATGCCCAAATTTGGGATCATTGGAAGCATGAATGGATGATTATTGTCCCTAAAAACCCATAAGCTTTCTGTCTCCTGAGCATCTGTGATCGGCTTGGTACACAGTGGCTTCTGCTTCTCAGTCCCTGGCAGAAGCGGGGCGGGGCAGAGCCACACCCTCTCCCCCTAGTAGACACAGCAAGGCTCTCATTTTTGACACAGGCCCTTCTGGCATCTGGCTGTTGCTGTGTTCATTTCTTGACAATTTAGCTTCTGAGTTCAGAATTTTTCAGTGGGTTTTGGAGGAGTCCATGCTTTCTCAGGAACAATTTAATTTTGTGTTTTAAGATGAGAAAAAAGCTTGTCAGCATCTTCCAATCTCTGCCTCCCAGTGTCAGAGGTGCTTCCGTCTTGGCCTGCTGAGGGAAGGCAGGCTTCCCAACTGATGTGATTAGAGAAATACTCTGAGAATTAGGGCTCCCAGACAGGCAGAATTCAAGAGACTGTTCTGGAGTGGGGAGGACCGTGATCATGCTGTGAGCAACGATTAAACTCCAGAAAAACCAACATCATGGATATGATTATATTAATGCTTTTAATTTCATTGGCTTTACAGCTTTGTTTATAATTCAGATGTCTGTTTCTATTTTGTAGTTGTAGAGCCCAAGGACTATGCAAAAGCCTTGGCATAAGTTGCCTTATAACAGAAAATTTTACAACAAAATTTTTTTCTTTAAAATAAGGCAAATCCTTGAGGCCTTTGGCCTTCAAGGAGGCAGGAGTGTTGCTGCTGGGACATCACTGCACTCGGTTGGTTTTGGTTCCTGGGTCTCAGCAGCTCCCTGGCCACCTGGCCTACCCAGGTCACCTTGGTGGCACCGCTCCCTAAATCTGTGCACACACCTTGACTGTACGTCCTACTGACTGAGGTGTCTGGACCACCCATTCGTGCGCCCAGAGCAGTTGCTTCCAAGGCCTTCTTCCTTTGTGGCCTGTCCCAGCATGCCGAGCCGGTGAGCCACCAGGTGGGCCGTCAGTGGTTACCTCCTGCAGGTGCAACTAAGTTTCTTATAAAAGACACTTTAGTTGGCACCCCGCTGTTCTGTGAAATAAAATTTGAAAGCCGCCTCTCTTTCGGGTTTGCATCTTTTGTTGGGATGTGCTAGAAGGAAGAGACTCGTCACTAGCTGCTCAGGGACAGGCCAGCTTTCAGCAGATGAACTATACTTGGACAATTAAGACTTCTCAAAAAATCATTCACCCACTGGAAAAAAAAAAAAAAGACTATAGAAACCATGAAGGCAAATTTTAGAGAAATGATCCCAGATTGCTATTTCTCTAGTATCCACATGAATGTTCAAAGTATAAATAAGTTAATTCTAAAATCTGTGGAGTAGATAGGAGTGTTGCTTATTTTGGTGGTCTATTTGAGGTGGTTCTGATGAATACTGAGGGCCTTCTAGACTTGCAAGAAACTTCAATTTTGTGCTTGTGAAGGTTACGGTATAGTCTTCCTTCTTTCAAGTGCATTTTTGAGCACTCTTGCTTATTTTATTCATTAAACTTTACAGTATGGGACAACTGGAAAATATTAATGATCTTGGTACCAAGGAAAATTTCACAAGTTTCCATTTCTGAATTGTTTTATTGTCTTGATGGTTTAATAAGATGTTCTACTGCCACTGTTTTTCCATTGTCCAATGCATTAGCAATTCCTCCAGTGTGCCTAGGGGAGTGAAGAATTCCTTTAACTTTTTGCTGGAATTAATTTAAGGGTGTCATGCTTAGGTGGTGAACAGTAGACTGAGACAAGCTTCCGGTGATGTCATTATTTTTTGCCATGTCTTTATCTTCGATGATTACAGAAACAATTGTTTAAAACCAGAAAGGAGGGAAACAGAAAGAGCAAGAGAAGTCATACAGTATCTTAATCAAGCCTGAGAAACACTGGGGTAGAAAATCCATTTACCCAGTGTTTCTGTTTCCTTTGAAGGACTTAAGCTGAGAGACCCTGTGGCTTTGATACTGTAGACCAAGTATTCTTTTATTCTTTTCTTTCCTCTGGGGTGGCAGGTGCAGCAAATCTATTTGGCTCCTCAAAAGATTTACCTGAATCTGGAAATCAACAGCTTGAGCTAAAAAGTTTGGCTTCTGCCTTCAAAGTGGAAATCTTAAAATGACTATATAAAGAATCCAGCCAGATGGAGACCTCTCCAAACATTTTACAGTCATGTGGATTTCTCGTGGGGTGGTTCTTTGGGCAGGAAATAAGGCTTACATTAAGTGACTCTGGAAAAGTCAGTGGGAACTGGCCACTAGACCGAGCCCACTCAACCAAACCATTGAGGGAATCTGTCTCACAGGAGACCCTGGAGGTATCTGTTTGCCAAAGTATCTTAAAGTTTCCCAGACTGCCAAAATAAGGGTACAGGGAGTCACCCAGTACTGCTGAGGTGGCCCCAGCACAAGAGTTATGTCTTAATAGCAGTGCAAGGTTGACAGTGCAGTCCTTATTAGAAATGCCCTGAAGACTACCTCTGCTCAGTCTCACTGCACACCCTGGAGAGATGGAAAAAACTGCAAGTTTTTGGTCACTGCATTCTCCCCAAGTCTGGGAGATCACATTTTCCAACGCCCAAGGGTGAAAAATATCTCTAGATATCTCTCTAGACATGGTTAGTGTGTGCTCATGTGGATCCTGGGATGGATGGCCTGAGACCCAGTTTCCTTGAAGCCAGAATCCAGAAACAGAACTCTTCCTTAAGAACAGAGTATTTCTCCTCTTATGCAATTCACTATTCCTTCTTTAATGCCTATCTTTCTCCCTAAGACCATAAATCCTGAGGTCAAGGAATGTCTTTCTTAGCATTTAAGTGTGCATACCTTTGGTATTAACATCTTCCCTTTATGCAGTGAAGAGATGGACATCTCAGTCTCATAGCCTGGGATGTGCTGCCTACCTGGGGATTACCACAAAGTAGGTTTAAATATTTAGTCTGCAGATGCCCAGTAGAATACTACTTAGTGATAAGAAGGAATAACTATTGATACAAGCAGCAACATGGATGCATCTCAAATGCATTATGCTAGAGTGAAAGGAGCCAGCCTCAGAAGGGGGAATTTTAGGGGCTGATGGACAATTCTGTATCTTGTGTTGGTGACTGTGATCTCTATCTATCAGAACTTGCAGCACTGTGTATAAAATGTTTACTGTATGTAAGTAAACTAACTCTTAAAAATGGAAAAAATATATACAGAATATTTGTAGGGTAGAAAAGGAATTCTTAAGACTGTAAAAGCACAAACCGTTAAGTCAAAAAACTTTACTAATCAAATATTAAGGATTTCTGCTTAGAGAGAATACAATAGACAAAATGAATAAATGGGTGAATTGGGAGAAGATATTTCACTAAAACACAGGATTACTGTCCAGATATACAGGAACTTTTTTTGCAAGTCAACAAAAGTTTTTTTTTCTTAACCAATAAAAGAGCAAAAGATATGAAGTAGCAATTCAGAGAGGATGTACTCTGATAAAGAAATGTACCGATTCTCCACTAATTAAGAGAAATGAAAATTAGAGCAGGGTATCATTTTGCATCCATTATGTTGATAAATATTATTAGTGAGAATATTGGTAAATAGGAACCCCAGGTGAATACACAATGGCCAAACCATTTAGACAGTAGAACTCTGGCCACCAGCGTCAATAGAAATTGACCTGGAAATAGAACTATCAACCTTGGCAGCAATTGGCCAGAATGGTCAGACTTGGTCAACAACAACCAACTTCCCTATTTTGTTCTCATTTTCAAACTCAAGAGGAAACCAGAGAAAAGTCAAATATGCTCTTGAAACCCTTCACCTAAGATGCCCCACTTCTAGTTATCTACCCCAGGCCCAACAACTTCCAAAGGGCATACCTGAAGCCTTCCCTTTTGTTCCACTATAAAGCTTTCCCATTCCCACCTTTGAGTCCGCCAAATGCTAGCAATGACCGCTGACCCCTTTGCTACACAGCAGTCTGTATTAACAGCTTGTGGTCAGTCTCATTTGGGTGATCATTTATTTTCACCATACCAAGACCACTTGAAGCAGACAGGCAATACTCAGTGGCATTAAGCCTGAGCTTGCTTTAGGAACAGCAGAGGTTCTCACTCAGGCCCTGCGGGGACAGGAATGGGGAATGTGCACGAACAGCACTGTCTGTAGTGGTGGGAAGTTGTAGGCAGCTTGGGTGTCCATTACTAGACAAACCGATGAATGTAGTGGATGCATACTGTGAAATTCAAGTTAGAAACAAATTATATGTGCATAACTACGTGTCAAGTATAAATGCATTGCACCTAAATAAAAATCAATCACCCACAGTGACAAAACTTAGCAGTAACATATCCAAAGACATGACACATATTAGAGTGGGTGACTACTAGAGGGAAAGCATGGTTGAGGATGGAAGTCTAATGGGAGAATCAGGAGGAGCCTGTACAGACCTGGTTAAGAGCAGCAGGGACTTAAGGATGTTACCAACTCTTGTCTTTTCAGGAAGCGAATTTCTTACCCCTTCTTCAGCCTTGGGGAAAAAGCTTAACTGCTATCCCCAAGCAAATCCCACGAGAGGGGGCCCTGACGTTTATGTCAATGTGAGCACCCACGCTAGATAGTGGACACACAAATGCAGGTTTGTCTCTCAATCTGGTCACTGTAAGTAAATCGAGGGTCAACAGAATCCTCTTGCTAGACCTCCTCTAATCCTCCACCCCTTTCATCTGCAGCAATGGGTTTAGGGGACAGCAGTGTTTGGGAGATGAACTGGGTCATGACCACTGTATTAGGTTTCCTAGGGATGCCACAACAAAGCACCCAAACTAGATGGCTTAAAACAATAAGGCAGGCTCGAAGTGTGCGATTAAGTTTTGGAGGATTGTACTCCCCCCAAAGGTTACTGACAGGTTTTATAGCTTCTGGTGTTACCAGGAATACATGGTCTTCCTTGGCATATAGGTGCCTTACTCCAGCCTGTCTTCACATTACTTTCTCCAGGTGTGCGTGCCGTTTTCTTAGACACCACTCATTGGATTAGAGCCTACATTACCCAGTATGACCACATCTTAACGTACCGAATCACTTTCATAGTCCCTATTTCCAAATTTGTCACATTCTGAGATGCAAGGGGACACAAATTTTGGATTATTCACCCTTGTTAAGACCATCTACTCTCCCTTCAGCTGTACAGGGCGGGTGATTAGGAAGAGTCAAGAGGCCTTGTCAACAACTCCACTTCTATCCATTTTCACAGCATTCCAAGTCCCTACTTCCTGCCTCCCCATCTAGTTCAAACCCCTACAGAAGAGGTTGTCACTACTACCTCACATGACACCCCTACAGCTATTAGAGAATTTGTCTAGTGGTTTCCTAGTAAATATTCAACCAGTTCTCAAAAAAAGCACCGTTATTTGTAGCATTTCTGTGGTAAATGCTCCCACCATGGTCAATGTCAAGGGACAGTGTGAACTCACTGACCTGTAGTGGGGGAGGAATATGTTTGAGAAGTCCTCCTCAGCCCGTGTGAGCCTACTTAGGGTCCCTTTACCCTCACCAGTTTTTCCTGGAAGCTCTAAGACTTTTACCACACCCTTATCACACAGTACTAGACACCTATGGGAGACCATAATGGTCATTTCTTCCTGGGGCAGAATCATTACATGGGAGGACAGACAAAGGATTCAACAATCTAAACTTAAATCTCAAAGGCGTAACACTGAGTTCAAAGAGCCAATCTCCAAAGATTACATACTACTTGATTCTATGTTAACATGCTTGAAATGACAGAATTATAGAAATGGAGAATTACTGTTAGTAAGAATTAGGGGCCAGGTCCAACTAAGGGTGGCATGAGCAAGTACCTTGGTGATAAAGTTTTGATTGTGGCTATATACATCCATGCAAGAAATAAAGTTGCAGAGAACTACCCACAGATTAATGCCTGGCAGAGTTTTAGTAAGGCATGTAGTCTAGAGTGATGGGCTAAACAAAGGCCCCAAACATACACAGTCCCTGGAACCTGTGCATACTCTCTCATACATGACTATCTATGCAAAATATATTTGTAGATGTGACAAAATCAAGGCTCCTGAGATGGGGACATTATTCTGGATTATCTGGATGCAGATATTATCAGTAATAAGCATCTTTTTTAAAGAGGCATAGGGAATTTTCACCAAAGAAAAAAGGCAGTGTGACACAGAGGCAGAGACTGCAGGGATGTACCCACAAACCAAGATATCTGGGAGAGGCAAGGAATGGATTCTCCCCAGACGCTGAGGAAGCATGGCTCTGCCAACACCTGGGTTTCATCCCAGTGATTAAGAATTTGTCTTTTTGGCCCCTAACAACTGTACAAAATGCTTAAGCCATCACGTTTGGGTTAATTTGTTAATAGCGGCCATATACACCAATATAGTGGCCATAAAATATCCAATTAACAACACTGTACCCATGTCAATTTTCTGACTTTTATATTCTATCTTAGTTAGGTAAGATATCACGCAGGGTGACAGATATGCAGAAGTGTACTATTTCTGCAACTGTATTATTTTACAACAGCAAAAGTGCTAAGTACTTTTACAAAAGTAAAGGAAAACCAGAAAAATCCCTATAAGCCAGTCAAAGCAAAAAGCAAAGCAAAGCAGCCAACAAATAATGACACATCTGCGATTAAGGCCTCATTTTCTGACCCAACCATCTCCAGTCCAAGGGAAAACGGCCTTCTGCGGTGCTTACTCTTAAAACCTACACCAGTGAGAAGGGCAACCAGCCTTGCTCTTGTAGATCACTGGGCCAAGAAAAGGGATTTCCAAGCTATTGAGGATTCTCTTGTTGGACACGAATGTCACCATGCATCTTTACAAAAAGTCTGTGAGGAAGGACATTAACCCAGTTACAGATTAAGGAACATATGACCGGAGAGAAATTAGGATTTGCCTGGAGTTACGTAGTAGAATTAGAACTCAAAGCCAGGTGTACTGAGGCCAAGGTATTTAAAATAGTAATCATTCTGTAGAAGGTCCTTGAAGGCCAGACTGGAAGTTGGAAGGATTCAACTGAGAAAAGGAGAGGCTGATTTCAAATACCAGATATATATATATATGATTTGTAAATTGAACACATTAAATGAGGCCTTGTAGCAAAAACAAAAGCCATTAAAATTGTTAATTATTTTTCTCTCTATTTTTTCTATACATTGCCAATCAATTAACTTCATTCTTGGGGAATTAGCAATTGAGAACACACTACTTTCCAACATTAGGGAAGTGATCTGATCTCGCCTTTGGATTTATACAATAAAATGTAAAAGTTACTAACTACATAATGACAAAGTATGTAAAACAGAAAAATGTTTAATTAGCAATAAGCAAATGAAACATTCAAAGGAAAAAGGTTTACTATAAAGACTCATATTATGATAAATGGTAAGATTAAACAGCCTTTCTCAGTAAGAGTTCAACTTTGCATTTTTTTCTATGTAACTTATTGTGCCATTTTTTCCTGTGCTTTTCTATTATTACCCCCACACACCCCACCTCTTCCTATGGTTACACTGACAGATTCCCACCCTCCCTCCAGTAGTTTAGAAAGTTTACTTCTATATAAGTGATAGAACTTAACAATTAAATTTCTTAATACACACTTTAACTTTACCAACATCTAGGTAGTATCTTTTGACTTTCCTTTCCCCTCATCCCCACGTATACTGTTAGATGTCCATCCTCCTGGATAGAAATATGGCGTTTTATTTTCCAGTTCTCTGCATTGGCTTTTAGTGTGAGATGAAAAAAATACATTGTATGTGTTTACAGTTACCCTGGATCACTGAAGTATATCCTCCTGTAATTCTCTCAAAGAGGGTACACAAGAAACAAACTTCCTGAATTCTTCAATATCAAAAAATGTCTTTGCTTTACCCTCAAAATCAAATGACAGTTTGGCTGGATATAGCATTCTAGGTTTAAAGCCTTTTGCCTGCAGAACTCTTATGATATTGCCCCATTTACTTCTGGCATCCAGAGTAACCAATGATAAGTCTGCTGTTAATCTGATTTTTGTTCCTTGGTAGGTTATCTCTTTTCTCTCTCTGGAAGCCTTCATGATTTTCTCTTTATCACTGGAATTCCAAAATTTCACCAAGATGTGTCTAGGAGTGAGTCTCTTCTCATCAATCTTACTAGGTATTCGGTAGGCACTGACAATCTTAAGACTTGATTCTTTCTTTAGCTCTGGAAAGTTTTCTTCAATAATTTCCTCAATTATTTCCTCTGCTCCATTCTCATTATTATCTTTTTCTGGAATTCCTATCAAACGGATGTTAGAGCTTCTGGATCTATCCTCTGTATCTCTTAATCTTTCCTTTTTTATTATTTGTTTCACCATCTGCATTGTATCCTCAGAGAAGTCTTCTATTTGATCTTCTAGACTGTTCATTCTCTCTTCAAGCATGTCTATTCTGCTACTCAGAGTATCTACTGAATTTTTTACTTCCAAGATTTCTGGATAGAAATTTTTAATATTTCTGATTTCCCGTTGTATTTCTCTGAAACTATTTATCACATTTCTCCTAAAGTTCTCTTCTGTTTCTTTTGTTAAGTCTGTTTCTTTGCATGTTAGTGCTTTGGCTTGCAGAGTTGTGTATTTCTTTTTCTCAGTTTTTCTTAAAAGCTTAGTGATTCCTGATGGAGTATTCACATTTGTATACGAATGCTTTTTCTGCTTATCAGAACTTATTTCTAGTGATTTTGAGGATTTTAGTGTTGGAGAGAGTGTCCCAATTCCTTGATTTCTGGCTGTAGCTGTTTCTTCCTTGTTCTGTTTTTTTGGTGACACCTGGTATTTTACCAACTTTTTCTCAGAGTCTGAAGACAAACAACTAAAGGCAATTTCTTTAGGTCCATATGAAGCCTCTTTTTTCTCAGTCTGGGTGGTAGTCTTTACCTTTTCTTCCTCAGAGTCCTCCTCTTCTTCCTCCCATGGTAAGAGCACTTCCATTTCCCACTCTGAGTCATCTTCCTCTGGATCAGAATCTTCTCCCTCTTTAATTAAGATAACTTCCAAACTATCACTGGTAATCTCAACTCCATGCTTTGTATTTACGACAGTATGATTCTGAAAGGTTGAGTACTGCTCCTCACATAATACTGAGGGCTCTTCTTCCTCCTCCAGCTCTGACGGTTCTTCTTCCTCCTCCAGCCCTGAAGCTCCTTCCCCTTCCTCCTCCTCCAGCTCTGAAGCCCCTTCCTCCTCCTCCTCCAGCTCTGAAGCCCCTTCTTCCTCCTCCTCCTCCAGCCCTGAAGCCCCTTCCTCCTCCTCCTCCTCCTCCAGCTCTGAAGCCCCTTCCTCCTCCTCCTCCTCCAGCTCTGAAGCCCCTTCCTCCCCCTCTAGCTCTGAAGGATCTTCCTCCCCTTCTAGCCCTGAGATATCTGCTCCCTCATCCTCTAGCTCTGAGGCCTCTTCCACCTTGAGAATTTCTTTTTCTTTCCACTCTGAAGATGCTTTCTCCTGAATCTCCAAGTTCTTTACTTCCTCTGGTTCATCAATCTTTACCTCTTTAATAAATAGAAAGCTTAAGCCATCACTGGTTGGTCCTCCAGCTCCACGTTTTGAGTCTATTCGAATTTTATCCTGAAAGTTAAACAGAAGTTGTTTTTAAAACCATGTGTCTTTTAAAGAAAACAAAGCTTTCACTCTCTAAATTTGATGACTGCCATTTTGAAAATACCTAGAAACTTGTTTAAATACCACTTGTTCTTGAAGGCCTAGATCTCCAAACAAGTCATGTTTCCCCCTATTATCATCCTATCATACCTATAATTTCTTTTTTAGTACTTGCAACAAATTTCTGTGGATCATAATGTCTACTACTTTCCTTCTATATCCCCAGCTCTTAGTATGTTGTGCAAGACTGACTCTCAACGACTTGTATTAATGACTCTCTGTTTATTATATGCAGGACTTTATGGCAAAGAGTCTAACTTTAGGCAGAGTACCACAAACAAAACAAAAAACAAAAATCACCTTTACCTGTTCCTATAAGACAAAAGCAAATTTAGTACTTTTAAAAGACCCCACCTGCAGTTCAAACTCTAGCCATCTTACTTAAAAGGAAAGCATATTTTTGGTTAAGGAGTACAGGCTCACCTCAAGACTGTGTCATTAAAATCACAGTAGCAGATGCCACAATTCCTACTGGTGCCTCAATTTTCCCTCTAAAACAGGGTCTGATGATGACACTATGTCAGACTGTTGTGAGGATTAAACAAGGCAATCTAGGTACTGAGCTTAAGACAATGTCTACAATATGAATATTGGCTCTTAATATTTCTTGAAGCCCATTGCTTGCCTCTGAGCTTTCTGCTTGCTACTTTTTCTATTAGGAAAGACTTTTATCTGTTTGTGGCTGGTTACTCACTATTTGTCTTCAACTCTTCCAAGACCTGCCAAGACAGATTAGGTACCTCATCTCTGTAAATCCCCAGGGCAAGACCTAATTTCTGAGATTAAATGCTGATTCTGAAATGACTTGCCATTCCAAGCGTATCTTGGATCTAGATCCTTACTTTGGAATAGTTACACTTCAAAATTTTGGGAGGGCAGAAGAATTAGGTGTTCTTTTGAGAACCTGCCAAAAATACTGACATAATAGAGACCTCTGAAGACATAAATACATAGAAAAATATTCCATTCTCATGGATTGGATGAGTTAAAATTTCCTTATTATGTAAAGTACCCTGCAGATTCAATGCAATTGCTATCAAAAATCCAAAGGCATTTTTTTACATAATTGAAACCATCAATCTTAAAATTTCTATGGAACCAAAGATCCCGAACACTCAAGATCATTTTGAGAAAGAACGAAGCTAAAGCCATCACATTTTGATTTCAACCCATAGTACAAAGCTCTAGTAATCAAAACGGTATGTTATTGGCATAAAAATAGATACACAGGCCAATGTGAACAGAAGAGAGCCGAGAAATAAACCCATGCATATACTGTCAATTAACTTAACAAAAGGGTAAGAATATACAATTGGGAAAGGATAATCTCTTCAGTAAGTGGTACTAAGAATACCAGTCACATGCAAAAGAATGAATCTGGACCACCTTATAACACACAAAAATGAACTAAAAAAAGTTATATGTGAAAGAGGTGTGGTGGGGCGGAGAATATCTCTACAGCATATGAGAGTAATTACCTTTTAATATTCAGATCATGAAAAATATTCAGAAAGTAGGATAACATGCTTTTAGTCAATCAAGTACATGGGAACATAATGTAAGCAAACACCTTTATACATGGAATGGGTAACAATTAGCTACTAACAGTAACAATCTGACAGCCTTTAGTAAAAAGCTGTATTTCCATTTCCCTGATTGCTAATGAAGACCTAGTAGGACTACCTTATACATTAAAGTATGGAACCTAATTATTTACATTTGCTATTTTTTCTATTCCTAATTGCAAGGTGGTTTTCAGTTCAATTCATTCAATTCTTTGTTCTTATTTTTCTTTTAATGTTTTAAAAGCAATTGTTCTATTAACCTGTAGATATTCAACACATGAATTTTTCTTTTGATGTCAGAATATGTAAGATCTCTTATAAAACTTTTAACTCTTACCTCTCCCAAGCTTCCAACATCACTCAAAAAAAAAAAGCTTTAAATCATTTTGTGTCATGCCTTTTTACTTTAAGGAATTAGCTCTTAAAAGTTATTCAATCTCACAGGGAAAACAGTGTAGCACAGAGAAGGCAAATAGTGAATCTGTGGCATCTTACTACTCTGAAGGACAGTGAATGCATTGGGGTATGGGTGGGACTTGATAATATGGGTAAATGTAGTAACCACATTGTTTTTTCATGTGAAACCTTCATAATAGTGTAGTATCAATAATACCTTAATTAAAAAATTTTTTAAAGTGATTCAATCTTCAAATAACTTTATCAACCATTAATTATACTTTATACAGAAGCTCTACTGATTTATATGCTCACCACTTTTTCTTGAATCTCATGTTTTCTTCCTTCTTTCTTTATTTTCCCATTTTGTGGGAGTACATCTTTCAGTATTTCTTTCATAAAAGATTTTTGGCTGGTGAATTTGCTGAGGCTTTCCATGTCTGAAAAGGTCCTGATTTCACCATCACACTTAAAGGCTAATTTTAACTGGCATATAAGTTTAGGTTCAAAACCATTTTCCCTCAGAATGTTGAAGGTATTACTCCATTGCTTGTTAATGTCCAGTGTTGCTGATGAAAAATCTGTCACCAACCTGAGTATGGCTCCTTCATCTTCTCCGGAAGCTTTTAGAATTTTCTCTTTGTTCTTCAAGTTCTGAGAGACTTTTTCCTCTCTCATTTCCTGGACTAGTTCATCTACTCCATTCTCTCCTGTAACTTCTGTACGAATGTTGCACTTCCTATATCTGTCATCTGTATTGCTTATGGGTTCTTCCATACTCCCCGTGACGTCACAGTTTTGTGATTCATTCCAGGCCAATTCCTTACCTTGGTTAGCACTGTACTCTTTAGCTTTGTGTAATTTGCCACTCAGCTCATTTATTTTTTTTCTTTTGAAGGTCAAAATGTCTGTATCCTTAACTACTTTAGACTGTTCTCTTGTTTTCTCTAGCAAGCCTGTTTTTTGCAAAGCTGCATCTTTTATTTGTTGCCACTCTTTTCTGGTACTGGAGTTCTTTGCATTTCTTACCTCAGATACTGTACTTTTTACTTCCAAAATTTCCTTTAGGTCATTTTTAAGAGATTCCCTTATCTCTTCCACCACTAAGTTCACATTTTCCATCAAGACTTTACACTTCTTTGTAATAATAGCTGACATGTCTTTGTATTTTAAATCCAAAATCTGAGCCATTTCCTGGTCAGTTTCTATCAACTGAATTCTTTCCATATGGGTGATACTTTCCTGCTTCTTTGCAAGTCTAGCAATTTTTGATTGTACACTGGACATTCTGGAAATGCTGTTAAGACCGGATTGTTTTATTTTCCTTAATGTAATTTGTTCTTGCAACCACACTAGATTTCTCCAAGCTGAAACAATTTTAAAAAATGTATCTGAAATACAAAAAAGAGATCTTATTTACTTAACAATGATTTATTCTTGATACTCAATAATCAAGGATGTAATGTAATTCAATTATTAAACTGTTATGTATACTCCATAACAATATAAAAGATGGCTAACAAGATGGATACATGCCCACTAAAACAAACAAAAAAATCAGAAATCAAAATTTACACATGATCATTAAGACCCCATTAAAGTAAAGAGTTGAATGCAGTAGGCAAAAGAATAGACAAGAATGATGGAATGATGAAAAAGAACTGTTTTCCATAGTATTAACTTAGCAGTCTATGTTCTCTGTGAGTACTAATTATAAGGAAACATTGTTTAAAAAACGCACTCCATACCAAACTTTAAAAGTCTAAGGTGAAAAACAGAGGAGAAATTCAAGATGGCGGCACGAGAAGTAAGACAGAGAACTCCCAAAACCACAAACAGTACAAAATATAGTTATTTAATATAACTAACCTTAAAACAGCAACAAGAAAGAAGGCTGAACCAGACAGCAAACAGACCTCATGAACAGAGCAGACCTAACGAAACAGGGTAACGTGCCAAAGCCTTAATACGGTGGGACCCAAGCCCTTTCCCCCACCTCAGCTCACCAGCGGGAGGAAGAGAAACGGAGTGGATGACAGTGTGGAAGCCTGGGACTGCTGAACACCTAGCCCTGGAGAGCTGCTTTGTGAGCAGAATCCTATAGGGTCTGGTGCTCTGGACCTTGGGGAGCTCGGACAGGCGGAGTGCTTGAGAAATTAATATTCCGGCCGTTTGTGGACAGGGGGATCCACACCTGGCCGCTGTGGGTCAGAAGAAACGCAGGCAGTCTGAGAGGCTTCCTAGCAGCCAGAGGGCTGCTGAAGGGGCAGGGTTTGCACGGAGCTTGCTGTGCAGGAGAAAGGAGACCTGGACAAGGTTGCCTGGGCGTGCTCTGCCCAGCTGGTTGGGAACTTTGAACAGCTTCAGGTGCTCCATCCCCCTGGCTGCCTACTCAGTTTCAAGGCCCGCCACTGTGACACCCAGCCTGCCTAGCCTTCCTACTGGCCTGCAGGCACCTGCTCGAAAACCTGCAGTCACAGCACAGGCATCAGGCCAGCCAGAGGGAGGCCCCACCTACAACAGCTAGAGACGCAAAGCACAGAGGTTTACACGTGTGTGCTTGGCCCACTGGCTCTGACACTGGAGACAGGCACTGCAGACAGCAATCAGGAAACAGATCTTTCCTCCCCCCCAGGCACCAGCTCAACTCCCCTACAACCCCAAACATCACTCTAGGGGCTGAGCAGCTTCAGAGACTGCAGTTTCTGAACACTAGTGGGCATCACACAGAAATATGAAACGACAAAAGAACATGGTTCAGACCAAAATCTCAAAAACCCCAGAAAGAGGGCCAAATGAAACCGAACTCACCCATCTTCCTGAAAGAGAGTTCAAAAGAAAAATTACAAACATGCTTATGGAGGTACAGAAAGATATTCAAGAACTCAGGAACGAATTGAAGTTGGAGATTCAATCATTAAGAAATTCCATATCTGAAATGAAACATAACAATGGAGGGATTAAAAAGCAGATTAGATGTAGTAGAAGAGACGGTAAATGGAATAGAAATTAGAGAAGAGGAATACAAAGAAGCTGAGGGACAGAGAGAGAGAAGAAAAAAGAATCTCTAAGAATGAAAGAATATTGAGAGAACTGTGTGACCAATCCAAACCCAACAATATTCACATTATAGGGGTACCAGAAGAAAAAGAGAGAAAACGGGATAGAAAGTGTTATTGAGGAGGTAATTGCTGAAAACTTCCACAATCTGGGGAAAGAGACAGTCTCTCAAGCCATGGAGGTGCACAGATCTCCCTTCACAAGAGACCAAAGGAAAACAACATCAAGACATATAATAATTAAAATGGCAAAGATCAAAGATAAAAACAGACTTTTAAAAGCAGAGAGAGAAAAATGATCACATACAAAGGAAAACCCATCAGGCTATCATCAGACTTCACAACAGAAACCTTACAGGCCAGAAGGGAGTGGCAAGATATATTTAATGCAATAAAGCAGTAGGACCTTGAACCAAGAATACTCTACCCATCAGGGTTATCATTTAAATTTGAAGGAGGAATTAAACAATTTTCAGATAAGCAAAAGCTGTGAGAATTTACCTCCCACAAACCACCTCTACAGTGCATTTTCGAGGGACTCCTATAGATGGAAGTATTCCTAAGGCTAAATAGATGTCACCCAAGGGAAGACAAAGAGTACAGAATGATTCATAACATACAAAGAATGGAGGAGGAAGAAAAAGGAGGGGGAAAAAAAAGAACCTTTAGGTTGTGTTTGTAATAGTATACGGAGTAAGTTAAATTAGACTCTTAGATAGTAAGGGAATTACCCTTGAACCTTTGGTAACCGCAAATCTAAAGCCTGCAATGGCAATAAGTACATACCTATCGATAATCACCCTAAATGTAAATGGTCTGAATGACCCAATCAAAAGACATAGAGTTACTGAATGGATAAAAAAACAAGACCCATCTATACGCCTCCTACAAGAGACTCACTTCAGATCCAAAAGACATACACAGACTGAAAGGAAAGGGATGGAAAAAGATATTTCATGCAACTAATAGTGAGAAAAAAGCAGGAGTTGCAGTACTTGTATCAGACAAAATAGACTTCAAAACAAAGAAAGTCAAAATAGACTTCAAAACAAAGACTTCAAAACAAGAGATAAAGAAGGACATTACAGGACATTACAGAATGATAAACGGGTCAGTCTAACAAGAAGATATAACTATTATAAATATCTATGCACCCAACACAGTATCACCTACATATGTGAAACAAATACTAACAGAATTAAAGGGAAAAATAGAATGCAATGCATTCATTTTAGGAGACTTCAACACACCACTCACTCCAAAGGACAGATCAACACCATCCACTACATTAACAAAAAGGACAAAAACCACATGATCATCTCCATAAATGCTGAAAACGTATTTCACAAAATTCAACATTCATTCACTATAAAAACTCTCAACAAAATGGGTATAGAGGGCAGGTACCTCAACATAATAAATACCATATATGACAAACCCACAGCCAACATTATACTTAACAGTGAGAAGCTAAAATCTTTTCCTTTAATATCGGGAATAAGAGAAGGATACCCACTCTCCCCACTTTTATTCAGCATAGTTCTGGAGGTCCTAGCCATGGCAATCAAACAACACAAAGAAATAAAAGGCATCCAGATTGGCAAGGAAGAGCTCAAACTGTCCCTGTTTGCAGATGACATGATATTGTACATAAAAAAAAACTTAAGAATCCACCCCAAAACTATTAGATCTAATATCTGAATTCAGCAAAGTTGTGGAATACAAAATTAATACACAGAAATCTGTCGCATTCCTATACACTAATGATGAACTAGCAGAGAGAGAAATCAGGAAAACAATTCCATTCACAGTTGCGTCAAAAAGAATAAAATAACTAGGAATAAACCTAACCAAGGAAGTGAAAGACCTATACCCTGAAAACTACAAGACACCTTTAAGAGAAATTCAAGAGGACACTAATAAATGAAAATTCACGCCATGCTCTTGGCTAGGAAGAATTAATATTGTCAAAATACCCATCCTGCCTAAAGCAATCTACAGATTCAATGCAATCCCAATCAAAACACCTACAGCATTCTTCAATGAACTACAGTAAATAGTTCTAAAATTCATATGGAACCACAAAAGACCCCGAATAGCCAAAGCTATCCTGAGAAGGAAGAACAAAGCAGGGGGAATTATGCTCCCTGACTTCAATCTCTACTACAAACCTACAGTAATCAAGACAATTTGGTACTGGCACAAGAACAGACCCATAGAGAGCCCAGATATAAACCCAAGCATATATGGTCAATTAATATATGATAAAGGAGCCACGGATATACAATGGGGAAATGACAGCCTCTTCAACAGCTGGTGTTGGCAAAACTGGACAGCTACATGTAAGAGAATGAAACTGGATTATTGTCTAACTCCATATACAAAAGTAAACTCAAAATGGATCAAAGACCTGAATGTAAGTCATGAAACCATAAAACTCTTAGAAAAAAATATAGGCAAAAATCTCTTGGACACAAACATGAGCGACTTCTTCATGAACATATCTCCCTGGGCAAGGGAAACAAAAGCAAAAATGAACAAGTGGGACTATATCAAACTAAAAAGCTTCTGTACAGGAAAGGGCACCATCAGTGGAACAAAAAGATATCCTACAGTATGGGAGAATATATTCATAAATGACATATCCGATAAGGGGTTGACACCCAAATTATATAAAGAGGTCAGGCACCTAAAGAAACAAAAAGCACATAAGCCAATTAAAAAATGGGCAGAGGAGCTGAACAGAAACTTCTCCAAAGAAGAAATTCAGATGGCCAACAGGCACATGAAAAGATGCTCCACATAGTCATCAGAGAAATGCAGATTAAAATCACAATGAGGTATCACCTCACACCAGTGAGTATGGCCAACATCCAAAACACAAACAACAAATGCTGGTGGGAATGAGAATTAGTACAACTATTGTGGAAAGCAGTATGGAGGTTCCTCAAAAAACTCAAAATAGAAATACCATTTGACCCAGGAATCCCACTCCTCGGAATTTACCCTAAGACTGCAGCAGCCCAGTTTGAAAAAGACATATGTACCCCTATGTTTATTGTAGCACTATTTACAATAGCCAGGAAATGGAAGCAACCTAAGTGTCCATCAGTAGATGAATGGATAAAGAAGAGGTGGTACATATACACAATGGAATATTATTCAGCCATAAGAAGAAAACAAATTCTTTCATTTGCAACAACATGGATGGAGCTACAGGGTATTATGCTCAGTGAAATAAGCCAGGCAGAGAAAGACAAGTATCAAATTATTTTACTCATCTGTGGAGTATAAGAACAAAGAAGAAACTGAAGGAACCAAACAGCAGCAGACTCACAGAACCCAAGAATGGACTAACAATTACCAAAAGGAAAGGGACTGGGGAAGATGGGTGGGAAGGGAGGGATAAGGGGGAAAAAGGGCTATTACAATTAGCCCACATAATGTAGCGGGGGGTGGGGGTGAGGGGATATGGGGAAGGCAGTGTAACACAGGAAGACAAGTAGTGATTCTATAACATCTTACTACACTGATGGACAGTGACTTCAATGGGGTATGTTGTGGGGACTTGATAATAGGGATAGTCTAGTAACCATAATGTTGCTCATGTAATTGTATATTAATAATAACAAAATTTTTAAAAATGAAAAAAGAAAGTCTAAGGTGAGTTGCATGGAATCTTACACAAAATGAAGAAACGAAGTCCCCCTTTTGATGGCCGAGATAGTTAACATTAAGACTCTTTCTCAAAAGTGAACCCTTGTACACTTTTGGTAGGAATGAAAATAGGTACAGTCACTATGGAAAGCAGTAGGAAGGTTCCTAAAAATACTAAAAACAGAAATACCATATGATGCCAGTAATCCCACTCCTGGGAATTTAAAGAAAACAGAATTGTAATTCAGAAAGATATGATATGTTCTCCTATGTTGCAACGTTATACAGTAGCCAAGATACGGAAGCTATCCACGTGTCAGTGAATAGATGGAGAAAGACATGGTACATATATACAGTGTAGTATTACTCAGCCATAAAAAGAACAAAATCTCGCCACTTGCAGTAACATGGATGACTTAGAGGGTATTATGTTAAGTGTAATAAGTTAGAGAAAGAGAAATACTATATGATTGTAATTATATATGAAATCTAAAAAACAAACAAAAAAATACTCAAACAGAACGAACTGGTGGCTGCCAGAGGGGAGGTGGGTGGGGAGTGAGTAAAATAGGTGAAGGGGTAAGAAGGTAAAAAATTCCAATTATAAAATGAATTAGTCATAGAAATGAAAGTACAGTGTAGGGAATACAGTAATATTTAACATTCTTGATAAATAATAATAAAATAATATTCTTTAAAAAGTGTAGATGGTAACTACACTTTCTGAAGTGAGCATTTAGTAATGCACATAATTGTCAATTCACTATATTGTATACCTGCAACCAATATTGTACATCAACTGTATTTCAAGTAAAAAGACCTTTTCTCAAACCAGGTGTCAATTCAATTCAGAATATTATTTTCCTAAGTGCAAATGCTAAGACAGATCCTGAGGGGAGCAGAAGAATTAAATCCCATGCCTCCTCCCACCGCATGTAGGCTCTACCTTTGCTTGAGGAGACTCCCTTATTAGGTTGTTCATTTTCTTTTTTTTAATCATTCCACTGTACTTCAACTGCCTGGCCTTGCATGGTGCAAAACAGTCCACTCCCACTCCATCACTTAGTTAACAGGCATGAGCAGTGGTGAAAGCACAATACTCACACTTTAGACAACAGCTGGGGTGCCAGCTCCCGAATCTTTTCATCTGCAAAGCCTAGTAAGTATTAAAGTGTTACCAGCTGAGCTTTACCACTGAGGCAGTAACAACTGTACCTGCTGACTCACCACTGTTGTCAAGACCCAAACTGTTTGAACGCACAGGTGTTAAAGAAAAATTACATACCCCTTAAGGGAATTCATGACTAGAGGGAGGAAGACTACCGTAAATAATCAAACTGGTGGCTACTATAGAGGCATATCAACTGAAGAGAAAGGGGAAATAGAACTTGTGAGAACTGAGAGAACGAGAAAACCTTCCAAGCAGCTAATGGAAGGAGAGTAAGAAACATGTAACATGCTAACAGAACAACTTCCAGGGACTTGAGTCATCTGATCAAAAAAAAAAATCCACGGGATCAAGGTTAATAAAAGATGCCATATACAATGTATCTCCATATATTCTAGTAAAACTTCTGCTGCAGTTATGAACCTCACAAATCCTGAGATTCATTCAAATTTACTGAGCAAGGACTATATGTTACTTACTGTACTAGATAGAAGGAAAAAATGTTGAGCGAAACAGACATGAACCTGCTTCCAAGGGGATTAACATCTAAGGGGAAACAAGTAATGAACTGTAGCTGTGCCATCTTCCAAAGTAAGGGTCAAGGGTCACCAGTGCCTGTATTAGGTGTCATCTGATATATTCAGGGAGATCTAGAAAGGCTTCCCCAGGGAAGTGACCTCAAGTAGGAACTGAGAAATGAGCAGCAGTTATACAAGCAAGAATGGAAGCTAAGTGCATTCCAGGCAGAGGAGAAACACCATGCAAGGCTGGAGCAAGCATCTGGTGAAGGATGATAGAGTGGGGAGGAAATGCAAGGGCTCTGGTGTGTTTGGCTTCCTACTAGAGAAATGGTGCTTGCTATAAACCAACCAAAAAAAAAAAAAAACACAGGTTTTAAAGGAAGAACACAAATTTTGTTTGACATAGCAAGTTTGAGGTTCTCTTCAGATAATTAGAGAATGGGATCAATGGGTCTAGGGCCCAAGCTAGTTTCTGTTCTGCAGATAAACATTTGTGAATCATGTTCAGAGCAGCATTATTCACAACAGCCAAAAGGTGTAAGTAAGCAATCCAACTGGCCTTCAAAGGATGAATGGGTAAACAAAATGTGGTATATGTGTCATATATATATATATATACACACACAAAGCTAAGTAATGGATGATTCAGCCTCAAAAAGGAAGGAAAACCTGACACGTGCTATGACATGGACGAATCTTGCAGACATCGAAGGGGTTCAGAACAAGCCTCCCCAAATGCGCCACTTTGGCATGTGGACTATTTTGAGCTGAAGGCAAATAAGACCCTGTGACTCAAAAGCAACTTTCCCTCAACTACTTAAAAAAATCTGGTTAATAATTCTAGTAACTAGAAAAATCTAAATTGGGATCTTTCCCCAAATAAGGATTACTAGCAGGGATCAAGTTCATCTGAGTGACCAATCTGCCTGGTGGGGAAAACATTTAATTACCAAGCATCTGCTCTTCATTGCCCTGTGAATTGCCCCCCTCCCCTTTGAAGCCCCAGGCTTCTATCCCTTTCCTTAGCTCAGGATGGCCTGTATACCTCGTTTTACCTTTCTGTCTTTGTACTTCTCACTATGTGAGGTTCCTGCATGTACAAAATTAAATCTGATTTTCTCCCGTTGTTCTGTCTCCTGTGAATTTGATTCTTAGACCAGCAAGAACAACACTGAAGGTCAGAGGGAAAACGTTCCTCCCCAAAATTCTGCTAAGTGAAGTAGGCCAGTGAAAAAAGGACAGGTACTATCTGATTCCCCTCGTGTGAGGTACCCAAGAGTCAGATTCACAAGGAAAGCAGAATGATGCCATTAGGGACTTGGAGGAGGGGGACATAGGGAGAAAGTGTTTAAGGGGTAGAACTCTGGAAAAAAGAAAAAAAGCTTTGGAGATTGACAGCAGTGATGGCTGTATAACAATGTGAATATACCTAACGCCACTGAAGTGTACACCTACAAACAGTTACGTAAGTTTTATGCAATTTATATTTTACCACACACAAAAACATCGAGTTTAAAAACAAGCAGTTTCTAAAGATAATCCACTACATTAGGCACTTCAACAAAAACCATAATAATTGCAAAACAAAATCTTACATTTAGCATTCATTTTTGATAAAATAACCCAAATGATGAGAGGCAGAAGAGGAAAGGAAAAAAATGTCTACTAAAGATCTTAAATCAGAGAAAAGGTCAGAAGAGGAAGCACAAACATGGCTACTAATCAAAGTGATCGGTATGGGCTACACGTTTCATCCCTCTTAATGAAATAAACTAAAAAGTCCAGCTCCAGGAGTTGCTAATCAAGAAGACCTTGAGGAAGGTACTGGAGAAGAGTCTACTCTGCAGGGCCTTCTCCAGGGCTTTTCAGTGTGGCTGTGACACAGGTTACAGGAGCCTGGTCTGCTTTTAGGAACTGGGGAACTGTGTGCCCCTTCTTGGGATCACGGTTGGCATAAAACAATTATAGAAGAGCAGGTAATTTTTCATGTGGCCTGAATGTTCCATGACATTAAGAAATATAAATTTCATTCACTGCGATAATATTGTGGTTACTTAAGAAAACAAGCACCCTTATTTCTTAAATAAATAGATACCGAAGTTTTTAAGGGTCAAGTGCCAGGTCTGGAATTTACTTCACAAATACTACAGCAAGAGAAGGAAGGAACAGATGAGGAAAATGGGGGTGCTGCTTGTCCTCCCATCTGGGTGAGGGGCGTGAGAGTTTATTCTTTCATCTTTATTAAGACTTTGTCTTACGTCTAAGGGCTCTTAGCATTTTAAAAATGTATAGTCTTTAAGGAAACCCAGAGCTCTTCCAACTGAAACACAGACTGCTCTGTATGTCCTACAAAAGGTATTAGAGCAAAATGCCACAGAAAACTGAGAGTAAAATTATACAGATGCAGACAAAGCTTCAGCACAAAGAAGGCAATACTGACCCCAAAAAGTACAATTCAGGTCAAAAGTATGAAATGAAGCAAAGATAATTTCTCAGTTGTGGTAATCCACAAACACAAAAATATCCTTGTGCCCCAACAATGTGGCTAAATGGTAACCGAGAAAGAAAAGACAAAAGGTTGAGATACAAGTAGAAATCTAAGAAAAGTATTGCAGGGGCCACAGGCAGGCGGCCCCAAGAGGCGCCATCTGGCACGCAGATTAGGTTGAGGTGAAAGCTACCGAGGCCCAAGGCCTCTGAAAGAAACTTCCACCTGCCCCCGAACTGCCTGAAAGAATCCCGACAGAGGTCCTGCTCCAGGAGAGCTGCTATCACCACAGGTACCTACAGGACAGGACCTACTGAGACAGGGACGGTGGGTGTGCTCGGAGAAGGGCGAGGGCCTCTGGAAAAAGGCAGGACATTTGCAGTCAGAGCAATGTAACTACACACAAGGAAACCCCCTACCAAAACTCTGTTAAACATTCAGCTCTAGAGTCATTCTTGAGTGAGATCAGTTAATATTCCCAGATAAAGAAGACTAGCACATGTTTATTTTATGCTAATCATTTATAATCATGTGTAGGATTCACTTTAACATGCTAAAAGGCCCAGGCCTGTGTGCTGTCTTTCCTCCAGATCTGAGGTGATTTTGCAAACAGGGCAAACTACTGTAGCATGCAAGCCCAGCCATAACACAGTAAAAGGCAAGAAGGATTCCACCTTAGAGATAAGACTGCATTTTAATACCCAAGAAGTTAAGACGTTAGATATTCTTAACTTAATCTTTAGCAAACAGTACCTCAGCCCACCTTGGGGGCTGAGCAGGTGGCCTTGTTTCATATGCCCCCAGACCAAGATGCTGGTATCTCAGGGAGAAATCATCAGAGCAGGAAGTTACCTGGGTTAATTCTAAATATTCATGGACAACTTAATAAGTCCACACCCCTAAGCTTTTTTACATGTTCTTGAAAAATCCCCAACTGCCTATAAAACCCCCTAGACAATGCAACGCTACGGACTGTCTTGTGCCCTCCTGGCATGAGCCGGGAGCTCTGTCCTTTCACTTTATCTCTAAATAAAAGCCTGTGCCTTGCTCTCCTACCTTGAGTGTTTATGAAGGTCATTCTTCGGCTTCGTGAACAAGAACCCCGGCATCACTAAGTACGGGGCACAGGGAGGAATTTAGCAGTCTGTTAAAATTCCTTTGTCCCCATGTTTCTGTGTGGCCCAGTAAAAATTTGTTTACCAAAAATTTAGTCTTTTATATTCCTATGAATTGTTTTCCTTCCCTTTTACGCTGCAGACCCCTAACTCCCCCTTAGTTCAGGATGAACATATATGTTTCATTGTCCCTGTCTTCGTCTGGGTGTATTCTCCATACATACTAATTAAATTTGATTTCTCTGTTAATCTGTCTCTTGTCAATTTCTTAAACCGGCTAGAATCTTAGAGAGCAGAGGAAATTCCCTCCCCAACAGTATGAAGAATAAAATCGAATGCGAAGTTAAGAATTTTCCTTAAAAAGAAAAATATACTATGAAAAATTAAGCATGAGGATCCAGTATGAGAATTTTAGAATATGATCTGCAAATGTGTGGTAATAAAGAGAAAAGCTAAATGAAATAAATGATGTCCTAGCAAAACTTTTAAGTAATCAATAAGTTCAACATTTTAAAAGGTCCCATCCAGAGGTTTCCATCGAACTGTATAGAACAATTTTCAGTAAGTATTCTAACGGCAAAAAAGCTAAAACAGGCAAGTAGTTCACAGAAGAGGGAATAATAATTATTTTCAAACCACCACAAACATTAGTTTATGTTAAAAGTTTACATAAATTGATAAGCTAAAATAAACCAAAAACAGAGATGCAAAGCAATATAAACATGAGAAGTTGCCCAATCCTTTAAGTTGGGGATAATTGAAAAAAAAAATCACTTTTACCTACTGGGTGGGCATAATTATAACTTTCCAGGAAATTGGGAAAAGCCTACTAAAGTCAGAGACAATATATATACTCTCCGCTTGAGAATCTACACGGGTATAAACCCCATGTACTTACTAAGAACACATGACAAAAGGTTTAGTACAGAGCTTTTTTTTTGCGACAAAAACCCAGAAAATAACGCCTTCAACAGGAAAAAAATTGAACCAATGAAGGGCTATGCACACCATAGATTGTAAGCAGCTACTAGGGAACATCAGAGACATTGGGTAGGAATGTCCTTGATACAATAATGGAAAAAAAAAATCTGCAGAAAATGTATATAGTACAATCTCATTTTTGTAAACATACACACAAAACCACAGAAATAAGAATGACCAGTAAACATACGGAAATGTTTAATTTTGTGAGTCAGGGGAACGCAAACCAAAACAGATTCCAGTGTTTAAAAAACCTGATTACAACCAGTGCTGGGGCACACACTTTGCCCTCTCTGCATTGAAAGGGGCGCTGGGAATTGTTAGAACCTTTTGGGTAATTAACATGTGAAAAGTATAATACCATTTAAAAAATGTTTATGTTTTCCTTTATTGTCTTTCCTCCCCTGCACTTGTAAAAACCCCGGGCACTTGTACGTAGTGAAGAGATGCCATCCAAACTCGGGGTGGCCGGAGAAGGGCGTGGAGAATATGAATTGCTTCTTTTCTAGCTTCAAGAAGTCCACAATACCGCCAGCAAATTCAGAGCAACACACACCAAAAACAGGCTGCTTATTTTGAAAAGTTAATTCCCTACATAGGAAATGTAGATGATATACATATGAAAAGATGGTGGTCACATACCAAGGAAATGCAAATTAAGCAAGCTTTTCTCCATCCCTCGAAATTAAAGAGAAACTTATTTACCCTCCCTCCCCGACCCAGTGCCTCCGGCGTGCCAACTGCTGAATGTTTCTCGCCCTTCCAAACACTTCCTGTCTCCAAAGTTCGCCCTCCCGTTGTATACAATTAAAGTTCCTTAAAACATAAATCAGAAATCACCACTACACTGATTTGAAAGCTTAAGTCTTCCTATGCTAAAGCCGTTTTGAAGGCTTTCAAGCAGGACCTGAAAGTTGCTAAATTTGCTCCAGCCTGTGTTTAAATCTTGCTTTCCACCTTGATTAGGGATTCTGAACCCAGAGTAGATAGAATTTCAGAGGGTCTTGTATATTGGAAGGGAAAGAGAGCAGGTTAAAGATCTCCACCCTACATTGTCTGCTCCCAAGACTTCCTCCTCATCAGTCCAAAGGTTCAAGTCCCCATATTCATCCGTGTGTATGTTCCGGCGCATGCGCACTCACACTCGCTCTCCACTTGTCCAGCGAAGTAGCCGCCCGACTACCGAGTCTTAGCTGCACCCAGTGAGGATCGTTCGCCTGAAGATGAGTTCTCTGCAGAGCAGAACTTGGTGCCTCAATGCCTAGAGTTCAAGCAAAGTCCAGTATACACACGACTGTTTAATGTTTACATGTAGACACATAAAAGTACCCCATTTTATACGCAGAAAATAAAGTGTTTGCTTACACTTATGTAACCATGAGGGTAAGTATGAAAAGACACACTTTCAAGTATTAACGGAGTGTGGGAGTGGACGTGAGCAGGGGGCTGAAGGGAAGGATCTTGAACCACACGCGTCAAAGGGACAGGGGAGAAGGTGGTTTTTTCTATGTGCTAGTTGGGGTACATATTCTACAACATTTTGGCAGTGAATAGATACTGCTTTTTTCATTTGAAGAATGACATCAATCTTTCTAACAATGCAGGGAAATTTACTACTTCCAAATCAGTAGTATCCCAGTCAGATAAAGAAATACTGAGACAAGGGACCGTGGGTGTAGTCAGAGCAGGGGGAGGGCCTCCGGAAAAAGCAAGGCAGGATATTTGCAGTCAGAGCAATGTAACTACATGCAAGGAAACCCCCTACCAAAACTCTGTGTTAAACATTCAGCTCTAGAGTCATTCTTCAGTGAGATCAGTTTATACCCCAGATAAAAAAGACTAGCACATGTTTATATTACGCTAATTATTTATAATCATGTGTAAGATTCACTTTAACATGCTAAAAGCCCAGGCCTATGTGCTGTCTTTCCTCCTTCAGATCTGATGAAGTGATTTTGCAAACTGGGCAAACTAATTTAGCCTGCAGTCCCAGCCATGACACAGTAAAAGGCAAGAACGATTCCACCTTAAAGATAAGATTGCACTTAACTTACTCTTTAGCAACCAATATCTCAGTCCACCTTGGGGTCTGAGCAGGTGGCCTTGTTTCAAATGCCCCAGACCAAGATGCTGGTATCTCACGGAGAAATCAACAGAGCAAGAAGTTAACTTGTATCAAGTTACTTGTAAATATCCTAGGACCACTTAATAAGTCCACACCCCTAAGCTTTTTTTAATGTTCTCAAAAAAATCCTCATCTGCCTATAAAACCCCTAGACAATGCACGACCCCGGACTCTCTTGTCCCCTCCTGGCGTGAGCCGGGAGCTCTGTCCTCTCACTTTCTCTCTAAATAAAAGCCTGTCCCTTGCTCTCCTACCTTGAGTGTGGAGCTCATTCTTTGGCTTCGTGAACAAGAACCCCGGCATCAATACTATTGAGAAGTAATTTGGGAAATGGTAAAGGAAATGGAAATACAATCAAAGTGCAGGTCAGCTTGGATCCAAAGCTCTCATTCCGCGGCTCCCAAAAGCCACCATGTATAAATGCTCACCTCCCCCACCCTTTTCTTAAAGCTCTACTTAGTTACTTCCTCGTCTGACTTCATTTTTTCCGCATGGCACTGTTATTTTAACATCCCCCACTTCTGAGGTAGGGGACCTTAAGGAAGTGCCTTTCTCACTGCCCGTGAGGAACAAAGCGGGTCGTAAAGCCAGAGGGACCCGAAGCGGCGCCCCCCCCGCACCCCATACTCCCGCCAGCCTCACCTAGAGGAGGTCCCGACCTCCAAACGCAGACGAGCCCAGCGAGGAGGAAGGACCGACCGGTCGCCTTTGGCTGGCTCCTCCCCTTCTCTTGTAGACTTTTAAAGTTTCTAGACCCAATCACCTGCCTGGCTACACCCAGACCAGACCCGCGCCTCGGGCGGCCCCACCCCTAACCCCACCCAACAGGTCGGACTCCGGGCTCCCATCTCAGAAGCCACCACTGATTGCCTGTTGTTCAAGCGGTAGTCCCAGGGGCCATGCTTGATTCCTTTTCTTCAATCCCCATCTTTAATCATTCCTAAGCCCTTGAATTTGTCCCCTTCTCTCTCTTCTCCACCGCTCCAGCCCAGTCTGAGACCCATCACCTCTCACTGGTCTCCTGGCCTGCCCTCTGACCCCTCTGCAGTCCTCCCCACTAACCCCTTTTTGTGGTTTCCCATTTCAGTTAAAATTCTAAGTCCTCATCCCTTTCTGACACCCCTTTAACACTGTCTTAGTACTACTCCCCATAACAGAAAAGCCTCCTTTCTGCTCCTCAGAAAATACTGAAATTCCTGCCTCAGGGCCTTTACACTAGCTGTTTGCTCTGAAAGTGACTTTCCCCAGTTCTTTCATGACAGACTTTTCTCATTCGGTTAAAAAAAAAAGTGCAGATCTAACTGGCTTTATTAAGAGACTCATGACTTTGGCAGCAACCCATTTAGCAAGTAGGAAATGGAACATTTTTATAGGAAGGAGGATGGGGCAAAATGTTATTAGCAGAGGAAAAGAAGGGATTATTTCACTTTCTTGTATGGGTTTTCTTATGGGGAAAAGTAGGGAATCTTATTGGACCCGACATATATTTCTTATTTGCTTGTACCTTCACTGGGCTCTTCCTTCATAGTAAGCTTACGTGCTGCGAGACCTTATAAGGATCATTAACCTTGCCTTGTCCTTTGCCTGTCCCCTGAAGCTGATCACAGGACCAGAGGGCATGTTGGTTGATAACATCTCTGTTGCAGAGCTGATACCAGACATGGAGTCAACATGAGCCAAGCCAAACCCCCTTAGGTGGTGGCAGGAAGATGGGATTGGCCTGTAAATCCTAGAAGTTTCAAGCTCTCTCCAGTCTCTGCCCTAACCCCCACATTCCTTTGCCATAGTTTATAACCCATCCCTTGGCTAATCGGGCAAGGCAGATTTGGGGACTGTCCCTGCCTCTTGTAGGGAGGCCCTTCTGATCATAAAGCTTTCTCAGCTTCCAACCAAGTGACTCAGAGATTGGCCTACTGTGCATGGGGCACAAGAATCTAGATTTGGGGTTCAGTAACATCATCACACAGATTACCTAACCTTTTGGCAGGTGGAGAGGGCAGATTACCTCGTTGGTGCTGCCCCAAAATTCTTGATTGACTGCTAAAGGATCTCATTCCTGGTATAGGTTGGAACTGTAATTAAGTCTTGGTTTGGGGGGCAAATGACTCCATTTGGGCTTTTTTCCTTTTTTTTTTAACTATCCTCAGGGAGGAGGTTAAATGTTAAGTTCTCTAAGAGGCCTCCCAGACCTCCTTTCTAAAAGGAGCCACACACCCCATCCCACTACTCTATCACATCGCCCATTTGGTTCCCAGCAGTCAGAATCTGAACCGATGCATTCAATTCAATTGTTTCCTTACTATGTCTTTCTCGCCCTTCCCCATTAGACTATAGAACATTAGCCCATAAGGGCAAGAATCTTAGTTGTTCACCGATTTATCTACTGCACCCAGACTTCTCAGATGTACCAGGCGCTCATGTTGTATGGAGGGAGTGAGTGAGCACACTCCTCGCGCTAATGCAGACTCTGCTGGTACTCACTATACTTCCTCCAGATTTAAGGATAAGCCAAGTATGGGAGAATATTTTTGTAAATGACATATCCGACAAGGGGTTAACATCCAAAATATATAAAGACCTCACATGCCTCAACACTCAAAAAGCAAATAGCCTGATAAAACAAATGGGTGGATTTCCTCATTTGTGGAGTATAACAACCAAGCAAAACTGAAGGAACAAAATAGTTGCAGACACAGAGACTCCAAAAAATGGGTGGAGGATCTGAACAAACAATTCTCCAAAAAAAGAAATTCACATGGCCAGAGGCACATGAAAAGATGCTCCACGTCATTAATCATCAGGGAAATGAAACTTAAAACCACAATGAGATATCACCTCACATCAGTGAGGATGGCCAACATCCAAAAGATAAGGAACAACAAATGCTGGCGAGGATACAGAGAAAGGGGAACCCTCCTCCACTGTTGGTAGGAATGTAAATTAGTTCAACCATTGTGGAAAGCAATATGGAGGTTCCTCAAAAAACTCAAAATAGAAATACAATTTGACTCAGGAATTCCACTCCTAGGAATTTACCCAAGGAAAGGAGATCTCAGATTCAAAAAGATATATGTACCTCCATGTTTATCACAGCACTATTTACAATAGCCAAGAAATGGAAGCAACCTAAGTGTCCATCAGTAGATGAATGGATAAAGAAGAGGTGGTATATATACACAATGGAATATTATTCAGTCATAAGAAGAAAACAAATCCTACCGTTTGCAATAACATGGATGGAGCTAGAGGGTATTATGCTCAGTGAAATAAGGCAGGTGGAGAAAGACAAGTACCAAGGAACAAAACAGCAGCAGGCTCACAGACTCCAAGGGACTAACGGTTACCAAAGGGGAGCGGTGGGGGAGGGTGGGTGGGGAGGGAGGGAGAAGGGGACTGAGGGTATTATGATTGACACACATGGTGTGTGGGGGGTCACAGGGAAGGCAGTGTAGCACAGAGAAGACAAGTCATGACTCTATAGCATCTTACTATACTGATGGACAGTGACTGCAATGGGGTGTTGTTTGAGGACTTGATAATATGGGTGAATGTAATAACCACAATGTTGGTCATGTGAAACCTTTATGAGATTGCATACAATGATACCTTAATAAAAAGAAAGAAAGAAAGAAAGAGCGAGAAAGAGAGAAAGAAAGAGAGGAAGAAAGGAAGAAAGGAAGAAAGGAAAGAAAGAAGGAAAGGAAAGAAAGAGAGAGAGAAAGAGAGAGAGAAAGAAAGAGAGAAAGAGAAAAAGAAAAGAAAGAAAGGAAGGAAGGAAGGGGAAGGGGAAGGGGAAGGGGGAGGGGAAAGAAAAGAAGAAAGAAAGAAAAGAAGAGTAGGCCAGACAGCCCAGGAAGCTGTTCTGGGATGGGGGTTCCAGGTGGTTGGACTCCCCAGGCCTGACTTATAAAGCTGAGATGAAGGTTGACAGGATCAAGGTTACACAGCCAAGAAACAGCAAAGCCTCACTATCTGGTAGGCTTTCAGTTAGTATATGTAGAGTAAGCGACGAGTACTTGGTGCTTTCTTTAATTATATATATATATATATTTTTTATTATCAAATGTACATCACAGTGGTTCAAAAGTCCTCCTCAGCCTCCCCCTGCCTCCACCTTCCACCCTCCCCTTCGGTAAGCAGTAGACGCTTCTCAGTGTCTGTGAGTCTAAGGCTGTTTTGTCCCTTCTGTTTTGCTGTTTTTATATTCCACAAATAATTGAAATCATATGGTATTTGTCTTTCTCCGCCTGGCTTATTTCACTGAGCATAATACCCTCTAGATCCATCCATGTTGCTGCAAATGGCAGGATTTCTTTTCTTTTTATGGCTGAATAATATTCCATTGCATATATATACCTTCTTTATTCATTCATCTACTGATGGACACGAGTAGTCTTTTTAAAAATTACTTTACATCTATGTCTCTGGCATTTAATGATTAATAAATAATGAGGTGATTTATCAATAAAATAGTTATAGGCTGAGTTTGTTCTCCTCGGTCCTGGTCCCCGCCACAAAAAAGAATTGAAAGGCAGAGACACAATCACAAAGCAGAGGGTAAGTTTTATTTGAATACACTCTTAGGGAGGAGTGGACCAGCGTCAAGGTGAACAAAGGCTCCGAACCTTTTGGGGAGGTCATGTATCACGACCTGGATGGCAGGCACTTCTTTGATTGACAGGGTGAGGTCATTTGATTGAAATTTCTAGTCATACCCCCATTTCTCTTGGTGTGCATGTCTTTTCCCAAAATGCACACAGAGAAGACCACGGGTGGGGAGCAAAACCACAATTTTATTTTAATGATATGAGGTGTGGTTTGGGCAGTTCTTAGTTTTGTTCAGTTGCGCGGGTGTTGGGGCCTGGCTGGGCCGGGCTTGGCTTGCTCCCCACAGGCAAGACTTAATCTCCCTGCAAAGCCTTTGTCGTCTTCTCCTGGGACCCCCTACCTGGGCAGAGTGTGGGCAGTTTTCCCCTTGAAACTTATCTTCCCTTTCCCACTGCTCATGTCTAATCTTTATACCTAACAAAATCAATTAAATGAGAAAAAAAATTAAAATCAAATGGCAGATAAAGTGGCAGAAAAATAATCCGACTTGAATGTGAGTTACAGTTTAGAAACAGCTGTGTTACATGCCGGAGCAGCACGACAAATGACAGGGTAGTGAGGCAGTCAGCAAAACCAAGGGACTCGTTTCTTTAACAAATAAATATCAAGGGGAAGGAAAGGCAGGAAACGGGACAACCAAAGATTACATTTCAATCTTTTAACCACTGGATAGACTAAAATATATCATTTATAATAATCAAATGCAGCACGTATGCAGACAGAATCCTGACTCAAACACAGAAGAGTACCTGTAAGTCCAGGGAGAGGAAATCCCAGGGCAAAATACCTCTAAAAATCAAAATCAGTCAAAAGGAGAAATAAAGTTCAAAACCCGTTTATGACTTACAAACTACAGCGAGGGCTGTGCTCCTCTGCTCCAGAAGAAGCAAGCAAGCAAGCCAGCCCCTCCCTTTAAACTCTCAGGTTCAGACACGCCCTCGGTTGCCCAGGTAATTACCCATTGACATGAAGATGAACTTCTCTCCACCCCTGAGGATATGCAAATACACTAAAGCCAGGCGAGATACTCTGGAAATGTTATAATTTTACCCACAGTACCTAAAACAGGAGACACAAAGGAAAATCCGAACTCTGACCGGATACTGGATGATATTATGATTATCCTCCGTTTGTTTTAAGTGTGACAAGGTGTAGGCACCAAGGGGAGGCAACCCTAAGATGTGCCATTGCGACAAACAGATTATTTTAGCTGAAAACCATCAAGGTCCAAAAGACTCAGGAAGATACTTTTACCGCCTTTCCAAACTGCAGAAAATAATTTAGCTGGAGAAACCACCGCAGGAGGAGAGCTATCACCATACATAACTCCAGAACAATGTAAACTAGGGGTGGTAGACAGGGAGGGATGTGGCTAAGTCTGTTAAAATTTCTCTATGGGCCCCACTGTTTACTTGTGGCCTATCAAGTATTTTGTTTACCAAAACTTTACTCTTCTCATATTTCCCTGAGTTGCCTCCCTTTTCCTCTGAAGTCGTGGATCCTACCCCCTTCTCCTTGGTTCAGGATGACACATCTACCTCATTCTGCCCAACTGCTTTTGGAATCCATATCTATGTCTTCCCCTGACATACATCTTAAACTTTGTTTTTCTCTCCTGTTAATCTTTCTCATGCCAATTTGATTCCTAAACATGTTAGAAGAGCCTTGAGTGGTAGAGGACATTTCGTCTTCCAGCAAAGGGTACTGGGGTTACATTTTTAAAAGAGTAAGACCTCCCAGCATGTTGTGCACCAGATTTTTTGTTTGTTTTTACTAAGGTATCACTGATACAATTTTATGATGGATTCACATGAGCAACATTGTGGTTTCAACATTCACCTATATTATCAAGTCCCTCACCACCCAGCCCCATAGCAGTAACTGTCCATCAGCGTAGTAAGATGCTACAGAGTCACTACTTGTCTTCTCTGTGCTATACTGCCTTCCCTGTGGTCCCGCCCATGTTATGTGTGCTAATCATAATGCCCTTAATCCCCTTCTCCCCCCTCCCCACACACTCTCCCCACCCCCTTCCCTTTGGTAACTGCTAGTCCCTTTTTGAAGTCTCTGAATCTGCTGCTGTTTTGTTCCCCTAGTTTTGCTTCATTGTTATACTCCACAAATGAGTGAAATTATTTGGTACTTGTCTTTCTCTCCCTGGCTTATTTCACTGAGCATAATACCCTCTAGCTCCATCCATGTTGTTGCAAATGGTGGGATTTATTTTCTTCTTTTGGCTGAATAATATTCCATCGTGTATATGTACCACCTCTTCTTTATCCATTCATCTACTGATGGACACTTAGGTTGCTCCCATTTCTTGGCTATTGTAAATAGTGCTGCAATAAACATAGGGGTGCATATGTCTTTTTCAAACTGGGCTCCTGCATTCTTGCGGTAAATTCCTAGGAGTGAAATTCCTGGGTCAAATGGTATTTCTACTTTTAGTTTTTTGAGGAACCTCCATACTGCTTTCCACAATGATTGAACTAATTTACATTCCCACCAGCAGTGTACGAGGGTTCCCCTTTCTCCACATCCTCACCAACATTTGTTGTTGTTTGTGTTTTGGATGTTGGCCATCCTCACTGGTGTGAGGTGATATCTCCTTGTGGTTTTAATTTTCATTTCCCTGATAATTAGTGATGTGCAGCATCTTTTCATGTGCCTATTGGCCATATGAGTTTCTTTTTTTGGAGAAGTGTCAGTTCAGATCCTCCGCCCATTTTTTAATCAGGCTATTTGCTTTTTGGGTGTTGAGGTGTGTGAGTTCTTTATATATTTTGGATATTAACCCCTTGTCGGATATGTCATTTATGAATATATTCTCCCATGCTGCAGGATGCTTATTTGTTCTGCTGATGGCGTCCTTTGTTGTACAGAAGCTTTTTAGTTTGGTGTTATCCCATTTGTTCATTTTAGCTTTTGTTTCCCTTGCCTGAGGAGATGTGTTCAGGAAAAACTTGCTGGTGTTTATATTCAAGAGATTTTGTTATGCACCAGTTTTTTGAATGAAAAGATTGGAGCCTTAGGCTCGGTGTTTAATGGGCTGATCAAGGCCTACTTAGTGTAAGAAATTGGAGCTGACTGACGGTTCCCCTACAACAGAAGGCTTCCAGCTGGAGCTTGCTGCCTCTCGGGTCCTCAGAGGCTTTCCAGAAGGCCTTCCAGAAGGTCTGAATAGTTGGATGGGTTTTTTTTTAATGGTTATGTAAATTTTATTTATTCTGTCCACTATTAACTAATATTTGAGAAAATTTGCCATATATATGGAAGTTAATCTAAGAAGATTTACTTTACATTTTGTTTTACCTTTCAACATATCTCATTAAGAGAGATAGTCAAAATAATTATGGACGCAAGTATAATGTTAAAATTTTGTAAATGCTTAGTGTTAAGATGCCTAAATTCAGTTTTTGTTTTTTTTTGTGTGAAGTTCCTTGGCTGTAAGAAAGAACACTTGGTTCACTCCACTGATAGGAATATCTCTTAATGCTGGGGTGGCTTCTTGGTGTTTCTCCTGGGATTGTATGAATGCCCTTGAGTGAAGGGCTACTCAACACGGTCATTCCAAAAAAGGGTGCACAGCAGATTACTATAGTTACAAGGAGGAAGACAGGAAATGCAACTGCCCGATATTTTTGAGGCCAATAGGTTAAGCCTTAGAAGTTTAGCCAAGATTCAGGGATAAAAGCCCACATGAGATATTGTATGAAGTCAGATTGGGAAGCAAAGGAAAGAACAGAGGATATATGAATTGCTCTTCCTCGCTATGCAAAAGGTGAATTTTCCACTTCCTCTGGGGATTTGGGCCGTCTCACTGCTGAGTCCTCAGCGCACGTGCCCACCAGAGAGCTGCAGGTGGGCAAGAGGGAAAACCGAGGGAAAGGCCACGGCGCCACAGCCCCTCAACCCACAATTTCTGGCGCCTGAGTAGATGTAAGGGACTCAGTTTCCACATGTATCAGCTCTAAAACTGATCTGCCTGAGAAGGCACCTGAGGCATGACTGAAAGGGGGGTTCTTCAGCTACTGGATTCACTCATTCAAGAAGGGAGGACACGAGATCTCCAGCGGCGAAGTTGGTTGTCTGAAAGACAGAATGGCGTCTCTAAAGGAGAGAGCAGCAGTGGCAGCAAGGGGGAAGCTGCTTATAAAGGAATTTGAGCGGGAAGTTGGTCCCGTGACTTCTATGCATTACAAGGTTCAGGAAGAGGGGTGCTGATTGGATGGTTTAAAACAAGTATGTCTTGTACAGTTTCTATAGGTTGAGCTCAGTTGGCGCAGAGTTGCCCACTGATGTAATCTAGAAGGTATGTAGGTTAAGGGAAGTAGGTACCTTTTATGGTAAGGGCAGGTTACCTTTGCCCTTTACGGTCAGGTGGCTGGCCGTTGCTAGGGAAACTATCTAGGATTAGGGTCACTTGAACAATGGGTGGGTTTTCCAGTAACTAGAACACAGTTTTCTTAGAACTAGGTTGGGGGTGAGGCCTTGGGGGGATTCAAGGCTGGGGTGTAGCTGCTGCAGGTGATACAAAGGGGTGGGGTGCTTGCTATGCCCAGAGGCAGTTCTGGGTTCTAACAATGGCAATTCTACTTTCTTACCTTCCCAGGTATCTTTCTCAATCTTTCTTTCCCCACTTTACAAAATGATTACTGGACTCACTGTGAGGGCATTCCCCACTTCCCTATAAAAGTCTGATTGACAGTACCTGCTTCTGAGTAGGAATCCTCATGCCGTGAGGCTTCCATGAAAAATACTGAAAGGAGAAGCACTTCATTTCATCCAGGCAACAAGCCTTTCTACCCACCCGTCCATCCACCAACCCACCTACCCTCTCTCCCACTCATCTACCCATCTACCCTCCCACTCATCCATCCACCCACCCTCCTACCTATCCACCCACCCACCTATCTATCCACCCTCCCATCCACCCATCCACCCATCCACCTATCCACCCACCCATCCACCCATCACCCTCCCACCCATCCATCCACCCATCCATGTATGCATGCATCCATCCATTCCTTCATCTAGCCAGCCACCCTTTCCTCTCTCCCATCACCCCTCCCTCTCTCCCTTCCTCCCTCCCTTTCTCCTTCCCTGTCTCTGTTGGCTTGACAATCAAAAGTGAGACAGATCCAGGATGTACTTTAACACCATGATGTGAAACAAAATATGTCGTCCATTTTGTCCTGACAGAAAGTATGATTTGTCTGATAGGGCTGGCTTTGCCAATTGGTTTATACAGAGAACACTTTCCATAAAGTGGATGAGCTAAATCTGTTTTTGACAAAAAAAATATACTTAAGGTGTGTTCACAACATGAAAAACACTAGAAGATATATCCTTTGAAACTATCTAAACTTACGATTTAAAAAAACTTTAGATGTCAACCTAAAAATGTGTTTTGTGAGGAATATGAGCACAAATATTTGAAAGCCACTGTCCCCTAGGCCCCTACATGGTCCAGAATCATCCTAAGGAACCACATGGGAAGTAGAGATTCAAGCAGACAGGCTGAGTCTTGAAGGGTGCTCAGTGCCTGATGCTGAGTCTATCTTTGAGTCCACGCAGCTCTTCTGACTTGTCTGGCTTGTCAGAATAAAGGATTTCGCCTGGTTCCAGTTTGATTATGAAGTTGACACCCCTGCCAGCTGTCAGGACATCCTAAGCCCCAAAAGAGGAGGCATTCCTAGACTTGTAGCAGCAGAATACTGAAGAAAACCTACCATGTGCCATGCCCTATTGTTTCAAAGTTCTGCTTTGATGACACCTCCTCTGAGAAACCTCATTTGACTCTGTAGCCAGAATTAGGAAGTCTCTGGCATCCCAGCATCCTGGGACCTCTGCTATGAAGGCACTCGTCACTTGCATAGTCACTGCTTTCTTGGAACGCATTAATGTCCACTCACGAGGGAGCTGGCTTCAGATTCAGGCTGTCGGAGTGAGACCACTACTTTACCAGTTGTGTGACTTTGAGTAACTTAGTTAACCTCTCTGAGCTCCATTTAAAAAATCTACAAAGTGGGCACAATAGTAACCTAGTTCATAGCTGTTGGAGACTTGAATTAACTCAGTGAAAGTGTCTTTCAGAGTTCTTAAAGCTTCATAATACATGCACACAGCAACAAGTTTGTTACATACAAGGAAGTACAGAGAAGCAAAGATCACCTCCCATACTTTGATGTACATTCTTTTGGATTTTTTCTGTACACATAATGTACTTACATAAAATATGAACCTCTTATACCAGTGAACTTTTCTTCTTTGGGGATTTTGAGATTTTAATTAAATATAAAAAGAAACAATTGGGGAAGAATTATATATATTCAAGCTTTCCAGCAATGAAGATGAAATCTTTTCTGGCAAATTACTTAACCTCTTTGTACCTCTGTGTCCTGTGAAATGAGAAATACTATGGTACCTACTGCATAATTGTTGATTAATGAAGTAAAACACACAAAAGTGCTTAGAATTGTGCCTAAGGCATGGTAAGCCTCCCATAATTGTTTGCTATTAATTTTGTTAATATCATCATTAATTTAAACTTTTGGCAGGTTTTTTTTCCCCTCAAATATGTGTTACACTTTTTTGGGGGGTGGGGGTGGAATGTTATTCATGGGTAATCGTTATTTTCATTGCTATTGTGAATGATATTTTCTTTCTCCAATCTATTGCTGTTATACAGGAAACCAGTACCTGATAGGCTAGCATCTTCTGGGAAAGACGCATCTTGCAAACAGATTAATTTTAACATATCATGTTCATTGAAAAGATAAAGATAAGCCATAGATTCTATGAACGGAGAGAAGGCTGTTGGCCAGACTGGCAGGGGAGGTCTGGGGAAGGTTTCTTGGGAGCTGTACTAGGGGACTGAGTCTCAAAGGACAAGTCACTCGCATATCTGTGGGTGCTATGCTCACATAACTACTGAACTCTTGCGCAGTGGGGCCTAAGGTGGGAGGCTCTGTCTCCAGCGCCCATGGGTGCTGGGACTCCAAGCAGAAGCAAAAGAAGAGACCTGGCCAGGTGGAATCAACAGGTGAGGGTGCCTGCTGCATCCATCTCCACCTTCCCTGGAAGTAGACACCCTGTCCCTTTCCTGGTGTTCCTAAATCTCCCCGAGACCCACCCAGTTCTAACAGATGGCCCTGGTGTTGCAGCCAAAGGAAAACAATGGATCACCTAGCACTTTCTTTTGGGGTGTAGCACTATTCTAGCCCAGAAAACATACGCTAATCTACTAATCTTTCACTAGAGAAGAGTGGATTCTATGGAGACAGGATGCCTAATCCCATCCGTTATTAAAAGTTTCTCTTTTTCTATCACAATTTAGAGTGGGGATCCTCTTCCGGATTTACGGAAAGAGATCAAACAATTTCTTCTGAACAAGATTCCCTCCCAACTACGCATGAATCAGGCAAACGGAAAACCTGCGCCATCTTCTGGCCACGAGCGTGAGTAGCTTTCTTAAGAACCATTGTTCTTTAATACCGAACACAGGTTTTTCTCTTCTTTCCCAGTTGATGAATCTGAGGCTCTGCGATCTTCAGCATGTGTTCAGTAAGACCCACCTGAGGAGCTAGGTTCAAATGCAGATTCTGAATCCTAAGGATTCCTGCGCCGCAATTCTGATGTAAACTGTTCATGGACCACACTCTGAGAAACAGCAAAAACAATGGGATGAAAGCCAAAAGGTAAAAAGAGTAACAGGTTTATAAAAACTCATTTTCTGATTAAAAAAGAAAACACCTTTTCATAAAAGTGTAAAATTTTGGTAAGTACAGAAATAGTAAATATGAAAATTAAATCACATAGAATCCCAAAGAAAGGCACAATTTTATAAACTTATTCTTATGTCCTTTTAGTTTTGTGTTCCCAGTACAAAAATTTCTTTGAAAATATGATTTGTCGTAGTTGCATCATTTTCCATGGGCTGGCTCTGTGCTGTGTGGTGTTTAACTGTTTCCAAGTGGGTTACTGGAGGACATATAGGCAGTTTTCACTTTATAAATAATAGTATGGTACTGGTATGACTGTCCATTTGCATTAATCTTTGTGTACAACTGATTGTTTAGGTTGTAATAGGGGTGACTATGATACAGATTAATTCTTGATAATATTGCCAGCCCATTGTTTCTTGAAGTAAGCCATGATATAATTCATGACCTAGGGAGTGTCACAGGTATGAAAATAACTACAAAGTGAAGTGATGCAAGTGCTACTAATGAGACAGGGACTGTGGGGTGTAGTCAGAGCAGGGTGAGGGCCTCTGGAAAAAGCAAGGTGCGATATTTGCAGTCAGAGCAATGTAACTACATGCAAGGAAACCCCCTACCAAAACTCTGTGTTAAACATTAAGCTCTAGGGTCATTCTTCAGTGAGATCAGTTAATATTCCCCAGATAAAGAAGAGTAGCACGTTTTTATTATGCTAATCATTTGTAATCATGTGTAAAATTCACTTTAGCATGCTAAAGGGCCCAGGCCAAAAAATAAATAATAAAAGACCCAGGCCTATATGCTGTCTTTCCCCCTTCAGACCTGATGAGGTGACTTGCAATCTGGACAATTAATAATGGCAAGCAAGCCCTGCCATAAACAACATAGTAAAAGGCAGGAACGATTCCACCTTAAAGATAAGATTGCATTTTAACACCCAGGAAGTTAAGAAGTAAGATTCTTAACTTACTCTTTAGCAAACAATACCTTAGCCCACCTGGGGGCTGGGCAGCCTTGTTTGATATGCTTCCAGACCGAGACACTGGTATCTCAGGGAGAAATCATCAGAGCAGGAAGTTGTTTGTGTTAATTCTAAATATTCAGGGTCCACTTAACAAGTCCATACCCCTAAGCTTTATTTCACATTCCCCCAAATCCTCAACTGCCTATAAAACCCCTAGACAACACACCACTGCAGGCTCTCTTGTGAGCTCTGTCTGTCCTCTCACTGTATCTCTCAATAAAAGCCTCTCCCTGGCTCTCCTACCTTGGGTGTTTGCTAAATTCATTCTTCGACTCCTCAAACAAGAACCCCAGCATCAGTAAGACAATGCACGTGGTACAGTTATAATATAATAGCTAGTTTTTCTATGTACCAAGCACTGCTCTGTTTTTACATGTGTATTAATTCATTTAATATTTATTATGTTATCCTGTGAGGTAGGTATTATTCTTATCATCACCCCCATTTTACAGATGATACTAAGGCATGGAGTAAATTGCCCAAAATCTTCGGAGCAAGCATTTGAAACAGCCCCAGAGTCCACACACATAGCCACTAAACATTAATATCTCTCTATGATACCAACGAGGAAAGGATTATAACTCTGGAGGATCAAGAAGTATTTTTAAAAATTAATACTTTCAATTAATCTTAGTTGAGCATCTAATATATGGCATGCAGTGTACAAAGAGCTGGCTATACAGCCTTGAAAAAGACAGCCATGGTCTCTGCCTTCATTAAGCTTGCAGTCTACTAGAGGAGCCATAGCGTAAACAAACAAAAACACAAATGAGTATGTGATTACAGGCTGTATTCATGATTACAGACTTCATTACCAGAAGTGTAATGAAGGCAAAAATAATAATAACAGGAGATTTTAGAATATGATGGCATCATTGTAAGACCGGAGGTACAGCAGGAAGGGACGGGTCTCACTGGAGGAACCCTTTACTCGAGCCAAATAAGGAAGAGAACGGCAAATGTCACTCAAATGAGTCAATGGAAGGTCCCTAGCCTCATGTCCCGCCCAGAACACGCATCGCAGCACTCTCTCCCCAGCAGCCCAGCGTGACCAATCATCGGTGATCACAACACCCACACCGGCCCATTAGTTCTGTCCATACCCTCAGAGCTTTCTCAGCACCGTTGATAAGCCTGTCGCCCCTCCTGCTGGGGGCGACTTCCCCGGCCTGTGGATACGCAGACCAGTGACCCTCGCCTGGCATTGCGCTAATAAAATTTTTTTGGCTCCTCTGTTGCCACTTGCCTGGTCTGGTTTCGTCTACCTTACATTTGGTGCCGAAACCCGGGAGGACGGGATGGGGCCCCAGCGGGCTCCCCCCTCCTCTCCTGACCTGGGACCTCTCTCCAGAACAGGACCTGATCCCAGGGCCTCAGACAACTTGGAGAGTCCCTCGTCTTCCCTGCTCCCTCCTCCTACCCTCCACGAGCGCCGGGTCAGAAATCGCAGCCGCATCCGGCCTGTGCCCATTGGGCTCCGCTATAGCGGGGACGTCCCGGTCTCCAGACCGCCAAATCTGTTTTTTTTTTTTTCCATCCCTAACCAGAGTAGATCCAGGACGCTGGACCTACTCGTTTAGGGACCCGGGGACGGAGGAGATAGTCATGGGGAGCCGGCACTCAGAACCTGAGGCACAGACCCCATTGAAGTGACTTATTTCCCATCTCACTACTCTGGGCTTATCCGAGGATGTCCGTAAACAGAAGATGATCTTGCTTTGTTCCCGGGCCTGGTATCCTCTGGATAGCCAGTCTCGCTGGCGCCCCAAGGGAACTTTTGATTTCAGCCTCCTCACCGATCTAAGCGACTACTGTCACCGGACTGGGAAACGGTCCAAGGTTCCCTATGTCCAGGCCTTTTGGGCATTGCGCTCCCGCCTAGACCTCTGTGTCAAGTGTTCCTGGGTCCAGCTCCTCCTGGCCAGGTCCCCCGATAGGGGCGGCCAACCTCTCCCTGCGCTGGAATCTCCCTTTGCGGATCCCCAGAGGACCCTGGCCTCCCCCTCCAGCCCCCACCCCGCCTTCTCCGCCTCCCCCGCCTCCTTCTCCTCCTCCGTCTGCCCCTTCCAGCCCCCTCCCTATTCGCCCTCGGGTGCCCAGGCCTCTTCCGTCCAGGTCTCTTCTGTGCCCGCCCCGGGGTCATCTCCCGTCTCACCCCTCCCCTATCGGCTCCCCCCCAAACCACCATCTTTAATTCCTCCTTTGTTTTCAACTTCAGTCCCCCAGGTTCAGTCAGTTCCCTTCCCCCACCTGCCTCTGTTCCCACCACGGGGTCACAACCACCCGCCTCCGGTCCTACTGATGTCACATCGGACGCCTCTATTTCCGGCCTTACTCCCGCCACCCACAAGTTATACCCCCGCCTCCATCGGCGCCGCCAGCTTGTCCTTCTCCTACATCGCTTCCTGCCCCCACCCCACCACCATCTTATATCCCCAAGCCGCCTCCTAACTGGGCCAGCCCTCCGGTCACTAGATCCCAGGCCCAATTACTGGCCCCCCTTCAGGAAGTGGCTGGTGTTGAGGGATTGGTTCGAGGCCATGTCCCCTTCTCCCGGGGAGACCTGTCTCAGATAGAAAAACGGCTGGGCTCATACTCTGCCAATCCAACTGCCTGTACTAAGGAGTTTCGGTGCCTCACTCAAGCATATGAACTCACATGGCATGACCTCCATGTAATTTTAACCTCCACTCTCACCCCTGAGGAGCACGATCGTGGCGTCTCAGCAGCTCGAGACTATGCCGACCAGGTACATAACTCCGACCAATCTCTACCGATCGGGGCCATGGCAGTGCCCACCGAAGACCCACGATGGAACTATCAGGATAAGACCACGGGCAGGACTAGGAGCGATCAGAGGGTCTGCTGTCTTATTGCAGGTACGGATAAGGCAGCTCAAAAAATTAACTATGACAAACTGAGGGAGGTCACTCAAGAGCCTAATGAAAACCCAGCCTCTTTCCTTAATCGCTTAACAGAGGCTCTTACCCTCCACACTCGTTTAGATCCTTCCTCACCACTGGGGTCCACAGTTCTAGCCACCCACTTTATCACCCAGCCCGCCCTGGACATCTGGTGTAAACTAAAAAAGGCAGAAGAGGGCCCCCAGACCCCACTCTGAGACCTGGTAAATATGGCCTTTAAGGTTTATAATGCCCGAGAGGAGGAAGCCGAGGCCGTTCGGGCCCAGAGGCTGAAACAGAAGGTGGCCCTTCAAACCCAAGCCCTGGTTGTTGCCCTGCGGCTGGCACAAAAGGGGCCTCAGGGCCCCACCTCAGGAAACAATCCAAGCCCCGCATGCCTCCGGGAGCCTGCTTCAAGTGTGGCCAGGATGCCCACTGGGCAAAACAATGCCCCAACCCCAGGCCACCAACTCGACCCTGCCTTGTCTGCAGACAAGAGGGTCACTGGAAGTTGGATGCCCCCTTGGGACGAGCCATCTTCTGGAGACAGAGTTCCGCAGGGGGCTGGCTCGCCTGATGGGCCCCTCCTCAGGACTCCTAGGTCTCCTGGATGACTAAAGCCGCCTGAACTCAGGCACCCCGATCACCCTTGCTGAGCCCAGGGCTACACTATGGGTAGCGGGTAAGTCCATCTCTTTTTGTGGACACGGGGGCTACCTATTCTGTTTTACCCTCCTTCCACGGGCCTTTACATCCTTCCCAGGTCTCGGTTGTGGGCATCTCTGGGACACCCTCTAAACCTCTGGAAACAGGCCCGGTGTCCTGCCTCTTCGAAGGCCACCCCTTCACTCATTCATTTTTAGTCATTCCATCATGTCCAGCCCCATTGCTGGGGAGGGACCTTCTATATAAGCTTGGGGCATCTATCTGTCTCCCCTCACACCGAGCCCCTTCAACTTCGATCCTCACCCTCGCCCAGGCTGTCTCCTCCCCTGAGCCCTCATCCGACTTCCCTGTTTCCCCTGAGAAGGTAACTCAGTGGCCTGGGACACTTCCACTCCAGTAGTGGCCAGCCACCACACCCCGGTCCTCATTCGTCTGAAGGACCCCTCCTGCTTCCCTTTTCAGCCTTAGTTTCCTACTTAACACACTCACTACAAGGGTCTTCAGCCCATTGTCAATCGGCTTCTCACCCAGGGTCTCCTGGTTCCCACCAATTCCCTTTGCAATACTCCTATCCTCACAGTCAGAAAACTGTCTGGTGCTTATCGACTGGTACAAGATCTACGGATAATCAATTCCGCCGTAGTGCCACTACATCCAGGGGTCCCTAACTCATATACTCTTTTATCTCAGACACCCCCCACTACCACTCATTTCACAGTCCTAGACCTTAAAGATGCCTTCTTCACCATCCCCCTACATCCCAATTCCCAGCCACTTTTTGCCTTTACTTGGGAGGATCTGGACACCCACCAAACCCAACAGTTAACCTGGACAGCTCTGCCCCAGGGATTCCATGATAGCCCTCACCTTTTTGGCCAGGCGTTGGCCGGAGCCCTATCCCTCTATGACTCTGGCTGCAGCACCCTCCTCCTCCAGTGTGTAGATGACCTCCTCCTGTGCAGCCCCTCAAAAAAAATCTCCCTCCAGGACACTGCCTCCCTCCTTAACTTCCTGGCACAACAGGGATTTAGGGTCTCCCCCTCCAAAGCTGAATTCTCCACCCCACAAGTCACCTACCTGGGGGTGGCCCTAACCCCCACCTCCAAGGCCCTCACGGTGGGCCATACCACCTCCATCAGGGAACTCCAGCCCCCCACCTCAGGTGCTGAGATCTTGTCGTTCCTTGGACTGGTGGGCTTCTTCAGACATTGGGTCCCCAACTTTGCTATACTTGCTAAACCACTATATGCTGCAGCCAAAGACACCCCCACCAGGCCCCTCACTTCCCCCTCAACAGTAGCTCATGCTTTTGAAGATTTGTGAAGCACCCTCCTCACTCCCCCTCCCCATAATGCTACCCAATCCTCACAAGCCTTTCATCCTGTTCACTAAAGAAAAGGCTGGAGTGGCAACTGGAGTTCTAGTCCAACCAGTAGGGCCCTCATACCGACCAGTTGCCTTTTCTATCCAAACAGTTAGACCCCACTGCCCAAGGGTGGCAACTTTGCCTCTGAGCACTGGCGGTGGCAGCCTATCCAAGGAGGCCTTAAAACTCACCCTCCAACAACTCATCACAGTCTATTCTCCTCATCGTCTCCAGGACCTCCTGAGCCATAAATCATTAGCCTTACTAAGTCCCTCAAGAATACAGGAATTCCATCTCCTGTTTATAGAACACCCGCAACTATCTCTCCGGCCTTCACCGTCGCTAAATCTGCCCACTCTTCTCCCCTCTGTCAGTTCCTCTGTCCTACCTGACCACTCCTGTGTGGAACTGGTGGAGGCCCTGCACCTCCCACACATGGGTCTCCTAGACGAGCCCTTACCCAACCCTGACCTAACCCTTTTCGTGGATGGCAGTTCAGCTAAGGCACGAGATGGCTGTTGCCGGGCTGCCTATGCGGTAGTTTCTTCATCCGCAGTAGTAGAAGCAGCCTCGCTGCCGCGGGGCACCTCCTCTCAAAAGGCAGAATTGGTGGCTCTACAATTGGCTGCAGGCCTTAGAGTCACTATCCACACAGATTCTAAGTATGCTTTCCTTATCGCCCACAGTCACGCGGCGATCTGGAAGGAAAGGGGATTCTTAACCACTCGGGGAACTCCGGTGGTCAATGGTAGGGCCATTCACCGCCTACTCCAGGCCCTACAGGAACCCAAAGAGGTGGCCATTGTCCACTGTCGAGGCCATCAGACGGGCACAGACCCTGTCACCCAGGGAAATGCCCTGGCCAACGCCACAGCTCGCCAACTTACCTCAGCCCATGACTCTACCCCATCCTGTTTCTTTCCCCCTCCATAGCTCCCAGGTACTCAGAAAACGCGTAACAACAACTCCTCAACCAAGGGGCCATATCTGGACAACAAGGATGGATCTCCTTACACAACAGATTAGTCCTCCCCAAACAACAGCCTCATATCCTCAGTCCACCAGGATCCAACAGGATCGTAGCCTCAATCCACCAGTCTCTTCGTATTGGCCTGGAGGCCATGTACAGGTTGGATCGAGGCCTTCCCTACACGCCGGGAAACAGCATCCATAGCAGCTGAGATGCTGTTGGAACACATCATCCCCCGATTCGGCCTCCCAGCCTCCATCCAATCAGACAACGGTCCGGCATTCATCTCCAAGGTCACCCAACTAGTGGCCAAGACTCTCAATATCACCTGGAAGTTACATATTCCCTACCACCCCTAGTCCTCATATTTTTTCAACAGTGACTGGCGGAAATCTCCCGAGTTATGGTTAACCAGATGCTATTACACCAGTGCTCGCCCCTTCCCTCCGAACCACCCCCGGGCACATACCAGCTGTAACTTCCCCATGCGGCCCCTCCTCAGCAGGAAGTAGCTAGAATGAGCTGGTGCCCCCTATGACAAAAAGGCTGGAATGCAAGACTGGAGGTACCAGAGGAAGCTACGGGTCTCACTGGAGGAACCCGACTGGAGCCAAATAAGGAAGAGAATGGCAAATGTCACTCAAATGATTCAATGAAAGGTCCCTAGCCTCAGGTCCCGCCTAGAACACACATCGCAGTTCTCTCTCCCCAGCAACCCAGCGTGACCAATCATCGGTGATCACGACACCCACACCAGCGAATTAGTTCTGTCCATACCCTCAGAGCTTTCCCAACACCCTTGATAAGCCTGTCGCCCCTCCTGCTGGGGGCGACTTCCCTGGCCTGTGGATATGCACACTGGTGAACCTCACCTGGGATTGCGCTAATAAATTTTTTTGGGCTCCTTTGTTGCCACTTGCCTGGTCTGGTTTCGTCTATCTTACAATCATACATGGCCTCTCTGAGCAAGTGACATTCAAGTCCGGAGTTGAAGGATGAAGGGGAGTTATCCAGGCACAAAAATGGGAGGAAGCACTTGAGTGCAGGTCCTGGGGCAGGAGTTTGGGGCAAGAGGAACCGGAGAGAGGTTGCAATAGCAAGAGAGATGTTGGCAGGAATAGATCATCTGGGCCATGTTAAAGAACTGGATTTGTTTCAAGGTCAATGAAGGGTTTGAAGCAGGGTAGGGAGAAGGTTACACGGTCCTATTAACATTTCAAGAAGATCATTTAATTCTATGGAATATCAATTAAAGGTTTATAGAGTGGAGTCTGGGAGAACAGTTAGTAGTTTGACGCATGAAATTATGGTGGTCTGGACTGGAATGCCGGCTCCAGAGGTGGAGAACAGTGGACATCCTCTAGACATGCATTAGGGGTAGAGCCAACAATTCTGGTGGGTGGCTGGGATGTTGGGGGTGACTTCTAAGGTTTTGACTTGGCCAGATAGGTGAATATGAAGCTGTTTACTGAGATGGAGAAGTGTAAGGGTGAACAGATGTTGCAGATCTCAGAAGAGCTCTCAAAACTCCAGCTCCCAGAAATGAGCCTCCGCCAGAGTTCAACTTGCTTTAACCACATTCCTTTTTCAGCATAATTCACACTCCTTTCCCAGCTCATTCTCGATTGATCTGTAAAAACAAATGCAATACCCCACAGTAATTAGAAGTGTAAGCTCTTATCTTGAGAAATGGGAGGGGAACTCTCGCACCATGCTCCTCGGACCTCACCCACTCATCTTCCCGTCCTCTTGTAAGGCTCTTGTGTTGAGATTCCAGGATTGAAACAGAAACGTTATGGATCTTATCTGGCTTCTTGACCCCCTGTCCCTTTTCTGAGGAAGTATTTATCTTTTTCCCAGGTGAGCTCCCACACAGCTGTCCCCACTCACAATTAGTAGGTTTATCATCCTCTGCATTCCCATTTTATTTGCAAACTGATTTCAAAGGGGAGTATGGGAATAATGTGAAGACTGGTGCAAGTATTTGAGATTTTCTTGCCCCAGAAATCTTGTTCTTACTCCATTATTTGAGAGACTTGTTTATTTGTTTGTTTGTTTATTATTCTTTTAAATTAAGGTATTATTGATATACACTCTTATGAAGGTTTCACATGAAAAAACAATGTGGTTACTACATTTACCCATATTATCAAGTCCCCACCCATACCCCAATGCAGTCACTGTCCATCAGTGTAATAAGATGCCACACATTCACTCTTTGCCTTCTCTGTGCTTCCCTGTCTTCCCCATGATCCTCCCCACACCATGTGTGCCAATCATAATACCCCTCAGTCTCCTTCTCCCTCCCTCCCCGCCCGCCCTCCCCCACCCCTCCCCTTTGGTAACTGCTAGTCCTTTCTTGGAGTCTCTGAGTCTGCTGCTATTTTGTTCCTTCAGTTTTGCTTCATTGTTATACTCCACAAATGAGGGAAATCATTTGGCACTTGTCTTTCTCCACCTGGCTTATTTCACTGAGCATAATATCATCCAGCTCCATCCATGTTGTTGCAAATGGTAGGATTTGTTTCTTTCTTATGGCTGAATAATATTCCATTGTGTATATGTACCACCTTTTCTTGATCCATTCATCTACTGATGGACACTTAGGTTGCTTCCATATCTTGGCTATTGTAAATAGTGCTGCGATAAACATAGGGGTGCATATGTCTTTTTGAATCTGAGAACTTGTAGTCTTTGGATAAATTCCAAGGAGTGGGATTCCCGGGTCAAATGGTATTTCTATTTTGAGTTTTTTGAGGAACCTCCATATTGCTTTCCACAATGGTTGAACTAGCTTACATTCCCACCAGCAATGTAGGAGGGTTTCCCTTTCCCCACATCTTCACCAACATTTATTGTTCTTAGTCTTTTGGATGCTGGCCATCCTAAGTGGTGTGATGTGATATCTCATTATGGTTTTAATTTGCATTTCCCTGGTGATTAGTGATGTGGAGCATCTTTTCATGTGCCTGTTGGCCATCTGAATTTCTTCTTTTGAGAATTGTCTCTTCATATCCTCAGCCCATTTTTTAATCAGGTTATTTGCTTTTTGGGTGTTGAGGCATGTGAGTTCTTTATATATTTTGGATATTAACCCTTGGTCGGATATGTCATTTACAAATATATTCTCCCATACTGTAGGATGCCTTTTTGTTCTGTTTACAGTGGCTTCTTTAAAGGGCAAATCTGATGACAAAACTCCCCAGATTAAATGACCTCAGTGACTCCAGAATGCTGAAAGGATAAATACCAGCTCTGTCAAGGGGCCTAGAGGGTTCTTCTTGACTTGGATCCTGTCTGCCTGACCAGTTAACATCTCTTTCCACTTCTCACATCTCACGTTCCAGTTGCACTTGATGTTTCCTAGTTTGCTGAACTCACCATTCTCGATTCTCACTTTGAAAATGCTGCTGTTCTCCCGGGACATAGAGCCATACCACTCCCTCTCGCCCTGGCTCTGGCCACCTGGCTAACTCTACCGCTCCCACAATCCCTTTTGTTGCTTCCTGCTATCAGAGCATCCTCTCCCTCTATTGCATCACTGTTTCCTTATCTGCCTCCCCTTTAGAGTAAGCAAGTCAAGGGTATGGAACGGGCCTTAGTCACTTCTGTCACTCCTGAACCTAACAGATAGCTTTCTACTTCATATATGCTTCTTAAGAAAATCAATTCTAAAAGCTGATAAATTTCTATGCACTTTCTAAGTGCATCCTACAATTGTAGTTTTATTTTAAATACACAATAAAATTGTAGATTCCTGCAACAGACTCATCCAGAGTGTAGATCCTGGGAGGGGGGTGGATTAAGGGGGTTGGGGGTGGGGAGACACCTAGGGACCAAAGTCCTTGCCCAAGCCCTGAAGCTCTCACATCTTTAACTTATTGCCCAGTGTTAAGGGCTAAGCAAACCAATCCAATTGGTTATTGGGAAAGGGGAGATTGCAGGGAAACAGAAGTCATACGATGAAACCACCAACAGCTATGAGATAATGTCTAGCTGTTAACCACCAGGCCAGGTGCAAGTGGGAGAGCTGACGTTGGTAGGCTCTGTGCGCATTTGAGGTCATGTAAGCTTTCACTCCAGCCAGCCAGCGCCTGCCATTTCTCATTTTCCCCTCTAGGTTCCACTTTGGACTCAACTAAGTAATTTAACACTTTTTTCCTGCTGACCCGGACACCGTTTGCAGACCCAGGATTTACAGCATCTCTCGTGCGCCCTCTAGCGGTCGTCTTCGGTTTCTCAGGCTGCCGCAGGCTGGGGCGCCCCAGCACCCCAGTCAGAAAGGAGCAAGTTTGGGTGCACTTTGCCCAGACCTGGGTCTTCTCTTTCCTGCAGATGAAAGTGAATCATCCCGCCAGTTAAGCACGTCTTCTGTTCTCACCAGCGTGCGGCAAACCAAACGTCCTTAGCAAACCTCCCTGGTTGGAATCCTCACAGATCACCAGAAAAGGAGCGATCAAGGACGGGTTCAAAAGAGGGAGTAATTATATTTCAGTTATGGACATAACACTCCAAGGCTGCGAGAAAAATCACAGCGGTGTTTCCAATGAGCCCTTGATGCCCTGCTCTGATTCTTTTTTTCTTATTTAAAAAAATTTTTTATTAAGGTATTATTGATATACACTGTTATGAAGGTTTCGCATGAAAAAACAATGCGGTTAATGCTGTCACTGTCCATCAGTGTAGTAAGATGACACAGTCACTATTTGCCTTCTCTGTGCTACACTGTCTTCCCCGTGACCCCCAGACACACACCATGTGTGCCAATCATAAGACCCCTCATTCCCCTTCTCCCTCCGTCCGCCCCCGTCCTCCCACACCCCTCCCCTTGGTAACCACTAGTTCCTTGTTGGAGTCTCTGAGTCTGCTGCTGTTTTGTTCCTTCAGTTTTGCTTTGTTGTTATACTCCACAGATGAGGGAAATCATTTGGCACTTGTCTTTCTCCGCCTAGCTTATTTCACTGCCTGCTCTGATTCTTAAGCCACATTTAATTGCTCCATATTTTTCATGCCAAAAGATCACGTATAATGAATGGCTTCCGGAAGTCCGTGCTGAGGTCTCGGAGGCTTTCAGCTAAGGAAATACTCCACTGAGCAGCAGGACGCTGAGGAGCGGGGGTTGGCGGAGGGGTACTTCTACCCTCTAAGGAGACAGGGGGCCCCACTCCCTTCTGCAATCGTCCAGAGCAAGTGTGCCGCGGTCTGCCCAATTCTGGAAACAAAGCCGCTTGGTATGATTCATGGGTCAGAAGCGGGTTATCTGGCCCTGGGTCTGCGTTCTATTAGCCAGAAAGTGGTTTGGTAGAGACATCAGGAGTCCTGCTCCATGGTGTGTGTGAGCTGGTGCAGGTTTCTAATTTACCTGATTCCTAGTTTCTCCATCTGAAAACTGGGAACAATAATACTTAATCTGAAGTATTGTTGTGAAGATTCACTGAATTTCTCCCCTTGCCTCCCCCCAATATTTTACTATGCAAAATTTCAAACATACAGCAAAAAAGTGAAAATTTCCACAGAGAACGTCCACCACCAAGATTCTGTCAATATTTTACTAGACTTGTTTTACCACACAACTAGCCATGTATTTGTCGTCCTATCCATCCATGAATCCTTTTTTAAAATGCATTTTAAAGTAAACTGTTTTTTTTTTTTTTGGCTATTTCTGAGGGTGTTTACCATCTTTTTTTTTACTTTAATTTTCTTTTATTATTAAGGTATCATTGATATACACTCTTATGAAGGTTTCACATGAAAACATTGTGGTTACTACATTCACCCATATTATCAAGTCCCCACCCACACCCCACTGCAGTCCCTGTCCATCAGCATAGTAAGACGCCACAGTCACTACTTGTCTTCTCTGTGCTACACTGTCTTCCCCGTGACTCCCCCGACACCATGTGTGCCAATCATAATACCCCTCAATCCTCTTCTCCCTCCCTCCACACCCGCCCTTCCACACCCCACCCCACCCCACCCCACCCCTTTGGTAATGCTAGTCCCTTCTTGGGGTTTGTGAGTCTGCTGCTGTTTTGTTCCTTTAGTTTTGCTTCATTGTTATACTCCACAAATGAGGGAAATCATTTGGTACTTGTCTTTCTCTGCCTGGCTTATTTCACTGAGCATAATACCCTCTAGCTCCATCCATGTTGTTGCAAATGGTGGGATTTATTTTCTTCTTTTGGCTGAATAATATTCCATCGTGTATATGTACCACCTCTTCTTTATCCATTCATCTACTGATGGACACTTAGGTTGCTTCCATTTCTTGGCTATTGTAAATAGTGCTGCGATAATCATAGGAGTGCATATGTCTTTTTGAATCTGGGATCTTGTTTCCCTTGGGTAAATTCCTAGGAGTGGAATTCATGGGTCAAATGGTATTTCTATTTTTAGTTTTTTGAGGAACCTCCATACTGCTTTCCACAGTGGTTGAACTAATTTACATTCCCAACAGCTGTGTAGGAGAGTTCCCCTTTCTATGCATCCTTGCCAGCATTTGTTGTTCCTTGTCTTTTGGATGTTAGCCATTCTAACTAGTGTGAGGTGATATCATTGTGGTTTTAATTTTCATTTCCCTTGTGATTAGCAATGTGGAGCATCTTTTCATGTGCCTGTTGGCCATCTGAATTTCTTCTTTGGAGAAGTGTCTGTTCAGACCTTCTGCCCATTTTTAAATAGGGTTATTTGCTTTTTGGGTGTTGAGGCATGTGAGTTCTTTATATATTTTGGATATTAACCCCTTGTCAGATATGTCATTTACAAATATATTCTTCCATACTTTAGGGTGCCTTTTTGTTCTACTGATGGTGTCCTTTGCTGTACAGAAGCATTTTAGTTTGATGTAGTTCTATTTGTTTATTTTTGCTTTTGTTTCCCTTGCCTAAGGATATGTGTTCAGGAAATAGTTGCTCATGTTTATATTTAAGAGATTTTTGCCTATGTTTTCTTCTAAGAGTTTTATGGTTTCATGACTTACATTCAGGTCTTTGATCCATTTTGAGTTTACTTTTGTGTATAGAGTTAGACAATAATCCAGTTTCATTCTCTGACATGTAGCTGTCCAGTTTTGCCAACATCAGTTGTTGAAGAGGCTGTCATTTTCTCATTGTATATCCATGGCTCCTTTATCACACATTAATTGACCATATATGCTTGGGTGTATATCTGGGCTATCTATTCTGTTCCACTGGTCTATGGGTCTGTTCTTGTGCCAGTATCAAATTGTATTGATTACTGTGGCTTTGTAGTAGAGCTTGAAGTCAGGGAACATAATCCCCCAAGCTTTATTCTTCCTTTTCAGGATAGCTTTGGCTATTCAGGGTCTTCTGTGGTTCCATATGAATTTTAGAACTATTTGTTCTAGTTCGTTGAATGCCATTGGTATTTTGATAGGAATTGTATTGAATCTGTAGATTGTTTTAGGCAGGATGGTCATTTTAACAACATTAGTTCTTCCTATCCATGAGCACAGGATGTATTTCCATTTATTGGTATCTTCTTTAATTTCTCTCATGAGTGTCTAGTGGTTTCAGGGTATGGGTCTTTCACCTCCTTGGTTAGGTTTATTCCTAGGTATTTTACTCTTTTAGATGCAATTGTGAATGGAATTGTTTTCCTGATTTCTCTTCCTGCTAGTTCATTGTTAGTATACAGGAATGCAACAGATTTCTGTGTATTGATTTTGTATCCTGCAACTTTGCTGAATTCAGTTATTAGTTCTAATAGTTTTGGGGTGGAATCTTTAGAGTTTTTTATGTACAGTATCATGTCATCTGCAAATAGTGACAGTTTAACTTCTTCCTTACCAATCTGGATGCCTTTTGTTTCTTTGTGTTGTCTGATTGCTGTGGCTAGGACCTCCAGTACTATGTTGAATAAAAGTGGGGAGAGTGGGCACCTTTCTCTTGTTCCCGATCTTAAAGGAAAAGCTATTATCTTCTTGCTGTTAAGTATAATGCTGGCTGTGGGTTTGTCTTATATGGCCTTTATTATGTTGAGGTACTTGCCCTCTATACCCATTTTGTTGAAGGTTTTTATCATGAATGGATGTTGAATTTTGTCAAATGCTTTTTCAGCATCTATGGAGATGATCATGTGATTTTTGTGCAGAAGGATTTAAAAACATTTTTTATTTGACACAGTGTCTGACCAGATATTCTGATTCAGCAAGTATTTGAACATTTATTTTGTGCCCAGTACTATTCTGGGTGCTAGGAATACAGTAGTGAGGAAGACACTGTTTCTATCCTTAAGGTATTTAACACTTAAGGTAAGTTAACCCCAGTCAGACTCTATGTCCAAAGATGGATAATTAGCAGTTGAGTGACCCTGTACTCCTGGGATGGCTTCAACCATCATTAGAATCTAAAACTAACGAGTACTTTAATTCGCTTTGGATAATTTTTAGGTTAGTAAAATGAATGTGTTCAAGATCTGTGTTGGTAGAAAGAAGAGGCATCCCCATTCCTTTGCTTAAACAGGTGCTAGTGATCTAAAGACCAGCACCCCCAGGGAGTTTTCTTTGTCTGGAACACCCATTCTGCCTTCCCCCTCCCACCTCCACCCTTCCCCCTCTAGAAGGGTTTCTTATCTGATGGGACACAAAGTCTGAATGCCCTTGCACTTTCCTGGCATGAAACTTCTTAAACCAGGTGTTTGTGGGATGACCCAAAGCAATTGTTCTTAACTCTGGTTGCATGTTAGAATCCCCTGGGGAGCTTAAAGACAATTGTTGGATCTCACCCTCCCTCCCCCCAAGTTCCCATTTAATCTAGGGTGTAGCCTGGCATTGGGTATTTAATGTATCCCCCAAGTGATTTTAATATACATCCAAGGTTAAGAACCGCTGGCCAGTGGTTTTTAAGGAGTGGGCAGCTCGCTGAGCTTTCTGGGCAGGTGGGAGCTCTGTGTGGTGCTGGCTGCTCATCAATGTTTATATAGGTGGTGGAGTCAGTCAAACTTGCTCTCAACGTAACAGGCTTCAGGTAGCAAGATAGGGAAGGAAGAGGCCTGTATTCCTGTCTACCTCTAACCATTGGAAGACACTGGTGTTTACCAAAGAGAACTTGGCCGTTATTAGCGACCACAGACCTGAAGGAAAAGGAGGGACCCGAGTGCTCTAGGCTAGTGCTTCTCTCACGTGTGTATCAGAATCAACTGCAGAGCCTGTTAAAACAGCTTTCTGGGCCCCGCCCCAGAGATTCAGTTGGTCCAGGGCAGAGTATTCATTTGCATTTCTCCTAGGTGAGGCTGCAGAAGCAGGTCCGTGGCTATACCTTGAGCAACATTGCTCTCTGCTAATAACAGCGTGTGCAAGACCCAAGGGCAAGAGAGCTTAGCTTATCCTGGGAAATAATTGGTGACACTGATGTTAGTATGACTGCTAGAGATTTAGGAGGAAGCTAATCATGAAGTTTCTAAAGAATATACTGTTTGGAAAGACAAATACCATATGATTTCACTTATTTGTGGAACATTAAAACAAAGCAAAACAGAACACAACCGCATTAGACTCAAGACACTGAGAAGTGACTAGTGGTTACCAAGGGGGAGGGGAGCGGTGGGGGTGGGTTAAGGGGGAGGGGTACTGTCGAACCACTGATGTCATTTGATGAAAAAAAAAAAAGTTTAAGATGGTAAAAAAAAAAAAATGCCGAGTTTATCCCCAAAATGAGTTTACTCATTTACCCTGAGCGCAATGGGAAGCCCCCTAACTATGTATACAAATATCTAGGGGTCCCTGGGTAGTGGGATGGCAGAGACAACATCTCAACGGTTTGCTCCTGGGGCTCTGGAAGGTGGGCTTGGTGATAGTTCCCTGCTGTGGGCACCAGAGTGGGCAGGAGGCTGGAAAAGGGCTGAGAAAGAGGGCAGAGAACACTTCCATGCTCACCCTAAGGCAAGGTCAACCCTGGAGGAGCTGCAGTTCAAAGGCCCGTGATGACTGTGATAATTAATGCTATGTGTCACCCTTGAGGGTGTTTTTAGGTGAACTAACGTTTATATCAGTAGACTTTTATTTAGTAGATTGTCCTCCATCATGTGGGTGGGCCCCATCCCATCAGTTGAAGGTTGACGAAAACAAAAAGACTGGTGGTTTCTCTGGGCAACAGGGAAGGCACAGAGCCTTCTGACTTCATCCGCACCTGTGACTCCCCTGGGCTGTGAGCCTGTCGGCCCACACTGCCGATTGGGACTTGCCAGCTTTCATAATCACATGAGTCAGTACCTTATAATAAATCTATAACCCAACACATTCATCTTACTGGCTCTTTAAAAACAGATGAATCCTACCTTTCAGGGTATCAAGGCTGTTGGAGCCTGTTTTCAAACAGCTATCCTGAAGTTCCCAGGGAAATAAAGCATGGCTCTGGAGTTGAGACGAGTTGAATGGCTGGTGCCTTTTATTCCATCACCATTTCTTCTGCTCTCCCAGGGGAGGAAGGCTGGGCACATGCCCAGTCAAGGCACTAGGCAGGAGGGGTGGTGAACTGCCCGTCTTCAGCTATGGCTGCCTTGAGAAGAATGCTTACACCAGGGGGACATCCAGGCTATGCTGTGCTGGGAATCCTTCCCAGAATGTAGAGATGTATGGGGAGTCAACACACCAGGTCTTTGACAGCATCCAGAAGGTATGTCCACTTTCGTTCTCTAGACTTTGTCTTGTAAGTGCCTTGTGTTGTGGAGCTCAGTTTGGGAGATCCAGGCTAATTTGGAGGTCATATGGGGGTGCTATATAATAGTTTGCTAAATCGATGAAGTCCCACTGAGGTTTCTTGAAGACTCTTCTGCCTGCACAATCGTTGGGGGACTAGGCAAGCCACTTACTATATCTGGCATGGTTCTCCCACCTGTGAAAGGGAAGTGGTGGTGTGGAGGGTAGGACAGACTCCAGTTCTGAGGCAGCCACCATTTCTAAAATCTGATTCTAGAAAGCGAATCCAAGAAATTTTTGTTCCTGCATAATTTTGCCCAGCATGAGTCCTGATACTTGACAGCAACATTTCAGGGACTCAAGAGCAAAGCACTTTACTTGCTCCTTAAAGTGACTAGAAATGGAACTGCTGTTCAGAACGGGTGTAAAGTCTTTTGCACAATCACATACACACATTACTCTTCCAAATTTCAGTTTAGCTTGGCATTGTGCAGTGAAATGTTTGTCTTTATTTAAACATAAAAAATCTGAAGAATGAGAGTCAAGCTGTCCAAAACCTAACATTCGTACTAGGCTGACATAAAACTGGAACTACTGCCTAAATTTAAAATTTTGTGTTCAAAAGTCTTGTATCCTGATTGACTTTAATGGAAAAATGTAAGTGTAAATAAAACATAAAACTAAGGGAGGGACTGGAGGGAAAAGTTTCAGTTGTTATGAAGTTTGAAAAACCAGTGCTGTAAGGAAAGGCAATGTTGCTTACCTCCTAGGATAAAAGGGTGGTAGTTCTGATCCTTATAAAGTTATGCTCCTGGAAAGGGGTGTCCTCTCTAAGTCACCTGGGCAGAGATGGGGGAGGATGCAAAAGGTCTGTCAATTCCAGAGCGGGAGGCACCATGAGGCTTACCGGTATAGTGCTTCTCTAAGTGCAAAATGCTTATAAAAAAATCAGATCACTATATTGTGAGAAATCAACTTCTATTAGTATCTTAAATCCTTTTTGATTAGATCAGAGATAAAAGACTTTTGCTTCTGTCCACGAAGAATTAGATGCTATGGGAATTGTTCTCCTGCTATAGTAAACAATGGGAAAAGTGGACACAACATAGGGAACAACAGTTTTCAGACACTCAGACAACAGGATTTTAATCCGTGGATGAACAGAAATGAAATAATGTCTACATTTGTCCCAGTTTACTGCCAGGAAGCAGTAGTCAGCTACAACTCAATAACAGGAACCAAACAGAGTCCATGAGAAGAGGAGAGAGTTCAAAGTTCAGGGAGGCCCAGATGGCTAGAATTTGTAGGGCAGATTACTGGGGAGGAGGGAGCTCTGAGAGAGAGCTACAGAGATCTGCAGAGGGGGCCCCTTAAGTCTTGGTTGGAATAGTAATCTGCACATGCATGAGAGGGAACCTCTCAAGGCCAGGAAAGAACCACCTGGCGTCTATGAATAGTTTCCTTGCCAGAGGAAAGACCTCATATTATACAGGAATTGGGTAGGATTCTCAGAATACTGCCTTACTAGTGGGGCAAAATTAGCCCTAAACTAAAGGCTGCTTTAGATCCACCTGAAAAAGCCTGAAAACAAGGGTTGAAAGGATCAAACCGATCACGAGTACGATATCCCACTGCTCTTTAAGGGAATACAGAAGCCACCGGCCAATAGTGTGCATTTCACTATGCTTGGCATCCAATAAAAAATGATCAGACTTGCTAAGAAGCAGAGAAGTAAGGCCCATCCGTGATTAGGAAAGATCAATCAATCAATAGAAACAGCCCTAGGAATGTCTAAGATGATGTTATACTTTAGTAGACAGGGGCCTTAAATGACTGTGAATGTCTTACAATATGTTCAAGTATATAAAGCAGGGGTAAAGTACAACCTGTGGGCCAAATTTGGCCCCCTGCCTGTGTTTGTAAATAAAGCTTTATTGGAAACAGCCAAGCTCATTCACTTATGTATCATGAATTTGCTGCTACCATGCAATAATGGTAGAGTAGTGACAGAGACTGCAAAGGCCTGCAAAGCCTAAAATACTTATGTGGTTCTTCAAACCAAGTTTGCTGACCTCTGATGTGAGGGAGAACATGAAACTGAGGAAGATATAAAGAAAGATTCAAACAAACCTTCGAAGCATGGGACCTATACAGCAGTGGAAAAGTATACTGATGGAAATAACATGAAGATGCATCTGTCCTAATCTCTGTTTTCAAAGAAGCGTATCATCTGGTAGGGGGAGGCTGACTTCCTTGACGACAGACGGGCAGGAAAAAGGGGAGTGTGGCTGGGTTAAAAGAACAGAGCAGTTCGCAATTCCAAATTTCTGGAATTAAGGTGCATACCACATTAAAACACCTCACCACAGGTTTGATGGGATTTGAGGGGCCTGGACTGGCTCAGGAGGCAGGAGGACAGGCGTACAGAGTCGATAGCGCCCCCTATCCCAGGCGGGGGTTTCCGCTCAGCGGTGGCTCTGTGACAGCACACGTTCTAGCGTCTCGAGCCCGCACCACTGTCATCAGTTACACACTTTGCTATCTGATTTTGGGCAACAGTTCAGAGCTAAGCCACCCTCAGAAATACATTTTTTAAAGTTCATTACTGATTGAAACCATGAATCGTCAGCATAAATGTCTAATTTCACGCCATCTCCACAATTAGTGTAAGAGGTGTACTGCTAATGTTTATGCATGCGGCACTTACCATAAGCCAGGAACTATGCGAAGGGTTCCACCTGGACTTTACTCATTACGGTGTAAATAGAATTACCCCCGCCCCGCTCCTTTCTGAGGAAAGTAAAGCAAAGGGAGATTGAACAACTTGGACAAGGTCATACAGCTACTCAGTCAGGATTCAAACTCAGGCAGCGTGACTCCAAGAGCTGCTCTCTGGACGATTAGAGCGGCTCCTTTGGAAAGTGTCTGTTCTAATGCCTGACAACACACTTGGCAATGAATATGTGGGACTGCTATTCATGATCCCAGATTTTAATAAGACACTGGAAAACTGTGTGAAAAGTTGGATTCTGTTCCCTCTCACCCAAATTAGGGAATAAAATGGCTGAAGAAAAAAATACAATCAGATGCAGAAATTAAATTTTTTCATACATCTTAAGATTTCATTGGCTCCTTAAGCAACTATATATTTAGTATCTTTGGAAACATAAACATTTGGCAGTTTTACTTTTCCTGGTCTACTTCTCTGTCCTGCTAACTCCAGCATTAGGTGTATCATTACTAAACTCAAATTCTCCAAATAATGAAGCCAAAACAATGCATGTGGCTATGAGAGAAATTCACAAATTCCTGTCTTCACAGTCTCCTAGTTTGTAAGTTCTGATGCAAAAAAAAAAAAAAAGTTTTTGTAAGGCAATTATTTATTGGTCTTGCAAGCAGAGATAGAATCAGTTGGAGGATTTGTCAATTTGCTGCAGTCAGGAGTGTAACGCATCACAGTTCTTCTACCAACAGACTTACTAGCATGACCTAAGAGGATAACATATAAAGAAACACAACAACAATGCATTATTTCAAAGTGTATATTTAATGGCCATTCCATCAAAATCAAGCAGAATCACGTTTCAAAAGTATTATACATATGTAAGTGTTTTTCAAAAGGGGCATTTCCAAGTTTTATTTGGGCTTTCTTTCTTCTTGGCTGTTGAGGTGTTCTAGCAGATAACAATGAACAGAATGTTCTGAGGCTGATAGTTTCTCGTGCAGTTTAACATCTCATGCTAGCAACACCACTTATCTTGGATACATTAGAAATTTCAAAATCTGTGTGTAATTTCAGAAAACTTAAAACCAGTCATGAAAGATGTTTTCAACATCAAATTTAGGCACTCTATACTTTGGAATAGCCACAAAATATTCCAACAAGAGTTAGTGCACTTTGTGATTACATCTACTCAAAGATAATTTTCAATTAAAATCTATACTAAATAGCATCTTAAATTAGAGGCCATTACATTTTGATAATTACTGTGGACCATTCTGCAACTTGCACGTTAATGTTGAACTACTTCTATTACTGATCCTAGTACTTATCCTTCATGGTGCATTTTTTACAGAAGAACTCAGGACATTTACTGATAAGCATCTCCTCCTTTTCCTTCTAATAGCTGAATAAGAGTGCCTCTAACCAACTTTATTCTTGTATTTCCATATTGCTTTCTTAGCATGTACAACTTCAGCAAATGGGAGGCTCTGTGGAGCCCAGGAAACATTAGCCAAGGAGCCATTGCTGATTCCTGGCTCAGTAAAGTTGCTCAGTCACTCTGGCTAAGCGCATTGCTCTGCCCTTTTTCATACAGTCACTGCTGCTAGACCGCCCAGTTTGGAGCCAAGGGGAAAGATCCTCAGGTTTGTCACTCCACTTTGCACAAGGCCAAGGCCACCCAGACCTTATCTGAGTTGAGGCAAAACTTGCTGACCTCTGGAGTATGGTTCCGGGGCTTCCAACTCCCATTTGAAGACCGGGGGAGGGAATGATGCCTGCCTATTGAGATGCCATTAACTCCAGGTGGACTTCCTGGACTTGAACATAATTAAGCTTTGTTAGAAGTCACAACATGGATGGTGATTTTTCCTCCTGAGAAAAGGTGCATTTGCTCAATGGCATAAATTTATATAGCTAGGAAAACAATTAGAAAGGCTTTCAGAACTGCTAGATTCCAGTATGCAGATCGGCTCATCACGATCACCAATGCCTAACTTAGACCTACCCAGAGAGATGACTGTGAGGCATACGTGACTGCGAGTGGCACAGAGGAGAGCATAGTGAGTTCCCACAGGAGACTCTGGTGTGTCACCAAGGGGATCGCTGGTGAGTTAATTACACTGCTAATGTTTTCTGGCATACTTGACAAGACAATTAACACAAGTAAATCATGAGCGAGATGACAAGTTGCTTAACATCTTTTCTGTTCATCAGATGACATCTAAGGTTGCTGCCGAGCTTGGTATGAGTAGGGATGGGGAGGGAGGGCATAAAGGGTGAGAGGTTGTTGACTTCAGCTTCAGCAGATATACTCAGAACCAGTTACTACTGGTTGGTAAACATGGATGTTAAATGCAAAGGAGAGAAGACACATTCAGGTTTTAGAAATTAACCTCACCAAGAGGAGAAAGATGCTGGGAAACATTAGGGAGGTGACTGTTGATTTGGGAAATTCACGTGAAACCTTGACCATCTCTCCTGAGCAGAAGATGAGATGTAAGAGTAAGGTGGATTTTACTTGAAGTTGCTTTTCATCCTCTCAGAACTTCACCTTCCTGTGGATATGCTACAACATCTACCTTGTGATCAGGTCCCAAGGCTCATGACAGCACAGTTAAAATTACAGTCCCTCTCTGGCATTTTAGAATGGCCACAGCTTGCTCATGAGTAACACCTTCCAGAGTCTCACCATTGACAGCTAGTATCTGATCACCTCGCTTCAATCGGCCATCATCTGCAGCTGCTCCCTACAAACAAGAAACGTTCCAGTTCAATCCAGGGCAAAGTGATTACTACTCAAATAATATATTAATATTAAGTTGTGCATATTAAAAGAGTAACTTTAAAAACTACCAATTAATGTTATTTCTAGGTAATTTTTTTTAGTTAAATTACTTTTTTTTTAATTTTTAATTTTGCTATTATTAATGTACAATTACACGAACAACATTATGGTTACCAGACTCCCCCTATTATCAACTAGGTAATGTCTTTAAATGAAGAAAATTAAGAAAAATGTAGCATATGTTATTTGAATAATGGTTGAATAATAATGTTACATAATTATGCATTGTTTAAATAACATACTGATAGAATGTACTGACATTCACACTTCTGTTCATACAGGCAGGACCTTATTTCAATATTCAGTACTGAAAATGGAATCTGATGTCATATCAGGTCATATTCACGAATATGTAATATACCAACAAAGGCAGAACTGAATCTGGCATTAGTCTTACTGCCAACACCACCATTATATAGGGTTCCTGTTGCATTATTAAGCTATCAGCACTGCGGTGATCTGTCAAAAATAAGTGTTGCCTCTAAATAGGTGAATTATATGGCATGTGAATTATGTCACAATAAAGCTGTTCTATATATAAATACACAAAGGTGTAGCATCTCTAAAATTTTGCAGTGTCATATTCAAAAGATTCAACTTTATCTCTGATCATCTAGATAGGTTTCTAAATGACTACTTTCATTATATACTCAGCCATGGATGGCTCCTCAAAATGGCACAAAGCAAGTAAAACTTGGTTGCTTTTTTTCACTCCAAAGCTGAATATCTGAAAATGCCACGATATTACTAGAAATATTTTTGACAGGTAAGGAAAGAAAAGACCTAGAAAATGATTTACAGGAGGCTTGCTCCATCTGTCAGGATAACTGTAAAAATTCCTTGAAAAGCTAGTGCCAGAAAGTCCTCTAAATGATGCTGAGCAACTGGAACATTAATGAAGGCTCAAGGCACCTAGTCCCTGAGTGACTCATTTGGAAGCTGAGCTAAGAGGCAGTAATGCTCCAGAGACCTGTGTCTACCTACTGTTTGGAGATCCTTGAGTTGGTGGGGAATTATCTAGAATTTCAGAACTATGAAAAGGTGGAATTCCTGTATATAGGTGTAATAAAGGATATTCAAAACTAGGTCTATACTGGGTTGGGGGGAGAATATCAAATTAAGTAACTCGCAACTTTATTCAACCTTTTTTTTCTTTTAATAAAGTGTGTTAACTATGCTAAAGAATTAAAGTAACTCTAATGCATAAAATCAGAATCATGTGGCTAACTTGATTTTACTAAATTTTACATGCTAAGATTAAAGGACTTCAGTAAACCTCAGAGAGCTCTGCAGTTTTTTTTAAGAAGCATATTATACCCTTCAAGCTCTCACTTTCAGTAATGCAAAAAAGGGGTAAATTCAGCAATCGAGGATTTGTACACTAGGTGTACCCAGGCATTGCTGTGTTTGCTTGACAATTACTACTGACCCATTGTCTCTTCTCCTACTTGATCAATGTGCTACCTGTAGACTACAAAAGGGAAGCAAGAAAAATAAAGTTCACAGACAAATCCCCATCTAGTTCAGAAATACGACTGTCCCAACTCGGTCACTTCACCTGGCCCGATGCTGCATCAGGGATCTGCTGTCCACCTTTCAGACCGTTAAGGATGAAATGTGTGGCACCCGGTATTTACTCAATAATGGTAGTGCTCTAATAAAATGAGACTCTAATGATGACCAAACTCATGTTTTCAGATTTTACAGGCTCTGAAAAACTGCTCCCTAAATGTCAGGGCTGTTGAAGTCTTTAGGCCAACCTCTTGCTGACTGATGGTAAACCCAGCAGCTGGAGGCACTAAGACCTGGAGTTGACTTTGATTTTGAAGTTTCCAATCAAACACCTGAAAGAAAATATGAAGTGCTTGATAGGCTGTTCCTCAGACTGACTGATTCTCATAAATCCCACCCACCCAACGTGCCTGGGATGTTCTGTATTTCTGGAGGGGAAGAGCTGGAGGGGCCAGATTCATTTTTTAGTTGAGCAAGAGAATTATTAAAGAAGCTTAGGACACAAAAAAAGGTCTTGTAAAAATCCACACTCTGTGGACAGCTGAGATCCAGAAACCTGAAAAGACAAGAATTTTTAAGAACTTATGTTTGCTGTTAAAAAACATGAAAAATATATAGCTATAGTTTCTAGATCTTTGAAATTCCTATGGGGGAAATGTTTAGCTTAGTGACATTAAAAAAAAATCCCCTTTGCTAGTTATTGGTTTATTGATTCTCCACAGAAAACTCTTAAACTTGGATATATTGGTTCACTGTAACAAACAAAAAAGTCATCAAATGAAATTTTTCTGTAACAAACTCTATGGAACTGTCTACATAATAATAATAATAATAATTTGCCTTGGAATATTCTTTTCTTGAGACTAAGTAGGCCACTAGAACTTTTTCTTAATTCAGAGCTTTTCATTTTTCAGTGTGTCTCACTTTAAAAAAAGGTCATTCCTTAAAAATAAAACATACCAAAGATGTTCAGTGTTTACTACTATGCTACCACTTACATAGGTGTTTCCTAAATGAGCACTTTCAGCAGGGACCTTTGAAAAGAACATTCTGTGAGCTTCAGTCCATTCATTATTTCCATTACTCTTGTCCCACTGTGACTTGATGGTGGTTTCTTTTCAAAAACCCACCAGCAATGCACAGCCACTTCACTCTCAGCTGTACGGGTATGTCCTAGTGACGTGACCAAAGGGCCCTGGCCCCGCCAGTCCGTGTGAAGGTGCAGACAGGTCCGGCTGGTGCTGCTGCTGAGCTCTGGGCCCACGTCAGAAGGCCTGAGAAGCTAGCGAGCCCTCGCTCTGCTCTGTAGCTGATGGACTCACAGTTACGAGGTGAGCTGGTGATTACAGACATTCTGGAGGCAAAGGCAGGCAGGTAGAACTTGCTAAGAGGTGGGGGCTAACTTTAAGACCTTCTACTATCCTTATCTGCCTTGCTGGCTCTTTTAAAAGCTAAGTCTAATAATGCCCCAAAAGAATAACTATCACAACTACTCATGGTGCTGTCAGAGGAAGAGGAGGGCCTGTAGGTGGTTACCACCTTGGGAATTACCACTCTGGGAGCACCGTTATCCAGAATGTTTCTATCCACCTTCCCGCTCCCCTTCGGCCTGTCACCGGATAACAGATGTGTGTTTGGGAATAAGAGACTTCTTAATAGGCACCCTAGCAAGGCGGAAACGGGCAGGGAGATCTGTAGCTGCCCAGTTGTCCCAAAGGCAAAAGCCAAATGGCTTAAGGATTATGTCAGGTCCCAGTTAGGCCAATTAACAGGTGGTAAGATCTGCCCAAATATAAACAGACTTGTAGTTAGTGTATAGCACAGATTTCCAGAAAGAATCTACCTTATTTCTTCTTTTGAAGACCTTTATTTCTTTAGGAAAATACAGCACTAGGAGGCAATTGGATCAATTAATAAAACAAAAGACTGTGATAAAACCAATGAAGAATAAAGTTGTAATTTCAATACTAAACACTTTCAGAGATCTTCAAAACTTAGAATGAAATTAAATCTCAACTTTATAAACCACAATGAAGTTAAAAATAACATCTAAGAGCTATCCAGAGGCAGCAGTAGGAATGTACACCATGACCTGTATTTTAAGTAGGATTTGTTGGAATATTTAATTCCTGGAAAGCACTGTTATGCGGTCTTAGTCTAACTTACCGGCCTGATCCCCTAAGTACCTAGCATAGTATGAGAAGAGAGATGCTACCAGAAGTGGAAGCGCCCTGAGGTTTTTGGTGATGCGAGCCAGGAAAGCTGCACTGATCTGAGGCTTGCATAAAGCTTTACCATGGCCCTCTGGTATCTGTTATCTTTCCTTAAAGGAGAAACTCAAATATTTATTGTAGCCCAGAACAATATTCCTAAGGCTGGCCTCCAAAGATTGTGGCACTGCTTCTGATGTTGTGCTGCTGAAACAAGACACTCTTTGAAATCTGTTAGCATCTCCTTTTGTAACAGTGTTCAGAGAAAATTACACTTCCTGTGTCTCTATTGTTATAGAAGAACTCCTCTTTCATTAGTATTTCATTAGTACAGGAATTTCCTGTAAGATTAAAATGAAATAAGCATACATGCACACATCCAGATATAACCAGGAAGTAAAGCAAAGCAAAGCACTTAAAAAAAAATTCTCACCTAGGTTTGATTAAAAAAAAAAAAAGAACAGTAAAAAGGAAAAAAATACCTTTGCAAATATAGTCTTGACATAAATGGGCAGGTCTCCATGGGGACTTCCATAACCCCCTACAATACTAAACCCCAATCCTTCAGAGCCTTTCTCCAAAGAAATAATCTTAGGTGGAGGTGTTCTGAAAACACAATGCATGCTGTTTAAGTCAAGAATAGATATTGAGAGGGAATTTCATTTTAATGGAAGAACACAGAATTGAGAGAGACTTTCATACTGCGAAACTGTGAAGGTCCCTTTATCAAATCGAACTCTCAGAGAGGAATCTAGAAGCTTATTTTAAAATTTCCCACACCTTGCTGGGCTAAGGACAAATATTCTTGATGTTTGAGGGGTTTCTCTTTCATAAAAATCATTGTTTTTTAATTAAAAATAAAGTCACGATGCTGAACTTGCCAAAGCACCCTTTCTCATGCTTTGTTTTTAACTCTTAAACTTACTGTTTAAAGCTGAATGAAATTGTCTTTACATCCTTGAAGGATGTGCATGGAGACAGACGGTGAGGGTTCACATACTCAGCCTGGCAGCCAACCAGCCAGTCTGCGGGTGGACTTCTGTCCAGAACAGGTGAGCTCAGCAGACCGCAGCTCCTTTTATGCCAGAACACCTCAGCGCCCCGGCTCCACCTCCCTCCGGGGTGGAGCGCATACGTCAAAGCCCACCTCTGAGGTAATGCTTCCCTGACTCCCTGGGGAGAGCCAGCCCCATTCTTTCCTGAGTGCTCCTTGCCCTTGGTCCAGATTTCCGTCACGGCACCTGTCACATGGTATCAGACAATGCACTCCTTAGATCTTAGTCGTCGGGGTGTTCCCAGCACTGTACACTGTGCTTCTCACAAACTCAGGATCATGACTGTGCGTGAGAACTGAAATCCGGGAGAGAAGCGAGGAACCAAGGTGAAGCAAAATGTCTAGTTTAGATTTTCAAAGCTTCGTACAGTGTGGAAGTCTTTTCTCTCAGAAACAACATGTCTAAAATTTAAATTACCTGTGTAGGCTCAGATAGCTTAATCTAAGTTTAGCTACTGCCAATTTCTTATTCCCGAATGCCTTTGTCCAAAGGCATGAAGACCTTAGAGGAGCCCTGGCACCTCAGGCCCCGCTGTCTTACTTGTAGGTGGGGGTTCCTACCTGCACATTCCATTGGCAGCGTCACCTTCTGGTGGCGGCATGCATGTGAGGGAGGCAGAGCCGCCCGACAGAAATATTTAGAGAAATTTGCAAAACTGGGATACAAGCAACCTTTGAATATGCTGTTCTGACTAGAATATTCTTCCCTCTCCCCCTCCTCCATTTGGCCTGGCTTATTTTAGGGCTGATTTTCCGCTGGCTCACATGATAGCCGTTGCTTGGTGAGGTCCTCGCTAGCGGTGAACAGCGGGTAGCCACGCACTACTGATACCCATATGCCATGTGAGCTGTTAACTCTTGTAAATGACGCTCTGGCTTATTCTGATTCTTTAAAAACCAGGCTTAAGCATTAGTGTCTCCAGGTACACTCCCTGAGTTATGCCCTCTTTCCATGGTTTTACAGAACCTGTGTTTACTTATCTCTCTCTATACTTATCAGCTATTTAAAGATTTATGGGTCTGTTTTTCTAATTCTCTGGCAGTTTCCTTCAAGACTGGGGCAATGCCTTCACCTATCTTTCTAAGTCGGAATTCTCAGAACCCAGCACTAGTACAGTGACTGGCCTTAGAAGGCACTCAAATACCTGCTGAAATAGTGATGAATTGTCCCCTATAAATGAATGGTAATGACGTCATGAATAAAGCTCTTATCTTTTACCACTTCATGGCCTTCTAAGTACTCTCAGTAATGGCCCACTGGCTAGACATGAATTTGATTCATGTTTCCTCTTTCAAACATAGCCCCCATTTCCAAGGACACTGAAATGGGAACTAGATGTCCAAAGTCCTTGTTCCAGAGCCAGCCCCTGGGGCCACCAAATCATTAGAGAGCTTCATAATTGAAGCTGGGGCAATGCCTTCAAATTCTGCTACTTTACAGTTAGAGACCTATTTTCAGGGTAAGGGCAGAAATGAACCTCCGCTCCTTGGCTGGCAACATCAGGTGGAGTTGCTTCCATTATCTCACGTTTTTAATTGCTTTTAATATAACTTCATTTAGAAGACTAGTAAAAAAACAAAAAAAACAAAACTCCAAATGTTAACACTGGTTGGATTATAATTGATTTTTAAATTCTTTTGTGCTGGTGGTTCCCAACCTGCTAGGAGCTGTGGAATTAAGGAAAGGAACCAGGATTACAAGGCTACCTCTGCATTTCCAAAGCACACTGGAGGATGCTAAAAGGGCACTACTCTTCCAGTAAGGGTCCTGATATTTTTTTTTAAAGGAAAGGGCCAGTGTAACTTGAAAATATTATACTTTTATACATTTATCATATTTTAATATCATGCATTTCTTTCATAATGAGAAAAGAGTAAAGTGAGTTTAGTTTAATATTCTTTCCTCAAGAAAAAAAAACCTCAAAGACATTCATTTAAGTTGGTGAACTCCCAGGAAAAGGCTGGGAATGGCCGTGATCATGACATCCTTCCAACGAACCTTTCAGATGAGTCAGCAAATGTTTATTGAGCACCCAGAGTGACCAGGCATTGGTGGTTCCAAGAGGAATTAAGGTTAGGCAACATTTCTCAGAGTATGGATCCTGGGCCTATCTGAGGCACAAATTCCCTGGGAATCCACGGTACACCAGCTAGTCTGAATCTCTGGGAATGGGGCCGGGGGAATCAGCATTTTAAAATAGCTCCTTAGATTATTCTTATGCACATTCCAATGTGAGGAATACTGCTTTAATGAGCAACCTTCCCTGCAATGACTGGCTTTAATGAAGAAGGCCAGCAAGTATATCAGTAAGATTTCATCTCAAAACAATGTTTTAGCTTAGAAAATGAAGGAAACAGTTTCTTACATAATGAATTAGGGTGCACCTGGGCTATAAATCTGTGGGTTCTTAGGGGAGAAGTCACAGGCAACATGTCAAAGTGACCAGATGGAGTCTTTGTGCAGGCCCTGCATCAGGGGTCTGCTAAGAACACAGGTGGTAGAACAAAGTCTGGTGAGCAATAAGGAAACCCGGGGGTGCTCCTGGAGATTCTCTAGGGAAAATGTGCGCTTGCCCCCCACTCTTCTTCAGAGTACACTCTAGGATCTGGAAAAGGTCTCGCCGAGCTCTGCCCACACACATAATAGGTACTCTGCATCTAAAATACTTACTCCATGTCTTCAGGATGGTGTTCAGCAGTGGGTGAACCAAGGTGGTAGCCTGTGGACATATTTTCCAGTTGAGTTGCAATGGCGCTTATATTGGTATCTGCCACAACCTGGGGGAAAAGTGAGAACAAGATGATCTGTTAGTGTGGGAGAATTACAGAAACCATGCTATATGCAACAGTCAGTTGTCAGTCCTTGTCTAAGTCAACCTCTCTGCAGCTTTGGACACAATGAATAATTCTCTCAAACTCTTGTTCATTTGGCTTCCATGACACCATACTAGTTTCTTCCCTCCATTCTGGCCGCTCCTTCGCATCTCCCAAACCCCTATCAGAGTGCCAGAGGACTCCAGCCTTGAGCTGCTTCTCTTTCCCAATATCCCCTTAGTTATCTCATCTCATCTCACTTCATGAATTTAAATACCATCTCTATAATGATAGTTCCTGAACCTGTATCTCCAGTACCACCCCTTAACTCTAGATCTGTCTATCTGGTCACCAATTTGGCATCCCTAATGGGATGTCCAGCAGCATCTCAACCTAACATGTCCAACCCTGACCCTCACCCCCTCCAACCTCTGCTCCTGTTGCATCCCTCATCTCAGGAAACCACTTCATCCTTTCAGTGTAAACAAACACCCTGATGTCATCCTTGACTACTCTTTCTCTCACAACCCACTTTCTACTGGTCTTGTTACAAAATCATCTCTTGCCTGGAGTTTTACAACAGCCTCCTCACTGGTCCCCCTGCTCCAGCGCCCACGCCACTCATTTTACAGTCTCCAGACCGTTCCATTACAATCCAGCAGATTACCTCAACCTCTGCTTAAAACCACCCAAAGGAAACTCAGTTCCCTTGCATTACACCTGTAAGTCCTTGCTATGAACTACCAAGTCATCTGTAGGGGATCTGCCCAGTTATGTCTCTGACTCCAGCTACTAGGATTCTGCTGTGATCACTCTGTTCCAGCCACGCCGGCCTCCTTGTTGTTCCGCTAACATGCCAGAGACATCTCCACCTCAGTGCTTTGCAAGGGCGGTGCTTTCAGTCGGGAATGCCCTGTGTTCAGTGTCTGCCCAACCAGCCCCTTCACTTCCCTCATGTCTTTACTCTAAGCCACCTTCCCTGGACACTCTAAAATTTCCACACCAACACCCCTGCCAATCATGCCATATCCTCCTCCTCTGCTTTACGTTTCCGTTTTATCACCATTATTATCTAATGAACTATGTATTTTACCTTGTTTATCTTATTTATTGTTTATCAGTTCATATGAGAATATGAGAGCAGGAAGCTTGTCTGTTTTACTCACAACTGTATCCCCATTACGTAGAACGGTGCCTGACATAGTAGGTATTCAATTAGTATTTGGTGAATGAATGTTTCTTACTCCCTGTTATTTGCCTTTAATGTAGTTTCAAACAAAAGTGTAGCAGAATGACATTTAAACATTCACTTTATATTTGTAATCTGCAAGCACTATCCCCCCACAGCGTCCAGAGAAAGGTGGTATCGCTCTGATAGCCCGTACAGGACAGTGCAGTTCTAGGCTTCAGTTTCTTCCACTCAAGCGATGCTTGTGCCTCGGTTTCAGCTTCCTCAAATGTTGGACAGGAATCATAGAAGCCTGTCTTGTCTGCTTAGCTTGGAGCTACCTTCCACCTCAACTAGCTTTCGGAGCTTTTCTTAAGAGCTCCTGGGCTATCCCTGCTGACCAATGGTTCTTCCTCTAAGTTGCAGTACTCGGCACCGAGGCCAGGGTGAACGGACTTAACGTGGGGGCACTGCACACGTGCTGGCTTGGCTGCAGTTTCAGAACGAGCCAACAGAGGGCGCAGCGGCCTAACTCGCTAAACAGGTGCACCAGTTTATTTATAATAGAGTATTTAGGACAAGGAAAGCAATAGGCCAGACCTATATTAGAACACATTTTGGGTGAAGCGTCCTATTCTGGGGAAAAACATTGTTATGCACAAGTTATAGGATCTTCTGGAAGGAAATATCATCATATAAAGAATGACTGAATGAATTGGGGGAATGTTCAATACAAGAGACAAGGATGAAATGATTCTCTCTGACTCTAAGGGAGTCCACTTACCACCAGCCTTTTTTACTCTCCCGCATGGCAAGTGTATTGGAGAAGCATATGACCTCTACATCTTACCTACTTGTAACCTACGTCATCTTCATGAACCTATTCCATTCCAGCTTCCAACCCTACCACATGGCCCAAACTTCCACAACCCCATAGTTTCTGCCTTTTCTCGTACCGCTGGGGCCTACTTCCCATGTCTTTGCTATTCTACTCACCCCTTGCAGCTCAGTTCTGGGCCCACTTCCCACCTAGATTCAGGGTGTAGATGACAGCACATATATTCCTGTAGCTCTAAATGGTAACAATGAGCTGACAATTCCCAGCCGAGTCTGTTATACCCAATTGCCAACTTAATATCTGCATTTTAGTATATCAAAGGCTATGAAAACAAACCACATCCAAACTCTTGATACAACAATTGAATCCCTTCATTTTTCCTCCTCTTAGAAGATGGCACCTCTACTTGCCTAACTTGAAATCAATGGGGTATAATATTGAAAATACCTGACTGCTGGCTGGTGACTGTCCAACTGGAAAGAGCGCTAGGATGCTAGCTGTACAGGGGTTTACTCTCTCAGTACCAACCTCCTACTGCCCCCTCCGCGGCCGTAGGTAACCTACCACCAAGTCCTCTGTGTTCTACCTCCAAAACACTTCTCAAATCTTTTACTTTTCATCTCTAAGGTGAGCTCCTAATTCAATCCATCACCATTTGCCTTTTAACTGGAATCCTCACACATCATCTTCCAATCTTTCCTCCACAAAATAGCCAGTTATCTTTTCAAATATAAAATGGATGACAGCATCCCCTGCTTAAAACCTTTCAGTGGTCTTTGTACTTGGAATAACATTCTGACTCCCTGGTTATATACACAAAGGTCCCCCCCTAGCCTGCCCCTCTAATCCCATCTATGTCCTTTCCCATGTCCCATGTTCCACAGTTCTGCCTGGTGTCAGCTTAAAAGTTCCCTCAATACAAGCCTTCTTCACTACCTGTGCTTAAATTAATTTCAACTTTTCCTGTTTTCTTTACCTGTCCTCTCCTCCATCACACCTGGGGGCCTGGAGCCCTGCCAGATATCCTCCTTCCCACTCACCCTTTAAAACCATTAACCTGATTCAAAACCTGTGAGTCCTTCATGTTTACGTCCCTCCTTACTGTTGTCCATAGTGCTGCTACGGACATCTGGAGAGTGGGTCTTCACCGTAGATGACTAGATATGGAATTGCTGGGTGATAGGTATGGTATGAACATATCCAAGTTAATAGATCTTCCTAAGCTGCCAACTGGCTGTACCTGTTTAAACCCTCACCAGGCATTTAATGAAAGTAGTTTGTTTCCTCACATCCTTCCCAACCTCACTCTGATCAGACATTCAGTGAGTGCCTACCTGAGGAGAGCGAGGCCCTGACCTGAAGGAAAAGGAGGAAATCCCTGTGCCCGGGGAGAGCGAGGCCACTGGTCTGAAGGAAGAGGCGTGTGGGGAAGCTGGGGTTCCTGTGGCCAGGATCCTCACTGAACTTAAACCACCTGATGATGTAACTGGCCTGTTGCTAGGCTACCACTTCCACACCTTTAGGCAATAAGCTATTATTGTGCTATATAGAGAGCTGGCCCAGTGCTCTGGGCGGAGGCAGAGGAGCTATTGCTCGACCTACTGCTGGGAGAACAAACCGGGTAATCAACCCTTTCACCCCAAAGAACGTTTTGCTGTCAATTTCTTTGGTCGCATTGAATCCATAGCGAACTTGCCCGCGGCTGAAACCCACTGGCAAGACAAGGAGGAAATCCCTGTGCCTGAGGAGAGCGAGGCCACTGGTCTGAAGGAAGAGGAGGGTCATAGGTATGAAATGAAGGATGGAGAAGAAGCCTTACTTATCCTTGAGCCTGCAGAACAAGCAGAGATCTCTGAATCAGTAGAAGAGGAAAAATTAAGTGTGTTTCCCTTCCTAATGCATTTCCCCCTGCAAGAGGACTTCTCCTTTAACAGTCCTTTCCTTCCTAAATTTTATGTCTTCTTCAAACTGGTTTACCATTGGAAGGTATTTATTCTTATATGCACCCTAGTGCCTTGGCTCCTGGTGGCATTTCATCATTTTGGTTAAAAGCAAAACTCAACTCAATCAGAATAATATGTTGTATATTAGAACAATGTATGTTTGATAAGTTTTCTGAGTAGTAAAGAACAGACTTTACTGCACCGACTCAAGGATGAATACTTTTCCTTAGAAACAGGTTTGAGGGATTATATTTTGAAGAACTGAGAAGTCAAAATATTTTCCAGCTAAGTAGGATATTACAACGCATAAAAGCTTGAGCTCCTTGCTTAGTATTTCCCTGAGCTGCTTATCCTGTAAAGGAATAAATTAGCCCTTAGATTTGTTAGGACCCAAGTCCTGCAGAATGAAATGCACACTCAGCACTTACATCCAGCGCACACACACAGTGCAGATATGTGGCAGACAGGGAGGCTGGCATGGTAAGGGGGTCCCTGAGAAAGTTACCATCTTAAGAAGGAAAGGCATATAGGAAAGCTACCTTATCCCATCCCTGGGGTTTGGTATTAATTCAAGTAGAAAGCACTTGGGCTTAGAAAGTATTTTTATTTAGAATCTAGTGCTACTGAATCTCTAGTGACATCAGAATACATTGATTTGAATGTGTCTGTTTTGAAAACACAATGATTTTAAGTGTCTAAATGTTTTAAGTTTGGAGTAAAATAAGCAAGGGGAGAAAGCCGAAGCGTGGGAGGCCAGAGCGGCGACCGATAGCGTGGGCGGTGCGAGCCCTAGACAGCGGCCACTGAGCAGCCTAGCGGGCGGCGCGGGGAGGTGAGCCCGAGGTCACCGTCCTGCTTACACATTTTCAGTGGAAACTGCGTAAGGCTGTGAACTGGAACAGTGGCAGATCGCTTAAGCATCCTTACGCAATGTTGCTAAAAATGGCAGATCATTCAGGCCAAATGAAAAATAAGTCCTTTGAAATGACAATTCCACAATTTCATAATTTCTACAGACAGTTCAAAGAAGTTGCTGTGGTTATTGAAACTGTGTGAAAATTGATTATTTGGTTGATAAACTACTATTACATTCTAAAATCATGGACTTTCTGCGATAAAACTGCATAAGGATCAAATGGCATTTATTGAATGAAAACTGCACTTAATTCTTCCATTTTAAAAAAATAATAAAAAATCAAATAGGAATGTTACAGTGGTGACCAATGTACAGCTGTAAATGGACTAAAAGTCACTGAATTGACACTGTAATGCATGAACCCTTTGATACATGAATGATATCTCAATAAAAAATGAATCAGAAAAAAAAAGGGGCTAAGTGACTGCTAGCCATCTAGCCATCAAGTGGCCCACACCTACACTGCCACCTGGAAAATCACTCCATTCCAAGATGTACAAAGGAATTTTAGCATCCTCTGACCTTAAGCCTATGTTATTGTAAGTAATAAAATAGTACTTATTTGTTTACCATTTTCAATCCACTGCTTTTATTGAACATTACACCTCATTTAATCCTTACAGGATCATTGGAAGAAAGAAAGTATGAACCCTATTTAGAGAAAACTGAAGTTAAGTGAGAGTATTCAAAACATACAACTTTCTGACACTAAAGCTTACCTGTCCCACAGAACTTCCACAGGGTCTTCATTTCGAATTTCAAACCTTTACTCTTTGCTCTTTTCCTGGAGATTATCACCCCCCTCCTGGCATCACTTGGCTTTCTATCCACCACAACCCCCATAGATCAGCTGATCTTACCACTGGCTACATATTAGAATCACCTAGGAAGCTTTAATATATCTCGATGTCCATGCTACATCGCAGACCAAGTAAATCTATAGAGTAAGACTCAGGAGCCAATATTGGAACTGGTAATTTCATTGCGCAACCAAGGTTAAAAACTACTCAAACCATTCCTTTATTGATACACATGTGCCTTTCCATACTTGCCCTGCACCCTCTACCGCCCACCGTTTCAATTCCCATTCCCAACCCAACCCATCTTTCTTGTCTACTGGAATTTTTCTGGACCAAATTGGTGACTGCACTGATTTGTTCTGTGTAAGTTCATGTCCTTCAATTTGATCAGCATGGCTCAGCAACTCATTCAATGTGACCAACACTTACTAGGCAGGCATTTGTGCTGGGCAGGGCCCTGTGCAAGAAGCACAGTGCTCCAGGTTTGGATAAATTCATGGTCTGTGGGGAAACTGAACCTTAGGAGCTCCCTATTCCTGGCTGGAGAGTTTCTAAACAAAGGATTTCACAAGACTTATAAAGGGGATGTAGGTGGGGTAAGACGGGTGTTGTAAGCTTAGAGAATAACACGTGCAAACCTTTACTCATCCCTAAATAACGGCCTCTCCCATGGGGCTCAGGTTGGGCTCTGAGCAGCAGCAATGGCAACACCCGGGAGCCTGTGAGAAATGTAGATTCTTGGATCCCACCCTAGTCCTACAGGATCTGAAGTTCTGGGGGTGAAACCTAGCAATCAGATTTAATGAGCCCTCCAGGTGATTCTGGAGCTTGCTAAAGTTTAGGAAGCACTTGTTTCAAATAGAAAAACCGTTTCTTTATTCATTCTTAGAAAATGATCATCCTAAAGGGGGTACTAACAGACCCAAACTCCCCCGCAGAATCTCTTATCTTCTTTTTCAGAGGTAACATCTTCCCTACCTTTTCTTCTTTCTCCTTTGCTCCTAACTATACTTGCTCTCTACTGACTTGCCATCAACTCGGAAAGAAAGAAGCAAATTTCTTAAAAGTTGCCAGGGATTTATCTGCCAGCTCTAGTGACTTTTCCAGTTTTATTTACTTCTGCCTCACCGGTAAGTATGCTATTCTTAAAATTCTATTCCTACAGAGTCTAGGACTTGTACTGGTTCTGTCCTATTTTATTTTCCCAGGATATTTCTTTCTGTGTGCATATGATAAAAAATTAAACAGTACAGTACATGATAAAAAATTCAACACTTTCACTCTCTAGAGACACCCTGAACTTTTCTCTTTTCAATTCTAGAGGTATAGGCTAAGTATTATGCTTATCAGCCAGTTTTGAAATTTATCACCTTGACGATGTCTACTGACTCCCTATTTTAAGAGATGAAAATTTAGCTTGCCAAACTCTTCCACTTCACTTTTACATTTTTAAGTTCTACTTGATTCCTATGTTCTTTTAAATATACTTAAACCTCTATAGTTGTAACAATTTTCAAGTCTTTTTTATTTCAACTTTAAAGATTTAACTCTCTTACACTTTTCTCTCCACCAACACACCCCAAACCCTCATGTTATTATTTCATGCATTATGATATTTGGTTGTACTGATTTCATTATCATGACTTACAATGTTTACATAAATCTTATTCATAGTGAGCCAACTAATATATTATGATTACATTTCCTTTTATTTTGTAAAAGTTTATTTTCCCAAGGTTGTGATTTCATTTTGTTTAATTTTTTAATGGTTATCACTGATTGAGCCCCAAACTTTCCAATTTATATCAAACTTCCAATTCAGTTAAATATGAGGTATCTATATGTTCCTCTTTAATGCAATGGCATGTATCTTAGGAACTTCTCTTGTTCAGGTTGTTCTCTACACCTGCTCACAGCCATCCCAGGACGTCCCCCATGCCTCAGCATTGGCTCCACCTGCTTCTCGCTCTCTGTGGATAAAGTGAAGATTCCTGTGGCCAGGATGCTCACCTGGCCCTGGTTGGCTCACTCATTACACACGTGTGAGCAATACATCGTTATTGACTCTATATAAAGAGCCCTGCCCAGTGCTCTGGGTGACATGGTAGCACAGCTGCACGGCTGCAGGAGAGCAGAGGCTGGAGTGGTGGCAGTGCCAAGGACAGAGGCCTAGAGGACGGCTGTGCAGGCAGAGAGGCCCAGAGAGAGAGAGAGACCAGCTGGCTGAATGCAGACTCAGCTCTGAGTGGACAGGATTCTAGTGACTGACCTGCCACCATGGAAATAAAGTTGGGTTTAACCTTTTCACCCCAAGAACATTCTACTGTCATTATGTGGTCATATTGAATCCATAGTGAACTTGCCCAGGGCTGAAACCCATTGGCAAGACACTAGGGTTCACAAGAGAAGTCATTATTTTCTCTGTATTATCTCATCAAGTATGACATGTCTCTCTCTAACCAGCAGTAGGGCCCTCATGTATCAGAGAGATCATAATTAATCTGATTTCAGACTGTCTCCTGTCCTCCACACTTGCTGCTGATAGACTGCAAGCCTTCTTCCTGTCATTGTTGTGACTGTTTTCATATATTTATTTAGCTGAATCTATGAAGTATGATTGCTGTTCCAGGCAGTGGGGGTGTCAGTCCTGAAGAGTCTCAGCTGGCTTATGAACCCTCGTTCCTAGCATGTTCCCTCTGCCTGCTGGACATCTCAACCTGGGCGTTTCAGACTACAAGGCTCCTTTCTCTTCCAACACACTCCTAAATTTCCTCATTTAGTTAATGCTACCTCCATCTACCCATTCTCCTATTCACTAAAATGTGTGGGAAAAAATCTCTTAATGGACAAAGAAGTTCCTTTAATGATAAAAATCTTTGATAGGCTCTTTTTATTTTCTATGTTCTCAAAGAAAGATGTAAAAACAAAAAATTATTTTCTAGCAGAGTCTGGGTTCTATGATTTTGTCCCCAAGAGGTTTTATGGTAATTTCATGGACAAAAAAGCTGAAACTGGCAAACTATCAGACTACAGAAGCAAATATAATCGGGATCATTTAAAATGAACCCTCATAGCCAAATCAGTCTCCACTGACCCATCTAGAATTGGGAATAAGAAACCATCAGACTTCAAGGGCAGAAATACTTTCCTCCTTATAACACTTAAAGATAGCAAATTTAAACTGGGGAGAAGCTTCTAGAAGCACTGGTTGTTTCTTTCACTCTTCCCTTCTCCACACTGCAGTCTGCTGACCCAGACCTTAATCTTCCCTGTGCAATCATCAGTTGCTGACTGCTTCACATGATATACTGACAATAAGTCTTTTCCACATCATCAGACACAATTACACGATCTTCCCTACCACTCTGCCAATGCACTGGCTCACCTGATAATAAAAATAATTACTTAGTGACAAGTCAGCTGTGATAACTGTATTGCATCTACTATTCCATGCACATTGTTTTAAGTAAAGCAAATACACTATCCACCTGAAAGGCATCTGATGCAGGACATGAGAGTTTGCTGGCTTTTGTGTCTAAAGCCTTTGGCAGTACATATGCTCCATACCCGTCATTTTGACATTATAACTGTCAAAGTCCCAAAGGATTTCATTAAGCTTTTAATAGCACATGTTAGATAATACCACCATCTAATGTGTTTAATGTGAGAACATTTTGAAACCAAATGCCATTTGCATCTTAAAATACAGAAAAAAGGAAAAAAAAGGAACTCCTTCAAAAGTATGTTAATAGTGGCAGTTTGGCAGAATGAAGTGTCAGTTCTTCATGGGAGAGAATGTTTTTGTTTTCATTAAAGGTACTTTTCATACTTAATGTTAGCCTTTAATACTGCGTCTTCCCATTTCTTTGTGAAAAGGTGAAACTGAACAAATTGTAACGGGTGTATGAAAATATCAATACCAATAATAGTAAATTTTGCTAAGGGGAACACCTTTTTTCCCTTGATAAAGTTATCATCTGAGGTAACCTTAAAATCCTGGGTAACTAATGGTCCACAGCTCTGAGCTTGAAGAGTTGCACTTGTAGGGCCTCTAGGGGTCAGCATAACTCGAGGAAGGGCAAGCACAGCAAAAAAGAAACAGCAAGGATTTGCAGGCTGTGAGGTGCAGTGAAAAGACGAATATGAGAAACCATTAAGTTCTCACTGAAAGTCAGGACGAGGGGTAGAGGGGAAGCTACCGGAGAGACACAAGGTGTAAATCATTGAATAATCAATTGGTTGCCTATCACATAAACTCCCTTAAACTTCTGACAGTATTTTTGATTTCCTTCACACATGCTAAAAGCCATTTACTTATTTTTAAATATCTGTTTTGGGACTCTGAAGTTAGACTATTCTGATGTAAGAATTAAGCACCACAAATTGGTTCTTCCAAACGTAATGGTTTTCAGTTCGAACTTATTATTTTAAGGCCAGAATGATCTGAGGAACTGGCTAGCCTTTTCTCTAAGGTACTAAACCGTGGGTTTTATTCTTTTCATCTGTAAACCATTTGACACTACCTCTGCCAAAGCATGTGATTAGAATAACACATTTTGGGGGAAACTAACGAAGTTCACTGCCAATATGCTGCCTCTCACTCACTGCACCATACCAATTTCAGAGACACCTGAAGGGCTGATAGGAGGAAAGGCAAGGAACAGCCCATCTACATCTTCCTTCCTGGTACAGCCCCCTGGGCCTCTGTACAATACTTTTGGGGACCACAGCAGATAAATTATTGTCTGCCTTAGCTGATGATGACCACACAGTGAGAATTTAGCAGTGTCGGCAGTCATTTTTATGCTATAGGAAAAAGAGCATTGACTTTTTTCCTTCCTTTAAGGGGACTGGAAGGAACAGCACTTGGGCAGGTCAGTAACAGTTTTGAGGCATAAGAAAAGAAATCATTTCCCATTCCTTGCGAACTCTGGTTTATAAAAGAGCGCTGGAAGCTGAAAGCCTTGTTGATTTATCATGTGAAGCAAAGAGTAATTTTTCTCCCCTTGTTATGCTTTCATATAATCATGCACACTGCCTGTATGGGTGGCATTAAAGAATTTCTGAATAAAAATAATAATTTCTCGCTTTCAACCTTCATAATTCACATCAGCAAGCGCCCTGCTGGGTGGTGACGCCTACTGCCAGTGACGCTCAATCTTTTTGCCCGCCACTTATCTGCTTCGCGCAGCTGCGCGCTCCATTGATCGAATACCTGCAGGATAATGCGCCCGTAGGCGTTCTTCAGCAGATTAACCACATCCGCGTGAGACAGCCCGTCCAAAGGCTGCCCATTAATGCTGACAATCCGATCCCCAACCTGGAAGTATAAAAGTGGTAGAAAATCACTATCATTAAGAAAAATTAAATTTGAGAAGAATGCTTAAAATTCTTTGTCAGTCATATTTTCCATTTGTGGCTATTGTGAAGATTCTGCGTTTCTACTGTTTATGCATTTCTTCCAGAAGCATGAGGAATTTTTATGGCTTTTCCCAAATACAGGCCAATCAGAAAAACTAGAAGGGGGTCAGATTTTATTATTAAAAGCCACAGCAAGCCACTTTTGTATTTTGGTAATGGTGGCGTTTCATTCATTCATTTGCCAGTAGTAAAGGGGTGTACAAATTAACTGTTCAATAAAGCTCTAATGAGAAAGCCAAATATTTTCTGCTTTATTTTTCTCCCAAAGTGAGGGGGCAATGGAAAAAGAAAAATCATAAGAATTTGATTTTGAAAAAAAAAAAGATTTTGATTTTGCTGGTTGAAGAAAGATTCTAAGGTCAAATCACTCTCAGGTGAAAATCAATTTTGGGTGGAATGACGCGCTGAAAATGGTACGGGAGGCTTTGCAAATGAGCTGTAATTTCTTCATTTGAGAAGCTTTGATAAAAACAATAACATTTTTATTTGCCCAGGGACCTAATGAATTTCAGGTATAAACTTACTCCAATGCATTCTGCCCTCGGCGTGGGTCTCTGATGGCTGTGGGTATTCCAACCTTAAACAGGGTGCCCCCTCCCGCCCCCCGCCGCAACTTCCTCTCCCACCCTAGCACATGCTGTTAGCACTCTACCAGTCCCCTTTGTTTACTTTAAGCCTCTGAGTCCGTGCAGCTACACCGCTGGCCTGAATCATGGCAATAAATATTGGGATATCGCCTAAGGGACTTCCTTTTCCTCCAGCAATACTGATTCCAAGGGCGTCACCGAGCTCCTAAAAAAGAAGGAAAACAACACTCGTATATTTAATACAGAACCACAGCCTGACTGTCCCCAGACAGCTGCTGAACAAAATCCCTCCATGAGGCAGGAGGCCCAGTAACACAGGAGTTCAATGTGGCGCCTTGGGAGTCCGGAAGATCAGGGGCGTCAGCTTCAGCTCTCGCCGGGGTCTTAAGGAAGTTTCTTAACCCGTTAGATCTTCCGTCTCTATGCAAAAACGGGAAGAATACCACCTCCCTCACAGTGTCGGTTTGCAGACTGAATGAGCAGAGAGAGTGCAGTCCTGGCCTGCAGAAAGGCTCAATAAAAGGCAACAGTAGGAGGGAAAAAAAACCCGCCCCAAACCCTATGCTACTACTCAGTTTAGTGGCCAATTCTGATGCGGACTTGGCAAGTATGGTCTCATATGGTGTTTATGATTAAACTGCCACAGATTTCATGCTCTTCTGGGTGTGAACAAACACACTTGGCTCTCAAAGAGCTGCAGGCCTGCCTTAAAACAAAGGATCTTAGAGGACACCCACGGCAGTGACAACAGAGTTTGGAAAGAAAGAAAATAGGACTGAAAAATGTTCCTAGAAAGGCTACTTGGTTCACTCGGACCCTGGTGAAGAGATCCTGGCTTTAGTCCAGCTTTTTGCCAAATTTTATCATAGGGTTCATATTTTGAAATCACTGATAGACGAGTTCCAGTCTCAGCACGGTGGCACATGCACCTGGTAGTGTATTTTTCTTGATGATTAAAATGAAGAACTCTTGTCAAAATACAAAAAAACAAGTACCTGAGCCTTCTGAAAAGTAACCTCAAACCCACAGTGGTGGAGAGCCAACACTCGGAGCCCAAACGGCGAGGTAGGGGGCGAGAGGGGCGCGGGAGTCTCCCAGTGGTTTTCCCGGCAGCTCTGTCCTGAGGGTGAGACCCAGGGAGCCGTGGGGGTTGCCAGCTGCCGCACTCCGAGGAGGGGCTCCCAGGGGAACAGGAACAGGAGCCCCTGGGGGCAGGAGAATCCGAGGAAGAAAACCCTCTAACTCGCTGAGTGACCCCCCTGGCTCCTCAGGCTCGATTCCCAGGTACACATGTGCAGGACAGGCCGCACTGGAGAAATGAATGGAGAGGTGAGCCGCCCCTCACAAAGGTGGGGCAGAACTTGCAGCCCAAACCCAGCTGGGTAGATGGCCGGCCAACACTTCAACATCAGTGTTCTTCAGAGTCTACAGGGAATACCATTCACAAGGTTCAGGGTGAAATCCTTAATTTCTCGACATGCAAAGAACTGGGAAAATGAGACCAATTTTCTTTTTAATGTTCTTTAAGATAGGTAGGACAGTTGAAAGCAAAAATGGTAACATTGTTTGGTGGGGTTCTCACTTTATACAGATCTAAACATGACAGCTCTGACATAAATGTCAGTGGAGGGGTGGAGACAAAGGGACCTCTATGGTTACAAGGCTTCTATAATTTTTATTCATCATTTTAAATGTACACAGCTTGGTGTGCTTCAATTTTACTTCAAAGTGGGACAAAAGGAAGAGGGAAATGACAACAATAATCATATGAAAGAACTTTAAAAACTCGAATGTCACATCAGTATGAAAAATTATTCTCTACTATTAGTAGTATTACCAGAGCTGCCATGTTATGCCTACAAACCAGTTTTCCAAAGTTTTGCATTTAGCTTCTATTTTCTGAATACATAAATAGTAAAGCTCTGCATGCAAAACAGCAAGATGTGTTTTCATTATGAAGTGTCTGCTTGGACCATGAATGGGAGAATAGTGCTGGTAGGTAGGAGCAGGCCTTTTTGTAAAAGCCTGTAAAAAAAAAAAGTGGTTGACATGACCAAGGAAACATAAAATTCTTGGAATGAGAAAAAACTTAAGGAATAATTTGGTTTTGTGCAGACCCATCATGATGTTTCCTTTACCCACCATTATGCACATGTTGGTACATTTAACTTCCCCATCACAGGAACATCTGAGTCGCCACTCTAGTGGGAAGATACTAGGAACAAATAAGGCAGATTTAGTTCAAAGCTGGAGCAGTAAGAATGGATGCCACTTCCTGGATATTCATGATGCACTAGGTACTATGCTAAGTACACTGGACACATGACCTCAGTTAACACACACAAGATTTACCTTGTGAGACGTCATCAGCCCCAATCTACAGATTAGAAAACTGAGGTTAAATAACTTGCCAAAAGGTCACAGTTAATGCATGGGATACAGCCCCTTCAAATGCAACCCTGACTGGCCCAAGAGAACCAAACCATGCTGGGCCTCCCTTCAATACAGCTGAACCAGGATTACAGCTAGGCCATTCACATTTTTTTTTTTTTTAACTATTTCTTGAATCCCACGTGTAATGGCAAAAGTGACCAAAATAAAAGTATTTTCCAATGTTCTGGATTCACACAGAGATTTTGAAAATCAGGATTTGACAATTTTATGAACTGAAATACATTCTTACACAGTCTTCTCAGGAGGGCAATTTAGCAGTATGTACAAAAGCCTTTAAACAACCAGTGTGGCTTTTGACTCAACAACTTCATTTCTAGGGATTAATCCTGAGGGAATCACCCATGATATGGGCAAAAAAGAAAGCACAATGATATTGTGCTATGAAAGCACAAGTTGAGAAATATACTAATTGCTTAATAGGAGGAAGCTGATTAAGAATATTACAGCATATTCGTATGATAGAATCCTACACAAGCAACAGAATCATGCTATATGAAGTCAAAAAATGCCTGTTGCCATGGCTGAAAGTTCATGCTTTAAAGTGAAAAAGACAAACTATTAAGAATATGTCTAATATAATACCATTTTTTGTTTCATAAAACTTAAACAAATGTATAAAATGTAGTGGTTGGCAGTGATGGAGACCTAACTGCACCCTTTACTGCGCCCCCTCAGCATGCAGCAGCCAGTGTGGTCATAGGGTCTCCATCTGTAGAGGGGGGTAATGAGACAGGGACTGGGGGCTTAGGCAGAGCAGGGTGAGGGACTCTGGAAAAAACAAAGCAAGATAATCCATTGTGAGATTTGCTTTGGCCTGCTAGGGGGCCCAGTTTATTTTTCTGACTTTACCCAGGTGCGGCTTTTCTTCCTCCGGCCCTAATCAAGTGATTTGCAACCTGGACAATTTAATAAGCAAGCCCAAAACAACATAGTAAAAACAGGAAGGATTCCATCTTGAAAATAAGATTGCACTTTAAAACCAATTAGTTAAAAAGTAAGTTTCTTAACATACTCTGTAACAGACAATAACTCAGCCCACCTTGGGAGCAAAGCAGGCAGTCTTGAGTGACATGCTCCTAGACTAGGAAGCTGCTGTTCTGCGACGAAATCAGAGCAGTAAATTTCTTGTAAATAACCAGGAAGACTAATAAGAAACTTAATGTCTTTTCAAAGATAAACATTTTGGGACCACTTAGCAGGTGTACATACCTAGCCCTTTGTCTCTCAACCACATACAAAACTCCTAGACAATGCACCACCCCAGGCGTCTCTTATCCCCCCCCCTGGTATGAGCCAGGAGGTCTGTCCTCTCACTTTATCTGTAAATAAAAGCCTCTGCCTTGCTCTCCTAAAAAAAAAAAATGTAGTGGTTGGGATGTACCAAAACATTCACAGCAGTTATCATGTGCTTTACTATATATTTTTCTAAGTCTGTTTATGTTACAGAGAGCATACATTTAATTCAGTAACTTAAAAGAACACACAACACAAAAAAAATTGTATTAAGGGAAAAAAATGTACATTTTATGTAAATCCAGCACAAGTCAGAAAACCAGCAAAATAGCTGACTTACCCTGATTATCTCAATGGTCCTTGGTCTCACATCTGTGCCTATAAGTCAAGAAGCAACACAATTAACTTTAAAATTAAGAGATAATATATTTAGGAAAAAATATTATGCCACAGAAATTGTATTATCTTCTAGGTCTTTCAAGAGAAAATACTGAAGCAAGCAGGCATTTTACACTGTCTCAGAATCCAGACTGGCAACCACTGATCAGGGGCTATGTCCCATAGGTTAAAAAAAGCCCTCTCTGTTTGAGATACATGTGGCCATAATCATTTGGTCTGACAAAAGCTGATGCACTGGAGCAGCAGCTGCATGGAATATTATTACATGGCTTGGAGGGTGAGCTTTTCTGTCTCCCTGCATTTTTCTCCCTTAATCAAAGATAACCCTCTACCGAAGGTGACTTAAAAAGACCCCTTGCCTCGCACCCTCTGCAATGGCATATGCACTTCAGGCCTTTTTTGAGTGACCTGTTATTTTAAAATTTTCTCCTTGAAAATGGCTTTACTTTATGAAGTACTTCAGATTTTCACTTTCCCGTTTTTCATGTGATCTGTGTAAAGTCAAAGGCACCTTCTAAAAATGAATCTCTATGGTTTTACTTCCTTTAGAACAAGCTTTACAGGAAGCTTGGGGTTTATGTGGCTATGTTCGAAGATTTTTAGAAATTTTCAATGAAGGTGAAAAGACTGCTTTTAAATTATATTAATATTAAAAAAAACTGGGCAACAGGATGGTTCTGCTGCATGGGTGTGCAAGTAACAACCTGAACTTGTGGGGGAAGGGTCTGAAGCTCTCTTCGTGCGGCCCAGGCTTTGCAGGCTGGTGATGACAGGAGCGAGGGAAGGATGGAAGCTGCCCTGTGCACTCTGCTGGCTCCCCTGAGAAGGAAACCAAGAGGTCAGCTGCGCTGAGACGCTGACTTGGTCTTAAAAATTCATGCTTGTTAGTAGCACTTCAATGACATAACCAGAGTCATGCAATAGAAAATTCTGAGGAGGCTGAAAAAGAAAACAAAAAATTTCCCATCTAACTCTCTAACCACCCTAACACAATCCCACTTAACATTTCCTCAATTGCTTTCTCCATCTGTGCTTCTATATATGGTTTCAATCATCAAAGTAGAACACATGCAATAATTTATCCAAATGAAATCAAGAACATTTCTCTAGGTTGTTACACAGTATTTATATATGATAGGTAATGGCACTATGTGTTATTTGGTGCTATAGTCAACATTTATTCCCTTATTACCTAAATTACATCACCTAGTTTGTTGTAAGAAAAATCTTGATTAACAGCAACTTGATCAAATGGAATACTCAATTGTAGGAGAAAGAGAAAGCAAATATCAAGAAGATGTTTTAGGAATATGTTATATTTTTTTTTCTCAAAGATTATCCCAAAGTTGGTAGTAATTCAGCCCAGTCTGCTTATACCTCCATGACTGTCCTTTATTCATTAAAAAAAAATTTGAGGTTTACGATGTATCATGTATGGCTAGTGGCTATCCAATGAAAATCATATATACTGGGAAGAACCTCTCCAATGCAGAAAACAATGTCACCAATAATGAATAAAGAATTTTTTTCTACCAATTATCAAAGTTATGACTGCCTCAAAGCTTTAAGCTAACCCTAAGATCACAACTATCATCTGATAAATTGTAATTTGATCCATTTCCTTAGTTCAATGATGTAAGTTGCTTAATATTTTAATTCTTTAAATACGAAAAATTTCAAACATACAGAAAAGCTGAATTATACAGTAGACATCCATATGCATGCCACCTGGATTCCACAATCAATATTTTCCTATGTATTCTTTATTACTATCCACTCACCTATTCATCACTTAATTCGTCCTTTATTGAAAAATATTTATTGCAAAGTAAGTCACAGCAATACATTTCACAATGGATATATACATTTAAAGGAGTGTTTTTATATTTTTCCTGAAAGGGTATGATTTAAATTAATGGTGCTACAATGGATAACTACTCAGAAATGAGGAAATACAGAATATTATAACTTTTGCCTCAACAGCCTCAGGACACTGTGTTTGCCAAGGCCTTTGTAAATATGCACTTGGCCTGGCAGTGTTCCGTCCGTTACCGGAGGAAAAGATTTCTCAAGTATTTTTGCCATTACATGCTTTTCTCTGCCAGGTAGCTACTCTTTCCTGGTTGGTGGGAAAAGACATTTAAAAAAAATAGGCTTGGTGGCCCCAAGACTAGAAGATTTCTCTTAATGAACCCACTTTCTCTAGGCCAAGTCAGTGAGGTATAATTCTCCTTGGCTCTCAGAAGGCATCTATCACCCTAACTTAAGGATGGGGAGATAGTGCCCCTAGCAACTTGTGACCCTAGAGGGTCCTGACTGTTTTAAATAGGTCTGGTGGGGATGGGAGCCTCTGTTTCTCCACCTGGGTCATGGGCTGGTCTTCAGCTCAGGATCATGGAGGACACTTCCTTTTCAAAACCAGCTACAACCCTTTTTTTAAAATTGAATTATTGTTGATATACAGTCTTACATTGGTTTCAAGTATAGCACAATGGTTCAACAGTTACCCATATTACTAAATCCCACCCTCATTAGTGTGGTTACTATCTGTCAACATAGGAAGATGTTACTGGATCATCGTCTATATTCTCCATAATGTACTACCATCCCCATGACCAACTCATACAATGATCAAGAATTTTTGTGCCCTTTTATCCTCCTCACCTTCCCCAACCCACCTAGCCCAGCCCCTCCCCCAGGGTAACCACCAGTCACTTCTCAGTGTCTGTGAGTCTACTGCTGTTTTGTTCATTTTGTTTTGTTTTTTTTATATTCCACAAATAAGGGAAATCATATGGTATTTGTCTTTCTCTACCTGGCTCGTTTCACTTAGCATAATACCCTCTAGGTCTATCCATGTCATTGCAGATGGAAGGATTCTTTCTTTTCAATGTACAAGCTTTTTTTCAATTAGGCAAATATCAGTGTAGGTTCTCATAACATCTTAGCCATAATTTTAAGGATAAAGTCAAGATAAACTATATTTATTGTTTTTCTTAAAATTGAATTAAATGTGTACTATCTGAAATAAAAATCTGTGCAAGAAGGTTAAAGAAAAGTCTTTGCTCCTATGTCCCAGGTTTCCAAAATACTACATCTCACCAGCTATACCAGAAAAATGGCAATGGTGGTTTTTGAACATTTAATGATAGAACTTCTAAATTTGATAGCTCTGTATTTAACCAGAGTGTGAACTTGATTACTCACTAAGATGCTTGTATACAATCCTTAAGAACAGAAACTCAGTTCTACCTACGACCTCACCTATCAGTCCAAACTTCTCTTAAAAGACTAGAATTCCTTATATCCCTTTATGCCTTTGAGTATGCTACTCCGTTTGGGATGCTTTCTCCTTTCAACCTATCAAACTTTCTTTTTAAACAAAAGAATATGTACTATTACCATTTTTATAAAGAGAAACAGAAAATAACTCAGTAGTTAAGGGCTTATTACATGCCTGACACGGTCAGTGCTTCAAAGATGGAAACTTATTTAACCTCAGTTAGATGTATGAATTAGGGATTGTGATTTTCTCCATTTCACAGATGAGGAAGCTGAGGCACAGAGAGGTTAAAGAGACTGCTATGGTCTAAGTTTGGAATCCAGCTGTGGCTTCCCAAGCCCCCAGCACAGGCTGGCCCTGCATGCCAGCTCTGGGCTGGAACCGTGATGACCTCTCTCGTCTGCTCTCCACAGGCCCATGGCCTGGCCCTCACAGCCATGCAGCAGGGTGCTGAGGGGTGCTGCCTCCCCCCACCCTCCCTCCCCTCTACTAGTCACAGATCTGCTACTTTCTTCTAAGGCACCTGAGCACTGAGAGGGAGAGTGATTTGCTCAAGGTCACACAAGTAGGAAGTAGCATCTGAGCAGTGTGACTTGAACATTTATGTCCTTAACCACTATACACACCATATTCCAAAGCCTTTCAGATCACTTCAGATTTGCCTCCATTGCCTCACGCCTGGGGAAGGGCTCAGGGATGGCTATCAAACTTCTTTTGGAGTGAGACCCCATGGAACCTCCTCTGTGCAGCCCTCCCACACTCCCCAGCAAGAAAAATATCATCTCCAGTATTGCTCTGAATTCTAATCTCCTGTGTACAATGAGGCTTTAATGCGCTCAACAAGTGAACTTTACATTACACAAGAGCCTGAGACAACGATTTTGCATCTCAAGTTTCCACTGTTGATATAGATCTGATCAGAATCATCACCAACCATTCATTCCTGGGACTCCACTGTGGCACTATGTCTTAATGCACATGATAATAGCTGCCCATTATATAAGGCAAAATGAAAAAAAAATCTAAACTTAACATGTTTATTGAGATGTTTTTGCTTTGAAGATTCTCTGAGACGAGTCAGCTAGTCTGTGATCCTATCAGAACAATGGTGTTTTACTTCACCCATTATCTAACACAAAAAGTCAAAGGAAGCAGCTAGTAGCATTTCAGAAGTACCTGTGTGCTAACCACAAAATCAGACTGTCTTCTGAACAAAGGACTTGGAGAGCCTTTAAAAGTGTGAAGGTTCCAGGGAGAGGACCAAAAGTCGTTTTTAACCTTAAACAAAGGCCCATCTATAACCCACAAAGGGGATTAGGGAATCACATGGAAGTTTCTATAGTTTCATTATGTACCAAGTGCAACTAAACATAAAGTCTACCATCTTGATTTTGTCAGCCATTACAATGAAAACAAAACAAAACAAAACAATGAAATATGCTTTGTTAAAAAAAAAAGTGGCACTTAACATCAGCTTTGCAAATAAACGTAAGATGTTTGTTAACCCACAAAATATCACCCAGTAAGGCCTCCTTCCCATAGGAGAAACCCTCACTTTGCTCTCCTAGGAATATGTCATTAATTGCCCTCAGCATGTGTGAGTGGCTATTCCCAAGTTAACTTTATAGCAATATTTAATTGAATGAATAGAACAATGTTGTGTTAATGAGGGTCAAATTGCCACCAGATGTTGCTTCTTTCTCTTTTTAAAATAAACACAGCTGTGTACATGCATGTATAGGCAATACAGAACTAATAGGGGAGAGAAATGGTTCTAAGAAAACACTTGCAGGCAATAAAGGAGAGAAAAATCTAGGGATTAAAGAATTTCCATCCCACCTTTCATTTTTATTTTAAACACATTAAAATACATTGTACTTGGTGCTGTGAATATGCTGCATGTTACATATTATTTCCAAACAACAATTTATGAAATGGGGAACTTTCTCCCAGTGGGGACGGGTGAGTGAGTCAGTCTGATGGGAAGCTTTCAACAACCTGACTGTTCTGTGATGTCTTCCTTGAGGAGGGCCAGGAACCAGCACGGAGTCTTCCAATCTCTAGCTGCACTAGGCCTTGTGCACACTTGGGAAGACAAGAAAAGAATGGAGGTAAAAACCAGTAGCATGTAGGTTCTCAGTTACCATGGTAGAGCCTCCATTCTTCTCTACGGCCAAGAAGTGCAAATGGGTAATGAAGGCAACTGGCAAAAATGGAAATTCAGTTATCAAAAAATCACACAAAATAACAAAAATTTATCAACTCAGCGGTATTCATCTCATGACTTCATAACTTCTTTAAACATATTAAAAGGATTAGATTTCAGTTCACCTCTTTTCCTTTTCCCTCCTGATGAAAGTATTCATGAGCAGTGAAATTAAGAAAAAGTGATAAAACAGGACAGAAAAAATCAAACACAGGTGATCTACAAATATAAATCCTTCTTTGAGTAATAACTGATTGTTTACTATGCGATCAAGATTTTAAAATAAAATCCATTTGTCTTTGCAAAAGCTTCCATGGCCATCTGTGAAACAGAGTAAGATGCACCTGGTTATAGCTGAATGGAAATTTACACGAATTTTTAATAACCAGTTTCTTCCAAGAGAGTTAAGGCCCATGTGGCAGAGCCACTTGGAAAGGAATCTTGAGCCTCAGCATCTCTACAACTTTAGAGAGAGACAGTTGGGGTGGTAAGAAAACCTCTCGAGCAGAGCTTCATTATCTTGGGCATGCCATTCTACTTTTTCAAGCTGCATTTGTAAATGTAGAATTGTTGTAGATAATCTTCAATGTTACTGCAAGCAATAAAAGCTGGATTTGATGAATTCATGATAATATAGCCCTGGAGGGAGGAGGATGAATTTTATGGATCCCATTAAATTAATCTAGCCCATTCAAATGCATTTAGAGGACAATTATGGATAGTGGAAATTCTTACAAGTATGAAAAACTAACTTAGAAATTCCCAAACAGGGTTCTTGTCAATCCTGTTAGTCAATAGAATAGCTGTTTTTTAAAGCTATTCCTTACTGGTTAAAATAACCAGAGATTAGAACTCTAGTAAAAACTAGAGTCAGCATAAAATCCAACCCATTTTATAATCAAGCTAGACTAGAATTGTCCTATTAACTGGACTTCAATTATACCAGGTAGGCAGAAAGCAGCCTAGAGACTCACCTTGAGGATAGTGGCCACTGTTTCCTGTGAGGCATTTCTCATGTCCTCCCCATTCACAGATAATATCTGATCTCCCTGAATCAATCTCCTATCAATGTCTGCAGCTCCACCTTTCACGATGTCAGAAATAAACACTCCGTTTCCATTTCTGTGAATACGATAAAGCAGTGGGTAATGGCACAGTTTCTTTATTAAATCCGAGATTACTGACACTGTATAGATTCACTAAATCATAAAACTTGGAAAAAGGGTCTTATAAAGCCATCTAATCCAATACAATCTACTAATTTCCCAAATGATAAACCTCAGGGTGCTCCCCCTTTAAATAGTTTAGGCCTATTTAAGCTGCCTATAATAATACTCATTTTTATGTCTCAGGGGCATAATTTCTGCAAGAGGATAATTTTAGTGAAATGAAATGGAAATTCACTTTCAAAAGCAGATTAAGTACTCTTAAAATGTACAGGTTGTTTTCTTTGAGATGAGCTCAATTATTAGCATTTGATCTATTTTTAGTCTCTCACTCTTCCTTTTCCTGCCTTTATTACTTTAAGGTTTTAATTACAGTATATTTATTTACCTGATGAATAAATGTCTCAAAATTCGAGAGGTTAAAAAGTGGGACCTTGAAAAGTGTCCCTCTCATCTCTTCCCGAGTCCCCAAATTCTCTTCCCTGAGGCAACCAATGTTACCTGTTTTTTGGGTATCTCTCCAAGAGATATTCTGTATAATACATACACAAATGCATGCGTGTATACCACACGTGTGTGAATGGATATATATGCATTACACCCCTTTCTCCCTCCAGTTTTGTTTTAACTTTGCTTTTTTCACTTAATACACCTGGCAATTGGCCTTTACTAGCACTTGCTGGTTCCTCATTGTTTTTACAGCTGTATACTATTCTATGGATGTTTCTTAATTTCACTTATGAGTACATTATGGATAGATATATAGGTTGTTTCCATTTTTTAGCTATTGCAAACGATGTGCACTGAAAAACAACTCTACAGGTGTATCATTAGGTTAAATTGCTAGTCATGAAATTGCTAATCAAAGAATTGTGAATTTTGAGACCTTATACATCTGATCCTTCACACTGAAACTTTTTGTGATTATTCCTTACAACTTCGATATGCGTTTGTTCCTGACAAATTTGATTTATTCTTTACAAATGTTCTTTACAAATTCAGTATCAATTACTGTTGTTGTATGAAGATTATTCCATCAATCCATTATGAGACAATAAAGTAAAAACCATTCTCTAAATGGAATCTCCCCAGGTATAGTGTGTGTCATAACAAGAAAGCAAGCTTCAACAGGGCTCTGCCAGTTGCTCTGAGCCCAGCGTGTAGTGAGTTTGTTTAGCAATATGAGTCTCAGGGTTTTTTTTGTTACACGTTTTCAGAATGATGGTTTTATGGTGTTGATGTAAAAAAATGGGCCCATGACAGCACAGTACTTGGCACAAAACCAGGGCTCAAAAATGGTAGCTAGTATTTTAATAACAGATTAGACTGCTGTGAAAAAGCACTAGGCTAGTCATCAGATATCTGTGAGAGCATATGATATAACACATCAAACCAGTTCCAATTCTTCCTAAGAAGATGGTTGACATCATTTGAATTCATATTGGGGCCTCAAAATCCTGCAGCCCTGTTGGAATAAATACATATTAGGCATCTAAGGCCAATAAACCACAGAAGCTGGAATTGCAGTTTCAAGATATTACTTACTTCTCTCATCTACTATTATTCTGGAACAGTTACTATAATTCCCATATATGGGTAAGCAGCACAGACTTCAAAAGAACAGCCTAGCCACCAGGGTCTACCTGCATTTTTGGTGCAGGCTATTATTTTGGGGACATCCTTCTTAATAGAAAACTACTGTCATGAAGAGTTTATGTCTATGTCTATTCAGCTAGTTTTAGTAATTCCTCAACTAGTTTTAGTTAACATGGTATGAAATTAACATGGTATTCCATGGCAGAGCAATTTTCTTAACTCAAAGTTGTATAAATCTTCTCTTGATACCAGCTGTTTCTTGGGTATAGTTGTTTTCATTAACTCCTGCAAGACTCAGATCTAAGGGACTCCAAATTAGAAGAACCCTGTTGACTTTGTTCTTACTCTATATGGGAATAAAAAACCTGAACAGTTTGGGTATATTGGGCTTAGAGCTCTATCTTTATATGATTTTTTTTGGTAAAATCTTGTTCAGAAATATGACCTATGTTGTTCAAATATTCATAAAAATGTTAACTTTAGAAGTCATGTCATTAGTTTACACTAGACATGTCTTTCAGTGTCCACAGGCATTAGTTCCTAGAACTCCAAAGGAAAATGCCAGTCAGTCCTGGCTTGCACAGCATTTCTTTACCGTTTCCCAACAATGCTCAGGCCCAGGCCTCGACCAGCCTTCTTCTGTAGATCCACAGGGAAAATCTCCAAGTTCTCCTCATCCCTGTAGTGCGCCTCATCTCTATACACCACCAGTTGCACCTTCTGGGGGGTTTGCCTCAGGGCTGTGATGGCTTCTTCGTGGCTAGCGCTCCTCAGGTCAATCCCATTAACCTGGAACAATGGGCAATCAGGATGGGCTGCTGACCACAGAGGCCTCTCTGCCTGCTCTGTCTGGTGGAGCATCTCGATCCAACCAGGGCAAACCTCTAGAAGTTCCCAGCCATTCCCAAAGCATACAGGTAACAACCACTAACAGTGGTGGGCACTTCAAGTATAAAGGAGGTGACCCTTACACTCCACCCCAAATAAGCAGAGGGTGGGTTAGTACACATAATACAATTTTATGTAGCTGTGATTACTATGGAATCAATTTGAGAGAGAGAGCAGGGACTAACTGACTCATTTACTTGAGGTCAATGGGAAATAAACATTAGTGTTTGGCCAGCATTTTCAGACTCAAGTTTGCGTATTGAATCTGACAACCTCACTCTTACTTGCTAATATCACAACTACAACTACTTCAGAACACGCTGGAAGGAAATGGGGGACCAGTATTTCCAAGAGCATCAAAGACCCCTCCCCCCTGATCAAAGTCCACTCATTTGACTCTGGATCCAAATGAGCACAGATGGGACCACACATTAGACAGCAAACTGTACTGGAAACACCACTGAGTAAGGCTGTGGCTCTGCTGCTGGCAAGTTATATGAATTTGGGCGAGTCATATAACCTCTGTGAGTCTCTTGTTTCCTTGCCTATTAAATGGAAATGGTAGCCAACACTCATTTTTTACTTAACAAATGCTTGTGTATTAGCCCTTTATGAATATTTTACTATTTAGCCCTTCTAACTCTGAAATAGATACTATTACCATTTCATAGGTGGAGGAAACTGAGACACAGGGAGGTTAAGTGACTTGGCCAAGGTTATACATATAGCTAGTGGAGGAGCCAATGTCTGAACCCAGACTGTCTTTCCACCCTTAGTCTCTATACCATGTTGCCTCAACTTACTCTTGGAATGGGTTACTGGAGCCCCTTGCCATAAAGTACTGTTGTTGGTTAGTGAATCTGATACCATGGAGAAAGTGAAAGGCAGAGTAGCCAAGGACTCAAAGGGAGGGAGTTTGAGGCTCTCCATCAACAGCTAGGGAAGGGCCCAAAAAAGGGAAGGATGGGCTAGGCCAGGGCCAGGTGGATGGCAAAAAAGGGGAGGTCCTGTAAGACGCTGGTTCCACACTGTGTTCTGGTCCATCTTTGTGTGTCCTGGGCAGGTCAAGTCCATCTCTGGACCTCTGTTCCTTTGTCTGTACAATCAGACCCTGGTCTAAGGTTTTTCCAATTTTAGTATTCCAAAGAGTAAGGACTCATGGCATAAAGAATGGTTACAGAGAAGGGAGAAAGGTATGAGCCCTGCTTAGAGAAGGTGACTTTTGAGCTGATTCTATGAGTCAAGAAAATGTTTAAAAGGCTGATTTTCTTTTTCTTTTACTTTTTAAATTTTTTTATTAAGGTATTATTGATATACACTCTTATGAAGGTTTCACATGAAAAAACAATGTGGTTACTACATTTACCCATATTATCAAGTCCCCCCCATACCCCAATGCAGTCACTGTCCATCAGTGTAGTCAGATGGCACGGAGTCACTGTTTGCTAAAAGGCTAATTTTCAAGTTGCTTTTTCTTTGCTGGAATATATTGGTGGGTTTGTATACTCAGGTTAACCAGGCCCAGAACAATTGGTTTGTCAAGCATGGGTTTAAGATGTAGATGGGAGTTCAGTTTGGGAGCTCATTCCAGGTTGTAGACTAGATGAAACCTTATGTAGATTACTCAGGCTAAGCTTCAACTGTGTCATCTATGAATTGTAGATAATAATAATAGTATAATTATTTACTTAGTGTTGTGAGAATTATGTGAAATAAACCCTGTAATGCCTTCAGCACAGGGCTAGGGTTCAGGCACACAGTTGAGCTTGATGTAAGGTAGAAGCTGGTATTTCACAAGGTACTGAAGTAACTGCAGCCAGGGCTCTTCTCTCTGCACCAACATTCACTGCGTGTTGGGCCCCTGAATGTGCGCTCGTTCACGAGGTAAGCCCACAGAACAAAAGGGAAAACAACGTCTCTAGAAAATGTGGCCTGAGCTGATTATTTTCCTGTATGCCAATAGATGGCATACAAGACCACTTCTGTTACTCATTTGAAAAGTTACTTACTTCTATGGATTGAAGGTGAATTCTTTAAGCCTCTAAAATACCTTTGAAAGGCCCTAACAATGATACCTTTAATTGAGAGCATTGTTATTAAACTCTAATATTACAAAAGCAATTTACATTAAATTCCAGTATCAAGATGTCTGCTCAAATTAAAGTGATTCACTCCAAGTTCATAGTTTTCATTTCTTCCTCTGCTTATCAAGATATACCACTAAATGTACCAATAATCATAAAAGAAATGTTGTGTGTCTAGAATATTGTGGAATGATATATTACCTTAAGTGCCTCACAGAAGCACCATATGCATTAATTAGAACATTGATTGTATGGGGTGGCATGGTCATAGCAGACTCCCTATTTGAGAAGAGGGACTGTAGGAAGCCCTGGTTGTCAGTGGAAGTGCGGCCCACCCCTCAGGTAGGATGGGCATGTGGGGACGCGGGTGAACCACGCTTTAGAAGGAAAGAATAACCCAACCAGGTAGCAGTTCCTCATCATTTTATTCCACAGGGAACAGGAGGCATTAGCCCTCTTACTCTTCCTGTTCCTACTCACACAAAAATGGAAGAGGACAATGGGAGCAGAGGCAGGGTAAGAGGAGCTACTGTAAAAGGAGAACCAGAAAGAAGACAGTCCATGAGTCACAGAGTCATAAATCTTGTCATGCTAAAAAATCATTTGACTATATATTTGTAAGCAAAATCTGGTTTGTCCTAATTTTAACTTGAGGATAGTATTTAAACCACGGAAGGCCAGCTTGCACAATGCAGAAGGCATTGTCTGAGCAGAAAGGCCATTGTTTGGGAAAGCACTGATGGAGAGCTGCCTTGTTTTGTGGTCCCAAAACGTACCACCAAAGTTGGCCTATCTTCTCAAGGCAACCTGCAGGCCACAGGCTGCCTGTGCATCACTGGGCACCTGTGCACACTGACCACAACTGGAAAAAGTTCAGATGTTGAGTCTAAAGCTGCTTATAAAGGAAACATGTTACTTGACCAAACTGAAATTTATTTCTTAACTGAATATGTCACATCCTCTTGTGGACTAGATCCCATGGGAGTAAGAGAAGAGCCTGTCCTGGTCATCTTTCATGAGAAGTGTAGACCATCCATCCATACTGGATAATATAACTCAGCTAGATGCCAGGAAAAGGTTCCTGACTTTTCAAATTCTCCTTCCACTTAAAACAAATTTGCTTTCTTTGTGCTAACATGTCCTGGGGGTTCACTTGTACTTGAATATACTTTATGAAAGAGAACACTACAGCTGAGGGTCTATCCAACACAAACAGATAAAGTGTAAAAAAAAGGTTTTTCACTGAAGTGTAACAGTTACAGAATAAACTACATATTTAAAGTACACAATTTATACTGTGAACTTATGTGAATTTATACCTGTACAACCATCTCCACAATCAAGAAAATGCACATACTAGTTTCAAGTGACCATTACAGAGTAATATGTGGGCTGACAAATCGCATAAGTATCAAGGCATGTATGTGTCTTTATTCTTTTGAATATTTAACCTATTCATCTTATATAGCCAATTACAATAACACCAGTTAATTAGAAAATCTAGGAAGAAAAAAAAACCCCAAAACTTCATTACTAAAAGATGGTTTTGTATGCTAAGGCAGTTAAGCCTATTCCCAAAGAGGCCTCACTTATTTTTCTAACCTCATACACTTGTACCTTAATGAGCATTCGGGGAATACGTCCTAATCCAGTGATGAAGCACAGTAAAGGCCTGCAGAGAAACCCTATAACTTGCCCAGAATTTAATTTGCAGTCAGCCTGGACTCTCCTTTAACTCCTTCTTGCCTATATTTTCTCCCCTTAATTATATTTCTGGTTTCATCTTGGGAGGCAGACTTTTACCACCAAAGGGAAAAATAAAAACCTATGATGTCATTCATAATGTGCTATTAGAACTGCAAAGAGAAATGCACATGACCGCCATAAAATGGTAACTGCTCAATTAAGTTCATCCAATGAAAGAAATAAATGTTGCCTAAAGGTTTCACACCATCGAAAAAACTCTTTAGTTCCACCTAGCAGAATGCCTGGCATTGACTTTCCATTCATGCACTCCCTAGTTCAGACACTGCCTGCCTTGGCACTTTTTAAAAGGCTTTAATGCCGTTGCTAATTGAGTCCATTTGAAAGAGGCAAGTTAAGCATTTTGATTTTAATAAGTACCATATACCACCTAAACGAAGAAGTTGTTACATTTTCTTCAACTAGAAAACAAAGATAACAAGGCAGAGACCTCCATTTGATATAAAGATTTATTAGGAATAAGAAAATAATACTTAAAGCTGATATAAAGTCTTTAAAATAGCAGGTGTGCATGCTTATGTATATGTAACTATATCTGTTTTTAGGAGAGAATTTATTAAGGTATAAAGTAAAGGCAAGAAAATAAAATTACAATACTTTCCAGTCTCACTTGATATTAAGACTACAAAACTGAAATTTTATTTTTCACTTTTCCCTTTAATTAAAAATAGTTTTCACACATTTAGATTGGTAATCTGTCCCAATCCTGACAGTTATTCAATGAACATTAAAAAAAAGAAAAAAGATTAAGGTATGTGTTTTTTGTTAATGGGCAAGAAGTGAGGATACAGTTGAGTAGAAGACAGTGAATAGATAAACTGACTTTGTGGGTCAAGGTCAGTAAAGGAATCATATTTATAGGTATAAAATAAAATTCACAATCATATACCTCTAGTATCTGGTCACCGGCCCAAAGTCTTCCATCTCTGGCTGCTGCTCCTTCTTCATAGACTTCATGTATAACTATAGCATCCTGTAAAAGACAAATGCTTATTAATTTTCGATAACCACAAATGCTTCTTTATGAAACAACCAACCCATCACAGTAACCCATAATTTGCTACTTGCTAATAATGTCATATTTTATTTGACCTTAAGATAAACAAAATACACAGTTACGATATATTCTGAGGTATAATTCATTTTTCCTAAGTTTATTATTTTATTCCTTTAGAACTGGCTTTGCTTAATATTTCAAGTTAAACTTCCCTCATGTGTTTTACTGTAGCCCTACACACTGCTGCTGTGTATGAACTTGAGGTGAACTATGCGTCATTCTTATTTATATTTTATGGTGTATTTTGAAACATGGTTTCAGGTATTTATTAGTATTCAAGGATTTGGCATAGATGTGTGGCCTGATGAGGGGGGTTTGTCAGGCCTCATTACTTGGGCAATGAAAGGAAAGAACTTAGTGGAATGCAATGGTCCTGGAATTCAGAGCACGAAGGAGAAAGAGCATTCACAGACCTATGTGTAAAACAGCTGTGGGTTCAAATTCTTACTCTGCCGTTGAGTAATCTTGGGCAAATTAGTTCCTGAGCCATAAAATCAGGACAATATCTAAGGTAGGTAAGCTTTGGCTGAGGAAAGTGTTTCATGGTTAATGAATTAAAAAATATATCTCTTCGAATTAACAACCTTAAATTTCTTATTGTCATAAAAATAACATATACTCATGTAAAGGACTCAAGCAATGGCAGGATGTAGTAAACCACAGGAGACTGCCTTCTGCACCTGGCCCTCAGTCCCATTTCCTAGAGACAGCCACCATCAACAGTTTTCTAAGGATCCCTCCAGACAATTCATATCTATACACCCACAGATTATATCGATACACCCACATATTTATGTTTTGGTGAGACTATTTTAAAAATACTCAGTTGAGCTTGTTCATACAATTTCCCCCCCTTTCTCCCAATGTTAAGCAAGTAGTCAAGCTTTGAAATTTCCTTGCCTTCGGGATTTTTGTGGAGCTAAAACCTGAAGTAACCAGAAGTCAATGGTTCTTTCTGTTGTTTATAAAACTGAAAGGCACTGAAAAGATGATGTTGAATGCATTATGCTAGGTGTCTTGGAGGGCTTCTGGGAGAGGAAAAGAGCTTTTGAGTGGAGACTAGAAACAGAGATCTGTTGGTCCCATGAGAACTGAGGATTTGAGCCTCACACTGCCCAGCTCCTCACCCCCCGGCACATACACACACAGGTTGCAAGATCCTGCGGGCAGTGTTCAAGGTGGGTGGACTATGTGCATAATGGACGCCACCCTGAAAGAACTTGTGTGTCTCAAGCATTGGAGCCTGGAAGCATCAGGACTTCTGGACTTGAAGAGATCATATAGGTTTGGCTAAGCATGGGCTTGATGATTACCAGGGTGGACTAGTGGCGATAAACACAGAGGCCTACCAATGTCTGGGAGCTTTATGAAGAAGCCAGAGCCCTGAGTTGAGCCACCAAATGACTGAGGTCAAATCTGCCTTATTCCAGAAGTAGCCTCAGAATTAGAATTAAATCGACATGAAGTAAATAAATATTCATTACAAAAAATATAACAAATAGGGAAAAAAAAATCCAAACCAAATCTACTCTCTTAAAAAAAGAGTCCCTATACAAATTCTGAAGTAGCAGCAAGAGAAAATAACCAGATGACCCAACTGGATTCCAAACAGCTTTACAATATTAAATACTTTCATTTCATCACCACAGTTCTGAAAACATTCTTTATTATAGCAATTAGAGAGAAGCTCCCAAGAGCCAGGGAAGGTTCCTTGATCCAGACAACATACACATTTCAGATTCTGTACTGTCAATAGATGTTATACCCATATTTATTTTAACTCTGACTTATGAAATTTCCAGACCCAGTGAGCATTTACACTGCCAAGCGTATTTCTCTGAACTGTTTCGGGGGAATGATTCTGAGGAAACATGCTGGATCAGTAGCTTCAGACAATCCCAATAATACTGCCAAGATGACACCAAGGGTCATTTTTATGAAGGCAGTACAGGGGGAGGCCAATGTAGGCTCCTGGTAACACCTGGTGCAGTGCCAGTTTTCAAAGTTTGGTGGTCCAAACACCCCATCTTCACTGATTTGGGAGAATCAGACTGAAGTCATACTACAAATGGTTTTCACAGAGCTTAACTTTCAGCATAAGCTCCTTTGATCTTGGAATATTACAAAAGTCAAATGGGAAATTTCTCTTCGGTTATACTCAAAAGGAAGAAAAAGATTCAACAGAGTTTTTTTTCCATAAAAGTAGTCTGAATCCAGAACTCTAAGATACTTTCTGGGCGCTCAACAGCTATCAGACATAAAGGAAACACACACCTAATGGTCTCAAATAAATGCTGAGTGCACTGCCAATGATCTGTTTTTGGCCCATGTGTCTTTATGTATGAACATCTCCCCATTTATTTTTTCCTTCTGTTTGACTACTGCTGTGATTTTTCTTAAAGTTTTCAGTGAAAATACAAGAAAAACATGAAACACTCTGACTTGCCAACAGAAAAAGGTCATATTTCTTACCATGTGCCCTGTGTGCTGAAAGTGTTCTATGAAGCTCTGGTTCTGGACAGTTGCATTAACTGGGGGTGATAGAGGTGGGAGGTGAAGACCAACAGCTAAATTAGAAATGTGGACTCAATTGAAAAGAAAAATGGATTTTATTTATTTTTCAAAACGTATACACCTTATAACGAAGGACAGAATGGTAAAAAAAAAAAGATACTGGGTTGGGATATTTCAGGAATCTATTTGACAAGGCTATTAAAATTTTACTTCTTTCTTGCTTTGAAAAATTATGATTAGATGAAATAACAGGCCATTAATGAAAGACTGACCTTAATTTATTGCTTTAATAAAAAAATTTGGAGTTGGTTATACATACGATTCTTATCTCTTTATTGCATATCCTCCTAAATTTTAATGCTCTAGACCCATGCAAGCAAAACTGCTCGTTGGCAGAGTTCTGAGTATTTTCTCCCCCACCAACCGTCCCCCATTCCTATCTCTACATATTTAAATAACATTCCTTCACCCTAGAATACCTCAGTGACTCTGTTTAGCAATATCAATTACTTCTATTCTAAAGCTCACTTATTCCAGAAGCAGTCTATTAATCATTTCACTGTGGGTGGGTTGCTGGCTTATGCTGAGGAGAGGCTATAGAGATAAATGACTATGAGCTAGGCCTCTGGAGTCACATTTATTTTTCAAAACTTATATACCTCATAAGGAAGGACAGAATAGTAAAAAAGTCCACATCCTAGCCCTGCTACTTGTGGAATGGGCCTTGGGAAGACTGTTAGCCTCTCCAGATCTCAGTTTCCTCATTTTTATTTGGTTTCAGCAATATTACCTTCACATAAAGCTTTATGTGCAATGCCAGCATTTAGTAAGGAAGCAATAACATCTCATTTATTTCACATCTCTGTGCCAAAGATGCTACACACTTCCCAGTGGTGCCATTTAGTCCTCCAAACAACTAAGCAAGTTCAGTATTATTAGCCTCATTTACAGTTGGGGCAACAAAGGCTCAGGAGGGTTAAGACTTGATCAGGTCCTTGCAGTTCCCAAGTAGTAAAGATGAAATTCCCACATTTGATACCAAAGTCTGTGTTTCTACCACTGCTGCAAACTTCTCATCTGTTTTGAGTATTTTATTTTGTACTTGTAGAATTTCCATATGGCATCAATTCTGTTGAAATACTGTCTCCTTAACTGCAGCAAAAACCTTGAGGGCATGAATTATAATTTTTATAGAGAGTGAACAAAAAACGTGGAAGTGAAAACTGAAGCCTTTGGCTTCATGAGGTGGGGTGATGATTTCTGGATCTCACCTGCTAGTGCTGGTACCTGATCAGAGGTTTGCACAATACAAAGCAAATGGGTAGACCCCCTCTCTAGCCGAACATGGAGTCTCTCTCTTAATTCCATTTGTCATTCTTGCTTCTTTCCTTCCTTCCTTTTATTTTTTTGAGTTCCATTTCTATATACCCTTATTCACTGAATGAATTTTTTTTTTCTACAGGAGCAGATATAAAACATCATATGCACATGATACATTGATGTTTAAAAAGTTGTCAGTCCAAGAGAACAGATTAATCTCTAAAATTAATGGCAGACTTGAGGATCATTTATAGATTACCAAGACTGACATCAGAAACTAATTTCTTGGGGTTTGTGCGATTGTCACTGGGACAATAGAAATTTAAGTAAAACGGTTTGTTTACTTACTGCCTGAGACAAGACCAACAATTTCCTTCTGGATACTCTAAATGACTCAAGTGACTTGCCAACTCTAGAGCCAGAGAAGAATCTGAACAGTGAATTGGAGAATCTCTCAAATATAGGGCTTTCCCTAATCAGAAGCGACAAGCAGGATTTCTTCTGCTTAAAGCCTTCTCCCTCACTAGTCTATGTCTGAAACACGCTTAACTTGAGGAGTATTTCTTTATTCCGAAATTAGGGATGACATTTAAAAAACAGATCCAGGAAGAAGTAGCTGGCTAGCAAATATTGTTTAAGGGAACTGTATTAATGTCTCCATTCCTAAAAGAGTATTTATTTTTAAATATAGATAATATATGCACAACATGCTAGACTCAAAATAGTATATACTGAAGTGTTTCTCCCTAGCCACACAAATTCCATAACTAGAAACAGTATTAAGTTTCTTGTGTATTGTTAAAGATACTCTATATATAATTAGAAGTATGAAGGGCACTAGATGCGTGAAGGTCATGCCTGCTTCTTTCTGTACCTCCTTTGTTTCATGAAATTCTACTTGAGTCAGCCAAGAGCCACCTCTTCTATGAAACCTTCTTTCATTCTCTGCCCCAGTAAAGCTGATCAACCCTTCCTGCAGGTCACTGCTCTATCTCCTAGTATCACTGAATTTATCACAGTATCACAATAGCTTGTTCATCGATCTAGGACCTCTACCACATCCTACTCTTGGTGGAACCTTCCAAATGGGGATTGCTTCCAATTCCTCTTGGTATCCTGGTGCTGATCCCAGGGTAGGTGCTCAATAAATATTTGCTAAGTGATTATCAAGAAATTGGTTAGAGAGAGAAAAAAGCATCACAATGACTCAGAAAGAGAAGGCTGGTGGGGTTAGTATGACATAGTTTTACCCTAACTCAACTGAACTCACGGAGAAGTATTAGCAATAAACAACCAAAATACCCATCACACATGGATATTAAATCCATCTGAATTTCCAGAGGATTTACTTTTAGCTCAGAGAGCAATTAAAAGGAGCCATATAGAGGGACTTAATTATCACTGAGCCCCACAAAAATTACAAATTCCTCCAGGGGGATTTAAACTCTGAATTGTTGGAAACAAATTTCACAACATGTGTAATGTATCCTTAGAAAGTCAAAGTCATCAGACACTTCAGCCCATCAATCACCATTTTCTTTACTGTTCAAACTGCCAACGAGTAGATAAAGTAACTCATAAACACTCCAATTATTCAGCAAAAGGCAAGTTTATAGTTGTCACAATAGGTCCATAACACTTAAAAAAGCCATGTGTTAGAAAAATTAACCAAGGTTCTCCTCTGGACTGAAGGATATTAATAAGCACCCTGTGTATTCTATTTCCATAGAATAGAGATTTTATAGTTTACATTTTAGATATTCAGTGGACTGTTCTAACAAGCATTTTAGGATAAACCTTTCATAAAGAATTACATGGTAGGTATTATTATAAAGGACTATGTATGTATATTTTAATTTTCCTGCTTGTAGGTATGTTTCATTTAATTTGGATCACTTTGGAATTAAAACCAATCTTTGCTATACTCTTAAAAGTCCCTGCTCCTAACCCCACAAAATAATCCGAAGGGACATTTTAACTACAGAAAAGTTTCATATTTATGTGAAAAAAAAAA
>JAQQAC010002837.1:52044780-52075046 GCA_029783875.1 Phataginus tricuspis | reverse complement strand
ACTTTCTTCGTTTTGAAGTCTATTTTGTCTGATACAAGTACTGCAACACCTGTTCTTTTCTCTTTGTTGTTTGCATGAAATATCTTCTTCCATTCCTTCACTTTTAGTCTGTGTATATCTTTGGGTTTGAGGTGAGTCTCTTGTAAGCAGCATATGGATGGGTCTTGCTTTTTTATCCATTCTGTTACTCTGTGTCTTTTGATTGGTGCATTCAGTCCATTTACATTTAGGGTGATTATCGATAAATTTGTACTTATTGCCATTGCAGGCTTTAGATTCGTGGTTACCAAAGGTTCAAGGGTTGCTTCTTTACTATCTAAGAATCCAAGTTAACTTTCTTGTTAAGTTATTGTGAACACCATCTGATATTTCTTTATCTCTCCCTTCTTATTCTTCCTCCTCCATTATTTATATATTAGATGTTTTATTCTTTGTGTTTAGTTAGTATTTGGATGGTCTGCTTTCTTTGCTGTGATTTTATTTTCTCTGGTGACATCTTTTTAGCCTTAGGGGTGCTTCCCTCTAGAGCAGTCCGTATAAGATATCCTGTAGTGGTAGTTTATGAGAGGCAAACTCTCTCAACTTTTGCTTGTCTGGAAATTGTTTCATCTCTCCGTCATATTTAAATGATAATTGTGCTGGATACAATATTCTTGGTTCGAGGCCCTTCTGTTTCATTACGTTAAATATATCATGCCATTCTCTTTTGGCCTGTAAGGTTTCTGTTGAGAAGTCTGATGATAGTCTAATGGGTTTTCCTTTGTAGGTGATCTTTTTTCTCTCTCTAGCTGCCTTTAATACTCTGTCTTTATCTTTGATCTTTGCCATTTTAATTATGATGTGTCTTGGTCTTGTCTTCCTTGGGTCCCTTGTGTTGGGAGATCTGTGGGCTTCTTTGGACTGCGGGACTATTTCCTTCCCCAACGTGGGAAAGTTTTCAGCAATTATTTCTTCAAAGACACTTTCTATTCCTTTTTCTCTCTCTTCTTCCTCTGTTACTCCTATAATGCAAATATTGTTCCGTTTGGCTTGGTCACACAGTTCTCTTAATATTCTTTCATTCCTAGAGATCCTTTTATCTCTCTCTGCCTCAGCTTCTCTGTATTTCTGTTCTATGATTTCTATTCCATTAACAGTCTCTTGCATCTCAGTCTTAAGTGCGGCCACCCTTTCCCAGTTGCCAGCCAAGGGGTCCGAAACTCCCCAGGACTCCCAGCCTGCTGGGCTGAGTGTGCCGGGGCAATCCGGCTCCTCCACTGGGCTCCTGTCTCTTTATGACCACTGAAAAAAGCGCGTGCTTTTCTTCTTTTTTTTTTTCCTTCTCGGGAGCTGGCTGCAAGCATCCTGGCGCGTTTCCCGCTCAGATCTTGCATCGTCTGTCTCTCCAATCTCCGCTATACCACGCGATTTGTGTCAGCGCTCCCCGTGCAGATCACCAGGGCTGGTTATTTTGCGGGCCTGTACTTCCAGTCCCTCCCGGCTGTGAATCCTCTCCTCCTCCCGGTGCACTGGGGTGGGAGATGCTTGGGTCCCACCGGGTCGTGTCTCCGTATCTTACCCGCCTCTTGGGGTGCCGAGTCCTCTCAGGTGTAGCTGCACGCTGTGTGTTTTCCTGGGTATTCTGGTCTCTCTTTTAGGAATAGTTGTATTTGCTGTATTTCCATAGATATATAGTGTTGGGAGGAGATTTCTGCCACCCTGCTTATGCCGCCATCTTCCCGAAAGTCTCAAATAGCAAGCGGTTTAAATTGCTGCAGTCTTATACGGAAGTGGTCAAAAGCAGTAACAGCTACACCATAGCATGTGACATGTTGAAGGGTTACGTGAGGTCACTTGAGAAACTGACATATGGCTATAGATAAAGGACAGTCTTTACTTCAATTGCTAGATGGATAAACTTTGCCAAGTAGTATCCAATGGGAAAGTCCTTCTACCTTGATGCTTCTTGGTAATGTACCTATACCACAGAAGTTCTGTTTAATAAGAATGAATTAAATTGGTACTAAATCAAATGGTTAAAAAAAAAAAAATCCAGGTTTGAAACTTTGAGAGCAACGACAAGATTCTGAATCTGACATTCCCAGGCATTTTTTTTTAGTATTATGAGTATATAAATTTTACAATCCTGGGAATCCTGACCTCATTTACAATGAGAAGGTACCAAGAAAAATAAAGAGAAAACAAATGCCCCAGTCAAGTTTTCCTATTGCAAGAAAACAAGCTTACTGCAGACCCAGAAAAATATTCATATAGCAACCAGAGTTGTTTACATATATAAGCTTTCCTTTCCAAAAGTGGTAAGAATTACTAGCTTCCATAAAACAAAAAAATAATTAGGCCTTAATCTTCAGTTACAAAAACTAAAAACTTTGAAGTTTCAAGAAATTTGTAAGATGGGAATGCAAAGAGAGAAACAGAATGAATTTTCTTAAACTATCATCATCTTGAAAAAGAGAGTTATAACTGTAAATGTTCCTCCTTGATTCAAAAACAAAGCTTAATGATATTAATATCCTCGTAGGGTGGCTGCCTGCTTTTGTCAAAATATTTCTGGAGATGTGGGACTCAGCATCCCCTGGCAATTCATTCCACCTTTGGTCAGCTCGTGTTGAAAGCTCTTCCTTATAATCATGTGAAATCTGTTTTTCACTGAGCCACTTGGGAGCACCTGAACTATTCTTATCCTTCACCCACAGGAAGATAACCTTACATGTTTACAGAAAGTCATCATTGTCCCTTCTGTCTTTTTCTGGTCTATTCAATTTTTCCTCAAATGGCTTCAACAACACTCTTGTCAACCATAAAATCATGCCGAGAAATGAAAAGGATACTCTAGCTATAGTTAAAACTGATCAGAGAAGCACTCCAGACAGATCTAACAGCACGTGCAAACGCCTTGCATCAGTGAGGACGAGACTCACTTAAGGACTGAATGAGGCCAGAGTGGCTGGCATTCAGAGTGGTACAAAGAGACTGGGCAGGAAGTCATATTTTTTGAGTGTGTGAGGCACTGTCAGAGTACTAAAAACACAAAATAAGATAAAAAAGGTCTATTGTCAAAGAGCTCTGGGTCTGGTGGGTGAGATGGAGTCCTCCCTTTTACAGGTGAATGCTGAGGACATGCAGTGGGAGCACTAGAAAAGGGGCTCACATAATGAGGCTTTGCAGTCAGACTGTCTGGCTAAGTGCCAACTGGACCAACCGCTAGAGATTATGTCATTGGAGAAGTTGCCTAACTTGTGTCTCAGTTTCCTCATCTGTACAATGGGGATAGTGCTACAACCTGTCTACAGGGTTGTTGTAAGAATGAAATGAGATAACACATATTCATTACATTTTAAGAACAGTATCTAAGTCACTTTAAAAAAATTCATGTTGAAAAACAAGTATGTAATCATCTGGAAACAAAGGCATGTTTCTCAGCATGTAGTTAACATACAAAGACACACAGACGAAGGGAGCTAATAATCAGCATTGCTACGCTGCCTGTTCGGTTGACAGGACACACTGACTCCTGTCTGGCACCATGGGCAATGGTACCCAGAGAAAGGGACATGCAGAGTAAGGGTCCTCCAGAACCTGTCCTCAGTCTTTCTCCATTTCATTTGTTCAATCTAAAGAACAGTTCAAGTCTCAATGCTCTAAAATAAAAGATTTTATTTCTTAAGTTTTTCTTCTCTTCTCTAGAATTCCCAAGGCTGATATTAAAATAACCCCAATAAATGACACTTAGAGAATTATATAACACTTCTAATCAGCAAGCAGACCTTTCTGAGGAGGGGGCATTGAGGGAACCAGGAAGAGGCTTAAGGAATATGGTGCAAGCATCCTAAGAGGTAAGAGTCCTCAGTCTGTCATTTGGCAGAATATGCAAGTCCCCTGAGCCATAAGATTTCATGTAAATTACAACTCCAAGACCATAAAGGGTTGGGGGAAGACAGAATGAAAGGATGGGTGGTAGATAGATGGAAGGAAATAAAAATATATGTGTATACTACCTCTTTTATACAATGTACTTTATGTGGTTTTCTGACTGTGTGTCTCCCTCAAATTCCTATGTTGAAATCCTAATGCCCAATGTGTGGTATTAGGAAGTGCGACCTTTGGGAGGTGATTAGCTCATGGAGGTGGCGTCCTCATGAATGGGATTGCTGCCCTTATAAAAGAGGCCCCATGGAGGTCCCCTGCTCCTTTAATCATGGGAGGATATAAGAAGCCTACAGCCTAGAAGTGGGCCTTTATCTGACCATGCTGGCCCACTGATCTTGGACTTCCAGTCTCCACAACTGTGAGAAATAAATTTCTGTTTTTTGTGAGCCATCCAGTCTCTGGTATTTTGTCATAGCAGCCTGAATGGACTAAAACTGGCTTATGAGAAACATGTAAAACCTGGCCCACATTAATTAAATCTAGAAAGTGTACAACAGCTCTTTTTTCTACTTTTCAGACAAATTCCTTATTTAATAGTCCCTATTATGGTTTTTCATTGGCTGATCCCATATATTAAAACATTATAGGCAGGGGTATCAGCTTGAATGAATATGTAAACTCTTTGAGGATAGGGCTATTTCATTCAATTTTGTATCTTTAGCAGCCAGGGCAGCCTTTGAGCAAACATATATAGCCTATCCCAGAGGAGCCATAGACAAAAAGCAGACCTGGGGGCACATCACAAGATGAAAACAACAGAGCAGAAGTTGTCATTGAGGACTGGGTCCAGGTATGCACATAAACCTCCCCAAGAGGCTCACCCTCATCAATATCTTGGTATTTTAAAAAGTTTCTTTAGATGACTGGCTGCAAATACAGTGGGATGAGAAGTGAGATCTCCCTCTGTGATCTCAGAAACCAACTGTCTTGCCTCCAGAGAAAAGCAGATAGGACTGATGTGGTGTTAAGACCGAGTTCCAGAGGCTTAATTCCTCTAGAGATGGCAAAAATATCTGTTGGACACACAACAGAGAAAGCATAGAAACCCTAACTGTGGGGGTTGGAGCAGATGCTTAAGATGGGTCACCAGTACTCGGAATGTGCTCTTTCCTTGCACCAGAGCCGATGGTTATATCACATAATCAAATGTGCAAGGGCACGTGCAAAGGTACGTCAGATAGTGGGTCTCAGCACTGTCCACAATTTCCTGTTATATGATCTCATCTTTGACAGCTTCCTGCTGGCTGGCTGCAGTCCCACAACCTGATTGGATAATGTGACCTGGAGTGTCAAATAAGATGCCTGTGACATGTCAAAACTTGGGGGGAAAAAGAAAGGAAAAAGGAAGATGTTCATTGTGGTAAACAATGATTTTATTTGTTAAAGCCCCTGCCACCTCTTGCTGCTCAACCTCACCAAAACGACACGCCGTATGTCACTCATGGGTCTAACTTATGGCTTTTGATGAGGTACCTGAGGTTATGAAATAAAAGCTGTGTCCCATTTCTCATTTTTAAGTGGTGCTTACCCTCCCAAGGACAATTGGATTTATAGTCTCAAAAGGCAGAACTATATATTATGAATCTCGAGATGATCTTTGAGAATTTTTTTTGGCTGCTTCATGGTGGCAAGAGAAGCAGGGCATAATATTTGGCCAACCGCCTCAGACCCAGGAGGCAGGAGGCAATGTTGAGCAGTGGAAGCCCTCACGCTAATGCAATCGTATGCAGCATAAAGACCCAACAGCAGCGTGGGCACATGCTCAGGTTTTCTAACCAACCCACACAAAGCAAAATCATACTGATAACAGCAAAAGCAAACAACCACCACCAACCACCACCACCACAAAGAAAAACAAACTCATTCAGCGAGGCCAGACATGCTGATTAAAGTCCTTTAATTTCCTATGGGAAATACAGTTCTGCCTTATTTCAAGCAGTATAAAGAGACTTATATTTACAAAAAATAAATCAGAGGTTACTTTTCCTTTATGAAAGAATTCACTACAGAATTTCTTCAAAATTTTTTCTGGTTCATTTCAAGTAGAGATTTGTGCAAATTCAACTTATTTAATATTCAGGAACATCTTTGGGGGAAAATGAGAAAATGGGCTCTGGAGGGGAGACACACCCAATGTTGAGGGTCAACCAGGAGATTCTGACTACCTCAGTGGCCCTAAGTATACTATAGACAAATATCTGCCTCCTTAAGACCCCAGAACTTTTCTACGTCTCTTATTGTCTGGCTTGGAATACTAACTGTTCACCTTTTATCTTTGAGGAAAGGGGAAGACTCTTCCTTAGAAGTTTCCCTTCAAGTGATATGGTCTATGCTGTATTTTTTTAAATTGTATTTGAATCCCTCCCCATGAAAGGGCTGAGAGCTAAAACTGGCTGCCGAGCCACTTAACTCTAGGCATTCCCAGTTCCAACTGAGCTGATGAAAAAACCTCATAGTGTAATACACAGGAAGCCACACATGGCAGTTTCTGTCTGCACAGGTCCAGGGAGAATAATTCAGGAAGTAAATTTTCCTGAACTCTGGAGAGAAGTTTTAACAATACCTTTAATGAAGCTGAAGGAGTTAAAATTCTTTAATAAATAAACACCAGCCTCTGAGCACACCAAGGTTTAGGTAGTCCACTAGCAGGGATGAACTAAACACCAGGATTGTCTAGATCAGGCAGGATAGTAGGAGGGAGAACGGCCATGACCGGGAAACACAGAGAAGGCCCAGATTTCTGCGGCATATGTTGTTCTTGAGGTGCCTGGGGTTTTAGGGGACTAGTATTTATTACAGAAAAATATAATAGGATCTCTCCACCTCCCAACAGCACTAGCACAGGAACATTACATTCCTACCAAAAGAATAGTTTTTATTGATATTATACTTGTTTTATCTGTAAATCTGGCATATACAATTTATTCTTTACTCAATAAGATGGGCAAAAGAAATACCAAAATATTAATTTAAAAACATATTCATTAAAAATAATGATTGTCATTATGCTGAAAAAAATAGAAAATAAAAAATAAAAAATAAAAATAATGGTTGTCTCTAGGGAGAGGCCTTGGTTTGCGTTGCCGGTAGGGTTGAAGGCAGGGCTTGGGCAAAAGGGTTGGAGGGAGATTTATCTCTCACTTTATATCTTTCTGTGTCAATTTAACCTTGTATAATGTATATTACCTATTCAAATATGTATGCATTGAAAAAATCACATTTTTTGTAAATCAAGACCCAGAAGTTTTATGTTTTAATAGCACTGTTGATTAGTTATAAATGGTACTGAATAATCAAAGATCCATCATCCAAACAAAAACTAACATCCCAGACCAAGTGTTTAAAAAAAAATTATGAATCAATATGAACATGGTCACAACAAACCAAAGCTTAAATTATTGGGCTGGAATAATCAATGTATACCTTTTTCTAGAATTTCATTAAATAATGATGATGATTATAATAACAATAGTTCCTACTTATTTTACACTTAGTATGTGGCAGACACTGTCCCTAAATCCTGTTATAATATTTCCAAATGCTACTATGATATTGTTGGTCTAATAAGCATTTATTCAAAAAAATACCCAACACTGATAGATGAAGAAACTCCTGGTGAAAATTAAACACTGAGTAAAACTTGAAAGGTGGCCAGAGTATTGATGCATATCTATTTATAATTATGTTTTTTCCCCCATGCTCTGAAAAGGACTTTAATGAGGATCAACAAGTAACTGTGACAATGGATATATTTAACTTCTAGAAACTTACCAAGGGTGTGTCTTTTCCTCCCACAATGCTCAGACCAAGCCCTGAGCGTCCCTTGGATATCTCTATGATCATTTCCTGGCCTGGAACAATGGGACACGTGGCAGGGTCCACTGACAGAGGAGCCTGGAGACCGCCTGGAGGAGGATTGAACATGGAATGACTGGCAAGTGGGAGATGCAGCTCAGCTTGCACACTCCATTCCTAGGGAGTGCAGGGTTTGCATATGTTTATCATTTCACTCTTTGCCTGCCAAGCACCATGAAAGAAAAAGCAGAATCCTTACTGCCATTCACTTGGGATGAAACATCACATCCTTATGACACTTTTGAAATTAAAACTACTCTCCCACTCAATCATCCATCTTAGTCATACTTTAAATTTGTTATATCTTAAAATACAACTTGAAAACTGGTTTGGAAAAATTTAAGATGGTTAAATGATCAAGTGCATACAAGCATATGTCATAATGAGAAGAAAGACCTGTATGACAAGATTCTGAGTTATAGTTATAAGATACTAATTAAGAAATAGTACTTTAATACTTTTAGTTAAAGCTTATCATATGAATTAACAAGTAAGTGTAAGGGATTTAATCAATAAAATGAGGGAACTGAAATAACAATTACCTAAAAATTATCCCCAAATATATACATAGTAAAAAAAAAATGTGTTATGAACATGACACTCAAAATTAATTGCTGGGTCCATAAATGAAAAACTTGCTAAAAGAGTTATATTGCTGTTTTATAAAGGTTTACTTCTAAAAAAAAACCCATTGTTTTAGACAGGGTTTTTCTAAAAAGTGGGAGGAAAAATTTACAGGCTATGAAAAGATGTTTAACAGTATTCAATTTTCTGGCATAATACTACATATGTGCATTTTCCAGATGACTGAAGCAAAGCCATTGAAAAAATCAAGATGTTCAAAATATTAGTTTCCAGGGACTTTTTTATACAAGTAATAGTCTCCAGAAAATGTCACGTGTTTTGATAACTAAGTTTGATCATCACGAGTGCGGATTCTTACATTATGATATAATTTAGTAATGGCTGATAATAAAAGGCCCCGTCTGGCGGTCAGTTTCAGCTAATGCATAGGGGCCAAGTTGATGCCCAAAAAGATCATTCAACTTCTGTACAAGCAAGGGTCAGCAGACTATGGCCTGTGGACTGAGAATGGTTTTTACATTTTCAAAAGGCTGAAAAAAAATCCAAAGAAACACATTTCATGACATGTGAAAATTATATGAAATTCAAATTTTAATGTCCATAAATAAAGTTGCAATGGAACACAGCCCCGCTAATTCAGTTATATCTAGTCCATGACGGCTGTTACACTACAACAGCAAAGTTGAGTAGCTACAAGAGAGACCACATGGCCTGCAAGCTTTAAGTATTCACTCTCTGGTTCTTTACAGAAAAACTTTGCTAATCCTTGGTATTAAGCAAAATAAAATGAGCTCTAGGTAATAAGCATGTGTGTGTGATGGGGGTTCTACTCTAAGCAATGAACGCGCCTCTGTGACAAAAGGCCACAGGTTTTGGAATGGCATAAAAGCAGACCTGAGTTTCCAAGAAGGAAATTAACATATGGTTGAAACTGAGGCTCATTCCTTATCAGAAAAATGCATGTAACGACCATCCAATTGGCTGTTAGAGGAATTAAACGAACAATGTGGCAGAGATGCCCAGCCCAGGGTCTAACATATTGTAGCATTCATGATAGTTGCTGCTCTTGACCACATGGAATTTATTAATCTAATGACCTCCTTCCGAGTTAAGAGTGAGATATTTAGAGACACAACCTCACTAACAATAAAAAATGCCATGTTAGAAGTAGAATATTAAATTGTAAACCTAATTTGACTCTTGATATTTTGCAGCATCTCCATTCTCCATTTATTTACAATAAAAACAGTGTACAATAGTGGCATAATTTCATGGATGCTTTAAAAACTGTATCCTTTTGTAAATGACTAGGGCAGTCTCTTGAATAAGAGAGAAAACACACAGTAAGAGATACTGAAGATGGCATTTCTTTCCCTCCTCCACTTCTGCCTCACCCTAGCTAGTCCTGAGTCAGTTTGGGTATTTATTTCTCTTATAGAATCTGGCCCAAAGCCTGACTCATACCAAGCCCCTAGCAAATGTTTGGTGAGCAGATGCATACAACTTCCACAGACTAAAGTATAGGATGATTAATTTGTTATCAAGATATAAACATGTGATATGTATTATCACAGCTCAATTGGTCTATATTAGGGTCAGCAAACTTTCTCGTTAAAAGGCCAGGTAGTAAATATTTTGAGCTTTATAGGTCATATGGTCTCTGTTGTAACTACTCAACTCTATCATTATAGGGTGAAAGTAGCCAAAGACAATATGTAGACAAATGAGTATTCTAATAAAATTTTATTTATGGATGATGTGAAATCTGAATTTCACATAATCTTTGTGAAATATTCTTTTGACTTTTTCAACCTTTTAAATATGTGAAAACCATCTTTAGCTTAGAGATTATACAAGAAGAGATGGTGGGCCAAATTTGACCCATGGATCTTTGTTTGCTGACCATATTCACCAAGTATTTTAGTAAAAATCCAGTGTTTTAGAATAATACCTGCTTGCTAAATTTTGTAGTCCATATTTGTGAAAAAATATGAAAAGACAAATACCATAAAGGTGTCAGGCCTGCTAAATTCATGCAGGGTTATGTTTCGCCACTGGTGAGCACGATGTTTTAAATAGTCCACTTTTTTTTTAACTGACATATATTGCATAAAAGCAAAGTGGAAATACTCATTATTCATTTTGAAGTCCTATTTTCAAATGCCAGTCAGCATAATTGCAGCCAGGAATTCAAAGGGAACGTGAACACCAATTTCTTTAAGCACTAAAAATATTAACAGTCTTTAAACAGCTTACATTAACATATGCAAAGCTAACCATTTGGTTCAATATGATTTTTCATGAACTAAACACAATCTTTTGGAGAGATTAGAGAATAATATCTAAGCCTTAAATTCAAAAGCATTTACTGACGGCCCTTTTGGTTCTTGTACTTTTACTTCAATAAGCAATAAGCAGTCCCAATGGTGGAGATGAGGAGAATGATGTAGGATATAGTGACGAGCCCAGGTCCTAACGCTGAGGTGGTGGCAGAGAGATACAAAGCCAGGCTTCCGGATTCCTAGTACAGTGCTCTTCTCAGGACACCCCAACGCCCTCCTTCTCTAATGTTTGATACCACCCATTGTATATCAATTCAGTTCTGCTCAGAGAAAGCATCGTACCATAGCCAGTGAAGTCAGCGTCTGTGGAATGGTATGATGGAGCTGGTGCAAAAGGGACCTCCTGTAAACCGAAGGAGACTTTTGTCGAGTATTTTTGCTGTTTCATCTGGCTGACAGCCTACAAAAGGAAAGAAAATTAGATGAATATCAAAGAGGAGAAAGATAAAAAGAAGAAAAGATGTTAAAATTGGTGTACTGTTATCAACACAATAACGCTCCAAGAATGTCTTTTGAGAATTTAGAAGATGTGGCAAAAGGAAGTTAGCATGATTTCTGTCCTATTCCCCATGCTTTCCTATTTAGCTTTACATCTGAAATGCTTCGGTGAAGGATGGATCAAGGAAGGGAAAGAGGATAAAAGCTGAAGATACTCTATCATCGTGGTCTGTATATGAAGGTGGGGCTGGGAAGCAGAACAAAAATGCTTAAAATTTCTACCTATTCTGATGGAATCAATGTGAAGCCCACACATTGGTGCTATAGATGTTCTGAGCAAACAACACTGTCCATCTCTTTTGGTCACATTCACAATGGTCAAAGGTGCATTAGTAGGTGAACTGAGCAACATGAGGGGAAGTGACAACAAGATCTACTGAAAGCCTACTAAATGCCAGGCATATTGATTATGTTTAGCTCTACTCAATGAACTGTACCTTAGTCACTTTTGATTCCCAGAGCTGGGACATAGTAGAGCCTCAATAAATGTTTGATGAATGAGCAAATGAATGGATATAGCAGAGCAAAACTGAAGACATGGAAACTCAGAGTAGGACATGAATTTGTAATTCGGTGAAGGTACAGAGATCTTTGCTGTGTGAGCTTTGGAAAATTGTAATTCTGGATTTTAGTTGATAAATATCACCAATGAATATTAATATTAGAAAAACCAAGAAAAACCAAAAGGGCTCCATGCTTGCTTAACAGGCAGTTAAGAAATATAGGTAGTGACCTGACCTGCCTTCTGGATCTGCAGTTAGCCAGGGAACCCATCCCCAGCTGGAAGATTCTGGTGGAGGCAGTGGAGCACCAGGCTGTCCCTGGAGTCTAGAAATAGCACCAAGGTAACTGCTCCAGAACAAGCGTACCTCAAGGTTCTGTCATTGGAAGGCTGTGCTTCGGTACAAGGCATCATGCAGTGTGTAATAACTAAAACATTACCACCCATTGTATATCTTTATCATGATTTCCAGTTTTCAAAAACACTTGTACATCTATAAATTCATTTAACTGTGAGAACAACTTTGAGAGTTAGATGATACCATTCTCTTTTCCAGATAAAGAAACTAATGACAAGTGACGTATTTGAAATCACATAGCTAATTAGCAGAAATCACATGACTAAAAGTCAGAAGTTGAAGAATGCTACAAGTTTAAAGTGTTTATTGAAAAGCTGCTGAGTTTTACAGATAAATGATTCTATGATGTTCATTTTTTTCTGTTTTCCTATCACTATCATTTGATAATGATTGTATATTTACTTAAAAATACTTATTCAAATACGCATTTTCAGTGATTTTAAAAAGAAGGCAGTGGAAAAATGACAAAACAGGTTTATTAATGGAAAACTGAACAATGGAACCATCTAGATATTCAATTACTCAGAGGACCAAATCCCAGAAGTGTCCACACACTAAATTCTGGCCATTGGGATAATAAACAGACGTGAATTGCATAATTTTCAACTCACTCTCTTAAGGATGAGAATCCTGCCTTCCCTTTCTTGAGAACCTAGCTATAATGCACATGGGATGGTAATAACAGGAGCAGACATCTCAGACCAAAAAATGGATGTCATGTTTTGGCAATGGTAATCAAGCAAAACTAGTACGGTAATCAGATAAGAGGTGCTTAGGTCCATGACACTGTGCAGACACCATATCATCCTCGAACTGATTACACCCAGACTCTTATATAAAAAAGCAACATCTTGCAGCAAATGAGCCTAATCTTGACTCATATAGTACTTATGTCCAACTTTTGTTTTGTACCATCTCAAGAAAGACCATCAGTAACAAAGCTGAATGCAAGCTACAGTTTTTTTTTTGGTATCATTAATATACAATTACATGAGCAAGCTTGTGGTTACTAGATTCCCTCCACTATCAAGTCCCCACCACATACCCCTTTACAGTCACTGTCCATCAGAGTAGTAAGATGCTATAGAGTCACTACTTGTCTTCTCTGTGCTATACTGCCTTCCCCGTGCCCCCCCCACATTATGTGCGCTAATCATAACGCCCGTTATTCCCCTTCTCCCTCCCTTCCCACCCACACCCACCCCAGTCCCTTTCCTTTTGGTAACTGTTAGTCCATTCTTGGGTTCTGTGAGTCTGCTGCTGTTTTGTTCCTTCAGTTTTTGCTTTGTTCTTATGCTCCACAGATGAGTGAAATGATTTGGTACTTGTCTTTCTCAGCCTGGCTTATTTCACTGAGCATAATACCTTCTAGCTCCATCCATGTTGCTGCAAATGGTAGGATTTGTTTTCTTCCTATGGTTGAATAATATTCCATTGTGTATATGTACCACATCTACTTTATCCATTCATCTACTGATGGACACTTAGGTTGCTTCCATTTCTTCGTTATTGTAAATAGTGCTGTGATAAACATAGGGGTGCATATGTCTTTTTCAAACTGGGCTGCTGCATTCTTAGGGTAAATTCCTAGGAGTGGAATTCCTGGGGCAAATGGTATTTCTATTTTGAGTTTTTTGAGGAGCCTCCATATTGCTTTCCACAATGGTTGAACTAGTTTACATTCCCAACAGCAGTGTAGGAGGGTTCCCCCTTTTCTCCACATCCTCGCCAGCATTTGTTGTTCCTAGTCTTTTCTGTTGGCCATCCTAACTGGTGTGAGATGATATCTCATTGTGGTTTTAATTTGCATTTCCCTGATAATTAGTGATGTGGAGCATCTTTTCATGTGCCATCTGAATTTCTTCTTTGGAGAAGTGTCTGTTCATATCCTCTGCCCATTTTTTAATAGGGTTATTTGCTTTTTGGGTGTTGAGGTGTGTGAGTTCTTTTTATATTTTGGATGTTAACCCCTTGTTGGATATGTCATTTACCAATATATTCTCCCATACTGTAGGATGCCTTTTTGTTCTGCTGATGGTGTTCTTTGCTGTACAGAAGCTTTTTAGCATGATGTAGTCCCTTTTTTCATTTTTTATTTTGTTTCCCTTGCCCGAGGAGATGCGTTCAGGAAAAAGTTGCTCATGTTTATATTCAAGAAATTTTTGCCTATGTTTTCTTCTAAGAGCTTTATGGTTTCATGACGTATATTCAGGTCTTTGATCCATTTTGAGTTTACTTTTGTGTATGGGGTTAGACAAAAATCCAGTTTCATTCTCTTGCATGTAGCTGTCCAGTTTTGCCAACACCACAAGCTACAGTTATTTTATGGAAAAAAAAACTATGGATTTTAAAACAGGAAAGCATAAGAGACAGAAATCACTGCATTTGACTTTTATAATACCAGGGAATGTGTGTTGCTCATCTTTATGTCCTACTTGCAGGTAGCATCCCATTTCATTATGCATAATAGATTTCCAATAGATATCGGTAGAATTGAACTCAATTGAAAAGTAAGGAAAGAGTCCATAGAAAACAAAGGAAGCACCCAAACATAATGTATTTACGCAGACTTCTTGCTGGTAGGTATGGTGATAGGTGAATGTGTGCTCTCACGACTCACCCATTGGCACAAAACCGAAGTACTAGATATGAAAGATGAGAAAGATTGGATTTGCTCTTGAATGCTACTATATTTGCATATGAGAGAGTTGGAATGGACTTCATAGGTCATCCAAGCTAACTAAACCAGTGGTGCTCAACCCTGTCTTCATAATAGGAACCTAGGAAGCTTTTTGAGTTTACCGATATTGGGGCCCGCATTTAGAACAAATAACCTGGCACCAATGAGTGGAGCCTAGGCAAATTTTGAATCATATTAAGTTAAGAATTATTGCCTAAAGTTAAACCATACATTCTTAACCCAAGACAACTGGGTTTCCAAGAGATCCACTAAGGAATTCTGAGAACTAGAAAACTTTTGTGGTTGTGTCAAAATCATACTTCTCAGTGTTTTTCTGAGGAAACGATCTACACTTCATTAGGTCTTCATGATAGAAAAAAAATCCTATTCAAAAGAAGATAGAAATCTCAGAGTCTGCCACCACTAATTCTCTGTGTAGCCATAGGCAAGTGACTTAACCTCCCTGACCCTAACTTCCTCATCTGTAAATTGGTCTCTATACCTCATCTAAAATCTCTATACATTTCAAAGTTGTAAAGATTGAAAAGTACATAAACAATCCTATTACTGTGCCAGGAATGACATAGGAGTTCAATTAATAACAGCCATTAATGTTTTAAGTCTTTTGATTACATATTAATAAACTACCAGCTAGCTTCTGATTGACAAATGTCAGGGATAGAAAATTCCATTTCCACAAAGAAGCTCTTTCCACTGTGGAACAGCCCAATTGTTTGGGAAGTTCTTTATAATAAGCTGCTACAGCCTCATTGCAGATGTTACCCACTGATCTTCTCTGTGTTATATTGCCATCCCCGTATATCACCCCCCGCTCCCCCACACCCGCTACATTATATGTGTAAATTGTGGTAGCCCTTTTTCCCCCTTGTCCCTCCCTTCCCCCCCATCCTCCCCAGTCCCTTTCCCTTTGGTAACTGTTAGTCCATTCTTCGGTTCTGTGAGTCTGCTGCTGCTTTGTTCCTTCAGTTTTTTCTTTGTTCTTATGCTCCGCATATGAGTGAAATCATTTGGTACTTGTCTTTCTCCACCTGACTTATTTCACTGAGCATAATACCCTCTAGCTCCATCCATGTTGTTGCAAATGGTAGGACTGTTTTCTTCTTATGGCTGAATAATATTCCATTGTGTATATATACCACATCTTCTTTATCCATTCATCTACTGATGGACACTTAGGTTGCTTCCATTTCTTGGCTATTGTAAATAGTGGTGTGATAAACATAGGGGTGCATATATCTTCTTCAAACTGGGCTGCTGCATTCTTAGGGTAAATTCTTAGGAGTGGAATTCCTGGGGCAAATGGTATTTCTATTTTGAGTTTTTTGAGGAACCTCCGTACTGCTTTCTACAATGGTTGTACTAATTTACATTCCCACCAGTAGTGTAGGAGGGTTCCCCTCTCTCCACATCCTCAACAACATTTGTTGTTGTTGATGGCAGTCATCCTAACTGGTGTGAGGTGATATCTCATTGTGGTTTTAATTTGCATTTCTCTGATGATTAGCGATGTGGAACATCTTTCCATGTGCCTGTTAGCCATCTGAATTTCTTCTTTGGAGAAATGTCTGTTCAGCTCCTCTGCCCATTTTTTAATTGGCTTATTTGCTTTTTGTTTGCTGAGGTGCGTGAGCTCTTTATATAATTTGGATGTCAACCCCTTGTTGGATATGTCATTTATGAATATATTCATGTAAGAAGTCTTTTTATTCTACTGATGGTATCTGTTGCTGTACAGAAGCTTTTTAGTTTGATATAGTCCCATTCGTTCATTTTTGCTTTTGTTTCCCTTGCCCGGGGAGACATGCTCATGAAGAAGTTACTCATGTTTATATCCAAGAGATTTTTGCCTATATTTTTTTTCTAACAGTTTTATGGTTTCATGACTTACATTCAGGTCTTTGATCCATTTTGAGTTTACTTTTGTGTATGGAGTTAGACAATAATCCAGTTTCATTCTCTTACATGTAGCTGTCCAGTTTTGCCAACACCAGCTGTTGAAGAGGCTGTCATTTCCCCATTGTATATCCAAGGCTCCTTTATCATATATTAATTGACCATATATGCTTGGGTTTATATCTGGGCTCTCTATGGGTCTGTTCTTGTGCCAGTACCAAATTGTCTTGATTACTGTAGGTTTGTAGTAGAGCTTGAAGTCAGGGAGCATAATCCCCCCTGCTTTATTCTTCCTTCTCAGGATTGTTTTGGCTATTTGGGGTCTTTTGTGGTTCCATATGAATTTTAGAACTATTTGCTCAAGTTCATTGAAGAATGCTGTTGGTAATTTGATAGGGATTGCATTGAATCTGTAGATTGCTTTAGGCAGGATGTCTGTTTTGACAATATTAATTCTTCCTAGCCAAGAGCATGGGATGAATTTCCATTTATTAGTGTCCTCTTTAATTTCTATTAAGAGTGTCTTATAGTTTTCAGGGTATAGGTCTTTCACATCTTTTGTTAGGTTTATTCCTAGGTAGTTTATTCTTTTTGATGCAATTTTGAATGGAATTGTTTTTCTGATTACTTGTTCTGCCAGTTCATCATTAGTGTATAGGAATGCAACAGATTTCTGTGTATTAGTTTTGTATCCTGCAATTTTGCTGAATTCCGATATTAGATCTAATAGTTTTGGAGTGGATTCTTTAGGGTTTTTTGTGGACAATATCATGTCATCTGCAAACAGGGACAGTTTGAGTTCTTCCTTGCCTATCTGGATGCCTTTTATTTCTTTGTCTTGTTTGATTGCCATGGCTAGGACCTCCAGTACTATGTTGAATAAAAGTGGGGAGAGTGGGCATCCTTGTCTTGTTCCTGATCTTAAAGGAAAAGCTTTCAGCTTCTCGCTGTTAAGTATGTTGGCTGTGGGTTTGTCATATATGGTCTTTATTATGTTGTATATTTATATTTTTAAAGAACTAAAAATTCTATTTACAATTTTTATTTATGCAAAAATAAAATATTTATTTATGACATTATGTAAGACACAGCACTTTCAGAATTTACGTGCAAGTGTGCAAGTGTGTTTTCAGGGATGGCCCACTTTTAAATATCTGCTTAGGGTATTGGTAGAGGAAGGTGTACAGAGGATATTTCCACACACCTTGAACAGATTGGTGATACAGCTGTGTGTTGATGTCAGGTTGCAAGACACGCAATAACCTCCTGGCAAGTAATAAAGGATCTAATTTCATTGCAATCACCTCCTTTTCTTCTACAATAGATTTTTTAATGCACAACATGCTGGTATAATGAAACCTAATGTACAAGTTACATACATTATCAGTTGGGTACTCCAGCACCTTCTGCTGACCTGCCACCGCACCTTGACCAACCACCTGGGAGATATCTTCCTGAAATGTAAAAGTGAAACTAGTTAATGGCATTGTAGGGCTCAACTGCACTACCCAAACACTATTTAAACACCATTTAAGGGGGCTTTGGTCTACTACAAGCATGACCCATATAACAGGTATGAAGTTCTATTCTCCTCTCCAGACTGACTCGCAGCAATGCAGGCTTATCATTTCCAAATGCTCTTTTTGTACCTTTCAGGTCTATCAGGCTTTAAGTCTATCAGGTATCTTTTGAAAGTCATTTCAGCCAGAGTTTTCCTTTTTCTGTCATACCAGTCAGTCCTATATTTGTATTTATACTGAACATTGAGTCCTTTCAAGGTTCAAATCCTGATAGTAGAATTTCTCTCCCTCTTAAGGTATTCAGTTAGAGGCAAAAAAGTACATTCACTAAAGATACTGGGAGACACCAAGATAAATTAGTCCTCTGAGCCCCATGGAGAAGTGCCAAGCCCAGACTTAAGAGAGAAGCAAAATACCCAAGTACATGGGAAACCAGGGCAGAACGGAAGGGCAGTTATCTGAGATAAATGAAGACACCAATAAATTGACCAGAAGGCTTATGTCTGTCTCCCACCGTATCTTAGCCTTCTTCACAGGCAGGTTTATAGGGGAACTTTTCATCTGATGGCTTACTCCAAGGCATGAACACCTGCATTTGACTTGGACAAGATAGGGAACATGGAATGAGACTGATTTAGATAGGAGAAATGATGGGTTTACTCTGGTCCTTGGTAAATGTCTGAGAGACACCCAGGTGGCAGGTCTAGGATAGGATAGGATATCTGAGATGAGAAGAGAGGCATGACTTGTATAGCAAAGTGTTGAGAGTTTGTGATCCTACTGTCTTGACTTAAGAGTTCTGCAACCCTGAGCAGGTTATCTGATGTCTCCAAGCCTCAGCTTCCTCATCCATAAAATGGGAAAAAATAGTAGATACATTATAGGGATGCTGAAAGGATTAAATGAAGCAATGCATGAAAAGCACTTAGTATGCATCTGGCAAATAAAAAATGCTTAATAAAAATGCTAAAGATGATAGTAAACAGAATTAAACTAAGATTAAACCCGTGTTCCTAACTCTACTATAGAGTCAGTGAAAACAAGTTACCTGGACAGGACACTTTCTCCTCTGCAGGATGCTGGAGTGCTATCTGATACCCCCTCTGTCTCCCCTACCCCAGGTTCTTCTCTGGGTGAACTGACATACCCTTTCTTCAACAGGCTCACATCAGATTTGTAACAATACAATAGATAATGATCAGGTTGGTCCAGCCCAGTCATTCACTATTACTAGATTAGGTTACAATCTCATTCTGTCTCATCAATTCCTGTTGGTTTACAACCTGAGAGATTTAACCCCACCACACAACATCTGAGCCTGCTGCCTCGGTCCCCTGGGCCATTTTGACTACCCTCAGCTGCCTACTTGTCACTTATGTTTTAGGACCAGAACTATTTCTCATTTAGATTTAGGTTCTCACTAATCTCTTTCATATGGAAGAAAGATCCCATGACTCCTCCCTTCCCTTTCCCCAGTCATTTTTTTTTTTTAAACTTTGCCCCTAAACAGAGTGTGTGACATATGATGAATTCAAAAGTTACTTCATGCTGTAATTCTTCCCTGTGCCGCTGGGCACTGCTGCTTCCACAGCATGACTTATTTATTGTATCACTATCTTTGCTACTATTATGTTTTATCTTTGTATGTATCTGTCTCCCTGTACTACTACTAATTTGTCTCATTGGTTTGTCTTAATTGTTTCTTCAACATATGGCAGAGTAGAATATGAGCTTGAGAAAGGGCTAGTGCTGAATGAATCAAAGTTTGGGAATTTAAATCGTAAATGCACCTGGGAAGATTTCAGAGCCAGCCATGAAAGGAAGGACGCACAATAAAGGTGATCCTGTGGCCTCTACTGTAAAATATCACAGTTGAAAAGAGCAGACAGACATGGAAACGTCAATAAATGGTGCTCATGAGAATTTTTTGAATAAAAGTTCTAAACTTTTTATAAATGGGAACACTGGTATTATTCCTTTGTGGATCAAATGGCCCTCAGAAAAGTAAAAGTACCTCTATTTGAAAATGATACTGCAGATCTGCAATTCTTTGTTTAAACTCAGATTAACTAGCAGTGTGACAAAGGAGCTGACTTCCTCCTCAGCTAAAGACTAAAAATCTCAATTTGTATATCACACAGAGGTAATATTAACTTGGCAGAATTTGTCCTCATCATTTGCACTTGTAAAAAAAAAGGAAGGGCACTGGAATAGCAGCCAGGAAAACTGGGTTGGATTGATTCCCTAGTTAGTAGTAGTGTTTGGAAATCTTCATTTTTTGCAACAGTAAAAATGCAGTAAGAGCTACCTGAATAAGGGGGTGCAAGCAAAGTTGAATTCAACACATGCTTACTGAGTATCTACTCTGTGCCAGCAGCGAAGAAGACTAACAGCCTTGCACTTAAAACATTTACATATGTAGTGACACAGATACTAGAGAAAAAATTACAGAAACTTTGAATTGCAAGGGAATGATGCATGTGTGAAGGTGTGTGGCAGAGAGCAGGTGCCTGAGAAGAGCTGGTTTCTTTCCGTTTCTCTTATCTTGTCCTCAAAAATGTGGAAGGATGAGATGAGGCAATCAGAGCTCTGAAACGCATCTGTCCCATTTCTCAGATTGACCCCTTCAAACCTCTTGGCTTAAGGGATGGGGCTGATCCATGACAAGGATAATAGTAATGAGGGTAAAACTTACTGAGCGCTGACTGCCAGTTACTGAGCTAGGCGTGGTCCACATTTTAGATGTTAGAGATGAGGAACCTGAGGCACAGAGAGGCTAGGGTGTACACCGAGCCAAAACTTAACACAGACCCACCTTGCTCCAGAGCCCCTGCTCTTAGCTGAGGAGTAAACCACAAGGGAATGGGATCACATCAACACAGTGATTCCATTTTTAGATTCAATGTGAAGTCAGAACGAGTCATGTCTGATTATTTTGAGCCTGGGCAGGAAAAGACAATTCATGGCACTAGCCACTGCAGTGACTTCAGATATGTCCTTTTCTGCGCATTTTGCATTTAACCACAAATTTAGAACTCACTCATCTTTTAACTACTGCACCAAGGGAGCTCTTAGTGCCTTCAAAGCTGAGGTTCTAGGACATTCTAACGTTTGACTTTGCATAGGAAACCAAGGACTTGGAAGGACTGTGGAAAGATCACCTGATTTCATGAAAGAAACAGATATGACACATTGTATGTGCATTATGTTATAATCCTCAGCATGGTACTATAAACTTCTGAAAGAAAATGCTTTCTAGGCCAGGCAAATGACTCTGAAAAAGAGGAGCTTTTGAAGGGTGGGCATCAAAGGCAACACTGGGAATATTCTATTACCAATCACCAAAACTGGTTGATTTCTGTCCTAAAGCTGGATCATCAACATGCCCTATCTGGCCAGAGTAATTGGTCCAGGGGTGGACACTTGAACCACACAAGAACATTCTATGGATTTTCTAAAGTGGACCCAAGGGAAGAAAGCCAGCCACTTTCTGGCAGAGGGACTGAGAGGAGCTTCCGGCAGCAAAGCTCCGACCATGCTGAGGAAGCAAGTCTTCAGGAGAAGAGAGTCAAACAGACATGCAGAGATACCTGGCAGCACCAGGTCTCCGGTTCCAAGTGTCCCTGAGGCTAAGTATCAACCCCACCCTTCCTGAAATTATGTAAAAAGAACCTGTAACTTATCCAAAAATTTCTCCTTTTGTGTATAAGGTCAAGCTGAAGTTTTATCACTTGTCACCAACAGACTCCCAATTAGGAGGTAGAGCCCAGAGAAGATCTATTAGGACAACAAACTCACAAGGGGCAGACCTTCAGGTAGCTAAATGGAGATGAACGAGGTGAACTGAGTATAAGACAAGCTAGAGAGAGCTGCTCAGCCTAAAAGTATTCAAATTCAATAATTAAAAAAAAAATGCCTAGCTGACAAACACACACAAGTTGTATGCTATTGACGCTGGTCCTTGGGCTTCCACTCTGTAACCTTTGAATATGCTGGAAAAAGACAACATTTGCCTGGGTCAGTCCCAGTCTAACTCCTGTCACTCATCTAACCACCTGCATTAGGTGAAATCAGATTAGCAAAAACTCCCACAGCACCTTCACTTTCCCTTCAGTAGTACTCATCAACCCTCAGTTACTTTTTAAAGTTGGACTCATATCCTGGCTGTGACACGTATGTGCTGAGTATCTCCAAACCTCAGTTTCCTAGGTTCAATCTCATTTAAAATACAAATGAATACACTTAGAGCTTGGCTGCTTTTGGAGCACATAGCAGGCATGCTGTGAAAGCATTAGATGCCGTTATTCTCAGTTCTGAAATCTCCTTCAAGGCAAGATTTATGTGTCTTGTTCATGGTATATGCCCTGTGGCTCACATAGTGCGGACACAATAGGACTTGAATATAAATTTGCCTAACTTCTGTTCCCTTTGAAGGATAAGATAATCAGCATAGGTTTTAGATTATGGGATCTTAAAATTATGTCAGCAAATAAGGCTTCTTCAGAGAAGTTAAAACTTTACAGACTCAAGAACAGGGCCTGAGCAGCTCTGGGATTCAGAAGACAGGGCGCCAGCTACAGGTAACATTCGGGGCAGTCTAGTCTCTTTCCTTCTCTGGGTCCTTAGTGCTATTGTAAGATTACTTTCTCAGTTCAGAAAAAACTGATAAGCTATAGCTCCCTTGTAAGGCAAGTGGAATTTCAAGTCACATAATAAAGTTCCACAGAGCACCAGTTAAAGTGGTTGGGAATGAAAGTAAGCTAGCAGAGGTCAAAGACGTGAGGCTGTGCTAAAACATGTGTACCTGTATTTCTGCTGTCTTTGAGTTCCTGAGCCTACCTTACCTGCTACCATTGTGTCTCTATATTACTCACTTATAATGCAAAGGAGAAGAGAATGGAGGAAAAAGCCAAAAGCTTCTCTCTCATGACTTCTGTGAAGGAAGTAGACTTGAGTGTAAATCTACTCTTTTTTATGACCAGGAAAGGGAAATTTATCAGGTAAGCAAATCTCAAGTGACTTTCAGGAATACAAGGTATAAAGTCCAATGAGCTGTGAAAAATGCCACATATCTGCATGCCCCTGAACACTGCCATTGGCAATTTGCATACTGTTACAAAAGAGAGGCCAGTGTTGACTGACTCAGACACATTCTCTCCTGCTTCTTAGGATGTACCCCTGGACCCTTACTATAGATACAGTTTTCATATTGGATCTGAGACAGAAAATAAAATTTGCAGTCACATCTTCTCCCCTAGACAAACCAGAAACCCTGCAGTTCTTGATGGACTATAAATCAGGGGTAAAATGGATTTCAGCACACAGTTTGGGACCTTATTTTGAAAACGAACAGGATACACATCTGAGAATTCCAGCCTGGAGGTACATAAGGAGCCTGTAATCATTAGAAACACACTAGAAAAACAAGCTATTTTTCCAAACTTGGATGCTAGCACTTTAAAAACATGTAGGAAATAATTTTTAATAAGTACAGCAGTCAAAATTGGTAACTGAAGCTGTATGAGAAATCACAGTATATTATTCTCTTAAAAGTTAAAAGTCCACACTGAACTCCTTATTTCTCCTACAGAAGACCAAATAAATATTCAGTTTGAGCATATGACTTTGCCATTTTGTAAGCCAAGAAATAGTCAAATATCAGTGATTTCAGAGGGTTCAACCTACTAAAGTCCTCTCCTCCCACCTATTACCATATATTGTTACCATAACGTCATACAGCAAGAGCCATTTTAATACTATTTAGGTAGGGCACAGTTTTAAATGGCAGTCCTTTAAATTGAACTGATTTAGCTTTATCAAGAGCTTTCTATGTGATTATCATTTATCACATTTCCCACAGATCAATGAAAACAGTCACAGATCCACATGGGTCTAATTAAGATTTAGTATTATCTGAGTAGAGGAGAAAGCTTGGACTTTGGAATCTGACAGTGGTTTGTATCCTGTTTTTTCTACTTCTAGGTTATGTACGCTACAACAAATAGACTTCTCTTAACTTCAGCTTCTTGATGGGTTAGAACCGATTATCTCAGACAACATGGCAAGATCAAGCCTGTGAGTCAAACACATAAGGCTTGGAATCCTTACTGGGGCACTTATTGCCAAGTGTAAGTGAATTAATTTCTGGAACACTCAGGTCCCTCTCCTGCAAAATGGAGATAACAATAACGCTTTCATCATTGGGGGACGGAGGTAATATGCTTCGTTCAGGTCCTAACAAATCAGTGCTCAATAAATGGTGGATGGTATTATCTTTAGTACCACTACTACTGTTTTTATCAGACTAAATGAGATAATATTTTAGTGCCTCCTACAGTGACAGGCACATAATAAATAGCTATTAAAAACTGTTTTCTGCCTTACAGAGATACTTAAAACTAAACAAAGAAGGAATGAGAGATAATGGCAGCTTATGCTTTCATAGTATTTACTATATACTTCAAAAGGCACCATTCTAAGTGCAATAACTCATATTTTATATGACATTGAACCTATTACTATCCCCATTTTATAGATAAGGAGACTGAGGCACAGAGACACTCAACACATAAGTGTCACATCAGGGATATGAGTCTTACTCTAAAGAAGTAATTCTGAGGGTTGATGATTACTACCGAAGGGAAAGTGAAGGTGCTGTGGGAGTTTTTGCTAATCTGATTTCACCTAATGCAGGTGGTTAGGTGAGTGACAGGAGTGAGGCTGGCACTGATCCAGGCAAACGTTGTCTTTCTCCAGTGTATACAAAGGCACAGAGCGGAAGTCCAAGGACCAAAATCACAAGCAGACAACTTGTGTGTTTGTCTGCTAGGTATGTTTTAAAAATTATTGAATTTGAATACTTTTGAATTTGAATTTGACAATGTTCAGGCCAAGTAGCTCTCTCTAGTTTGTTGTCTTAGTTCATTTCATTCATTTCCCCCCTGCAAATCTGCTTTGTCTTGTTTCTTTTCTTAGTAAATACTTCAACTAACAGCTGGCCACATGTACCTGAGATTCATTCTTGTTCCTACCTCATTCTTCTACTTTAACATTCACACAATCATTAGGTCTCATCAATTCCACTCCTCTATATATTGAAAATCTGTCCTTACAGCCAGACCCCTAGTTTAGATCACTATCAACTCTGATGTCAGTTACCCTAAGCGCTGTTTAACTCTGTCCCTGCCTTCAGCTTTGACATTTTCTAAGGGATTCTTCACAGGGCACTAGGAGGATCTTTCCAAAAGGCTAATCTCATTATGATCTACTGTTAAAAAACACTCCAGGGACTATTAAGGTCCTCCTCTTGTTCTACATGGCCTTCTACCTCCCAGCCTGTCTACTTCTTGGCTGTCACCTTTTGCCACTCCACTCACGTGGCTGCAGCTCTGTCTCCAGTATGAGACCAGGGATGCAGACTCAGGTACCTACAGGTGATATGGAAGAGGGAAGCTGGCTGGGGTAAGGGAATGGTGGAAAGGTGGGGGCTGAAATAAACTGGAAATGTGAAATTGATTAAAGGGGTAACTTGGAATGCCGGTCCACTTTGAGTAGAAAACAGAAACCTGGATTTTTATGTAAAAGCCTCCTGATTTATAAATATTAACTGAAATATCTTAAGAATGTCATGGAGCCTAAATGAGACCTGGATCTCATTCTCCACAACCAGGGAGACCTTTGCCTTAGACCTAATGTGCTGTGCTCCTGGACAAAAGATGTCTTATTTATCCTCACATTCCTACAGCTTAACACATCATAGGTTTTCAGGAAATGTGTACTGAATAATGAGAGTTCTGGCACACCTAGATTTAGTAGAGGCAAAATTTGGTGTTAACACTAGCTACATTTACTGAGCTGTTACAGCATGCCAAGCACTGTGCTAAGAGTTTCACATATAAAATCATACTTGATCCTCACAATAAAGAGTTGGGCATCCTCCTGCTCTATTTTTGGATGAAGAAAGGAAGATAGGCACGACAAATCACTTTCCCAGGTCAGAGCTTTTGAGTGGCAGAGGCGAAATCTAAGTCCAACATCAGAGCACATAAATTGTATCTTCCCATATGAGAAAGCAAGTACTATCAGGCCATTTGGAGACATGGGTAGTATCTATAACACTGAGCACTGATTTTTCAGTAAGTATGTTTGAAAATTTTCTATGGATCAAGTGTACCAAGGTGGAGAATAAGAAGGGGTCCTGAAATGTTGCCATTCTAGCTGGTGGGGACTCTGAAGTAAATGCACCATCAGCCATAGTGCGAATTTCCTCGTCACACAGCTCATTTAGGTTAGTGAGAGTTAATTCAGAAACAGTGTGTGCTTCCCCAGACATCTTACTACCCTGTGAATTCTGAAATCTTCATAAAGAAACCGCAGGTTGAATGCTGCCTTGAGCAGACTGGAATACTCTCATTTTTCTATTCTTGCCCTAAGGGTTAGAAGTTGTATTCCACAATGAAAGAAACAGTAAAGATGAACACTGCAGACAGTTAGAAAAACCTAAACATTTTGAAAAATTTTGAGAAATCTACGCTGTTACTGAGGCTGCTATACCAGGCCCGTGGTGACGAAGATCCTCGTGTGCAGGCACACAGACTGCACTGTTGCCAAGCAGTTTCATAAATTGGGGAATGAACACTGAGCACATCTGTTGGGGGTCATTTCCTAGTAGGGTTATCATGGGCTGCTGGCCAGGCCCTGGAATGAGGCTTGTTCTCAAGACCCAGATGGTACAACAATTGCTATTTAAATAGCTCTAAACCTGCATTCAGAGGAAAGCTATAAAGAATACATACAGCAGGTTTGCACACTGGGAGCAAGAAAGGTTAGTTCTTTTATGGGCAACTCTATGTGAAACTTCCCTGGTAAACATATACATTATCTTGCAGTTTAATTTAGTATAATCTTTGCAGAGACAGAGCATAAGAGTGCACCAGTTGCAGCCAGCTGCTGTGGACAGCCATTGCTGCAGTAAACTCCCAGCCAGTCTGGTAGCGTCCACTCTGGCCCCCATCCAATCTGATCATCACCTTACAGCTACAGTTTAGAGTCCACTCCTAAAACCCTCCATGATTTCCCACTGCTGTCAGCATACAGACCATCTCATTTACATGGCCTGGCTCCTGTCAACCACTCCAGTTTAGTTTCCATCTCACCAATTCTGGCAACCATGACCTTTAAGTACTGTCAGATTGCCAGACTCCCTGAGGCTCTAATGTCGCCCCATACCCTCCTTTGCTCCTTTCTTGCCCCTTTCCGAGTTAGAGCCAGCTTCTCCTTCAGATCCCAGTTCAATTTTCCCCAGGAAAGCCCTCCCTGACATGGTCAAAACCCCCTATTATATATGCTTTCTCAGCACCAAGCACTTCTAGTTAGCTTTGATCAAAGTTGAGATATCAATCTATTTGTGACATTATTTGAATGACATTGCTCTCCCATGTGGACTGTAAACAACACAGGAGCAGAGACAATGTCAATTTACCTTCAGTAGCATCTTCCCAAATCTAGCAGAAGGTAGTAACAGGCAAAATACAGAAATTTGTAAGATAAAATCAGACTTGAATTTTCATGAACAAAGAAATTGGGCCTTTTCCACTAGGGTGCAGATTACTAAACACTTGCAAAATATTCCAAAAGGTAGAAAGACTATACACTAAGAAGTTCCATACACAGGATTATATTATAGTTATTTAACAGAATCACAGAATTTCCAGTCTAGAGGTCACCTCAGTATTTCTGATTTGATTTCAGTTTGTGGATTATCTATATTGTCTTCCTCTCTTACCTCTTCCTCTTTTTTTTTTACCATCTTTATTGAGACGTAATTAAGATCACATAAAATTCACCCATCTAAAGTGTACAACACAATGGTTTTACCATTCAGAGTTGTACAAATATCATCACAATCTAAGTTTAGAATATTTTTATAAACTCAAAAAAAAACTCTATGTATTAGAGTCCCTTCCCATACCTCCAAGCCATAAGCAACCTCTAGTTTACTTTCTGTGTCTATAGATTTGCCTCTTCTGGAAATTGTATACACACGGAATCATACGATATGTGGTTTCAGCATCATGTATCAGTATCAATACCTTTTATTGCCAAATAAAATTCCATTGTATGGGTATACCACATTTTACTTTTTTACTCATCGGGTGCTGGACATTTGGGCTGTTTGGATTTCGGGGCTGTAATGAATAATGCTGCTTTGAACGTTTGTGTATATGTTTTTATGTGGATTATGTTTTCATTTCTCTTGAATATATACCTAGGAGTGAAACTGCTGGAACATATGGTAATTATGTTTAATATTTTGAGGAACTACAAACTGTTTTCCAAACAGGATGTACTATTTTACATTCCCATCAGCAATGTATGAGAGTTCCAATTTCTCCACATCCTTGCGCACACTTGCTATTACCTGTCACTTTGATTACTGGCATCCTAGTGGGTGTGAAGAGGTATGACATTGTGGTTTTGGTGTGCGTATTTCTAAAGGTTGACCATCTTTTCACATGATATTGGCCATTTGTATATCTTTGGAGAAATACCTATTAGGATCCTTACCCATTTTCAATTGAGTCATTTGTCTTATTATTTTGTTGTTTTAAAATTATCTTACTAGCTATTAGTATCTATAACTGTATAGAGAAGGAGACAGACAAAAACAAAGAAAAAGTAAAATGGTTTTACATCAAAGCTGAGAATTATGGAGTAGGGGTAAGAGATCAAAAGTGGTAGCAAGTACAGAGGTTAGCTACTTACAAGAAATGACTCTCATCCTCTCCTCTCACGCCTTGCTTTCCACCTAACTGAAATTCTAAAATACTGAAATTCTAAAGATAACAAGCTGATGTGAATGCTTGTCCTTGAGCCTATCAAGCCCTTTGAGAGGCACTAATAGTTTTGCTCATCACTGAATCCCCGGCACAGCACACCTGACACACAAGAGGCACTCGATTAATATTTGTTGTTTGAATAAACAGATCACACAGCGATACTGCCCATGTTCCAAGTAAGGCTATCTATGTGAACTATACTATGAAGAGCAGATAGGCTTTAGAGGCAAAGAGAACTGGGTCTGAGTTCCAGCTATCCACCTACCAGCTGTGGGGCCTTAGGAACAGACTTGCCATCTCTTAGCCTCAGTACCTGATCTACTTTCCTAAGAAGGGCTAATAATATGAGTATCACTGAATTAAATAAGATAACCAGTAGAGAATGCCTGGCACAGGTTAGCTTCTTGAAAAATTTTAGTTTCCTTCTTTTATGAATATCTGTTTGGAGGTCTTATGACTTTATTTACCAATGTTCAAGGCAAATTTCTGCATCTCTATCTGTTCCTATGCCACAGTTTTCTATATTGGAGTTTAAGCTTTAGAGAGAAGCGAACGAAAATCACAAAGTTCACATCCCAATGTAACTTTCTTGCCATCTTTGACTTGGGTTTTGTTTTATGTTTCTCTCGGGTAGGCAGTACTGCATAGAGAGCAGTCTCTAGCCTCCAGTGGGTGGTCCTGGACCCAGGATTCATTGGGTGATTATTTAATGTTTTGGCACCTCTGTTTCCACATCTCTTAAATGGAGATAATACTAATACAAACCTCATAGGATTGTTATATAAATGAGCTTCGAATAATGCCTGGCACAGAGGCATTCAATAAATGCTGTTTATTATGATTAGAAATGGCATTTTGGGGGTTGAAAAATTCACTTCAGTTTCCCAATTTATACAGTAATTCCTCTCTCAGGACAGCTAATTCTGACATAGCTAACCCTGAATGCTTTAATCAGAGCATGATCATTATCATTACTAATATCTCACTCTTACAGAGAGATTCCAGTACTCTCTGGCATGGCTCTACACACAGTACCCTGTAGTCAGTGACTCCTTTAATTCTAACAACAACCCTTTCATTCTTTCTCCCATTTTACAGATGTAGAAACTGGGGCACAGAAAGGTTAAGTCATTTGCCTAAGGTTATTACTAGTAAATGGAACAAGGACTTGAATCCAAGTGGTCTGGCTCCAAAGTTTGTACTCTTTTTTTTTTTTATGCCCCTTTTCCACCCTTATCCCTCCC
>JAQQAC010002837.1:52030650-52044680 GCA_029783875.1 Phataginus tricuspis | reverse complement strand
AACTGTTAGTCCATTCTTCGGTTCTGTGAGTCTGCTGCTGTTTTGCTTCTTCAGTTTTCTCTTTCTTCTTATACTCCAGAGATGAGTGAAATCATTTGATACTTGTCTATCTCTGCCTGGCTTATTTCACTGAGCATAATACCCTCTAGCTCCATGCATGTTGTTGCAAATGGAAGGATTTGTTTTCTAATTATGGCTGAGTAATATTTCATTCTGTAAATGTACCACATCTTCTTTATCCATTCATCTACTGATGGACATTTAGGTTCTACCATTTCTTGGCTATTGTAAATAGTCCTGTGATAAAAATAGGGGTGCATATATCTTTTTCAAACTGGGCTGCAGCATTCTTAGGGTAAATTCCTAGGAGTGGGATTCCTGGGTCAAATGGTATTTCTATTTATAATTTTTTGAGGAACCTCCATACTGCTTTCCACAATGGTTGAACTAATTTACATTCCCACCAGCAGTGTAGGAGGGTTCCCCTTTCTCCACATCCTCGCCAACATTTGTTGTTGTTTGTCTTTTGGATGTTGGCCATCCTAACTGGTATGAGGTGATATCAAATTGTGGTTTTAATTTGCATTTCTCTGATGATTAGCGATGTGGAGCATCTTTTCATGTGCCTGCTGGCCATCTGAATTTCTTCTTTGGAGAAGTGTCTGTTCAGCTCCTGTGCCCGTTTTTTTATTTTTATTTTTATTTTGGTATTGTTAATGTACAATCGCTTGAACAACATTATGGTTACTAGACCCCCTGTTATAAAGTCCTCCCACGTACCCCACTACAGTCATTGTCCACCAGCATAGTAAGATACTATAGAATCATTCTTGTCTTCTCTATAAATACTGACTTACCCAGCCACCCCGCCCCGCTGCATTACGCCTGCTAATCGTAATGCCCCATATTCCCCTTCTCCCTCCCTTCCTACCAATCCTCCCCCGTTCCTTTCCCTTTGGTAACTATTAGTCCGTTCTTGGGTTCTGTGAGTCTGCTGTTGTTTTGTTCCTTCAGTTTTTTTCTTTGTTCTTATACTCCACAGATGAGTGAAATCATTTGATACTTGTGGTTCTCTGCCTGGCTTATTTCACTGAGCATAATACCCTCTAGCTCCATACATGTTGTTGCAAATGGTAGGATTCGTTTTCTTCTTGTGGCTGAATAATATTCCATTGTGTATACGTACCACCTCTTCTTTATCCATCCATCTACTGATGGACACTTAGGTTGCTTCCATTTCTCGGCTATTGTAAATAGTGCTGTGATAAACATAGGGGTGCAAATGCCTTTTTCAAACTGGGCTGTTGCTTTCTTAAATTCCTAGGAGTGGAATTCCTGGGGCAAATGGTATTTCTATTTTGAGTTTTTTTTTATAATTTATTTTGGTATAATTAATCTACAATTACATATGCAATATTATGGTTATTAAACTACCCCCTTCATCAGGTCCCCCCCAACCAACCCCATTACAGTCACTGTCCATCAGCATAGTGAGATGCTATAGAATCACTACGTCTTCTTTGAGTTGTACAGCCCTACCCGTGCCCCCCAACATTATGTCTGCTAATCGTAATGCCCCTTTTTCCCTCTTACCCCTCCCTTCCCACCCATCTTCCCCAATCCCTTTCCCTTTGGTAACTATTAGTCCGTTCTTGGGTTCTGTGAGTCTGCTGCTGTTTTGTTCCTTCAGTTTTTTTTCTTTGTTCTTATACTCCACAGATGAGTGAAATCATTTGATACTTGTCTTTTTTCGGCTTGGCTTATTTCACTGAGCATAATACCCTCTAACTCCATCCATGTTGTTGCAAATGGTAGGATTTGTTTTCTTCTTATGGCTGAATAATACTCCATTGTGTATATGTACCACATCTTCTTTACCCATACATCTACTGGTGGACACTTAGGTTGCTTCCATTTCTTGGCTATTGTAAATAGTGCTGCGATAAACATAGGGATGCATCTGTCTTTTTGAAACTGGGCTGCTGCATTCTTACGGTAAATTCCTAGGAGTGGAATTCCTGGGTCAAATGGTATTTCTATTTTGAGTTTTTTGAGGAACTTCCATACTGCTTTCCACAGTGGTTGAACTAATTTGCATTCCCAGCAGCAGTGTAGGAGGGTTCCCCTTTCTCCAAAAGTCTCCATTTTGGATGTTGGCCATCCTCACTGGTGTGAGGTGATATCTCATTGTGGTGTTAATCTGCATTTCTCTGATTACCAGCGATGTGGAGCATCTTTTCATGTGCCTGTTGGCCATCTGAATTTCTTCTTTAGAGAAGTGTCTATTTATGTCCTATGTTGAGGTACTTGCCCTCTATATGTACTCTGTTGAGAGTTTTTTATCATGAATGGATGTTGAATTTTGTTGAATATGTTTTCAGCATCTATGGAGATGATCATGTGGTTTTTGTCCTTCTTTTTGTTGATGTGGTGGATGATGTTGATGGATTTTCGAATGTTGTACCATCCTTACATCCCTTTAATGAATCCCACTTGATCATGATGGATGATCTTTTTGATGTATTTTTGAATTTGGTTTGCTAATATTTTCTTGAGTATTTTTGTATCTATGTTCATCAGGAATATTGGTCTGTAATTTACTTTTTTTGTGGAGTCTTTGTCTGGTTTTGGTATTAGAGTGATCTTGGCCATGTAGAATGAGTTTGGGAGTATTCCCTCCTCTTCTACTTTTTGGAAAACTTAAGGAGAAGGGGTATTAGGTCTTCACTAAATGTTTGATAAAACTCAGCAGTGAAGCCATCTGGTATAGGGGTGTTGTTTTTAGGTACTTTTTTGATAACCAATTCCATTTCTTTGCTGGTAATTGGTCTATTCAGATTTTCTGTTTCTTCCTGGGTCAGCCTTGGAAGGTTGTATTTTTCTAGAAAGTTGTCCATTTCTTCTATGTTATCCAGTTTGTTAGCATATAATTTTTCATAGTATTCTCTGATAATTCTTTGTATTTCTGTGGTGTCTGTAGTGATTTTTCCTTTCTCATTTCTGATTCTGTTTATGTGTGTAGACTCTCTTTTTTCCTTGATAAGTCTGTCTAGAGGTTTATTTAGTTTGTTTATTTTCTCGAAGAACCAGCTCTTGCTTTCATTGATTCTTTCTACTGTTTTATTCTTCTCAATTTTATTTATTTCTGCTTTAATCTTTATTATGTACTTTGGGCCTAATTTGCTCTTCCTTTTCTAGTTTCATTAATTGTGAGTTTAGACTGTTCATTTGGGATTATTCTTCTTTCCTGAGGTATGCCTGTATTGCAATATATTTCCATCTTAGCACAGCCTTCGCTGCGTCCCACAGATTTTGTGGTGTTGAATTATTGTTGTCATTTGTCTCCATATATTGCTTGATCTGTTTTTATTTGGTCATTGATCCATTGATTATTTAGGAGCACGTTATTAAGCCTCCATGTGTTTGTGGGCTTTTTCATTTTCATTTTCTCTGTGTAGTTTATTTCTCGTTTCATACCTTTGTGATCTGAGAAGCTGGTTGGTACAATTACAATCTTTTTGAATTTACTGAGGTTCTTTTTGTGGCCTAGTATATGATCTATTCTTGAAAACGTTCCATGTGCACTTGAGAAGAATGTGTATGCTGTTGCTTTTGGATGGAGTGTTCTGTAGATGTCCGTTAAGTCCATCTGTTCTAATATGTTGTTCAGTGCCTCTGTCTCTTTATTTATTTTCTGTCTTGTTGATCTGTCCTTTGGTGTGAGTGGTGTTTTGAAGTCTCCTAAAATGAATGCTTTGCATTCTGTTTCCCCTTTTAATTCTGTTAGCATTTGTTTCACATATGTAGGTGATCCTGTGTTGGGTGCATAGATATTTATAATAGTTATATCCTCTTGTTGGACCCTTTTATCATTATGTAATGTCCTTCTTTGTCTCTTGTGATTTTCTTTGTTTTGAAGTCTATTTTGTCTGATACAAGTACTGCAACTCCTGCTTTTTTCTCTCTATTAGTTGCATGAAATATTTTTTTCCATCCCTTTACTTTCAGCCTGTCTATGTCTTTGGGTTTGAAGTGAGTCTTTTGTAGGCGGCATATAGATGGGTCTTGTTTTTTTATCCATTCAGTGACTCTATGTCCTTTTATTGGTGCATTCAGTCCATTTACATTTAGGGTGATTATCGATCGGTATGTACTTATTGGCATTGCAGGCTTTAGATTCGTGGTTACCAAAGGTTCAAGGGTAATTCACTTACTATCTAACAGTCTAATTTAACTCACTTCATATGCTATTACAAACATAACCTAAAAGTTTTTTTTTTCCTTCTTTTTTCCTTCTCCTCCATTCTTTGTGGGTTATGAATCATATTCTGTACTGTTTGTCTTATCCCTTGGGTGACATCTAATTAGCCTTAGGAATACTTCCATCTATAGGAGTCTCTCTAAAATGCACTGTAGAGGTGGTTTGTGGGAGGTAAATTCTCTCAGCTTTTGCTTATCTGAAAATTGTTTAATCCATCCTTCAAATTTAAATAATAACCTTGCCGGGTAGAGTATTCTTGGTTCAAGGACCTTCTGCTTCATTGCATTAAATACATCATGCCACTCCTTTTTGGCCTGTAAGGTTTCTGTTGAGAAGTCTGATGACAGCCTGATGGGTTTTCCTTTGTATGTGATCTTTTTTCTCTCTGTAGCTGCTTTGAAAAGTCTGTCTTTATCCTTGATCTTTGCCATTTTAATTATTATATGTCTTGATGTTGTCTTCCTTGGGTCTCTTGTGTTGGGAGATCTGTGCACCTCCATGGCTTGAGAGACTATCTCCTTCTCCAGATTGGGAAAGTTTTCACCAATTACGCCCTCAGTGACACTTTCTATCCATTTTTCTCTCTCTTCTTCTTCTGGCACCATTGTTATGTGAATATTGTTCCATTTGGATTGGTCACATAGTTCTCTCAATATTCTTTCATTCTTTTGAGATTCTTTTTTCTCTCTGTGCCTCAGCTTCTTTGTATTCCTCTCCTCTCATTTCTATTCCATTTACCATCTCTTCTATTACATCTAATCTGCTTTTAAATCCCTCTATTGTATGTTTCATTTCAGATATGGAATTTCTTAATGATTGAATCTCTGACTTTAATTCATTCCTGAGTTCTTGAATATTTTTATGTACCTCCATAAGCATGTTTATAATTTTTATTTTGAACTCTCTTTCAGGATGATTGGTGAGTTCAGTTTCATTTGGCCCTCTTTCTGGGGTTTGTGAGATTTTGGTCTGAGTTAAAAAAAATTTCTTTTAACATTTCATATTTCTATGTGGTGCCCTCTAGTGCCCGGAAACTCCAGTCTCTGGAGCTGCTCAGCCCCTGGAGTGAGGTTGGGGGTCGTAGGGGAGCAGAGCTGGTGCCTGGGGGAAGGAAAGGTCTCTTTCCTGATTCCCATCTGTGGTGCCTGTGTCCAGTGTCAGAGCCAGTGGGCCAAGCACACAGGTGTAAGCCTCTATGCTTTGTGTCTCTAGCTTTTGTAGGCAGGTCTACCTCTGGCTGGCCCGACGCCAGCACAGTGACTGCCACTTTGCAAACTTGTGTCGGCAGGCTAGGAGGGAGGTGCAGCAGACTGCATGTCATAGTGGGGGTCTCAGAGCTGAGTAAGCAGCCAGGGGGATGGAGCACCTGAACGTCCTCAAAGTTCCCAACCAGCTGGGCAGAGTGCCCAGACAACTTTGTCCAGCTCTCCCTTTCCTTGTGCAGCAAGCTCTGTACCAACCCTGCCTCTTCTGCATCCCTCTCGCTGCTAGGAAGCCTCTCAGACTGCCCACCCCTCCTCTGACACAGAGCGGCCGGATGTGGATACCCCCCTCCAGAAACAGCCAGAATGTCACTCTCTGAAGCACTTTGCCCATCCGAGCTCCCCACCGTCCAGAGCACCACACAATATAGGCTTCTTGCTCACAAAGCAGATCTCCAGAGCTAGGCGCTCAGCAGTCCCAAGCTTCTATCCACTCCCCACTTCGTTTCTCTTCCTCCCGCTGGTGAGCTGGGTCCTCCCGGATTAAGGCTTTCCTACGTTACCCTGTTTTGTGAGGTCTGCTCTGTTCGTGAGGTCTGTATGCAGTCTGGTTCAGCCTTCTTTCTTGTTGCTGTTTTAGGGTAGTTGTATTAATTAACTATATTTTTGTCCAATTTGTGGTTTGCGGAGGAGTTCTCTGTGTCACCTCTCACACCACCATCTTGAATCCCCAAAGTTTGTACTCTTAATAGTTTAGGTATAATGCCTCAAAAGCGTGTATTGTATTAACACAGATATTCCCAACATGACAAAAACATAGGTTTAGATCTAAAAGATTAAAATAATTATTTCAGGGATTCATGATCTATGCCAAGATACCAGGGAGTCAATGATCCTTCACAATGAATCCCAGCTCTTCCAGTTAATAGTCTGTCCTCTTTCTCTAAGCAGATTAAGGGCTCATATCTAAGTCTGGGATAAGCAATTCCTGCCCTACTTTTTACATGGGGTTATTTTGGGGATAAAAATTTAATAAGATAACAAACTAAATTATCATCTTAGAAAAAATTTAGATATTTAAAAAATTAAGCTAATGAGATAATAGGTGAGACTTTGATTTGCAAATTGCAAAGCTTTGTGCAGAGTTTGTTTTTCAGTTCCTTTTAAGGGCTGAAAAAATAGTCTTAACAGGCTCCCACCTAGAATTCTGAAATAGATCCAGACACTTCCCTGCCTCCAGTTTCTCACAATTGGAATCCATTGCCTCACAAACTATCATCTGATCAGTTGTCTAAAAATAATTCTCCCTTTAAAAATATTTTAGAGAAATCTAAAACTTACTGAGGTTGTTATAAACTCCTTGGCTATGAATCTGGGGCCTACTGAGATAGAGACCAAAGCCAAACATAACTGAATAGTGGAAATAGCACTGGAATATGTGTAGACCCATGGCTGAGTCTTAGCTCTGAAAACAGGTAATCTTGGAGAAGTAATTTAATTGCTCTTTATAGTTTCTCATAGGCAGCACCTGGTGTATACATGTAGCTACTGAGACATTTGTTGAGCACCGAGCATGAAAAGATGAATAAACTAATCTATAAATTATAGCATATAGTCCCATCAGTTCTGTGATTCTAGTGTTCAAATTCTACTGCCCACCGTTGTTCTGTAGAAGCCCAATCCTTACTCTCTACTCTATAATCCACACTGTTTGATTTACCTGGTAAAAACCTTCTCCTATTTATGCCTATCTCAGCAGTCAATTGCCTTCTCATCTTTGAAGGTTCACCTTAAAGGCCATGATTCTAAGACACCTCTCCTAATACTAGAATGAGATGGCTTTCCTTCCACTTTTGAACTCCTATAACATTTTGCTTTTCTCTCTCTAATATACTTCTTCTGACTGGTCTGATATTCCAGCTACATATTCTATCACTGATGCTAGAGGCTAAGCTGCTTAAAAGCAGGCCTGTGAGTTTCTCCTGAGCCTCCTGTAGGAGCCGGCACAGTCCTGATGAGAACTCCACACCCACCCTGCCCTGGAAGCAATTTTTAGAGGTTTAGGGCTTACTGTTTCCAACTGTTTTGACATAAACAAGGGTAAAAAGGGTCAAGGTCCATACAGATCACATGCTGTCCTCTGAAGGTGCACTGGTCAACAATCCTGGGATGGTGCGGGACGCAGGGGAGCTTGAACCACTTTTGTGACTCAAGCTGATGTGACATTCCTGATGACCAGGGATGATGAAAGTTATTAATAATTTATAACAATACAACACTTATGTTAGATTGAGCCACATGAAATTTTTACCTACAAAAACAGCAATTTCATATGATTGAATCTAACATTTTGCTAGTTTATTATCTATCACCCTTCCTTCACCCACTCTGAAATGAGTCCCCATGAAAGCAGTGATTTTCGAATATTTTGTTCACCATTGTATCGGCTGTACCTGGAACACAGTGGCATTCAGCAAATACTTGGTAGATTAAAGAAGGAACCTGCGAAGCACCAATTATTTGCCTTATTTGATTCTCTATAATATCTTGATTACTGTCATTATTCAGATGAGTCCTGGTGAGGTCAAGTAGCTTGCCCAAGACCACTCTCCTAACTGATACTATATGCTAGCCCGTTTATATTTATGCTATGAAAGTTCAATTTGGGCTACCTTTCTCCTCTCAACTAGACCATGAATAGATTCTACTGGAAACAATGAGAAGGAATTGTAGAATACCAAAATAGAGAGGCAGGTGGGGAGGAGAGGGAAAAAGGGGAGAAAGAGAGACACCAATCAAAGGGTTGGGGAAGACTTTTATTCTTAGGGAGCTGCAGTATGAAACATCTAAAAATTACCCTTTGTCCTTCAGGTCCTCTGCCTGAGGGTGGGGCTTTTCCATTGTCTTGCACTTGAAACCCCACCCCTGTTGTTGCTTTCTTAGGAACAGGATGGATGATGGATGGCTTTTGCCTGTAGCCCACAACTGAGCCTCTTTGCGACTACCAGACCGTTCCAGCAAGCAAGGGGGCGTTCTCACCCGTTTTACTATTTCCTCTGTGGATGAAGTTGGGGGCCCCTACTTACAAAACTGTGTTGCTTTAAAAGACATTTCCCTAACCTATCTATGGAGATACAGTGCCAAACAAAAGTAAATTAATAGTATTTCTAAATGAAGGAATTTTGAGTTTGAATTTTGTTGATGTTATTCATTCCCCTTTAGCAGAAATATGCAGTTATGTTTTGAAAGGGAACAGTGTGACCTTGAAGCATCTTGTTCAACAACAATGTTCATAATCTGTTAGTCCCAGTATTCTTGACGCCAGGATTCTCAGGTCCCATATAGGATTTGTCCAAGATGTCCCACTGTAATTTCCACTCCTGCTGAAATGTCCTTTCCCTTCAGCCTGAAAGAATCAGTTCATTTTATAGGACATGGAATCTAAGACAGTCCCAATTTTCTAAAAGGTGCAAGAAGGTAAATGGATGATTTTGCAAGCTCCCTGAAATAAAATGAGCAACTGGGCTTTCATAACATCAGGGTGACCCTCCTAAGTGATTAATTCTTTGAGATTTGTAAGACATTTTGGAACACAGAGAAGAAAACCCATATTTCTTTCTAGAACTTGTAGTCTAACCCTGAAAGTGTTAGGCAGCAAAAACAGAAAGACTGTGAACAAAAGCATGGGAGTCACACTGAATGGGGAAAAATCTCCAGGTCTACAACATACTAGTTAGTGGACCTCTGGCGAGTTAGTTAACATCTCTAACCAGTTTTCTCATGTGTAAAAGAGAGAGATCACCACCCAACACTACAAGGATCAGAAAATGAATGTAGAACACAGCATAGTCCCTGTGCACAGTAAAAGTTCATTAAATATTAAGTAACAAAATATCAAACATTAGAATACCTAAGGAGGGAGAACTCTAAATTTGCCTCTCTTCTAATGCTCTAGCCCTTGGGTGAGTTTAAGTATCATTTACTATGAGTCAATGGAATAAATTTAACATCTCTTTCTGTGCCTCCAGAACTAATTCAGCACAACCCTAGCCTTAAAAGGACCCAATATTAAACAAGCTTTGAAAGGGAGACCACTTCTTTAGTCCCAGGAAGCACAATTCAGGTGTGAAGAAAGTAGGACAATGTTTTTCTTTGGAGTGACTGGGTTATTCATTGTATGGAAAAGCTTCCCCATCTCAGAGATTGGGAGTCCTAGAGAAGCAAATAGTTGATGCTTTCCAACACTGTACAAAATGTAAATGATACACCTCTGAAAAGGATATTGGATGAAAACATCCAGGATGCTCACCAGCGTGGGGCTTTCACTTTCAGACAGCTGTTTAATACCAACTTCGAGGCTGCTGTCTTCCTCACTGCTAACAGGTTCGGGGCCACTGTGATCCTACAGGACATTAGAAAGAAAACAGAGAAGCTGTCATTCTTCACTCACACTGCCCAGAACTACACAGATACTCAATCACAGTTGCTTGTTTTATTGTTGTCACGGACCTTGCGTCCTCTCCCTGAGGCCACTTCTATTCTCTTCCTTTCCAGCAGAAGGCCATTTCCCCCCATCCCAGGGATCCCGCCCTGTTGCTCACAGACGTGCCTTAGAGAAAGCTGATCCCTACTCTCTCCTCCGAGACCAGGCCTGATTGCCTGAAGGTTAATCCCGTTGTCTCTGCCAATGATTTGGTCAGAATAAGTGTGTGACCCAGTTCTGGCCAATGAGACATAATGAGGTTTGTGGGGACATCTGGAAAAATTCTTTCTTGATCTTAAAAGAACCACAAGAAGTCCCCATACCTCCTAAATTAACAATAACCCCTGAAGCTAAAATTGCCACGGACAGCCATCCCACCATGAGGAAACCAGCTTTGGGATGAAGCTGACACTGAATGACAGCGCGAAGACAGATGGAAAGAACTGGTTCTCTGATGGTAAAGCTGGGCCACTGGCTCAAACTGACCTGAAGCCTCATTCTTAGCAGCCTTGTAATTAGAGCTTATAGGTTTACTCGTGGTTTCAGACAGTTTGAGTTCTATTCTGTTCCCTCCAGCCAAAACTTTGAGACACATGTTTATCTTCTATGAAAGATTAAACCACTTGAGATAAGAGACTATGTTTATATTGTTTATTTCTGAAACTCAAGTACTTAGGACAGTGCCTGGTGCATGGAAAACACTTAACAAATACTGGATGAACCAATGAATGAAGTACTTGTTTTCTTGATTATTTTTTTCTGCATAATCCTAAAAATATTTATTTAATATGAGCAAGACATCTGGTAATAGAAAGTCCCATTAAAATTCCAAAACACATTTGGCATCTGCTCAATTGAATTATGACACATTAAATGTTATAGTTAATTAACCAGAAGCTCCCTTACTTTCTGAGGGTACCTGGGGGCAACTAAGGATGATAAATGGAGTACCTACATTGTATTTATTTGGATTTTTATTCCAAAACACTACCATCCTGGGATTACTATAAATTTGGGTGAGAATGTTTGTGAGAAAACAGTTTTGGTTTTGGGACATTCAACCTCACTTATAACTTAAGAAATGCATATTAAAGCAAAAACATAGCATTCTTTCATCTATTAAATAGACAAAAGAATAGAAAGAACATTCAGTATTGATAATGTAGAGAAACAGGGATTTTTATATGCCACTGAAATAATGTAAATTAGGACAATCTTTTCAGAAAAAAAATTAATATATATAGATAAATAAATATATAGATATAGATATATATGCAGGACAATACATATAAGCATATAGGGCAAATCTTTTAAATTGCTTACATCTGGAGAATAGGATTAAGGATTACAGAATTTTTGCATTAGTTATTTCTAAACTGTGATTACAGAGAAATAGCATGTATTATTGCAAGTTCTGAAAAAAGGAGGGGAGCTATGAGAAATATCTGAAAGAAAAAAAAAATCCATCAAAGAAAGAAGCATGGACTTCAGAACGGCCAGATGTGGGTTCAAATCTCAGCTCTGCCACTTAGAACTGTATGACTTTAGGCAAGTTACTCCTTCCTAAATCTGAGCACCTGTTTTTAAAGTACAGCTAAAAGTACCAGATTAAATGACCCCATCAGGTTGCCTTGAAGATTAATGAATTAACATGTAAAATGTCTGTTAGCACAACAGTGGGTGCCGTTAATATTTTTTGTTTCTAGCTTTCTGTTGAGACATCTTTATCACGCCATTTCATGCAGCAACTCTATATGGGTATGTACCACGGTGATCCCAATTCATGGATGAGAAAAGTGATATATTGTAAATACGTAGCTAAAGAACTCCTAGCTAGCAAGAGGCAGACCCAGGATTCAAAGTTAGGCAAGACTAACACCAAAGGTCATACTCTCGGTAACTATGCTCCAGGCCCTAAGTAAATGATGCTCTTGTTTCTCTCATCCGTTTTAGTATTGAGTGTTGATAACGAATCTTATGGAAGACAGGACTCAAAATCTTAAAACAATTCACTGTCATTAGACCATGAATTAAAAAAAAAATGTTTCAGCATTTGTTAACCAGAGAAATTCATTAGATAGAACATCCTCCTTTCAGTGAATTTTGGGTAATCAACATATTACCATATAAAATAAACAAGTCCACATTAAGAAACAGAGCCTGAAAATTTACAGATTTTCATCACTGCAGACAGTGGGTTTGTTCTAGGGACAGGAAAATTCTGAAAAAACTGGATTACACTTCCAAAAACTAGTATTTAACCTATGGAAAACCATCAAGGCCCCAATTACTTAATGTGTCTGCTTCTGTAAGCTGTGGGGAGCCTTGAAGGGGCCCTGGTGGGGCTATGCTGTCCAACTGGAGCTTCAAACAGTGTTTGCAACTACAGCACACTGGTTTATAGAGCAGACCCATCGGTAGCTCCTCTAGTAACCCTGCAAACAGCTGTCACCTCTGGTCCCAGAAGAGGGGGGAGTTGCACCAGGATGGTGCCAGCCGATGCCACTCATCTCATTATGTATCTAATCTAAAGGAAATCAGAGCAATCTTTATATTTACATTTCTTAGCAATGTGAGCATAGAGGATGAGGTTTTCTTGGCCTTTATAAAATGAGTACTAAACTGGGGGAGAGAACAGTTGCTTGATGATTCAACTTAGAAAATTTAAGAAAACATGGGTGAGGCAGTCTAGGTTGCAAACGGTCTTTAAGATCTTCATGAAAACAAAAGGAATACCCTTTACCCACAGGACTATCATACAAAGCCAAGTCTCAAATGCCATTTACTCCATAAATCCTTTCCTTAGCTGGAGGATGGCTCTTCTTCCTCTAAACTCACCTAAGTGAGTTTACCTGAACTGTCACTTAGCGTCTTCTCATTTGCATCTTCATCATGTATGTGCAGAACTGTTCCTTGATAAGACTGAAGGATCCTTGGATCCAATATCTGTGCCTCATTTGTCTCATCTGTTTTTATATTCATCCCAGGTCTGTCTTGTTTCAAATCAAGGCTCTTTTTAACTATACCATGAGCCCTTTCTAAAGCTTTCCTTCTGTTTTTAGTTGCTGGGTTAGTTTAAGATGGCTCCTTAGAGGAGGGTTTGAAGTCAAATGCTAGATGGAAAGGGGAGTCAGGTAAAAAGGAAGTTAGAATTAAGAGAGGTTAGCAATAAAGCATTTATTTTTCCTAGGAGAGCTGAAGTTTATTAAAGAGTTTTCATGCTTAAATGAGACAGAACAAAACAATGTAGTTTCTGTTCTGAGAACAGAATGGCTCATATGTATTAATGGGCCTTCAAAATGCCCCGCTGATCAGGGGCTTAGAAAACAGGAATCAGCCAGAGATGGGAAGGGGAAAATAGGTCAGCCAGCATGATGTCCAAAGCACAATTGCATCATGGTGGCTTGAAGACCATCTGGCTGATGGCTGATGGCCCACTGACACCAAGATGATTCAGCTAATCCAGACAGCTGGGTGTTCCCTTTCTCTCTTGCCGATCTTCAGACCACCTGTCCAAGGCGGCCTGTTTAGCCCAGGGTGCTTAAGGAGAATGACCTTTCCTCATGGAGACCACAGTCAGTAGATTCCGTGGTGAGTTTTGTTTTACAGATGAACAAAAAGGAAAAAGCAAGGCTCATGATTTTACATTTAACAAACAAACAAACAAAAACTAATGAGAACACTAGGTTCAATCCTCTGAGAGAAGTCTCTTTTAAACCTTTAGGAAGTTCTCAACTCACTTCCCTGGCTCCTCCAAAATCTACAAAAAGCAATGATAGTTTTATTTTTATACTACTTAATTTTTTTTCATATCCACTATTTGTAGTTTTCTCTAAACACATAGTGAGAACATTGAGAGCAGGACTTTATGTTTTTATTTGAGAGAGGGGGCTATCAATAAAAGTTGAATTAGTTAAGGATGTTGTGGATCGGGAAAACCCACACCTGCTGATGAGATAAACGTTCCACCATGCTATTCCCTACCCGACTTCCTCATGTAACATAACAAGGACATGTTAGTATACACAACTGTTTTGCTTTACTTTGATTTCAATTTTACTAAGTAAAAAAAAAATCCAAAAAA
>JAQQAC010002837.1:52007421-52020650 GCA_029783875.1 Phataginus tricuspis | reverse complement strand
GTTCCCACAAATAAACGAGACTTGATCAGAAAGCCTGTCTTGTCTCCATTCTCTGTGTCTTCTGTCCCTCTTCATTCGCACACCCCCTCCTTAGGCTCCCGTTGTTGACCCCGCAGGCTGGGGCAAAAAGGAAACTTATAGAGCTTAACTGGCTCAAGTTCACTCTGCTAGTAAATGGACTAAGATCTGTCTGATTTTCCAAGCTTTTGTTCTTAATCACTATGCTGTACACATATTACTATATAATGCCCCAACAGTATTGCAATTACCAAGAGTACAGTAGTAGAAATGCTAATAACCCCTAATTTATGTATACAGCTGCATGGATTATAAAATACTTTTACCTACATTTAGTACTGTATCCTCATAACTACCTGCTGACACAGAAGGGGAGGTTATTAAACTTGGCTTCACAGGAAAAGGCAGACTTTGAGAGGGTACCTGCCTTCACTAACGTCATATGTCCAATAGGTAATTGGTAGAGCTAAAACAAAAACCCCCATCTACAGACTTTTTAATGTTCTGTTAGCACTGTTGTTCGCTCTACTTAGCCTACAAATGGATGTAGTGATTTTGTTCTCTGCTATAACTTTAGTATCCAGAACTGTGCCTGACACATGATAAGGGCTCAATAAACATTTGTTCAATAAAGTAATGAATATGAGATCCCATTAATATATAATAGTAGTGCTATTTGATATGCTGAATTATCATCAGATCCAACTTAATAATGATATGGCTAATTTCATCTATTTGGCTTTATGATGTAAATGGGCTAGCTCTCTCAGCAACATGTCAAATATGAGTTATGCTCAAGTACTTACTGGGAACAGCCGTAGGGTAAAAGGCACAGCAAGAGGGGACACACAGGCAAATGGGAAGGGATAAGGAAGTGGAAAGGGGACCAGAGCATACCTATATACCTCAGATACCACCCATAAGAGGGTTATAACTCAGTACTTGGTGGCAGTTATTGGAGGCCAAGAGTCCAGAGAGACACTAAAAAAACCCTCTTTATAATACAGAGTTGACTCTTGAATAACAGGTTTGAACTGGACAGGTCCAACTTAAAAGATTTTTTTTAGTATATATATCAGAAAATTTTTGGAGATTTATGACAATTTGAAAAACATTTTCTTTTCTCTAGCTTACTTTATTTAAGAATACAGTACATAATATATATTACATATAAAATATGTGTTAATTGGCTATGCTATCAGTAAGGCTTCTGGTCAACAGTAGGCTGTTAGTAGTTATGTTTTTGGGAGTCAAAAGTGGATTTTTGACTGTGTGTGGGGGTCAGCATCCCTAACTCCTACATTGTTCAAAGGTCAACTGTAATTCAATTCATATATATTAATTACAATACAATAAAATTTATTTTTCACAGGTGACTGATTAGAACCATTTCTGTGGTTGGTAAAATTAAAAATGAAAACAGTAGCTAATACTATATAATATACTTAAAAATTGAGATATTACTTAAATATTTGAGTAAATAGTTTACATTTATTGAGCAATTTACTTTGCACCACAAGCTGTACTAAATGTTTTATATACATTACTTCTTTTACTCTCTACAAGTCTATGACGGGTGGTAACACCCTCACGTATAGATGAGGAAGCTGATGCCGAATAACATAGCTGTCTCTGGACAAATGGATATGCTGTTTAGCCTCTCTAGACCCCAGTCTTTTCTTCTGTAAAGTGAAAATCATAATACTGTCTCTCAAAGGGCTGGATGCAAATGCAAGATGGGACAACATATTGAATACATCTAAGACAGTGCCTGACACAGTAGATACCAGATTCAATCATTCTCTTAAAATTCAGTTCCCAGGAGATGATATTTTGGTGGGAACATTCGTAACTAATAATATTATAGAAAAAATTATTCTAAAATATGACTCTCCCTATTTCAGCCCCACCCCCCCAAAAAAGATTTATATGACATTCCATAAACACAAAAGAAGTAGGAATTAAATACTAACATTTATTGAGTAGCTACCATATGCCAGGTAATATATATATATCTTACTTAATTTTAATAACCCTGTGAGGTAGAAACTATCGTTATCTCCCTACAGATAAATAAGGTGAAGATAAAAGAGGATATTCTAACTACCAAGGTCATGTGTCTAGAGCATGGTTGTACTAGGATGTGAACTGAAGTAGTATGGCTCTGGGATCCCTCCTTTCCACCACCATGCTAACTATCTATCCTAAGTCTTAATTAGAATAGAAATACCTAGTGCTCGCAAAGTGTGGCTAAACGGCTTTGGTGGGGAGTCCATATTTATCACTACAATCTTTTCAGATAGTAATTGGTCAATAAAACTTAAAATTTTGAACTTGGATAGCTTTTGACTCAGCAATTGTACATTGGGGGAATCTATGCTATAGAAATAAAAGCACTAGTACCTACTGATTGACAAATACACACAGGGATTATTTATTCTGATATTCTTTTACTGGAAAAACATTGAAAGATCATTCTGAATATCTGTCAATTGGAAAAAAATTTTAATAGAGCATATTAAAATATGGCCATTATATTAAGCAAAAAAGCAAATTTTTTCTTTTTAATATATAGAATCCATTCCTGAAGGATGTATAATATGCATCTCAAACTTACTATCTGAAACATACCTTTTAATTTCTTCCTCCCTGTTGAAGAATAACTAGTCTGTTGAAGAACAGTAGTAAATGGCACTGCTATGCACCTACTTGCTCAAGCCAAAAATCTAGGATTATCCATGATTCTCTATTTCTTCTCAGCTCCCACATTTAATCAATCAAGTCTGACTCAACATCCAAAACATCAAGAATCAGCTCACTTTCCTTGCTTCCAATACCAAGGCACAATCTTCATCTAACAGCAATGAGGTTTCACCTGGGCTTCTGCCTTCTAGTGTATTGCTTTTACCTCCCTGTAGTTGCTTCTCTACCTAGTGGACTATACATCAAGATGCCTCATCATCCTGCTCAAAACCTTCCAGTGGCTTCTACTGCACATAGGATAAAACCCAAACTTCTTACTCTGACTCACAAAGGCCCCTGCGCCTTCTTGCTCATATTCTACTACTCTCTAGGCTCCCAGTGTGCATCCAGCTACATTCCTCAAACTCCCCCAGCTTATTCTCACTTGAGATCTATTTTTGTTCCCTCTGCAGAGAAAGTTCTTCCCTCTTATTTTTGTGTCTGTACCCTTATCATTTTGATCTTGTTTAAATTTCACCTTGTCTAAGAGGCCAAAATAGTCACAAGCCACATTCCCTATTTTAATTCTCTGCAAGGCTCTGACCACTATTAATCATTCTTTTAGTTTATTTATTTGATAGTTAATTTCCTCAGTAGAATGTAAGCTGAACCACAAGCTGCCTTATAGCTGATGTAGTTATACCTTTATTTCTCCAAATAGTGCCTGACATAATATGTACACAGTGAATACTTGTTGAATGAAAAGAATGTATATTATACGATGAAATTTTTACTAAAAAATTCACTATTCATAGACAGCTATTAATTTTTGTTGCAGAAGTGAAGGAAAAGTGGAAAGATACTAAATGGTAAATACTAATTTCCTTTAATTTAGGGGAAGTGGGGAAACGAAAGCTAACTTTTTCATCTGGTAACTGCATTATTTGATTAGTTTAAGAAGTTTATTTCTTTTGGAACTAAAAAATAATTAACTAAATTAAAAACTGTGAAGAGAATGTAATGTTCCCTCAGCTGATTATATATATCCTGCTATTTATCTAATGTTTGTCTATCTTTCTAATTCTAGAAGCTGACTGATATAACATGTACTAGTAATTTCTCCATTAACAGATAAAAGCAATTATTTAAAGATACTTGCAATCATAGGTATTCAGTCATTTTGAAACCATAAAGAAACAGTTTTGATTCAGTTATTAAAAAAGAGTTTTATAATAAATTCTGAAATGCCCAATTAGGACAAATCTACCTAGAAAAAACCTTAAGGAGCTCTGAGGAAGGTAGTACTTATGCGGTTAAGTTCTAATGTGTTTAACATTGTTTTATATAACTTTATAACCATACCATAAATACTTTCTATTTTAATTAAGGAAATTTCCTCATTAAATAAAGTCCATGAGTTTGGCATACCAGGTACTAAAATACCAATACCAAATAAAAAATACTAGATTTGGGGGAAATGATCATGACAAACCTATCTAATTTCTACCAGTGAAACAGGGACATCTTACCTCAATAGAAGATGGGGAACTTGATGGTAATGGAAAGGGAGTAACAGCCATCTGATTGACTGCATCTTCATTTCTGTGGACATTAAAATAGGAAGAATCAGTACATAGTAAATGCTAAGTTCCTGGCTCAAATTATAACCATTTCCTCAGTTCTCAGTTGAAAATGTATGCACATCTTAGAATTAAAAATACGTGCAAATAGCAATATATTCATTTAAGGAGACTTCAACACACCACTCACTCCAAAGGACAGATTAACCAGACAGAAAATAAGTAAGGACACTGAGCCACTGAACAACACATTAGAAAAGATGAACCTAACAGACATCTACAGAACTCTCCACCCAAAAGCAGCAGGATACACATTCTTCTCAAGTGCACATGGAACATTTTAAAGAATAGACCACATACTAGGCCACAAAAAGAGCCTCAGTAAATTAAAAAAGATTGAAATTGTACGAACCAACCTCTCAGATCACAAAGGTAAAAAACTAGAAATAAACTGTACAAGGAAAACAAAAGGTTCACAAACACATGGAGGGTTAACAACATGCTCCTAAATAACCAATGGATCAATGACCAAATTAAAACAGAGATCGAGCAATATATGGAGACAAATAAAAACAACAGCATTATGCCCCAACTTCTTTAGGATGCAGCAAAAGCAGTTCTAAGAGGAAAGTATATAGCAATCCAGGCCTATTTAAAGAAGGAAGAACAATCCCAAATGAATAGTCTAAATCCATAATTATAGAAACTGGAAAAAGAAGAACAAATGAGGCCCAAAGTCAGCAGAAGGAGCGACATAAAAAAGATCAGAAAATAAATAAAATTGAGAAGAATAAAACAATAGAAAAAAATTAATGAAACCAAGAGCTGGCTCTCTGAAAAAATAAGCAGAATAGATAAACCCCTGGCAGACTTACTAAGAAAAAAAGAGAATCTACATACATAAACAGAATCAGAAATGAGAAGGGAAAAATAATGGTGGAAACCACAGAAATACAAAGAATTATGAGAGAATACTATGAAAATCTATATGCTAACAAACTGGAGAACCTAGGAGAAATGGACAAATTTCTAGAAAAATACAACCTTCCAAGACTAATGCAGGAAGAAACAGAAAATCTAAACAGATGAATTACCAGCAAAGAAATTGAATTGGTAGTCAAAACACTACAAAACACAACCCAAGAACAAAACCCCCGGAGCAGATGGATTCACTGCTGAATTTTATTAGACATTTAGAGAAGACATAATACCCAATCTCCTTAAAGTTTTCCAAAAAAATAGAAGAGGAGGGAATATTTCCAAACTCATTCTGTGAAGCCAGTATCACTCTAATACCAAAACAAGGCAAAGACCTCACCAAAAAAGAAAATTACACACCAATATCCCTGATGAACACAGATGTAAAAATACTCAACAAAATATTAGCAAACTGAATTAAAAAATACATCAAGAGGATCATACACCATGATCAAGTGGGATTTATCCTAGGGATGCAACGATGGCACAACATGGAAAATCCATCAACATCATCCATCACATCAACGAAAAGGACAAAACCATATGATCATCTCCAAAGATGCTGAAAAAGCATTTGACAAAATTCAACATCCATTCATGATAAAAAACTCTCAACAAAATGGGTATAGAGGGCAAATACCTCAACATAATAAAGGCCATATATGACAAACCCAGAGCCAACATTACACTTAACAGCGAGAAGCTGAAAGCTTTCCCCCTAAGATTGGGAACAAGACAAGGATGCCCACTCTCCCTGCTTTTATTCAACATAGTATTGGAGGTCCTAGCTACAGCAATCAGACAACACAAAGAAATAAAAGGCATCCAGATTTGGTAAGGAAGAAGTCCAACTGTCACTGTTTGCATATTACATGTTATTGTACATAAAAAACCCTAAAGACTCCACTCCAAAACTACTAGAACTAATATCTGAATTCAGCAAAGTTGCGGGATACAAAATTAATAAATAATACATAGAAATCGGTTGCATTCCTATACATTAACAAAGAACTAGCAGAAAGAGAAATCAGGAAAACAATTCCATTCACAATTGCATCAAAAAGAATAAAATACCTAGGAATAAACCTAACCAAGGAAGTGAAAGACCTATACCCTGAAAACTATAAGACACTCTTAAGAGAAATTAAAGAGAACACTAATAAATGGAAATTCATCCCATGCTCTTGGATAGGCAGAATTAATATTGTCCTGCCTAAAGCAATCTACAGATTCAATGCAAACCCTATTAAAATAGCAACAGCATTCTTCAATGAACTGGAACAAATAGTTCTGAAATTCATATGGAACCACAGAAGACCCTGAATAGCCAAAGCAATCCTGAGAAGGAAGAATAAAGCAGGGGGTATCTCGCTATCCAACTTCAAGCTCTACTACAAAGCCACAGTAATCAAGACAATTTGGTACTGGCACAAGAACAGACCCATAGACCAGTGGAACAGATTAGAGAATCCAGATATTAACCCAAGCATATATGGTTAATTAATGTATGATAAAGGAGCCATGGATATACAATGGGGAAATGACAGCCTCTTCAACAGCTGGTGTTGGCAAAACTGGACAGCTACATGTCAGAGAATGAAACTGGATTATTGTCTAACCCCATACACCAAAGTAAACTCAAAATGGATCAAAGACCTGAATGTAAGTCAGGAAACCATAAAATTCTCAGAAGAAAACATATGCAAAATTCTCTTGAATATAAACATGAACAACTTCTTCATAAACATATCTCCACAGTCAAGGAAAACAAAAGTAAAAATGAACAAGTGGGACTATAATCAAATTAAAAAGCTTCTGTACAGCAAAAGACACCATCAGGAGAACAAAAAGGCATCCTATAGTATGGGAGAGTATATTCATAAATGACATATCTGATAAGGGGTTGATATCCAAAATATACAAAGAGCCCACACAACTCAACAAACAAAAAGCAAATAATCCAATTAAAAAATGGGCAGAGGATCTGAACAGACACTACTCCAAAGAAGAAATTCAGATGACCAACAGGCACATGAAAAGATGCTCCACATCGCTAATCATCAGACAAATGCAAATTAAAATCACAATGAGATATCACCTCATACCAGGTAGGATGGCCACCATCCAAAAGACAAACAACAACAAATGTTGGCGAGGATGTGGAGAAAGGGGAATCCTCCTATACTGCTGGTGGGAATGTAAATTCGTTCAACCATTGTGGAAAGGAATATGGAATTTCCTCAAAAAACTAAAAACAGAAATACCATTTGACCCAGGAATTCCACTCCTAGGAATTTAGCCTAAGAATGCAGGAGCCCAGTTTGTAAAAGACAGATGCACGCCTATGTTTATCGCAGCACTATTTACAATAGCCGAGAAATGGAAGCAACCTAAGTGTCCATCAGTAGATGAATGGATTAAGAAGATGTGGTACATATACACAATGGAATATTATTCAGCCACAAGAAGAAAACAAATCCTACCATTTGCAACAACATGGATTGAGCTAGAGGGTATAATGCTCAGTGAAATAAGCCAGGTGGAGAAAGGCAAGTATCAAATGATTTCACTCATCTGTGGAGTATAAGAACAATGAAGAAAACTGAAGGAACAAAACAGCAGCAGACTCACAGAACCCAAGAATGGACTAACAGTTGCCAAAGGGAAAGGGACTTTGGAGGATGTGTGGAAAGGAAGGGATAAGGGGAATAAGGGCCATTACGATTAGCACACATAATGTCAGGGGGACACAGGGAAGGCAGTATGACACAGAGAAGACAAGTAGTGTTTCTACAGCATCTTACTACTCTGATGGACAGTGACTGTAATGGGGTATGTGGTGGGGACTTGATAATGGGGGGATTCTAGTAACCACATGTTGCTCATGTAGTTGTATATTAATGACACCAAAAGAAAATAAAATGGTTTTCCAGCTGTCTTCATTCCAGTTAGCAAGAAGAAAGGGGCTTACGTTTTTTAAGGAATCTTCTTGTATACTGTGCCCACCATTGCTGCTTACACCCTTTGGTCAAAACTTATTTTCATGGTCAAATGTACTTATATTATGATGACCAAGTATCCCACTTAAAATTGGAAGTTCTATTACTGGGAAAGGTGGGTAAATAGATACAGGGTTATAACCAGGAACCTCTCCCACACCTACCTTCTGCTACTTCCTGACACCAACCTGCCATTCTAGTCAGACTCTCCCACTGTCCATTTAAACAAACTTTAAAACACTCCAACCCACAGTTGTCTCTAGCCTTTAGACTAGAGGAACTGTTGATTTAGCAATCAGGCACTTATTTTGTAACAGCCTTATTAATGTGGTATTAATGATTAGAGCATTATTTAAATTTTCCTCCTGGTCTAAACCTCTCAGCTAGATCTAGGGAAGAAACTAAGTCCTATATATCCTGCCTCCCAATTGCTGTTGCTTGGCATGTTGCCTGGCATGTAGTACAACTTAATGACTGTGTTCTAGTTTACCTAACTGGCTGACAGCACCAACCTGGAGTATATCACATCTATTCCTTTATTAGGGAAGGATTATGTGTCATGTGTTACAATGTACAGTACTGCATTCCATCTCAGTTGCATAGATACAGACTGAAGAAGACAACACAATAATAAATGTGTTAAATGTCTAAAAAAAAATACATACAAATACATACTTGGTTTCAAGCATGCAAAGCTATTAGGCACAAAAAGAGATGTATTACTCAATGGATGCCAAGATACAATTATTAGTGACAGAGAATGAGTAGATGAATGGATAAAGATCCACCCATGATGTTAGGAGTTAGCCAAATCCCGCTTAGTAAGTCTGGTGCTGCAGAGGATAACTTTGGAAAGGCATCAACCCTTTCAGCACTGCAGAGTATAAATTTTTCAAATGGGCATATGTAACCTCTAGGACCCATTAATGTCTACAGCATTTGGTGCTTTGAACTGGAAAGGTTCCCAGCCTCCTCACTTGGCTTCTAACTTTGTTCTGCCAAATGTAGGATGATGGGATGTCTACGACAGGCCCTGCATTGGCGGACACTGTCAGGAGGAGTGACGGATGGTGAGAATAGAGATCCAGACGGACAATGCTTTGCGGGTTACATTAATTCTACTCCTCCTCATCCTAACTAGAGCAGAGAAGGTGGGAGCTGAAACTTCATCACCAGGGTCACAGGCACGGAACAACTCCCAGAATATCAGTTCTGATTATTTGGGCCTATTTCCACCACATTACTAGCAAATGGTAGGCAGTGGATCCATGGGAGATCTATCTTTTACTATTCATTCATGATGTGTGACCAATACAATTATCTCAAGATTATGTGGTTTGACTTTAGGTTTCACAATATAAACCAAGGAAGCTCACAAAAATGCTTCTTACTGGTGTGCAAAGATCTAAGACTGTTCACAGATCTCTCTCTGTGTGACCAGTGTATATAGGCTAGCCACTACCTGATTTAGGAGAGAACTCAGAATCCAACCCCATTTTATTTGTCACTTCTTACCAATTAAAAAAAAGGCCCATTGCTGGGGAGGATGGGAAGGGAGGGACAAGGGGGAAAAAGGGGCATTACGATTGGCAGAGGTAATGTTTGGGGGACACGGGGAGGGCTGTACAACTCAGAGAAGACAAGTAGTGATTTTATAGCATCTCACTACGCTGAAGGACAGTGACTGTAATGGGGTTAGTGGGGGGGACCTGATGAAGGGGGTAGTTTAATAACCATAATATTGCACATGTAATTGTAGATTAATGATATCAAAATAAATTATATAAAAAAAAGAAAAAAAAAAGACCCATTGGTCCATGTCATTCCTGCTTTGGTGTTTTAATCATACCACGGCCTTTACCTGAAATGCCTTTATTAAATTTAAAATCCACCCCCTCTAGTCCTCCCATATGAGTTCAATAACCTCCACTAGGTGAATTATTCCCATAAGCTCAAAGACTGACTATATATTGATGTCTTCCAAATTCACACAGTTCAAAGGCATCTTTTCCTAAGCTTAGGATCTGCATACCCAACTCCTACTTTATATCATCACTAGATGTTTCACAAGCATCTCAAATAAAATGGAGCTCTTTATCACCACACTCAGTGTCCAGAGGATTCCATAATCAATCTTCCTCACCTGAGTAAATGCCAACACTATCCGCCCAGTTGTTCAACCAGGAACCTGGGAATCATTCTTGAAACCTGTCACCCCTCAGCTGTAAATTCAACCATCAAAAAGTCTGCTGATTCTACCTTCAAAATGTATCTGGAGCTTTTCCACTTCTTTCCATCCTGTTCTTGTGCAAGCTATCATCATTTCTCACTGGAATTAATGTAACAGCACCCTATCTGGTTTCCCTACATACAGTCTTCATCCTCTCTCCAACCCAATCTTCACCCAGCAGTTATTATCGTTCTAACACAAGCTTAAAATCCTCCAATAGCTTCTAATTGCAGCAAATTCAAAATTGTTAGGGAGGCTATAAGGCTGGGAGCACCCTGTCCCCAGCCACTGTCACTGGGCTCCTCTCATTCTCCCCCACTCACTTTGCCTCCATCCAGCTACACAGGCTTTCTTTCCACTTCTTGGCTGAGCCAAGCTCCACCTACCTCAGACCTTCTCTCATCCTGTGGTCTCCTGCTCTGCGTGCCTGTCACCACAATTCTTTGTCTGATCTATTCTCACTTCTTCTTCATAGCTCACCATTAATGTTATTTCCTGAAACAAGTCTTTCAGGACCAACATTATATGCTTATAACATCCTATTCAATTACAGAAGTACTGTTCCTTTCATAATTTATCTAACAGACTTGCAGGAACATTTGCTTCAAGTCTGTCTTCCCACCTAGATGGTAAGCATCCAAGGATAGGACTCACGTCCTTCCTACTCTTCATTACATCATCTGGGCAAACACTGTGTCTGGCAAACAGTGTAGTTAATATAGTTATTATTTTTTTAATGTAATGATCACTCACTTCAATAGGGAAACAGAAGTAGGAATTTCAGGGCCAGCATACCACTAACTTGCTGTGCGATTTGGGGGAAATCACTTGTAAGCGTTTCAGTTTCCTGATCTTATGTATATAGGTTGAATTTTAAGAATCCTAAGCTGATGCAAATTCTTTGTGGAATGAGGCAGAGTATATATGGAGATGAAGTCTAGGTACCACTTCTTGCTCTAACCTTCTCAGATTCTTGGATTATATAGCATACAAGCCAAACCAAAACAAAAGGGAGAAAAACTAAAACCATCAAATGACACAGTGCATGAAGATTACATTTTTTTCTGATAGCATTACAGATGCTTGAGCATGCACTATTGTGTTAAGAGATGGCTATTGTTTTTCAGGAGTAGAATTCATTCCTCAGCAGTTTGCTCATACATAGAAGTAATCAGGTACTCCAGGATAAATAATAGCATTTTCCCAGTGGTAATTCCCTTTCCCAGTTTCCCCCATTGAATAACACAAGAGAGCTCAGCTCTAGCTTGGAGCTGAAAGCCAACAGGATGTGTCTGATCCAGATCCAGAGCTCCTGGGGCGCAGTATATTTGACAGTAATTAAGCAGATGGCTTTTCACATCTCTTTCAAAGGTTACCAGCATTAAAAATATGGCTGCACATAAATTCTTATTGAGAAATCATGATTAAATAGACCAAGTTACCTCAAATCAGCCAAGTTATCCCTTCATAATTTAATGATTTTCCCCCAAAATTAGTATGACTTTAATGGCCTTTAAAGCCTGTATTAATTTTTTTAAACCTCACAGAACCAAACACCTACAATTACTCTCAATGGAGAGAAGAAAGCTGCTATATAAGAAGTTATAGTTCATAATCCTTTATAATTCACTTACTAGTGAGTGTTCACACACAAACATTGAGCAAGTGGAGGAGACCTGAGGAGGTAGCAATTTGAAAGAGAAAGAAGTTGGAAGAGGGAAGCCAAAGGAGAGGAGGCATTTCCACACAAATGAGCAGTTCAACTGAATGACCTCTGGAGACCCTGACCCCTCTTGGCCTAGGATTCTCATAAGGGAAGAAATATTTGCTTTATAATTAACCTTTCCTTTCCAATATAATTAACATAAGTTCCTTAGGCCCGGGTGCCCCATACAGGACACAATCAGGAATCGTAGCTGTTCATTGGTGTTTTTATGATTATCTCTAATAGCTGTTGGGAGAGAGATAATGAGGTTCTGCTATGGATGAGAGTGAGAACAGTTTTCCAGAGTTCAGAACCCTGTGGATGTCCATATTGTACTTGCCATGCTCTATTAACTTTATTTGTGCTGTTCTTTCTCCCTCTCCAAGCACGGGGATGGTATCTTATCTCTTTGTATCCCCGGCTTGTAGCAGGGCACCTGACAGGCAGTAGGTGTACTGGGGCTGTCTACTGAATGAAAGTGATCTTTACAAGGCAGGAGAAAGATAGGAAAGCAGAACTATCAACTATGTCTATGCTTTCCTAAGTCTGTCAGCGAGTTAATGACAAGGAGCTGCTTGTAGTCAGTCAGCTATCAGCATTTCTTGGGTGTCTGCCAGCTCACAGTGATTCCTGTGATGGGCCCCAGTGGCAATGTCTACACTGAGTAATGCTGCCAGCCTGCCTCAACCGCACTGGGTTGACACCTGTTTCATTTTGGGCCAATCAGATTCTCCCTCCCAAGGACTCAAAATTTAGAACAGACACACAGAGGTCAGGAGGGTAGTAGCTAAATAAGACCAATGGAAGTGCTCAAGGCTAAACAGGGGGTTCAGAACTCCATTCTGCTGACATGGTCACCCTGGTTCCTTCTCTTCAGAGTCTTAGTTGTTTGGCTCCCTCTTAATAGTCCATGTGACATCCCTGTATTCTCCTTTTAATTTAAGCTGGCTAGAGTTTACTTTAGTTGGTTAAAACTCAACAATAAGCTCGGATTTTGTTTTGAATATATATATCAGTTTATTTAAAAATATTTATAT
>JAQQAC010002837.1:51678157-51994496 GCA_029783875.1 Phataginus tricuspis | reverse complement strand
TTGGTGGGGGGGACCTGATGAAGGGGGTAGTTTAATCATCACAATATTGCTCATGTAATTGTAGGTTAATGATACCAAAATAAAATAAATTGTAAAAAAAAAGAATGTGAAAAAACATACTTCATGACAGGAAATGTCTAAAATGTTTTAAATGGCAGAACCTGGTTACAAACTAGTAGGTTTAGCATAATCACTTTTATTGCTAACATATTTTTCAAAGACTTTAGTTTACAATGAATGACAAATAAGGATCTTTAAAACACAATGTAAAAATGAGATGATGTGAGCAATATGCTTCCTTCAATGCCTGGCGTTCAGATAATTATTTGCAAATGTCTTTCCCACTGTGCCTGGCCTCTGCTTTCAGAAAGTCTTTCCTAAACCAAGCTCTATCAAACCTTCCTGTCTTTGAATTCTGTGGCAATCAGTTAAAAAAATTTCTCTTATTGCACTTACACCCCACTTGGATCTCTTAGCATCCGTATAGGCACACATTTACTGAACTGAGCTAAATTCCTAAGGGCAGGAACTGGTTTCCTCCTCTGGGTATTCCCTGCTTGTCATACAAAGCTTGCACATGGCTAAACAGAATGAGGATGTACTGAATTGCAGAGCTCTGAATGGAAGTGGTACCTTCATTCATCAACTGCTAGTATGCTCTCTCTGAAGTGGGTTCCAGCTATCAAAGTGAGTGAGTTAAAAAAAAAATGCTTTTGATTAGCAAAAGCTTGAGCATACAGAAAATGGAACTGTTTCATGTTTATGGATAAGCCTACTTCTTAGCTGTGATCCTCCGTTTTGACAGATTACTATTATTGATAGAATAGATTATTATTCTAAGAGGGAAAGACTACAACCTGAATGAAGAAAGCAGGTCATTAATTTTAGTTTACCTAAGAGTAAATCTCAAGTTATCTGTCCTGGTGCTCTTTCTGAACGCTCAGAGGTTCTGGCAGAAGAAACGCAAAGCAGCTTGGTTGCTGTTGGTATTTTTTTCCAGCGCCAATAACGGCTGTTTACTGTTCAGGCAGCTGCTCCCTGCCTATGTTCACAGGCCTCTGGAGAAACACTGATATTCAGTGGAAAACTAGGAACAGAGCAAGAAACTTAAGATAGAGTGAAACCTGACTTCACCAGATCCAATCTAAAAGGAAAATGCAGATCTCTGGATAAAAAAAATCCAAGACAAAGCCTCTTTGTTGGCTTCAGAAATGACACATTAACGGCCTCTAAGTTTCAGGAGAGGGCGATCTCTTTTGCGTTTTCTTAGATCTTATTGAATATAAAACAATTTCACTATTTAAATGAAAGGTATACCTTCCGACTACATGAGCCGTTTTTATATTTCTTCATCACTAAAGGAAACACTCCAGAGAAAATTCAGTAAGTAATCAGAAAGAATACGATGCATTTTATGCACAATTACCTCTAGACTGTCACTCTATTTCTGAGAAGCTGCTTTTCTCTGCGGGCATGATACTTACAACAACAGATGTAGGGTACCTTCTAAGTACAGCATAGGCAAAAAAAAGAAAGACACCTCCTGGAAGTCTTTCAGGTTAATTCAAATTAATATTATGTACTTTCTTAGTGATACTTGAACTCCAAGCACTTGAGAAATTTGCTCAAGATGATTTAGCTAGGATATAAAAGTCTGTAATCCTAAGGTATACCTAGAGGTCATATTATCTGTATGGTGAGTTCGAAAGTCATCTTTATGAAGATATCTATTAAATAAACTCTAAGCAGGAACAGGAGGATGCTGGTCACCCACCACCCTAGGTCCTGCAGTTGTGAGATATAGTTGTCAGAATTAAGCATTTCACCACAACACAGAGGAAATGCTTGAGAGATGACTTAGGCTTTTGAAGTCTCAAATGCAATATGGTGTCCCTTAAGAATGCACCCTGAACAATGATATACATTTATAATACTTGTTTCACTGTAAAAATACACATAGATTGACCCCCCTTTTCATCTTTTCTGACCCAAGCCAAAGGAAAACAAGCAAAACATTTCATTTTGGAGACAAATACTCTTCCCATCCTTTTGAGTATGAGTGATCATTCAGATTATCTAGAATTTGAAAAAACATTATTGTTTCCCATTTACTTCCAGTAAACTGAGGAGAGAAACTAAGTGCCTTTCCCAAATTTCTCCTTTCAAAGATGACTCAATCATATATGGGAAAAATAACTACTTAGATATGTCCTCATCTTTGGTATTATCTCATAATGGTGGGAAGAACTACCTACTTCACCCAAATAATCCATTTGTTATTTTAAAATCTGAGATCTACAATTCTTCCATTCAAGGGTAATAACCACATATCCTAATTCTGCGATAACCCAGTTTATGTATGTTGTTCCACTATTAATAGCATTCCCTCTCAAAAGTAACCCAGTTTGAATGATAAGTCATATCTTTATTAAGACATGACTATGGAAAGTGTATTTTACGCCATTCTGTCTCGATTTCTGTATCACTAAATGAGAAAGCCAGACCCGACAGGGATGTAGTAGAGACTGGGGATCTTTGCCAGCATACATCCATTTCTCTTTGCTAGGAACAGCCTTCAAGCCCTCCCATCACAAACACCATTCCTAATGGTAGGCAGCCGAGTTGGTACTACTTAGCATGGCATTCCAGTCCAAAGCTGGGGGACATACGACACAGGCTGGGACAATCAAGATTCTCTCTTTTTGGGAGTTTTAATTTGGAGCTGAGACAGAGGTAAGGACTCTCTGCGTCTTCTCTGAGCTTCTGTGAGTTGGTCATGTTCTGCCACACCAATGGAGTGGGAAAAGCCATCAGTTCCCGAGGCCCCGGTGCATCCTGATGTTCAGGTTCCAGATGGGACACCCAGACCATTGCAATAAATTCTTTGGTTAAACTGCCCTGAATTAATTTCCGTTCTTTGCCATTGAAAAGTCTCTACTGATACATAGCTAGGAAGCCTTCTAATTTTAATATTCATTTACATCCAAGTGCCATACCTCTCTTTACTTTCCAGTCTTATGCTCTTTCAGACACTCAGTAATTTATCTTAGCATTCAAAAGGAAAAAATATATGAGATGACAAGGGAAACAGGTTTTCTGTCCAAAGAAGCCTTCTATGCTCCTGACCTACAATTCTGGTTTTCATATCTGTGTCTGCTTCCTCTTCTGCTTACTTAGCAAAAGAGCCTTCTGAGAGGTACCACATGGCCAGTAACTTTTATCTCAGCTCCATGACCCATGATTCCAAAAAGAGACTAATATTTTATCACAGGTAAGTTCTAAATTTGCAGTTCAAAGGAAAGTCATTTAAGAGCAAACTGATCTCAAATTATAATGGGTTTTCAATGTGGTTCATATTTCCCCTCAGGGCTTGCTTTCTGCTACTGTACTGACAACAAACAAACAAAATACTAATTTGAGGCAAACCCTTATTTAGGTACCAGGGATTGGATATTTTATGCAGTATTTTATAGTTTGCAGAAGAAGTAGAATTAGGGTTAATCCAGCAAAGATTCAGCAGAAGTAAACGGATATAAATCCTTTTGTTATACTACATAAATTTTCACTTTAGAGGTCCTTAATGAGATTTGTTTCAATAAATTAATTATTCAAAAATATCATGAAGAGATGGGTTTTCAACTACTACTAATTTTTCATAGTTCATCTGAACATGAATATAAATTTATGCTGGAGAACAGCTCAATTTATTTAAAAAAAAACTTACGAAATTGGAAGTAAAAGTTAATTAACTTAAGCTCAGATTATAAATATTAATTATATAAAAATTAAAATTTAGTTCAAGCAACAGATTTGCCTGAGGTTTGAATATCATGTTATGATGTATTACACTCAACAACCATGTTTTATTAAGGCAGAAGGATTTATTATGAACAGTGACAAATTATTATTATTAAAAAACTGACTTTGAATTTAGGGAACTACAATTGCTGATAATTAAATCTGAGAGTCTTTCTCCCTACTTTATCTTCAAATATATTCTAAGCTTTACATTTCAAGATACTAGAATCTATAGGTTAACTTTTTTGTAAACATGAAGAAAAAAGAGCACATTGTGTTTATAACTTCATGAATCCTTTTTTACAGGTTAATTTTTAAACCAATTCCACTTCTAGAAATTGATCCTAAGATTAAAAACCCTCAGGCATCAAAATGTCTATTCTGGCTATACTTTACAATAAAGAAAAAAATGGAAAAACTACGCATTCATCAACAAAAGGCTTATTATATTTGCCATGTGTCAATAAATGGAAACTGTGCCATTAAAAGGAGGCAAAGGAGGAGGACCGTATAGATCTAGATCCACTGCTATAAAAAGATAATGTTACTGACTGACAAATGGAAGCGACAAAGTATCATGTAACCTGTCACATGATTTTCATGTTTTTATTTTTTTATCTTTTTAAAATTTGCTATTATTAATATACAATTACATGAGCAACATTATGGTTACTAGACTCCCCCTATTATTAAGTCCCCACCACATACCCCATTGCAGTCACTGTCCATCAGCGTAGTAGGATGTTACAGAATCACTACTTGTCTTCTCTCTGTTATACTGCCTTCCCCATATCCCCCACTCCACCCCACCCCCACCCCCGCTACATTATGTGTGCTAATTATAATAGCCCTTTTTCTCCCTTATCCCTCCCTTCCCACCCCTCTTCCCTAGTCCCTTTCCCTTTGGTAACTTTTAGTCCGTTCTTGGGTTCTGTGAGTTTACTTCTGTCTTGTTCCTTCAGTTTTTTCTTTGTTTTATACTCCAGAGATGAGTGAAATCATTTGATACTTGTCTTTCTCTGCCTGGCTTATTTGACTGAGCATAATACCTTCTAGCTCCATCTATGTTGTTGCAAATGGCAGGATTTGTTTTCTTCTTATGGTGGAATAATATTCCATTGTGTATACATACCATATCTTCTTTATCCATTCATCTACTGATGGACACTTAGGTTGCTTCCATTTCTTGGCTATTGTAAATAGTGCTGTGATAAACATAGGGGTGCATATGTCTTTTTCAAACTGGGCTGCTGCACTCTTAGGGTAAATTCCTAGGAGTGGAATTCCTGGGTCAAATGGTATTTCTATTTTGAGTTTTTTGAGGAACCTCCATACTGCTTTCCTCAATGGTTGAACTGATTTACATTCTCACCAGCAGTGTAGGAGGGTTCCCCTTTCTCCACATCCTCACCAAATTTGTTGTTGTTTGACTTTGGGATGGCAGCCATCCTAACTGGTGTGAGGTGATATCTCATTGTGGTTTTAATTTGCATTTTTCTGATGACTGGTGATGTGGAGCATCTTTTCATGTGCCTGGTGGCCATCTGAATTTCTTCTTTGGAGAAGTGTCTGTTCAGCTCCTCTGCCCATTTTTTAATTGGCTTATTTGCTTTTTGTTTGTTGAGGTGTGTGAGCTCTTTATATAATTTGGATGTCAACCCCTTATCAGATATGTCATTTATGAATATATTCTCCCATACTGTAGGATGTCTTTTTGTTCTACTGATCTTTTTGTATCCTTTGCTGTACAGAATCTTTTTAGTTTGATATAGTCCCACTTGTTCATTTTTGCTTTTGTTTCCCTTGCCCGGGGAGATATGTTCATGAAGAAGTTGCTCATGTTTATGTCCAAGAGATTTTTGTCTATGTTTTTTTCTAAGAGTTTTATGGTTTCATGACTTACATTCAGGTCTTTGATCCATTTTGAGTTTACTTTGGTGTATGGGGTTAGACAGTAATCCAGTTTCATTCTCTTACATGTAGCTGTCCAGTTTTGCCAACACCAGCTGTTGAAGAGGCTGTCATTTCCCCATTGTATATCCAAGGCTCCTTTATCATATACTAATTGACCATGTATGCTTGGGTTTATATCTGGGCTCTCTATTTTGTTCCACTGGTCTATGGGTCTGTTCTTGTGCCAGTACCAAATTGTCTTGATTACTGTGGCTTTGTAGTAGAGCTTGAAGTCAGGGAGTGTAATTCCCCCTGCTTTATTCTTCCTTCTCAGGATTGCTTTGGCTATTTGGGGTCTTTTGTGGTTCCATATGAATTTTAGAACTATTTGTTCTAGTTCATTGAAGAACGCGGTAGGTGTTTTGATAGGGATTGCATTGAATCTGTAGATTGCTTTAGGCAGGATGGCCATTTTGACAATATTAATTATTCCCAGCCAAGAGCATGGGATGAATTTCCGTTTATTAGTGTTCTCTTTAATTTCTCTTAAGAGTGTCTTGTAGTTTTCAGGGTATAGGTCTTTCACTTCCTTGGTTAGATTTATTCCTAGGTATTTTATTCTTCTTGATGCGATTATGAATGGAACTGTTTTCCTGATTTCTCTTTCTGCTAGTTCACCGTTAGTGTATAGGAAGGAAACAGATTTCTGTGTATTAATATTGTATCCCGCAACTTTGCTGAATTCCGGTATTAGATCTAGTAGTTTTGGAGTGGATTCTTTAGGGTTTTTTATGTACAATATCATGTCGTCTGCAAACAGGGACAGTTTGACTTCTTCCTTGCCAATCTGGATGCCTTTTATTTCTTTGTGTTGTCTGATTGCCGTGGCTAGAACCTCCAGAACTATGTTGAATAAAAGTGTGGAGAATGGGCATCCTTGTCTTGTTCCCAATATTAAAGGAAAAGCTTTCAGCTTCTTGCTGTTAAGTATAATGTTGGCTGTGGGTTTGTCATATATGGCCTTTATTATGTTGAGGTACTTGCCCTCTATACCCATTTTGTTGAGAGTTTTTATCATGAATGGATGTTGAATGACTTTCATTTATGTAAAAGTTTTTGTCTGTCTGAGTTTTGAAGAAAACTCTGTATCTCTGCTAAATGGCAACAGTGACGGTATCTCTGACTGGAGGGATTTAAGGTGATATCCAGTTTGTTTTTCTATATTGATATTTTATAACTACTTTGTAATAATATCATTTAATAAACGCTTACAATATACAAAGCACACACATTATACATGCACATATACACATGCCTTCAATACATTTTTTCACTTTAGTCTCATATAAATCAGTAGTGGATGCATTATTACCTCATTATACAGATGGGAGAAACTGAAGCTTAGTGAGTTTAAGGAATTTGACCAAAATAACATACCTAGAGACAGTATTTATAGCCAAATCTGTTTAAGTCCAAAAGCCAATCACATTAACAATTAGAAAACATTCCTAAGGGTGTTTATCTGGGGTGGAGAAAAAAAAAGCCATAGGAAAAGTAGCTCATTTTTAATCCTATGGAATTTTAAATCCAATTAACAAAGCCTCACAAAACAAAAACCACAGACCAAGAAATAACTCCAATAAAAGTGTAATATAGATAATGTGTCATACCCACCATCCATTCATTTATTCAACAGTCACTGGGCAAGTAATGATACTGGAATTTTTTTATTACCATCATCACCATAGCTGCCATGTATCGAGCACCAAGTGTGTTCCAGATACCAGATTCTCTGAAAGTCACTTTATAGATATTATAGATATTACTTTATTCAGTCAGATATGATTCCTGCCCACAAGCATCTGGTACTCTTATAAGTGACACAGTCTTGTGAAGAAATAATTGCACTGCCATATAATGGATGAGGAATAAAGCAAGAAGTGATCGTCTCTTCTTGCAGATGATTAGGTGGGTCTTGAGGAATAGAAAGAAGCTTAGCAGGCACAGGGGGAAGTGAGTGGCAGGAAGGGCACCAAGACTGGGGAAAGCGTATGAACAGATATGCAGGTATGAAACCACAAGTCTCTTCCTAGGACCCACAGGTACTTAAGTGCAAGCTTTGGTCAGGGCAGGAGAAGGTGCAGACTAACAGAAGAGGAGTAACCAGGTCCTATTCAAAGAAGACTCTGTAGTATATTTTTTTCCCTTCTGTGGGTAAAATTGCAATATTTCCAGAATCTCTTACCTGGCCTTAGTGCATCTCTGTATCAGTAGGTGTTGCCAAGGGGTGGAGAGAAGTAGTCCATATCAATGGGTAATTACAAGGGCAAGTGAGGGCATATCTGGACTGGAGAGGTTGGGTGGGGCCTCTTATGCAGCCGGGTGGCAAGAGATGTGGACAACTGCTTGTAAGAAATAAACGGGTTTCTCCCACTTCATTTCTCCCTTTGACTGATTTCAGTTTCAAAGGTACTTTACACTGGGATATTCCTGGAGTTACACCTTCCAAAAATTTTGGGGACTGGTCAATTGGGACCTCACCTCCCAAACTACTGCTTCAGTTTTGCAGATGGGAGAACTGAAGGGAAGAGAGAGCTACCAGGCCAGGAATGAAATAGGGAAGAAAGTCACATGAAAACACAATTTCATTATAATGAAAAAATATTTCTGACTAAATTATCACAACTTTATTTTCCTCAAAAAGACAAACTAATATACATCAAGCTCCAATAACTTAATACTTTGGGCAAAGGAGCAGGTTTTATGGACTAAGTTTCATGATGCAGTGCTGAAATGAGGTCTTCTGCAACTTCAGTTTAATATATTTCTTGTAAACTACAAGGTTCCCACGGGAACACATTCATTTAAAAGGCTTAAGGGTGACAGATTTATTTTCTGTCAAACAAAACTAATTAAATTGAACACATTCTAAAGGCAAAGTAATAGTAATATGTAGTTCACATCTCCTTAAATTTGATGTATTAGGAAAATATTCCTTAACTCCTTGTAAGATATTCTTTTGAATCCTAAACCCTGAAAAATTTGAAAAATACTGACTTCAAGGAAGTAAGCAGAGAAATGTTTAGGTGTTGCTGTGATTAATAGTGTTTCTATGGAAGTTGCTCCAACTGCTATAGGTTGGTTCACTTGACCAAATGACCAGGTGCCTGTAGGTTATTTCCTATTAACTCCAGGGCACAGGAAGGGATAAGTGAATGGAAGCAGAAGTATAATCTACCTCTTAACAGCTCACTAATACTTCAGAGGCATCATGTTTTCTTAGGAGGTTGATACTGCAGCACAAAGAGCTAATAATGGTATTGTTAGTTCACAGAAGTAAATGGACTCAGGTGACCAGTGACCTGGAATTCCTTCTTCCAAGAACACTGGTACATGCTATTAGTCAAGACTTCCTACAAATTAGTAATGCCTAGATTGTTTGCTTCTTTCATACAAATGATCTGATTAGAGTTCTCCAATGCTCTCTACTAGAATTTTTTTCTCGTGACTTCAAACATCTTTCCTTGCCACTCCTACATCACCACAAACTCAATCAATCATCAAAGGACTTGATCAAAGCCCCTATCTCCCTTCTTCCCATCCTGTTTCTCTTTGTTCTTTTTTAAACACAAATCTTAGTGAATCAGTACTATAGAGGCATTTGAGAGCCTTTAAAGCATAGCTCATACAGACTCCAGCATGCCACACTGCTCAGTGTGACAGGCAGGCAAGGGAGGTGCCCCTGTACTTTCATGAGGACAGACTCACAAACTCAGTGGCTGGTACAAGAGTCCCAGATAAGTTTGTGGCAGAGTCAGAATCCAGATCTAGAATCCAAAGTCTCCTAAGCCCAAAGCCTCTTTCCAGTAGCTATGAGGCCTCTGGAATGGATGGCACATTATGTTCAACTTGGTGCCATGAGACTCCTGCTACTTCACTTAATACTCATCCTAATCACCCACATCTCACCCTCAACCTCCACTCGCCCTCTCCAAAATAATTCCCCAACACCCAGTTCTGTATCAAACTCTGTATAGTGGTAAAGACACAGAAAAATCCAATTTAGGTGGTAACTTTAAAAGCTTTGCCTCACCTGAGTACAGTACTATTTTCTCAGTCACATCCAATATATATGTGTGTGAAGAATTTTTTTCCATGGAAAAAAACAAACTGCACCTGAAGGTTGGCTAAGATCTGATTATATCCAGTGTTTGCTAGATTTGGAGAGAAGTAGCCTCTCTTACAGACTGTTAAGGGGGTGGAAAATTTGTATAACAGTACAGCAAGACGATTTGATATAATTTATGCCAAATATTTATTCAAATGCACAAAGACATATACCACATTACGTTATAGCATTATTTGTACTTACATGGGAAATAAGAAACACCTTTAATGACAACCCAATATGTTACAGCATCAATTAGAATTGAAACCTGTTTGCTAAACCAATAGTTTTGAATCACAGCCAGAAACACAAATGAGGATAGGCAATAAAATTTAGAGTAAAAATAATTTTAAATTATGATATTTAAGTATCGTGCCAAATTTTGAGTCATCATCTGAGAAATCACCCTTTTCTCTTATTTTTCCAGCTACATCTCCTAGGCCTAGGTCAACCCCACTCTCATGGCATTTGGAAGAGATACATGGAGACAGAGACTAAAGTTGAGTGTGAGAAGTACTATGGACCATGTAAGGATCTCTCCTTTGCCCTTTGTAGTTTGAAGGACACATTCATTGCTACTTGCACTGGCTGTCAGTCAATATTGCTAGTTCCACCACTGAGCATACCATTCTATTTCATGCAATTGTTGTGTAATCTGAACTAAATAGTAAGTGGCAATATTTTCTACAATAAGTTTGCAGTGGTTCCTGGTACTTTTGTCAATGTCCTTCCATGACAAAAGCAAAAATTCACATCCAGACTCCTGATTAGATTTATATCAATTTGGTAATCTTCAAAAAGCACATACCTAGGCTCCACCTTTGGAGATTCTCATCTAGGTAGGTTAGAGCGGAGGACTGTTATTTAGGAGAAGCTGTCCTATGATTCTGATTCTGATATACAAACTTGGTTGAGAGAAACTTACATAACTCAAGAGATTTATTTGGTAGAATTTTTGACAAAATATTTGTAGCTTTTGTGTTCTCCAGAAGAGAGATCAGAAGTACCTTAGGCTAAATTACATTCTAAAGTCTGAAACATAAACATTTAGATCCTAGAACCACAAAACATTAAATTTAAAAGGTTTTTAAAGATACTGACTTCTCTTCCATTGTATAGGTAAAAGATGTCCAGGAATATTAAGGAGTTTGTCCAAAAAAATAATTGAAAATACATCTGACATCAGTGTTACAGAAAACCGGAAAACCTAGACTGGATCACTGATGGAAGAACCAAGTGGCACTTGGAGGTCTTGGAGGGTGGAGGTTTATTTTACTCCAGGCGGGCTCAGAGGAGTGTAATCTCCAAAGGTCTGAGCCCTGAGTACAGCAAAGGCATGTCTTTCATACATTTACTACAAAGCTAAGGGGGAACTCAGCACCCAGAAACGGTTGCAGTAGGAGCTATTAGTTCACTATAGGTATATTCAGGATGCTAGTTATATTTTGATCCATTTCTGTCATGGTTACCTGGATACCATATTATAAACTAATGGACTTCCATGACTATGATTAACAAGCTGTTCCATACCACTGAGTCCTGTTGGGGTGGGGGGAGGGGGAATACATTGTTACATTGTTTCAATCCCAAGCACCCAAGCACCTTGTGATTCCTCTCTATTTCTGAAGCATCAATAGAAATGCTGTTTCCTTGGCTTTCTTGGCTTTTCACCACACCCGACAAGAGGGGGAGGCATTTGAGAACTTCCTGAGTATTTCCTCATCATTAGAAGCCATCTTGGTTACAAAAAGCAGTACATTTTCAACAAATACAACTAATGATATTTGTTTTTCCAGTGTATCTTCTTTACCTTTGAATTTCAAGTCAGTTACTTAAAGTTTACAAACATTTAAAAGAAGTCTGTCTAAGAAGAGATATCAGATCTAAATAAGAACTTTTGTTTAGGATAACAACAAAAAATAATGTCATGAACTTATGCTAAAACAGATGACCTAAGTCTTAAAAAAGTCTGCAGAAATACTGAGGTATACTTAGACAATATACAGGGGCAAAAGAATTGAAGGAAGGAAATGCAGGTCAGTACTGACTACTTACTTAGGTAGTTCAGTGTACCTGTATCATAGAATGGTAACACAGTAGTAGAAGTTGGAAAGTTAGGTTAAAGTTATCTCTTGTCTAACTATTATGAGGAGCTTTGACTATCCCATAAGTCAGTGTCCTTTTGTGCTATAGTTAATCTAATTAGGTATAGAAAAAGCATTTGAGAAAATACAGTGCCAAACTGTGATTTAAAAAAAAAACCCTCTTATCAAATTAGAAATGGAAGGGAACTTCCTCAACTTGAAAAAGGGCACCAATAAAAAACCTACAGCTAATATCTTATTTAATCATCTAACACTAAATGTCTTCCTTCTGAAATTGGGGACAAAAAAAATAAAGGAAGAGTGAAAGAGAGAGAGGAGAAGGAAGGAAGGACAAAATGCCATAAAGATTGAAAAGGAAGAAATAAAACTCCCTACACACAGATAAAATTGATGATTTACTTCTAGAAAATGTTAAGGAATCAAGAAACACTGGAACTAATAAGTTATTTTGGCATCATTATAGGTACAAGGTCAGTATACAAACATGTGAATATCAACTGGATTTCCATACACTAGCAAAAAAAAAAATGAAACTATAAAAGTTCCACTTATAAGAGCATTGAAAAAAATACATAGAAATACACTTAACTAAAATGCAAAAACTCTACACTGAAAATTATGAAACATTGTAGATAAATAATCAAATGGAGAGATACCATATTATGTTTATAATTTGGAAGACACTGTTAAGATGTCTAGCCTTCTAAATTATATTGTCAATATAATGTCAATAAAAATCCCAGCAGGCTTTTTTTAAAAATAGAAGTTTACAAGTTGGTTCTAAGATTTATATGGAAAGTCAAAGGACTTAGAACAGCCTAAACAATTTTGAAAAATAAGAATAAAATGAGGACCTGGCACAGCCTGAATTCAAGACTTGCTATAAAGATACATTAATCAAGGAAGTGTGCTAACAGTACAAACAATAAACAGACTAAGATAAGGGAACTGAGGGTCTGAAAATATGCTCTTGGCTATATGGTTATTTGACTTTTGACAAAGGTGCAAAGTAATTCCATGGGAAAGAAGTTTTTTCAACAAATGGTGCTGGAACAACTGGATACTCACATGGAAAAATAAATCCCAATCTCTGTCTCATACAACATACAAAAATTAATCTAAGATGAATCACAAATCTAAACATAGAGGCCAAAACTATGTTTTTAGAAGAAAATATAGGACAATACTCTTAAAACCTGGAGGTAGTAAAAAATTCTTAGCTAGGACAATAAGTATAATAGAAAAAATAAAGAAGAGTTAATCAAAACTAAGAATTTCAGTTTGCAGATGACATGATACTGTACATAAAAAACCCTTAAGAATCCAACCCAAAACTACTAGAATAACTGAATTCAGCAAAATTGCAGGATACAAAATTAATACACAGAAATCTGTTGCATTCCTAGCACATAACGATGAACTAGCAGAAATAGAAATCAAGAAAACAATTCCATTCACAATTGCATCAAAAAGAATAAAATACCTAGGAATAAACCTAACCAAGGAAGTGAAAGACCTATACCCTGGAAACTACAAGACACTCATAAGAGAAATCAAAGAAGGCACCAATAAATGGAAATACATTCCGTGCTCATGGATAGGAAGAATTAATATTGTCAAAATGGACATCCTGCCTAAAGCAATCTATGTAATCCCTATCAAAATACCAAAGACATTGTTCAATGAACTAGAGGAAATAGTTCTAAAACTCACATGGAACCACAAAGACCCCGAATAGCCAAAGCAATCCTGAGAAGGAAGAATAAAGCAGGGGGAATTATGTTCCCTGACCTCAAGCTCTACTAAAAAGCCACAGTACTCAAGACAATTTGGTACTAGCACAAGAATAGACACATAGATCAATGGAACAGAATAGAGAGCACAGATATAAATCCAAGCACATATGGTCAATTAATATATGATGAAGAAGTCATAGATATAGAATGGGGAAATGACAGCCTCTTCAACAACTGGTGTTGGCAAAACTGGACAGCTACATGTAAGAGAATGAAACTGGATTACTGTCTAATTCCATACACAAAAGTACACTCAAAATGGATCAAAGACCTGAATGTAAGTCATGAAACCATTAAACTCTTAGAAGAAAACAAAGGCAAAAATCTCTTGAATAGAAACACGAGCAACTTTTTCCTGAACACATTTCCTCGGGCAAGGGAAATAAAAGCAAAAATGAACAAATGGTACTACATCAAACTAAAAAGTTTCTGTACAGCAAAGGATACCATCAGTAGAACAAAAAGGCATCCTACAATATGGGAGAATATATTGGTAAATGACATATCCAACAAAGGGTTAACATACAAAATATATAACTCACACACCTCAACACCCAAAAAGCAAATGACCCAATTAAAAAATGGGCATAGGATCTGAACAGACACTTCTCCAAAGAAGAAATTCAGATGGCCAACAGGCACATGAAAAGATGTTCCACATCACTAATCATCAGGAAAATGCAAATTAGAACCATAATGAGATATTACCTCACACCAGTTAGGATGGCCAACATAGAATAGACTAGGAACAACAAATGCTGGCAAGGATGTGGAGAAAGGGGAACCCTCCTACACTCTTGGGAATGTAAATTAGTTCAACCATGTGGAAAGCAATATGGAGGTCCCTCAAAAAACTAAAAATAGAAATACCATTTGACCTGGGAATTCCACTTCTAGGAATTTACCCAAAGAATATAATTTCTCAGATTCAAAAAGACATATGCACCCCTGTTTATCACAGCACTATTTACAGTAGCCAAGATATGGAAGCAACCTAAGTGTCCATCAGTAGATGAATGGATAAAAAAGAGGTGATACATACACACAATGGAATATTATTCAGCCATGAGAAGAAAACAAATCCGACCATTTGCAACGACATGGATGGAGTTAGAGGGTATTATGTTCAGTGAAATAAACAGGCAGAGAAAGACAAGTACCAAATGATTTCCCTCACTTGTGGAGTGTAACAACGAAGCAAAACTGAAGGAACAAAACAGCAGCAGACTCACAGACTCCAAGAAGGGACTAGCGGTTACAAAGGGGAGGGTGGGTAGGGAGGGAGGGAGAAAGGGATGGAGGGTTCTTATGATTGGTACACACAGTTTGGGGGATTCATGGGGAAGACAGTGTAGCACAGAGAAGACAAGTAGTGACTCTGTGGCATCTTACTACACTGATGGACAGTGACTTCAATGGGGAATGGGGGGGACTTGATAATATGGTTGAATGTAGTAACCACAATGTTTTTCATGTGAAACCTTCATAAGAGTGTATGTATATCCATGATACCTTAATTAAAAAATAAGAAAAAAACCCTAAGAACTTCTGTACATAAGAAGATACCATTAAGAAAATAGACAAGCCACACATTGAGAGAAAAGATTCATAAATGATGTATCTGATGAAGAATTAGTACCCAGAGTACATAAATAACTCCTACATTCAATTCAATTACAAAAAGACAAACAACCTAATTAAGAAGGAGGAAAGGACTTGAATAGATGCTCCACAAAAGACTATATCTGAATGTCTGCTAAATACAAGGAAAACAGTCGGTATCACCAGTCATCAGCAAAATGTAAATTAAAGACACAGTGAGGAACCACTACACACCTGCCAGAGTGGCAAGGTATATGGAGCAACCAGAGTGTTCATACATTGCTGGTGGGTATGTTTAATGACCCAACCACTGGGGCAAAAGGGTTGGCAGGCTCTATTTAAGTTAAATACACAACTGCCCTGTGTCCCAGTAATCCAGCATTAATATTTACCCAAGACAAAGGAAAATATCTGTCATCAAAAGACCTGTTACACAAATGTTCATAGCAGCTGAGTCATTATAGTCAAAACTCTGGAAAGAATCCAAATGCCTATCCACAGGTAAATTGGTCAATCATGGCATTTAGTTATCCAATGGAATACTATTCAGCAATAACAGGGAACAAATTACTAATACATGTGACACAGATGAATCACAGACATGCTGAGTGAACGAAGCTGGACAAAAGAGTACATAGTATGGTCCCGTTTATGTGAAGTTCTAGATCAGGAAAACTAATCAAAGGTTAAAAGTAAAAAATCAATGCAGTGTTGCTTCCCAGGATGAGGGTGAGAGGTTCCACTGGGAAAGGACATGAGAAGCATTTCTGGGGAGACGGAAATGATAGATGTTTGGGTTATAGAAGCTTATTTACTCGTACAAATTGTACAGACAAGATCAGTGCATTTAATTTTATGTGAATTTTATCCCACACAAACACAAGACCACAAAAATAATAATAACCGAGTAGAGGTGGGTGGATATATGGAGGTATAGATGATACATAAATGACAGAGCGCTGGTGACTGCTGAGCCATGTGATGGCTATACAAAAGGATTTCTTCATATTGTTTTCTTTGTTGATGTTGAAAAATATCCATAATAAAAGTTTTGTTTGAAGGAGGAAAAACAAAAATGGGTATACCTTTCCAGGTAAGGTTTTCCTGATAGAATGGAATTTTTTTGGCTTTTATTACTCAAACTTCATAGACTCAACATACACTTTCAATACAGTATTTTTCAGTATATGTTTATATAGGAAAAATTTATACCTACATCTCCAATACAAGGTAGAACATTTTAAACAAAATGTTGTAAGGGAAAAGTCCCAAGCTGTACCCCAAGTACAGAATTCCAGGGAGATAGTTTGAATCACACACTGTCTCAGGAAGGAAGATGTGCAGTTTGGGTGTTGGCAGAGTTAACAGAAACCATGTCACTGCATACGAAGCAACTGTGTGTTAGCAATCATATTATTTAGGTTGATTCTGAAGTGATTTAGACACTTTAATTTCTAAATGATTATGTGCTATTTATGTACAATTACTTTTATTGGAGTTTAGTTATATTTTAGGAAATAGGTGTGTGTGTGTGTGGAGCATGTGTGCGTGTTGTGTCATGGCAGGGTGGGGAGAGGGGTGTTGCAGTTGATGTGTGATGCCTAACTTTTCCTGACTTAAAATAATGAAAAACAGGCTCACGGCTACTGTTTTGGGTGCAACATCTCACTTTCAGGTTGGATTACCGATTTTAGGCCCATCTCTTAAACACTGTAATTAAAACACACATCACAACCTCATTTTTGATGAGCTTAAGCACTTGTTATTATTAGTAGGTCAACCTTGAAATAAGAATTTCATTAACACTTTTCTTCAGGCTTTGTGTTTTATGATTGCATAGTGACTATAAGAAATTTCTACTGTGCAAATAAAGCCAAATACAGAAATAACCTATACAGGTAGGCTGATATAAGGAAGCCATTCTCAGTAACATAAGAGCATATCTTTCCAGAATGCATTTCAGTAAAGTTACTATGAGAGCAATGAGCAGGACCAGAAAGAGGTAGGGAAGAAACCGGAAAAAGCAGGGCACAAAAACTATCCCAATATGTCATGTAAAACCTGAGGAAAATAACAACAAATGGTGATGAGGATGTGGAGAAAGGGGAACCCTCCTATACTGCTGGTGGGAATGTAAATTAGTTCAACCATTGTGGAAAGCAGTATAGGGGTTCCTCAAAAAACTCAAAATAGAAATACCATTTGACCCAGGAATTCCACTCCTAGGAATTTACCCTAAGAGTGCAGCAGCGCAGTTTGAAAAAGACATATGCACCCCTATGTTTATCACAGCACTATTTACAATAGCCAAGAAATGGAAGCAACCTAAGTGTCCATCAGTAGATGAATGGATAAAGAAGGTGTGGTAAATATACACAATGGAATATTATTCAGGCATAAGAAGAAAACAAATCCTAACATTTGCAACAACATGGATGGAGCTAGAGGGTATTATGCTCAGTGAAATAAGCCAGGCAGAGAAAGACAAGTATCAAATGATTTCACTCATATGTGGAGTATAAGAACAAGGGAAAAACTGAAGGAACAAAACAGCAGCAGACTCACAGAACCAAAGAATGGACTAACAGTTACCAAAGGGAAAGGGACTGGGGAGGATGGGTGGGAAGGGAGGGGTAAGGGGGGAAAAGGGGCATTACGATTAGCACACGCAATGCAGTGGGGGGGACACAGGAAAGGCAGTATTTATAGAGAAGACAAGTAATGATTCTATAGCATCTTACTATGCTGATGGACAGTGGCTGTAGTGGGTATGTGGGGGGAACTCGATAATAGGGGGTCTAGTAAGCATAATGTTGTTCAAGTGATTGTACATTAACGATACCAAAAGAAAAAAAAGAAAAAAAACCTGAGGAAAAACTGCAGAAAGGAGAAGAGCCCAGAGAGGCAGTGCTGAAAACCAATTATTCATTCCAAATGGCAAGTTTGTTCCCCAGCATACATTCCTATCCCTATTTTTTATTTCCTTTCTACAGTAATTTAAGTTTCTTCTATTATCCTTCTATTTCGCTGACTGCTTTTATGACATTTTCTTTGCATGATTTTAAGATAATGTAACTCTAAAGAGCCCACATAATGCTTTTGTAGAGCAGTAATGAGGATTTCCATAATAAAAATCAAATGATTGTCATTCCTCCAAAAGATGCATAAGAATATATATTTTTAGACAATGAAGTGCAACTAAGTAATTTAAAATTCTTCCCCCAACAAGCCAGACACAAAAACAAATATGGCAGAAATGAAGCTCAGAGATTTCACTGCAGAAACACAGAAAAGATGAGGCCACACAATATGGGCTTGGTTTTACATATTTCCTGTAGCCTGAAAATAAAGCTTTAACTTTATAATGGTACTGAGGAGGAAAGCTCTTAAATTATGAAGTTCAGAGAAGTTCTCAAATTGGGCAAGAACAACCTCAAGAGAAGATTATTTTTCTTCTTTGGTTTCTTGAGAGGGGGTAGAATTTCACTCACTGACTGCATTCTTCTTTTAGTGAGTCCAAAGTAGCATTATTTTTTAAGAAGATAAAAAGAGTAACATGGTATGACATTGGGAGAAACTGTATCAAATATTTTAAGCTGGTACTGGATTAACTGCATTAATCTAGAGCTACCAAAACTATCAAATAATGAGAAATTCACTAATTACTTTCCAGAATCATTATCAATGCAGAACTAAATAACTTAAGAACATAGCTTTTAGAGTCTGAAAGCCAGTGTTTGTCTGCATGTTGATTATTTCCCTTCATGTCTGTGTCTTTATCTGTAAAATGATGATTAAAACAGCACTACTTTCATAGGTTGTAAAAGTTAAGAGAATGCATGTAAAGAATTTAGCACTGACATGCAAATAGTTAAGTATTTAATGTTAGTTCAATTCCCAGTACAGCTCCCCCACCCCCAAATGTTTTCTTAATGAGTATATATTTTTGTTATTAAAATTGGATACAATGCAATGGATTACTTAGGGAAGATGATTTAGCAAGACAGATGGCTACTGCTATAATGCTGTAAGGGGAAGACTGCACATTGAAGAAAGTTTTGAAAAATGCTGCACACATAGCAAAGGTCCCACAACTGTTCTGTGGGTCAGATTGACCACTAGCTAACACCACACTCTTCTGTTGAGCTGTGAATTAGGCTGTACTGTTTCAAGTCACAAAATGGCTTGACTTTAGCTTTGCCTGATAGGTTATATTCAAGACCTGCTTAGTGTATTTATTTTTGTCAGGTATTTGATCAACCAATTTTTTAATCATCACGTATATAAAATATAAAATTTGACTTGTTTTGACCCTCAGGAAACCATTGCCATAAAAAAATTGATCAATTAACTTTTGCACTTTTAGCTATTATAAACCTATCTGTTAGAAAAACTGTAGGAAAAGTAATTTTATTACAATTTTGAAATATCTTATCTTCTTTCTGATCCTCAATTTAGTGTTTCTACAATGGGATATTTTATTATATGAGGTGTCTTAGGGCATAATTTTTTCATTAAGAAGCACACTTTCTAAAATTACACACATGTATGGTAATCTAAAAGGGCGAATCTAAGGTGACTGAGGCTTTTGACTATATAAAGTCAGAAAGAATCTTATCTATGGATATACAAAGCTGGTGATTTATTTATCACTGTTCTTCTAAATCACATCTAAGACTTACAAAAGATTTCAAAAATAATTCACTGGCAACAAGCAAGGAGTGAAGTGTTGAGACTGGTGCGGTAGTAAGTACCCTCAGGTAGTTCTGTTATGAAGCAGCTACAGGTATCTGGGTCAGTCATTTAACTTCTAGGATTTCCTTTTTTTCTCATATAAAATAAAAATTACTAGACAATAAGATCTAAGTTTACCTATAGTTCTATGTCTTTATCCCTGGCAAATATGGAAAGTATTCATGCTTTTTATTTTTAATGATTCTTAAATAAACATTTAAATTTAAAGTAACTTAATACTTTAAATAACAAGATTTGGTTTTGTTATCCACAGGTAAATATTACAGAGAGAATGTACTTTCTCTGGAAGGGTGTGGGAGTCAGATAAGACACAGCTCTAGACGCTAGTCCAGTCAACTGTGCAGGTCCTCGGCCACCCACGCTATGCCTTCTGGCTGCTTCTGTAACCCAACTAATCACTCCAATTCCCTGTACAGCACTATCCACTCTCTTCCCACATTCTCACTGTAGGAAAGATTATAAATAAATCCTATATTCATGTGACAGCACCATGCCCAGGCCTGTGTATTTTCTGGGACTAATTGCTTAGGGAAACCTAATACTCTGGTGAAAGTCTCATTCCATTCTACATGGTAATTATATGCTAATGCCTTTTGAAATTAATTCAGAACCCCCACCTTAGCATCACAGCCAAGGGTAAGGAAGATGAGATTTAATCACATTGTCTTCTGGGGACTTAACATAAGATTTCTTTTATACATGAATGAGACCATCAATTGGCAGAACTCACTGACTGCTCCTCCACTGGAACAATGCAGCCCCACAGCATCAAAACTGCTGGCAAAGTCCTGCCAAAGCTCAGTCACAGACAGGGCTCTGGCAGACAAACAGTTTCTGACTCCAAAGAAGCTACAGTATATGTTCAACTATTTTCTCTTCTACTTATTATAAATTAGCCTCATCCTAGGGCCTTAAAGAAGTCAGATCAACTATAAATAAAAAAAAACTGTGAGCAAAGTAATAACATACAAACAACGACAAAGCAATGAGAAACAATAGCAGCAAATAGTGAGGTTGTAAAAATAATCAAGACATGGATCACTTTACCTCAAGGAAAGAATCTACAAAAGTAAATGGGGGTGTGGGTGGGCAAGCAAAGACGTAAGATTTTCTCTAGCCCAGAAATCTAGCAAGTATAGTCTAAGAGTCCATCGTAAATGCTTCCTACATAAAGTGGTGTCCTTCTACAACCTAATACACTGCAATAGTCCAAGGACAGCTTTGTAACACTGGCTTTTAGCTTTCCTGGTGCTCATCATTAAATCAATGTCCTGTATCATGCTATATTCAAATTCCTTATATATCATAGAGAAATGATTGCGAATTTTTTCTCAGCTATAAAAAGAAAGCAGGGAAATGTTTCCCACAGATTTTTTTCCCGTCATCTCTGACCTACAGTCAAAAGTCATACAAGAAGATGGGTTATAACTGCTTATGAATCCAGTATGTGCATTTTCCCATTCTCTCAGCTTTTCAAGATGCTTCATGAACACCTGAGGAAGAAGAGGTGGCCTGCCTCTGGGACTTACTTTCAGAAACAAATATATTAATATAACAAACTAAAAAAGAACTGAAATACACAAATCCATGCAAAAACTTTATTTTGTAAGTGATACCAGCTGAAATGCACTATGACTCAGATACTGTGGCGAACCTTGACATATCTTCTCTGATTCGTTCGCGCAACACCCTCGGAGGCTGATGCCATACAATCACTAGGCTATAGGCTCTACAAGAACAGGTACCATGGATTTTGTTCACTAATACTAGATCCACACCTTGTTCATATACTGCCTCCTACATGACAGATGCAAAAAAGATACTTGCTGAATGAATAAATAATTTCTATTTGACAAGAGAGCTAACTGAGGGTTAGAGAAGACAGATAACTAGCCAAAGACATGGGATGTTTGAATCAATGTTCCAACATACTTTTTATTTTTTTCAAACTAGAGAATCAGTGGGGAGTGGATTGGGATTAATTTATTGCCATGTTTATTCTACTTGCTCTTTCCATCTCTGAATGAAGATAAAATTGCTGAATAGCAATAAAAGGACCAAATTCGGAAAGTTAAAGACGGATGAGAAAGTTTCAATATGGCAAGATGTTAATATTCTTTTCCACCCAGGAGAGTTCTAGCCTCTAGCCTAGAAAACAAGTACCTGAAGTTTCTGTCTTTAAGGGAGGATATATGATCTAATTAACAGTTAACTATATGCCATGCACTATGTTAAACCCCTTCTGAAATGCAACTAATAACTGAAAGAAAGGGGATAAGTTAAAGTTTTCTTCCTCTATACTGTGTGCTATTTGTATAAAGGGACTGGATGTATTTATCTCTTTTTGTGTCTGCTCCTAGGAGACACTCAAAAAATGTTAGCTGGAGATTTCTCAAGATGGCGGCATGAGTACAGTGGCGGAAATCTCCTCCCAAAACTATACCTATTTTGAAAATACAGTGAATACAACTATTCCTAAAAGAGTGACCAGAAGATACAGTACACGAGCCAGGCTACATCTCCGAGAGCCCATCTCACGGAAAAGGGTAGGATACAAAGCCGTGACCTGGCAGGACCCAAGCACTCCCCCTACCCCAGATCACTGGTGGAAGGAAGGGAATCAGAGTGGGGAGGGAGTGGAAGCACAGGACTGCTAAATAACCAGCCCTGGTGGTCTGCCCCAGGAGCACAGACACACATTGCATGGGGCACTGGATACTGGAGGAGCAGAAAAGCAAGGTCTGAGACTGAGAATGCAAACAGGTTCCCACAGCCAGCTGCCCTAGGACAAAAGAAAAGTGGGCGCTTTAAAAGTCTTAAAGGGACAACGGTTTAACAGTTGGACAAAATTGTCCTGGCACATTCAGCCCCGCAGGCTGCAAACTTTAAGGAACTTTAGGTGCCCTAATCCCCTGGGTGGCAATGCAGCCCCGAAGCCCCTCGCAGCGATCAGCAGCCTGCCGTTCCTTCCCCACCATCAGGACTGCAAGCAAACTGGCTGACCCACAGTTGCTGAACAGCCAAGGAGCAGCCCCACCTACAGCCACCATACAGCTTAGCACAGGGGCTGCTCCCTGTGTCTGGTTGACCTGAACAGACAGCAGAGATGGGCACAGAGTCCGGGAAGCATGCAGGAGCTCTGTTCTCATAGCAGAACATGTGCTGCTGGCCTGCGAACCCTGCCAGTGCCCTAGGTCATCCAACAAGCCGCCCCATGCTCAGGGGATTAACCCAAAGGCTGCTCCCTGTGCATGGTTGACCGGCACAGACAGTGGAGACAGGCAAGGCAACCAGCAAGCAGGAAGGGACTTTGTTCTCCCACCTGACACATGTGCCACTTGCCGGCAACTACTCCCAATGCCATGAAAAGGCAAAGACCCTTGTTCAGTCCAAAATCCATCAAACACCAGAGAGAGGGCTTGGTGAGACTGAAATCACCAATCTTCCTGAAAAAGAACTAAAAATATAAGTCATAAGCATACTGATGGAGATACAGAAAAATATTGAAGAGCTAAGGGATGAATTCAGGAGGGAGATAACTGAAATGAAACAAACAATGGAAGGATTTAAGAGCAGACTGGATGAGGTGGAAGAGACTGTTAATGGAAAACAACTCAGAACAGGAATACAGAGAACTCAGCAGAGAGAGATAAAACGATCTCTAGGAATGAAAGAATATTAAGAGAACTGTGTGACCAATCCAAAGGGAACAATATTCGCATTATAGGGGTACCAGAAGAAGAAGAGAGAGAAAAAGGGATAGATTATTTCTTCTTTGAAGAAATAATTGCTGAAAAGTTTCCCAATCTGAGGAAGGAAAAACGTCTCTCAGACCATGGAAGTCCACAGATCTCCCAACACAAGGGACCAAGGAGGATAACACCAAGACATATAATAATTAAAAGGGCAAAGATCAAAGACAAGGACAGGGTGTTAAAAGCAGCCACAGAGAGAAAAAAGATCACCTACAAAGGAAAACCCATCAGGGTATCATCAGACTTCTCAACAGAAACATTACAGGTGAGAAGGGAATGGCATGATATATTCAATAATTCCAGCAAGATTATCGTTTAAATTTGAAGGAGGAATTAAACAATCCTCAGATAAGCAGAAGTTGAGAGAATTTACCTCCTACAAATGTAGAGATCACCAGAGAAAATAAAACCACAGCAAAGAAAGTAGACCAACGGAATACTAACTAAAGGCAAAATAAAATCAGCTATCCACAAAATCAGTCAAGGGAAACACAAAGAATACAGAATAAAACACCTAACATATAAAGAGTGGAGGAAGAAGAAAAAGAAGGGAGAGAAATAAAGAATCATCAAACTGTGTTTATAATAGCATATTAAGTGAGTTAAGTTAGATGGTTAGATAGTAAAGAAGCTGCCCTCGAACCTTTGGTAACCACGAATTCAGAGCCTGAAATGGCAATTAAGTACATATCTATCTATAATCACCCTAAATGTAAATGGACTGAATGCACCAATAAAAAGACACAGAGTAACAGAATGGATAAAAAAGCAGGACCCATCTATACGCTGCTTACAAGAGACTCACCTCAAATCCAAAGACATACACAGACTAAAAGTGAAGGGACGGAAAAGATATTTCATGCAAACAATAGAGAGAAAAAAGCAGGTGTTGCAGTACTTGTATCAGACAAAATAGACTTCAAAACAAAGAAAGTAACAAGAGACAAAGAAAGTAACAAGAGACAAAGAAGGACATTACATAATGATAAAAGGGTCAATCGAACAAGAAGATATAACCATTATAAATATGTATGCACCCAACACAGAAGCACCTACATATGTGAAACAAATACTAACAGAATTAAAAGGGAAAATAGAATGCAATGCATTCATCCTAGGAGACTTCAACACTCCACTCACTCCAAAGGACAGATCAACCAGACAGAAAATAAGTAAGGAGACAGAGGCACTGAATAACACATTAGAAAAGACGGACCTAACAGACATCTACAGAACTCTACACCCAAAAGCAGCAGGATACACATTCTTCTCAAGTGCACATGGAACATTTTCAAGAATAGACCACATACTAGGCCATAAAATAACCTCAGTAAATTAAAAAAGATTAAAATTGAAACAACCAACTTCTCAGATCACAAAGGTATAAAACTAGAAATAAATTGTACAAAGAAAACAAAAAGGCTCACAAATGCATGGAGGCTTAACAACATGCTCCTAAATAATCAATGGATCACTGACCAAATTAAAACAGAGATCAAGCAATATATGGAGAGAAATGAAAACAACAGCACAACGCCCCAACCTCTCTGGGACGCAGCAAAGGCAGTTCTAAGAGGAAAGTATATTGCAATCCAGGCCTATTTAAAGAAGGAGGAACAAACCCAAATGAATAGTCTACATTCATAATTATAGAAATTGGAAAAAGAACAAATGAGGCCCAAAGTCAGTAGAAAGAGGGATATAATAAATATTAAAGCATAAATAAATAAAATTGAAAAGAATAAAACAATAGAAAAAAATCAATGAAACCAAGAGCTGGTTCTTTGAGAAAATAAACAAAATAGATAAACCCCTAGCCAGACTTACTAAGAGAAAAATAGAATCTACACACATAAACAGAATCAGAAATGAGAAAGGAAAAATAACAATGGACACCACAGAAATATAAAGAATTATTAGAGAATACTATGCTAATCTATATGCTAACAAACTGGATAATCTAGAAGAAATGGACAGCTTTCTAGAAAAATGCAACTTTCCAAGATTGACCCAGGAAGAAAGAGAAAATCTAAACATACCAATTACCAGCAATGAAATTGAATGGTAATCAAAAAATTACCCAAGAACAAAACTATTGGGTCAGATGGATTCACCACTGAATTTTATCAGACATTTATGGAAGACATAACACCCATTCTCCTTAAAGTTTTCCAGAAAATACAAGAGGAGGGAATACTTCTAAACTCATTCTATGAAGCCAGCATCACTCTAATACCAAAACCAGGCAAAGACACCACAACAAAAAAAACTACAAACCAATATAGCTGATGAACATAGATGCAAAAAAATACTCAACAAAACATTAGCAAACCAAATTAAAAAATACATCAAGAGGATCATACACCATGATGAAGTGGGATTCATCTCAGGGATGCAAGGATGCTACAACATTCGAAAATCCATCAACCATCCACATCATCCACCACATCAAAAAAAAGAAGGACAGAGACCACATGATCATCTCCATAGATGCTGAAAAAGCATTTGACAAAATTCAACATCCATTCCTGATAAAAACTCTCAACAAAATGGATACAGAGGGCAATTACCTAAACATAATAAAGGCCATATATGACAAACCAACAGTCAACATTATACTTAACAGTGAGAAGCTGAAAGCTTTTTCTCTAAGATCGGGAACAAGACAAGGAGCCCACTCTCCCTGCTTTTATTCAATATAGTATTGGAGGTCCTAGCCACGGCAATCAGACAACACAAAGAAATAAAAGGCATCCAGATTGGTAAGGAAGAAGTCAAACAGTCCCTGGTTGTAGATGACATGATATTGTACATAAAAAACCTTAAAGAATTCACTCCAAAACTACTAGAACTAATATCTGAATTGAGCAAAGTTCCAGGATACAAAATTAATACACAGAAATCTGTTGCATTCCTATACACTAAAGAAGAACTAGCAGAAAGAAAAATCAGGAAAACAATTCCATTCATAATTGCATCAAAAAGAATAAAATACCTAGGAATAAATCTAACCAAGAAAGTGAAAGACCTATACCCTGAAAACTACAAGACACTCTTAAGAGAAATTAAAGAGGACAGTAATAAATGGAAATTCATCTCATGCTCTTGGCTGGGAAGAATTAATATTGTCAAAATGGCCATCCTGCCTAAAGCAATCTACAGATTCAATGCAATCCCTATCAAAACAGTGAGAACATTCTTCAACGAACTGGAACAAATAGTTCTAAAATTCATATGGAACCACAAAAGACCCCGAACAGCCAAAGCAATCCTGAGAAGGAAGAATAAAGCGGGGGCGATCTCGCTTTCCAACTTCAAGCTCTACTACAAAGCCACAGCAATCAAGACAATTTGGTAGTGGCACAAGAATAGACCTACAGACCAGTGGAACATAATAGAGGGTCCAGATATTAACCCAAGTATATGTGATCAATTAATGTATGATAAAGGAGCCATGGATATACAATGGGAAAATGACAGCCTCTTCAACAGCCGATGTTGGCAAAACTGGAAAGCGACATGTAAGAGAATGAAACTGGATTACTGCCTAACCCCATACACAAAAGTAAACTTGAAATAGATCAAAGACCTGAATGTAAGTCATGAAACCATAAAACTCTTAGAAGAAAACATAGGCAAAACTCTCTTGAATATAATCATGAACAACTTGTTCATGAACATACCTCCATGTACAAGGGATACAAAAGCAAAAATAAGTGGGACTATATCAAACTAAAAAGCTTCTGTACAGTAAAGGATACCATCGGTAGAACAAAAAGACATCCTACAGTATGGGAGAATATATTCATAAATGACATATCCGATAAAGGGTTGACATCAAAAATATAAAAAGAGGTCATGCACCTCAACAACAACAAAAAAGCAAATAAGCCAATTAAAAAATGGGCAGAGGATCTTAGCAGACACTTCTCCAAAGAAGAAATTCAGATGGCCAACAGACACATGAAAAGATGCTCCACATCGCTAATCATCAGAGAAATGCAAATTAAAACCACCTTACACCAGGTAGGATGGCCGCCATCCAAAAGAAAAAAGATCAACAAATGTTGGCGAGGATGTGGAGAAAGGGGAACCCTCCTACACTGCTGGTGGGAATGTAACCTAGTTCAACAAATGTGGAAAGCAGTATGGAGGTTCCTCAAAAAACTCAAAATAGAAATACCATTTGACCCAGGAATTCTACTCCTAGGAATTTACCCTAAGAATGCAGCAGCCCAGTTTGAAAAAGACAGATGCACCTCTATGTTTATCGCAGCACTATTTACAATTGCCAAGAAATGGCAGATGAATGGATAAAGAAGATGTGGTACATATACACAATGGAATATTATTCAGCCATAAGAAGAAAACAAATCCTACCATTTACAACAACATGGATGGAGCTAGAAGGTATTATACTCAGTGAAATTAGCCAGGCGGAAAAAAGACAAGTATCAAATGATTTCACTCATCTGTGGAGTATAAGAACACAGCAAAAACTGCAGACTCACAAACCCAAGATTGAACTAACAGTTACCAAAGGGAAAGGGACTGGGGAGGATGGGTGGGCAGGGAGGGATAAGGAGAAAAAGGGGCATTACGATTAGCACACATAATGTTGGTGGGGGGTGGGGCACGGGGAAGGCAGTATAGCACAGAGAAGACAAGTAGAGATTCTACAGTATCTTACTATGCTGATGGACAGTGACTGTAATGGGGTGTGTGGTGGGCACTTGATAATGGGCGGAATCTAGTAACCACAGTGTTGCTCATGCGTTTATTAATGATACCAAACAAAAAAAAATGTTAGCTAAATGAATGAGTGATGAAACAAGCAAATGAGTAGAAAAGTAAGATAAACTGAAAATAGAAACTCTGACTATAAATTTTGGAAAATAAGAACAAGCTTTTCAGATCACTGATGAAATCATCTAGAGAGTAATTAGCAGACGATCAATCATTTCCTTAGCTTTTCTTATTTCTAACCTGTTCCTAAATGAGTAACCTATGTGGCCTTAACTCACACCGTCAACCTCACACATTAACCAATCCTTGACAACCTTGTTGGCTCTAACACTTTTCCAAAAACTAAACAATAAACGAATGTCATACTTACAGCTAATTCAAAAGCTAAAGAGAATTTTGATAAATAGTAATATTAAATTAATATACAAATTAAATACACAATATTAACAAACAAAAATTTGAACCTTTTAGAATTCATATTAAAAACAAATCCTATTCTTTTAATATGTTTCCATAAGATTTTACTTAAGAGCCCCTAAATTATTTTGTGAGATTAGTTCTTATGCAAGCAGCAAGTAATATTTGCAAGCAACACTATGACTTCAGTTCCTGTTTTGGAAAATCATTTTCAATAGTTGAAGAACTACAAGTTTTAATATTCTTCCTCTTTACCTCATTTTCCTGTATACCATCCCTTTCACCCCTTCAGCTTGCCAAAATTGAAATGGAAAATACATGCCCCTCACCTCTAGCAGTTCATCTCCGATACGCATCCGTCCATCTGTGGCAGCAGGTCCTTCTGGGTTAATTCCCACCACAAATATGCTCATGCGTGTCCTATCTTTATTACCAGCAAGGCTGAGGCCAAGTCCATTCTTATCCTTTTCAAGTTCAATAATGTGCAATTCTCCAGGCAGGTCTGCATATCTTTGCCTGATTTTTTCTATTAAAAAAGAAAAGGTAAAAAAATATTTAAATGGAGTGCTGGCATTTTTTTGAGGTTGGTATAATCCTGATTCTGATTTCAAAAATAGAGACAAATCAAGGAAAGAAAATTATAATCTTATTTATTACGATCATAGATGTGGAAGTATTTTTTAAAAGATCATTTAATCAAGAGTGCGTTAAAAGTAATTAAATTTGACCTCTATGATAGAGCCAATATTTGACCATTTTCTGACCTAAGAAATGGCAGTTTCGTATGATTTAAACTATGACTATATTATGAAGAAGGGTGTATCCCAGGAATACAAGAATAGTTCAAATCAAGGATTTTTTTCAAGGAAAATCACCACATTAATAACCCAAAGCAGAAAAGCTGAAACATTATGTTACTAGATGGAGAAAAGCATTTGAGAAGGCACAACATCTACTTAAGATATTTTTAAAAATCCCAAAATAAATAGAAACTAAAATGAATGGTATTTTCTGAACTTAAATTTATAAGTACGAAATATAACAGGAAAAGATATTTGCAGTATTTAAAACCAAGAAGGAATATACGGAGAACCTCTACAAATCTAGCAGAAAAAGATAGCAATGCCAATAAAAATATGTTCAAACGATATAAAACTCAAAAGGCTCACAGACATCTGAAGAAATGCTCAAATTCATTAGCAATTACGGGAAGCAATTTAAAATGAGACAGCAATTTAACATTAGACTGGCAACAATCTGGAAGCTGGATCATTAAGCCTTAGTGGAGATATGAGGATAATACAGCAATCCTCATGTACTGAGGTCCGATGTGTTGAATGGTGCAGTCGTTCTGAGGGCAGTCTGGCACTATTTAGTCAAATTAAGCATACACATACTTTACAAACCAGCAATTCCACTCCTGTGTATAATGTATCCTAACAAATCCTTACACAGGTCTCAAGGGGACCACTGGCAGATGTTTCTTACATTGTTATTTGAGATAGCAGGGAGTTGGAGGTAATCTGGGTGTCTGTCACTGGGGGAGTGGATAGATGAAACGTGTGGATGGACATCACAGTGTACTACTGGCACACTCAAAAGCAATAAGTTGGGAGTAGTGATAAAAAGATTTTTCAAAACAGTGCTGAATAAAAAGGTGGGAAAACACAATAGGGTAAGTACTGTTTATGTAATATAATTTATGCAAATGAAGATTACCACACAAAAACCCACAATACATATTTTGGAAGTGCATATATAAAGAACAAATATTTAACACTTGAGAATGATAATTTATGGTGGGTGGAAAGGGAAGGGAATATAATGGAGTGAAGAAAATTATATAGGGAACACAAGCAATTCAAACATGGTAGCATGCTATGAGAGATTATATTTAATGCAATCCTCTGCCCCTGGAAGCTGAAAATGAATGATGCTGAGAGAGGTTTTAGTGTTGTGTTAATATAAAAAGACTTCCAGGTTCAAAACTTGTATGACCTTTTCAACCTTCAGAGAAAAAAAAAACCTCTATGGCTATGACCTATGTATTCAACTGCTTAAACATGTAAATGAATCCTCCTTTGGTAAAATATGGCTCCATCACAACTGATGAACAACTGAAGTTAACTGTGCAATGAATGGTGAATGTCTAACAATACATTATTGTGGCAGAATATAAGAGCAAGGGCTAAAGGGTGAGAATCCAGTTCAAATCCTAGCTGAGGCACTTAATATCATGGTTCCTTGGACCAATTACTGACCTTCTATGACGGCAGACTTCGTATCTGTAAAATGGGGTTGTTAATCTTAAAAATGGATTTTACCGAAAAATGCCTGGGACATAGGGTCCAAATAATGCTAGGAGGAAAATACAACCATGATTTTTTTCCATGATTTTGTTATGATGAGGTTTTTAATTAGTCTTATGTTTGGTGAGAAAGCTACTCTTTTCTTCGGCTATCTTGAGGAAAACTGACACAACTGTGAAAGGAGGCAATGGTGGCCAATGGCATGAAGGAAGCAGCCATGCAGTCCTCGCATGGGAACCATTAGAGGGAGGGGGTAGCATCATCCTCCCCCAGATTTTCTTCTCTGCCTTACTCATACTGAGGAGTCCTGGGAGACTTGTGCAGGCACAGAGGACAATTAACCCCACCGGAACAAATGTTTGCCCTTTGGTATATAGGCCACTGAGGTGGCTTTAAAATGTGTGCTTTTCAAGTGTGGAATTAAAACTCATACTACAGTTTCAGTTTGGGAAGATGAAAAAGTTCTGGAGATGGGTGGTGGTCATAGTTGCACAACAACGTGAATGTACTTAACGCCACTGAACCGTACACTTAAAAATGGTTAAAATGGTAACTTTGTTATGTGTATTCTGGCACACACACACACACACACACACACAAACTATCTATGCGAGCTTAAAACACCCTTTAAAAATATTGGTTCCCTTATCAATATCCCACCAAAGGACTAAGTTATAGATTTATTATCCTGATGTCTTAAAACCAGCAGCCCTGCTTTTCTGGCCAATGGTTTGTTCTTGGACTACTATAATCCTATTTATTCAATTAACAAATATTGACTGAATCCAAATTCCTTCCAGACTATGGTACAAAGGGCACACTATGGACTTCATTAAAACCTGTCACTGAAGACAAGCTTAAATATGACTAGTTATAATTTCAGAGAGATAAGAGCTATGAGAAAAATGTCAGCAGCTGAAGCCAACCATTCATTTTACTGAGTCATCAGGAAAACCAACTAATGTTTGTGAACGACACTAACTATTACAGATATTCTAGCCAGCTCACAATCTACTGGTCAGATATACCTTGACTATATAATGCCCAACCTTCACTTTAGCTGACATTTCAAATAATCCTGCATCCAACTTTTTCCAACTTTATTTGCCTAAACACTAACAAATGAGTTATTCAGCTTTCCTTAACTACTACTTCCTACTTTCTTAAGTGGGAGAAGGGGGTAAGCTCAACAGAATAAAGCTCATAAAAAAAGAAAACCACAGAACAAGAAAAAATTGCACATACTTGAGTGGTTATGAAGTTATATTAATAACATATTGAGGACCTGCTAAGTACAAAAACTATACTAAAATCGTTCAATACATGTTCTCTATTCTGCTATAAACAATCCTTATCAGATAAGAAATATCTTCTCTGCATTCAGATGTGGAAAATAAGACTCTAAGATGCTAAATAATTTGCCTAAGGTCACCTAGCTAGAAACTGATATAATAAAGATATGAACCCAGCTTTCACTGACTGTCTTCACAGTACTATCTGCAGGTATCTTTTTAGATTTCTTATTTCTTTCTCCTTTTCTATTCTAGAACACATACTCCATGATGCACCTTGCCCATCTAGTTCACTGCTGTCTTCTGCACCTAAAACAATGCCTGGCATATATCGGTGAGTAATATGTGTAATATATACATGTTGAAAGCATAAAGGGATGATTTCTAAGGTCTTCTTCCATTGCTATGCCATATTGTTTTGCCAATGGCCCAAAAGACACGACATAAAAGCTACTTGAGACCGAAAAACAGTAGGCACGTACCATTTTTTTTTCAAAGAGAATGCATTCTTTCCTTTAAAAGAAGTAGAAGGGGAATGGTCTCTTTAGACTCGTATTCAAAAGTAACAAAATCCATTAGCTAGAAAACCAAATTACTATGTGCATATTATCTTTCAAAATCCACTCTATTAAACTGAAGAAACTTGAAAAGCAAAAAGGATTATAGTTTATTTTTATCAGTGTGTAATAAAACAGTAAGACTAATAAGACAATAAAAGTGCCAAAGGCTCTGTAACATATATGCTCTTTAATCTTCAGTTAAATTTTAATTTTTAAGATTTTCAGGATTCAGAATTTGGGTTATCCTACAATTTTTGTTTAGCCTCATATGACTAGAAAGGCTTAAAGATGACAGGTCCAACTCTTCAGATAAATTAAATGCTATGTTTTCACCATTTCATGGAATCAGAGACTTTAAATTTAGGCAAAACAAAGAAATCTTGTAAAGATACCTCCTCTTAGAGCAACCCCTCCCCCTCCATTCCATTTTTTAAATAAAGAAATAAGACTGAAATGAAGATTCTTGTATAACGTTATGAAGCTAATTTACAGCTAGAAACTAGAGTCTTATAATATGTAGTTAGATTTTTCTTTACCAAATCATGTTAACTTTCTCCAATAACACTTTTAAACAATAAAAATAACTTCAAATTTCACCCTCAGTTAAAGAATTTATCTTTAGAATCCTCATATTATCATAATACCTCCTTTATGAAAGAAACAGCTCATGGGTCACCTTGTCACTGAATCCTCCCCACCCTTTGCAGCTGAGTGGGCTGATACTCTGAAAGGTAAGGTGATTTGGCCAGTGTTTGGGCTAGGTCTGCTGAATCTAAGTGCTGTATTCTCTGCATCACACCACAGCTATCTCTTAGACTGGAGAATTTTAAATAATAAGAGGCTCCCTCAAGGGAGGCTCAAACAATGGTTCCCAAGCTTAGTCTTCTTATATTATTTGCTAGGCTGGCCACCTAAAAATTGCTCTTAGAGCCTATAAAACAGAATCATGACTGGGCTTCCTCAGCTGAGATTACTGAGTCAGTGAGTCTGAGGCAAAGTTTAAGAATGGTGTAAAGTTCTTTTTGTAGTAAAGTCCTCAGATGATTCTCATGGGCTGCTAGGTCTATAAAATAACAGACTAATCTCCCATGTAATGCAGAAAATTTTTCTGCAGTTATCATGACAGCCAGAAAGCTCACAGATACAAAATTTTAAGGCAGCCTTTAAATATGCCCTTCACAAGACTAATCTAATATGGGGCCTATCTCTGGCTCTATATTCTTGTCTCAGGATTAAATAAGAAATTTGTTTTGATAATCACTGTAGAATATCAATCTTTCTCCCTCTATCTTTCACCCTCTCAGTTACCTCCCTCCCTCAGCTCTCAGATGTTTCCTGTGATTTTCATTACCAATTGCTTTCACTCTGTAGGTATAATAAAAGGTGACCTAGAATTCCAAAAGGGGAGAAGGAAAACAAAGTTAGTGTGTGGGGGGAAAGCAGAATTGGACTCTCATCTTTGAAAAAAGTCAAGACACAGGCATGCCAGTTTAATTCAGAATTTAAGAGAGAAATCACAGCAGAGCTCCTCTGGCTGAGTCAGCACAAACTGTTCTGCAGCATCAGACATGTGACTCCACCATGGGGCATTTGCTCCAGGGGCTGCTGGGAGTCGTTTCCATGGCAGCCAGTGGGTGGGGAAGGGGTACGTGGAAAGAAAATGTATGAAGAAAATGGTTTTCTTAAAACTTACTTTAATTTCACTAAAAATACATTAAAGAGGTGAGGTGAAGAGTGATTCTATTTGAAGCAAGTGGGGTTCTCCCCTAAAATTAAGAGGAAAAAACTCAAAGAACACATACTTTGTTTTGTATACAAATAAACACACACACAAATTACCTAAGTACTAGCTTTTACCAAGAAAATACTACAAGTGTTATAATGATCCAGGTTCTTACTATACCCCTTACTGGCATTTCTAGAAATACTTGTGTTTAATAGCCAGTCTTCACACACTTTCATAAGGTGTTATTCAAATGGCAGCAGTTCTTATCCCAAGTAACCTAGATGCTTTCCATTTCTAAGGAGAGCTCAGAGATTAGTATATAAGTAACCTACTTCTTTTGGCACCAGGCTTTACTTAAGTAACCCTGAATGAACATCAGCTTAGAATAACTGGAGAGAGAGAACAGTATTTTTGACTCAGCTGAACAGTCATGCATGTTTTAAACATGAATTTTCTAGACCCATGACAATGTTATCTGAAGAAAGGAATCCCAAGCTGGCCATAATTTTCTAACAACGTCTCAGGGCCTTCTCCTTGTCTAAGGAAGCCATAAGATTTCTCCAGTACAGTCTCAGGATGTTTTCCTATCATCATAGCATATTAGGTGTTGCTAAGTAACAGAGCTTTTATCCCAAGCTAGAAACTTAATTGAAGTCATTGCCCAGTATTTTTAATAGAACATGTTCAACACACTGGAATAATGACCCAATACAATTTCAGAAGCACTTAGCTATGTGGTCTGTTCCCAAATAACAGAGAAAATATTTTAATACATTTTCTTATACATTAAATTTAACAGTTCCACTTTTAAATGATCAGGTTATGATAAGCATCTCAATCTAATTTTCTTATGCAGTAACCAACTTTTAATTCTCTGTGAATTAGTACATGCAGATTTGAGAAGTAAAAACATATGGAAAAAACTGTAACTAACCAGAAGAAAAAGGAAGGATATGAACAAACTCCAGTGTTAAGGAACAAATCTCAAGTGAAAGTCCAGATCAAATACAGAATGTAATGAAAACATGTCAGTGTAAATCAATATATTTGACATGGCACCAAATAAAGTTTCCTCTTAAATGTAATAGATATTTTTGCCTCCCAGACATTTGATAATACCATATGGACCTATAGAAATAAATTGAAACACACAAAAAAAGGAGAACTATACAGTTAAGTATATAATAATAATAGCTGGGTATTAGCTTTTACATTGTTCTAAGCACTATACTATAACTCATTTAATCTTTATGAAAACTTTGTGAGATAGGTATTATTATCCTCAGTTTTACAGATGAGGATGCTAACGCAAAGCAAGGATAGGTAAGACACAGTAACACAGCTAGCGAAGGGGAAGGCTGGATTTGAAAACAGAGAGTTTGGCTCTGGGGTCCATGATTTTAGGAGAAAGTAGGAGCCAGAATTAAACAAAAAGAAAATATGTACAGAACTCAGAAGAAAAGTTAAATGATTTCCTTCTTTTCATTCACAGAATCAATCCATACTAGATATAAGAATGGGAAAAAAATCAGCCATAAATTTGAAGTGACAAAATTCAGGTAGTCAATTAGAACAAGAATTGTTAATATTATTTCCTTAAGAGATCATAGGGTGAGGAAATAAAAGCCTCAACTATTAATGAAAAAAAAAATCCCACTAAATCAATCAAAATTCAAATGAATCAATACACAATGAGTGATTTTTAAACAAAGGCACTGTATTAACATTAACTGAATTTCATTGATACGATGCTGATCCCTTTGAATATTTAACATTATGAAATATAATCTTCAAGATGTCCATTTACAACAGAATAGATAAACAAATTGTGGCATGTTCATACAATGGAGCTTTATTCAACAATGAAAACAACTGCTGCTACAGGCAACATGTTTGAATATTATTAGAAACACTGTTGAGTGAGAGAAATCAAGACAGAAAAGTGTATACACTACATGATTTTTATCAAGATCAAAAAGAGGCAAAGCTAATATACGGTTTTTGAAGTCTAGACATTGTTGACCTTTGGGGAAGTGAATCAGAGGGGGCATAAAATGACTTCTGGGTGGTAGTAATACACCTCTTGGTGATCAGGATGGTGGGTGAAGTTCAGTTTTCTGTTTATATATATTTCAATAGATTTGTTTTTTAAAAAGAGACTTATTAAAATAATGTAATGTGAAGACCTCACTTGAATTCTGATTTGAACAAACCAACTGCAAAGTGCTTTTTGAGACAATAAAGGAATTTGATTATGGATTATGTGTAAGATGAAACCAAAGAATGACTGTGTTAGGTACATTAATGGTATGATATATTTTTAGAGATGCATATGTATGGATGAAATTACATGATGTCTAGGAATGGCTTTTTAAACTATTTCAGTAAAGAAAACTAAGGGATAGGTGAAACAAATACAGCAAAACCTTGTTAATTATTGCATCAGGAGAAGCATAAACAGGAATTCACTGACCGTTGTCTGCATGTTTGCAAATGTTTGAAAATTTTCACAACTAAAAGGAAAAAACCCAAAACCCTCCTATCAATCCTATAAGGTATAATCAGCCCACTCACAGATGATGAAACTGAGGCTTACTGATGTTATGGAACGTGCCCAAACTCGAATTTAGTAATTAGTAGACTTGAGGTTCTGATTTGGAACTGCCTCAGTCCAAATTTCCTATGTCTGTTTACCCACCACGCAAGGAAGATAAAGCAGCATGCTGTGTTCCTATCTGCTGGAGTGGCAGAAGGGAAGTCTAAATTCTGCCTCAGTCCTTTTGGGATTTATGATTTGTGGGGAGACATGGAGCTTTTACAGGCAATACACAGAGCCCAGCCTTTGGAAGTTTAATTTGGCAGCAGTTCATACAGGATATGTACTTTTTCAAGGAAGAAAGGAGATGAGGAAATAGAAGACCAAGAGGAAAACTATAAAAGTAGAGTGGCGGAGGAAAACTTAGAGGTAAATCTAGCATGTGGTGGGAGAAAATAATTTGATAGACAAAATCAATAAGGCTTGTGAATTGTTTGGATGCCTGAGGTACAGGAAGGAGAGGGTCACAGGGAAGCTGAGTTCTCATTCTTAAAGACAAGGAGGAAGCAAAAGAAGGTGACAGTTTAGTTTGAATGGGCTGGTTTGCGGCATTAACAACAGAGAATTGCTGAGTTGGTCTGGAGCTCAAGAATGAAGGGGAACATAACTGTTAGGTAAGGCATAGATGGAAGGAACACTTTGAACAGTGTATGAGGATGAATTAGCATTCAGTTGTGGGGAGGATGACTCAGAGGAGAAGCACAGGGAACCTGACCATGTAGGAGGCTATTACTATGCACCCAAGAGTGGTAGGAAATGGATGTCAAATGGATTAAGGTGTCAAATGGAACAGAGAAAGGAACTCAAGGAGTCAGAGAAAGGAATAATAGCTGACTTCACTATACTTATTCATGAAAAAATAATTACTGAATGCCTTCTATGGGCCAGGCATTAATTATGGTACTTGCTAAGGATGCAAAGCTGAATTAAAAAAAGAAGGAATAAAGGTTGAATTTGGTAGTGTAAAAAGCATGAGAAATTCCAAATATGACTGCTATCTTTCAGTCATATAACAGCAGACAAAGAAAGATTAAACTTCTGTAATCAGAACCTAAACTCTAGAAAATCACATTTGCTTTGGATAGGAAAAGAAACCAGTCCAGAGCATTCACAATCATGGGCACCAGGGATCATAAAGGTTAATCTCAAACTAATGGCAAAACCCTGGAACAGAATCCAGAGTCCTCACTGATGAGGCCAGTTTTACTATTCTAAGCCTCAGATATGGGCCCCTAAGCCAGGTCTGATGGTCTACACTGAAGTTCTAGGTGGGCTACCTTCATCTCTCACTTTTCACAGATCTCATCCCAAACCTTCTTTATTTGGTGCCATAAGAAAACCAACCCAATTCCTCCGATATTGAGGGTTGGGGGGAAGGCAATCATCAGTGGGGGAGATATGGTTAGTAAATGATCTGTCCACAAAAACCCAATACTAGTTCATCTGCCATCTTTAGGCTTAAAATATAAAATGAAATTAGTTTAGTACAGAGGATATTTTATCCATCCTATAGGCTCACAGGATCATTCTCGATGGATATGTCCAGTGAGGCTTTCGGTAAGAACACTGTTATACCCAGACCAGTACTTCCCAGCATGGTCCATGGGTCACCTGAGGTGGTTCTGTATAAAAAGCATTTTTCTGGTCTTCCTATCATATCTACAATCTCTAAATCTTGGGGATGCGGCCAAGGAGTCACCATCTTTTTTGAAAAAATAAAAATAAAACAAAAAACAGATCTCTATGTAATTCTTATACACACTAAAGAATACTCTATCAAAAACTAAAATAAGTCCCCATCCAAGCTCCAAATGCCATTATGGCCCTTAGAGATGCTGGAAAACAAGGTATAAAAAAGGGTTTGATTATTATTGACCTCAGATTTTTGAGAGAATCCACTAAAAACATTGTGATTTTGAAAAAAGCACTGAGAAAAGCCAAAATGTCATTTTAAAAACACCTTTACAAACCTTTGTGTACATTTTAAATATCAGGAGAACATAGAACATGGCTCTTTAATCACTGTAAAAGCATTAAGTCGCCAGCTCATTATGGTTAAAGCACAGCAGAAATGTGTTAAGAGTTGGGCGGATTTTCCTTCCTGGTCATTACCCAATCGTGCAGTGTTGGTCAACAGAAGTGCCACACTGGCAACAGATCACAGCAGTGGCACTGACAGCATTATGGTGTTTAATTATATTTTCTGGAGATGGGGGAAAAGTGGCAGTTTCCAGTAATTAAAGGGATTATAGAACGTAGAAAAAGGAATAATTGCCAGGTTGACCTGGTCCCCTTAGTGACTCATACTTCGGAAGCAATCTTCCTCTGCATATCTGCTTAGGAAACCATCTGGCTATGTTTGCCTGTGGTCCTATACATACATGTTAGGCCGATAACCATTAAAGCAAGGTTCAGGGAACCTGCAGAATTCTGGCTGAGGTATGACAGTATTTTGTGCAGTCATTCACTGTTTTTTATTGCTCATGTTTCCCGCTATCATGACAGAAGAAAGTACCTCTGTTTCATACAGGCAAAGTTCCTGGCCCACAGTAGGTGCAGCATAAATATATGAATAAATTATGGAAACACAAACTTAAAATTCTTCATTATCTGAATTGGTTAAGGAGCAGATTTAAGTTAATCAAAATTCTAATTAATATAGCGTTTCACTTCCCTAAGAATTAAATTGTAATAAAAGAGTGAACTGAGAACACCTTTCCTGTGTAATTCATGTTTCATCATTATTAGAAACACTATCTTTAGATATAGTAAAGCAGACTCAATCAGAAAATAAGTATAGGTGTGGAGTCAGAAAGATCTTCACTAAGGGCACAGGTAAGGTCAGAAAGGACTATTGTTCAACTCCCATTGATGCCACGTTGTTATCTGTTGGCCTCCTGCAAGTTACTTAGCTTCAGGACCCATCTTGAAAATAAGAACAATAACCTTTCTTGTCCTACAAATTTGAGAAGATGGAATTGAAGAATATACCGAAGTATCTAGCTTAATGCCTAACACATAGCTTTATGTAGTTGAGGTTTGTTCCCTAATTAGCCAAAGCTTTCCTTCCTTATCTCTGGCATTTGGAGAGCACATTGAAGTACCACATAAACCAGTTTTAATTACACAGCACTACTTTTTAAAATTATTATCATCCTTATTTTTAAAGCGAGGATAGAAGATAAAAGAATTTAAGTTATAGGCATAAGGTTGCAAAGAAACCAGTCATTAGAAAAACTTCATTTATTTTTGCAATAGGTTAATAGTATATTCACATACCAAGTGTAATGGAGAGAGATAATAAAACTAGGGTTAATAACCTGGACTCTACTTTACTTTCTAGCCATGAAATCTTGGACAAATCACTTACCTGAGACAGGCCTCCATCTGGTCATAAGCTAAACAAAAACAATCTTGCCTGTTTTAGCCACCTCACAGGATTTTTCAAATGATTAAACAACTACACATGAAATTACCTTAAAAGCTGCTTTGCTATAAAACAATGTAAAGGAGTTGGCAATCTTTTTAAATAATGTTTTTGGTTTTGAAGCTTTATTAATAAAGATTTATTGAGAGAAAGGAAACATCATCATGATTAAATTTCTACTTCTGTGACTACTAAACAAGGTGAGGCTGAAAAAAATCTCATAAGTATCTTGTAAGTTCTGCAATTTGGGCATTGAGAATAGTTTGATGGTGGAATCTTCTGAACATTTCAAAATTTTCTTAATTAAAAGTTAACTCCTTAGGACGTAGGGTAAAAGGAATATATAAAACAGAGAATTTTTAGGGAAGTGAAAATTCTCTATGTGATACTACATTGGTAGATGTAAGCCATTCCACATTTGTCAAAACCCATAGAATATACAATTCCAAGTGTGAACCCTAGTGTAAATTACAGACTTTGGGTGATAATACCGTGTGAATGTAGGCCCACTGATTACTACAAATGTACCACTCCGGTGCAGGATATTGACAGTGGGGGAAGCCGTGCCTGTGTGATGGCAGCCAGTATAAGGGAATGTTGTGCACTTTTGGCTCAATTTTGCTGTGAACCTAAAACTGTCATAAAAAAACAAGTATACACTTGGAATTCAAGATGGCGGCATGAGAGGTGAGACAGAGAGTTCCTCCAAAAACCATAAACAGTACAAAAATATAGTGAATTAATACAACTAACCTTAATACAGCAAAAAGAAAGAAGGCTGAACCAGACCGCATATAGACCTCACGAACAGAGCAGACCTCAAGAAACAGGGAACGAGCTCCGCTCCCCTACGACCCCCAACCTCACTCTAGGGGCTGAGTAGCTCCACAAACAGGAGCTTCTGTGCACTAGTGGACACCACACAGAAATATGAAACGTCAAAAGAACATGGTTCAGACCAAAATCTCACACACCCCAGAAAAAGGGACAAATGAAACCGAACTCAAACATCTTCCTGAAAGAGAGTTCAAAATAAAAATTATAAACATGCTCATGGAGGTACAGAAAAATATTCAAGAACTCAGGGACGAATTTAAGTCGGAGATTAAGAAATTCCATATCTTAAATGAAACATACAATGCAGGGATTTAAAAGCAGAATAGATGTAGTAGAGGAGACAGTAGGTGGAATAGAAATTAGAGAAGAGGAATACAAAGAAGCTGAGGCACAGAGAGAAAAAAGAATCTCTAAGAATGAAAGAATATTGAGAGAACTGTGTGACCAATCGAAACGGAATAATATTCACATTATAGGGGTACCAGAAGAAGAAGAGAGAAAAAAAGGAATAGAAAGTGTCATTGAGGAGATAATTGCTGAAAACTTCCCCAATCTGGGGAAGGAGATAGTCTCTCAAGCCATGGAGGTGCACAGATCTCCCAGCACAAGGGAACCAAGGAAGACAACATCAAGACATATAATAATTAAAATGGCAAAGATCAAGAATAAAGACAGACTTTTAAAAGCAGCTACAGAGAGAAAAAAAGATCACATACAAAGGAAAACCCATCAGGATATCACCAGACTTCTCAACAGAAACCCTATAGGTCAGAAGGGAGTGGCATGATATATTTAATGCAATGAAGCAGAAGGGCCTTGAACCAAGAATACTCTACCCGTCAAGGTTATCATTTAAATTTGAAGGAGGGATTAAACAATTTTCAGATAAGCAAAAGCTGAGAGAATTTACCTCCCACAAACCACCTCTACAGTGCATTTTTGAGGGACTCCTATAGATGGAAGTATTCCTAAGGCTAAATAGATGTCACCCAAGGGCTAGACAAAGAGTGCAGAATATGATTCATAACATACAAAGAATGGAGGAGGAAGAAAAAAGAGGATAAAAAAAGAAGCTTTAGGTTGTGTTTGTAATAGCATATGAAGTAAGTTAAATTAGACTGTTAGATACTAAGGGTATTACACTTGAACCTTTGGTAACCATAAGCAACGATAAGTACATACATATTGATAATCACCCTAAATGTAAATGGTCTGAATGCACCAATCAAAAGACACAGCGTTACTGAATGGAATAAAAAAAAAGACCTTCTATATGCTGCCTACAAGAGACTCACTCAAACCCAAAGACATACACAGATTGAAAGTAAAGGGATGGAAAAAGGTATTTCATGCAACTAATTGGGAGAAAAAAGCAGGAGTTGCAGTACTTGTATCAGACAAAATAGACTTCAAAACAAAGAAAGTCACAAGAAATAAAGAAGGACATTACATAATGATTAAAGTGTCAGTCCAACAAGAGGATATAACCATTATAAATATCTATGCACCCAACACAGGATCACCTACATATGTGAAACAAATACTAACAGAATTAAAGGGGGAAATAGAATGCAATGCATTCATTTTAGGAGACATCAACACACCACTCACTCCAAAGGACAGATCAACCAGACAGAAAATAAGTAAAGAGACAGAGGCACTGAACAACATATTAGAACAGATGGACCTAACAGACATCTACAGAACACTCCATCCAAAAGCAACAGGATACACATTCTTCTCAAGTGCACATGGAACATTTTCAAGAATAGATCATATATTAGGCCATAAAAAAAAAACCTCAGTAAATTCAAAAAGATTGAAATTTTACCAACCAGCTTCTTAGATCAGAAAGGTATGAAACGAGAAATAAACTACACAAAGAAAATGAAAAAGCCCACAAACACATGGAGGCTTAATAACATGCTCCTAAATAATCAATGGATCAATGACCAAATAAAAACAGAGATCAAGCGATATATGGAGACAAATGACAACAATAATTCAACACCACAAAATCTGTGGGATGCAGCGAAGGCTGTGCTAAGACAGAAATATATTGCAATACAGGCCTACCTCAGGAAAGAAGAACAATCCCAAATGAACAGTCTAAACTTACAATTAATGAAGCTAGAAAAGGAAGAGCAAAGGAGGCCCAAAGTCAGTAGAAGGAGGGACATAATAAAAATAAAAGCATAAATAAATAAAATTGAGAGGCATAAAACAATAGAAAGAATCAATGAAAGCAGGAGCTAATTGTTTGAGAAAATAAACAAAATAGATAAACCATGAGCCAGACTTATCAAGAAAAAAGGAGAGTCTATACACATAAACAGAATCAGAAATGAGAAAGGAAAAATCACTATGGACACCACAGAAATACAAAGAATTATGAGAGAATACTATGAAAAATTACATGGTAACTAACTGGATAACCTAGAAAAAATGGAAACTGTCTAGAAAAATACAATCTTCCAAGGCTGGCCCAAGAAGAAACAGATCATCTGAATAGACCAATTACCAGCAAAGAAATTGAATTGGTAATCAAAAAACTACCTAAGAACAAAATGCCTGTACCAGATGGTTTCACTGCTGAATTTTATCAAACATTTAGTGAAGACCTAATACCCATCCTCCTTAAAGTTTTCCAAAAAGTAGAAGAGGAGGGAATACTCCCAAACTCACTTGACGAGGCCAACATCACTCTAATAAGAAAACCAGGCAAAGACACACACAAAAAAAAAAACTACAGACCAATATCCCTGATGAACATAGATGCAAAAATACTCAACAAAATATTAGCAAACCGAATTCAAAAATATATCAAAAAGATCATCCATCATGACCAAGTGAGATTCATCCCAGGGATGCAATGATGGTACAACATTCGAAAATCCATCAACATCATCCACTACATCAACAAAAAGAAGGACAAAAAACACACGATCATCTCCATAGATGCCGAAAAAGCATTTGACAAAATTAAACATCCATTCATGCAAACAACTCCCAACAAAATGGGTATAGAGGGCAAGTACCTTAACATAATAAAGACCATGTATGACAAACCCACAGCCAACATTATACTTAACAGCGAGAAGCTGAAAGATTTTCCTTTAATATCAGGAACAAGACAAGGATGCCCACTCTCCCCATTTTTATTCAGCATAATTCTGGAGGTCTTAGCCAAGGCAATCAGACACACAAAGAAATAAAGGCATCCAGATTGGCAAGGAAGAACTCAAACTGTCCCTGTTTGCAGATGACATGATAGCGTACATAACAAAACCTAAAGAATCCACTCCAAAACTACCAGATCTAATATCTGAATTCACAATGTTGCGGGATACAAAATTAACACACAGAAATCTGTTGCATCCCTATACACTAACAATGAACTAGCAGAAGGAGAAATCAGGAAAACAGTTCGATTAGCAATCGCATCAAGAAGAATAAAATACACCTAGGAATAAACCTAACCAAGGAAGTGAAAGACCTATACCCTGAAAACTACAAGACACTCTTAAGAGAAATTAAAGAGGACACTAATAAATGAAAATTCATTGCATGCTCTTGGCTAGGAAGAATTAATATTGTCAAAATGGCCATCCTGCCTAAAGCAATCTACAGATTCAATGCAATCCCTATCAAAATACCTACAGCATTCTTCAATGAACTAGAGCAAATAGTTCTAAAATTCATATGGAACCACAAAAGACCCCGAATAGCCAAAGCAATCCTGAGAAGGAAGAATAAAGCAGGGGGAATTATGCTCCCTAACTTCAAGCTCTACTACAAAGACACAGTAATCAAGACAATTTGGTACTGGCACAAGAAGAGACCCATAGACCAGTGGAACAGAATAGAGAGCCCAGATATAAACCCAAGCATATATAGTCAATTAGTATACAATAAAGGAGCCATGGATATACAATGGGGAAATGACAGCCTCTTCAACAGCTGGTGTTGGCAAAACTGGACAGCTCCATGTCAGAGAATGAAACTGGATTACTCTCTAACCCCATACACCAAAGTAAACTCAAAATGGATCAAAGACCTGAACGTAAGTCATGAAATCATAAAACTCTTAGAAAAAAATATAGGCAAAAATCTCTTGGACATAAACATGAGCAACTTCTTCATGAATATATCTCCCCGGGCAAGGGAAACAAAAGCAAAAATGAACAAGTGGGACTATATCAAACTAAAAAGATTCTGTACAGCAAAGGATACAAAAAGATCAGTAGAACAAAAAGACATCCTACAGTATGGGAGAATATATTCATAAATGACATATCTGATAAGGGGTTGACATCCAAATTATATAAAGAGCTCACGCACTTCAACAAACAAAAAGCAAATAAGCCAATTAAGAAATGGGCAGAGGAACTGAACAGACACTTCTCCAAAGAAGAAATTCAGATAGCCAACAGGTACACGAAAAGATGCTCCACATCACTAGTCAAAGAAATGCAAATTAAAACCACATGAGATATCACCTCACACCAGTTAGGATGGCTGCCATCAAAAAGACAAACAACAACAAATGTTGGCAAGGATGTGGAGAAAGGGGAACCCTCCTACGTTGTTGGTGGGAATGTAAATTAGTTCAACCATTGTGGAAAGCAGTATGAAGGTTTCTTAAAATACTCAAAATAGAAATACCATTTGCCCCAGGAATTCCACTCCTAGGAATTTACCCTAAGAATGCATCAGCGCAGTTTGAAAAAGACATATGCACCCCTATGTTTATCATAGCACTATTTACAATAGCCAAGAAATGGAAGCAACCTAAGTGTCCATCAGTAGATGAATGGATAAAGAAGATATGGTATATATACACAATGGAATATTATTCAGCCATAAGAAGAAAACAAATCCTACCATTTGCAACAACATGGATGGAGCTAGAGGGTATTATGCTCATTGAAATAAGCCAGGTGGAAAAAGACAAGTATGAAATGATTTCTCTCATCTGTGGAGTATAAGAACAAAGAAAAACTGAAGGAACAAAACAGCAGCAGACTCATAACCCAAGAATGGACTAATAGTTACCAAAAGGAAAGTGACTGGGGAAGAATGGTGGGAAGGGTAGGATAAGGGGGAAAAAGGGCTATTACAATTAGCGCATATAATGTAGTGGGGGTGGGTGTGGGGTGGGGGGATACGGGGAAAGCAGTATAACACAAGGAGGAGAAGTAGTGATTCTATAACATCCTTCTACGCTGATGGATAGTGACTGCAATGGGGTATGTCGTGGGGAGTTGATAATAGGGGGAGTCTAGTAACCATAATGTTGCACATGTAAATGTATATTAATAATAGAAAAAAAAAAAGTAGAAAGCAGGTTAGGGAAACGTTAGCGGAAACAGTGGAGTAAGAACTCCAAAAAATCTCTCCCCAACAAAAGCAATGAGAAAACTGGTAAAAAATAGTCAGAATCACTTCTGTTGTTAAATTAATTCCTAAGTATTTTAGGGATTTTTTGGTGTTACTGTGGGTGGAATTGTTTTCTTAATTCCGTTTTCAGATTGTTCCTTGCTAGCGTATAGAGATGCAATTGATATTTGTATATTGAGCTTGAATCCTGCAACCTTGCTGAACTCATTTATGAGGTCTTGGTAGTTAATAGATTTTTTGTAGATTGATGTCTTTGGATCCTTCGGATTATGAAATGTGCAAATAAAGGTAGATTTACTTCTTCAAAAAAAAAACCAAGCATACCTCAAATACTGTAAAATTCGTAGAATAAAGCACAAGGTATAAACTTCATGAAATCAGATTTGGCAATGATTTGTTGGCTCTGAAACCAAGGGCAACAAAAGAAAAATTAGATAAATGCGACTACATCAAACTTGAAAACTGTTCACCAAATGTTGAATCGACAAGAGTAAAGAGACAGTCTTATGGGTTTGAGAGAAAATATCTGTAAATCATTTATCTGATAAGGGGTTAATATGCAGAATATATATATAAAGAAATCCTACAGCTCAACAAAACATTAAATAACCCAATTAAAAAATGGATGAAGGACTTGCATAGACATTTCTCCAAAGATGGTATACAAATCTTGTTAGCAGATGAGAAGATGGCCAACATCACTAATCACGAGAAAAATGAAAATCAAGACCAGAAAGAGAGTACTGTGTTACTTCCAGTTTGCTGTCTACTCTCAAAAAACAGCAAATAAGTGTTGGAGGGGATGTGAAGAAGTTGGAACCCCTGTGCACTGTCCATGAGAATGTCAAATGGTAAGCAACTGGAGAAGAAAGTATGAAGTTTCCTGAAAAATTAAAAGTAAAACTGCCATGTGAGCCAGCAATCTTACTTCCAGGTACATAGCTAGAAGAATTGAAAGTAGGGTTGTTGAAGAAAGAAATATTTGCACACCCATATTCATGGCAACACTTCTCACAACAGTAAAAAGACAAAAAAGTCTATTAAAAAAGTTAGCCTTTGAAAACTCACCTAAGGTTATGTTTTGATCTAGATGTGCATTTGCCAAAACAACAACTGAGAGCTAGGAAGGAGATCACATATATATTCATAGAAAAGCTACTTATGAAAGAAAGCATCTATCACATACACACAACAAAGCCAACAAAAATCTCTGAGTTCTAAAAACTTGGTAGCTAAGATGATTATAATAAAGATGCAGAAAAGACTGTCACAATAAACTGACTTAATTCCTCATTCATCTCCTTCCAAGGGAATAGATACTTGTGTTCTCTCTGCTGTTGGTATTTTTGCACTGTTTAGTACTTTACCCTTGGGCTTTAGCATCTTTTTGGCTTTTTTTGCAGGCAGTCAAGATGGTAACATGAAAAAGGAATTATTTCAGGCATTGTAGGCAATCTGTTCTCATCTGTGTCTCTTCTTTGGACTGATCACACTCTGAGAGCAGCTGACAGTCAGAACCTGGACAGGATCTTGCACATCAATGAACAATTGCTTTCTCACAAGATAAAAGAGAAGATAAATGAGAGGGGATGGAACTGAGAGGAAGAAGCAAGCAAAACAGGTGAAAGACAGCAGAAGAGAAAGCAAAGCAGGCAAACATCTGTTGAAGACTAACCTAAAATCTCTTATGGGAAATTCTGAACTCAATTTTATAACAATAACAGATGCTGTCTTCTGAGTGACAGTTACCTTCAAATAAATGATCTTATTTAATAGTTCACCAGTCCTCTTCAGAAATAAGAAGCACTGAGGCTGGGAGAGATTACGTGAACTGTCCAAAAACATTAGCTAGTTAAGGGCAGAGTCAATATTTAACATAAGTCACTGTCTTTTTTGTAAGTTATAAACCACAAACGTTTCTTTAAAAAGTAATATAAAACTGTATTTAGCACTCTTCTTATCTTTTTTCCAATGTATTGTCAAGTTAATCCTATGAAGAGCAGGTACTGAATGTTTATTAAGAGTGTCTTTCCTTTAATAGGAAGTTCAACTCTTTAAAAACAATTTAAATGTTGTATGTCAATTATATCTTAATTTTTAAAAAAGATAATTTAAGGTAAAATTAATAAAACAAAAGTATCATAAGAAAAAGATAAAGACTTTAGGAATAAAAGAATTCTTGAGTATAGCTAAATAAAAATGACTCCTTATATTTTCAAAAGCTTTCATAGGCCCTAATAAATACTCTTAGCTCCATACAAGATGCACAAAAGTGTTAAGTATTTATTTTGTAGCTCCATCTTCTGCCATGCTTCTTTGCAGGATGCACTCCAGCCATATTCATGGATCCTTTGCTTTTTCATGCCCTAGGAACTTTGTACAATGCTCCAAGAAGCATTCCATGATTCCTCAGGCAGGATCGGGGTCCTTTCTCTTATTCCCAAGGGACTCCGAGCCTTCCTTTCTCTGTCAAAGCTCTTAGTCCACTGTGAAAACTGAGTTATTTACCTGTGTTCCTCATAGGATTGGGGTTCCTTGAGAGCCAGACCTGGGTATACCCAACACTTATCATGGTATTTGGCACATAGTAAGCACTCAGTTAATGATTAGTACTTGATTTGCAGCTGCAAGAAGTTAAGGGAAAGAGACTGACTATTTTTTCAGGTTTGCCTTTCCTGGCAATTGGATTGTATGGCCCTAACAGATTACCATTCAAGAGTAAAGGAAGGGGGCACCAGCAGGAGAAAATCCAAGCTACCTGGTACAAAGGGTATCCTTCTGATATTCCTGGGACTTCACAATTTTCCTTGATAATTACACCTGCTCTCCTGGCTTTTTATCACTGGTTCTATACCGATGACTCCCTTTACACCTAGAACCTTACTAGGATCTCAGGAATGGATGAATGTATACCTTCTTTTTGAAGAAAAGTTCTGCTTGTATTAGCTTATGGCTTTCTCTCCATATTTTCTAGAATGTTAAAAATCCCACTATTGGAAAATCTAATTTGTTCTCTGATATCCATTCTATCCTACCTTACTTCTGGAGTTATAGAAACACATATTTTTTAGCTGGGTATGTGTCTGCCCAGAAGAAAAACAGCATTTCTCAGCTTCCTTTGTAGTTAGTGGTATTGCTAAACTCTGGACGCTGTAATATAAACTAAGGAGTTATGGGCAACTTTCCAGAAATACCATTATGAGGAGGAAGGTTGTCCTTCCTTTCTCTTTTCTCCTTCCTGGGAGCTGGAATGCAGCCCTGATAGTTGGAGCTTGTATCCTCCTGACCCTGAGGAAACATAGGGAATAGAGATCATGCAACAATAGGAAAGGACCCTGGACACCATGCAGTGCCCACTTCCAGACTCATACCTGCAAGAAAAGTTGATTTCTGTCCTCTAGAACTATTATTTTAGAGTTTCTTAATTCATGGTTGGAACTTAATCCTAATATAGCTTGTGAATAGTTCTCTATATCTTCCTCTTTGTAATCTATCAACAAGTTAACTCTCCTTTCAGATTATGGTCAGTAGATTATTCCTTTGCCTTGGTAGTTTTAATAATATTCTACTGACTATAAGAACAAGTCTCTTCATTCAAAATGCTGCAGCTTCACACTACAAAACCTTATCCAATTACTCTACACACCTAACTTGGTGTGCCTTATATCTGCTTCGTCAACTATAAAACTGCTTTGTACAAATAACTCAAAACTAAACTCCAGACAGGGTATTTGAAATGAATATTTCAAGAAGAAGAAAATACCAAGAAACAGAAGAACACAGTCAATGCCCAACTCTCTCCTATTCACACACCTTCCGCATAATTCTACATATCCCTATGTTCATCCATTCACTCCTTCTTTTAATATTTATTGTGTCCTCTGTACAAGTCATTAACAAGACATGCTGAATTAAAAATGTCAAGACATTCTCATTAAGCTATAAATATAATGAATAACCATATATGAATAACTATAATATCACAGTAGGCTGTGAAAGTGAAAGTGAAATATGAGAAGAACTATTAGAACTATAAGACAACACCTCTAGCTAAGAAATCAGGAAAGGTATACAGCAAGAAGAAGTGATGGTAGGGTTTGAGCTTTGGTATGAAGGGCTGCTTGCCTCTGCAAACAGTCTGCTCTGTTCGTATGTCTTGTAGTTTTTCTACCTCTTTTTTGCTGAAACATGATACTTTTCATTTGTTGCTGCTTCAGTCAGCAGGCCTGCCTAAGGTCTCTTTGTCAAATACAGTATTTAATGCATGTATACTGTATCACTCCTTCCTTCCTTTAACCACCCCTTTCAGTGAAGATGCATTTGCTAAAACTAAAGCATCAGAAATCAGAGTTTCTCTTTATCTGGAACGGAATGAAACCAAGAACACTATGAAAAACTCTCAGTAAAATGATCTTTTCTAGAGCACTAACTTGCATCAGGATTGTGGGAAATTTCCAAAGAATCAGGAGGGATTGGAAATCAAGAGAGGTTCTCCATAAAAATTACACTGCATTCAAATGTAAAACCATTTTTATGATGAGCTTAGATTTGTATAATAGGAAGGCATGAGGGAAAGGATGGCCATAATGATAAAAACTACCATGTGCAGAATAAAATAATCACTCTGGACCACAATTTCTCCTCTACGCTTGCTGAGGAAAATGGTTTAAGGCCAGATTCACAATTGGTGTTTCATACAAGAGAATAATTTGTTATATGAACCAGAAAACACTGCTTAAAATCTTGAGGAAGTCTTCAAAGTAAATATTTATGATTTTCAAATCATAGGGTATTTTAACCACTGAGGGCTTCAGGTCTATAGGTAGTCTCCAAACATTAAACAGTTCTATAGGGGATAATATATTTTATATTAAAATATTCTGATGAGTAAAAAAAAAAAAAGAAAATGTGATTATATTGAGTCAGTATCTGATACCACCATTTGCCACAAAGAATTGGAGCCATGTTTAACTGCATGTTAACTTAATGTTTGTACAGTTGACTCTTTTACAGTTAAAAACCTAAATAACTAACTTGGTTGACAAAATTTATGCCATCAAAGTACAGACAATTAGAAATAGCATATCACCAACTGTACATATAAGATAAATATATAACCCAATAAGCATGTAAAATTATTGCACAGTAAGAGTGTACCAAAATAAGCAGCTTTCAATCCTGCTAATATACCAACTAATATATATTGTTACATAGCTAACCTTTTCAGAGTGCTTACCATTTAAAAAGCAACACATTAACTATTTTATATATTTTACACATAAGGAAAAACTTATGGGGTAGGTGGTATTATATCCCTTTGTAGAAAAGGAAACCATGGCCAGAAAATTTTCTAATAAGAAATTTGTTCAAGACTATACGGGTAGAAAACTGGAAGGCAGGATTTTAACCCACATCTGATTCAAAGTTTTAACTTCTAACGTATAACTTGGGGGTTCGCAAACTTTCTGCAAGGAGTTAGACAATACGTATTTCAGGCTTTGTGGACCATATGGTCTCTGTTACACCTAATCAGCTCAGCTGTTTTTTGTAGCTTGAAAATATTAGAGACAATATATAAATAATTAGGTGTGGCTGTGTTCTGATAAAACTTTATTTACACAAACATGCAGCAGGACAAATGTGGCCCACAGGCTATAGTTTGCTAAATACTGGAATAAATGATTAGTTTTAAATTAGCTCACCCTGTACCCAAAGTTTGCTGGTTACAAAATATAAAAGCTGCTACTTTTTCCTACTTGACAAAGAAACTATCTTATTAATTGACCTGGACATGTTCCAATGCATAAATCATATTACAGATTTATTCAGAAACCACTGAAGAAGCAAACATAATGGATTAAAAAAAAAAAAAGCCTGAGAGCAGGAAAATAAACTAATCTGCCCATTAGACTACTGCCCACCCTCCCCACATACATAAATTCCTCATAAGAACTTAATGATTACTGAAAAAAAAATTTTCCAAGAAAAACCGTTGTTTTACTGGGAGAAAATGTCCTTTCCTTATGTACTATCATTGCATACTATATAGCCCATAAAAAGAACCTTCTAAGTGATACATGTAGGTGGTAGAATGACTTCATCATCTTTAGCGAGCCACTGCACCAAGAGAATGCCTATTTTATAAATTGAATAGATTTGGCTATTCTCTCATGAATATTCATTAGGTGACATGCAAAAAATGGCTTTTTCTACATCAGTTCAAAGAACATTTATGAACATCTACAATGACTTTAGCTTTGGCTATAGAGAAAACCAAAGACCTAATTTCAACACAGCAAAATCAGGGCATTAAGATGCATATTCACACAGGGTAAGTGATTATTTAAGCACCAACAGAAAGAAATAAGAGCATAGATCTACACTGAAAGTTACAAATGTCACAGGGACTGAAGAATGTGAAGCTAGTTTTGTAGGTTCTGTGATCTGTGAAAACACAGTTAATCTACCTGTCAAAATGATTCTTCTTCAAGAACAATCAAAACAAGTCAAAGACTAAGGGGAGAGATACAGTAATATGATCTCTGCCCTGGAGACATTTATAATTTCTGAAAAAGAGAAGATGTGTATAGGCGGGGAAACAAATGAGCACTGGAAAGCCTCTGGAAAAACTGAGCTTGAGAAATTGGTAGGATTGGCAGGATTATGGCAGCCCCAGACTTGAGAGTCCATTAAGGGAAAGAAATGTTTTAAGTAGGAGTGTAGGAGGGAAAGGACAAAGATGATCTGTACCAAAAGGGGATCCATGAGAGATAATAGCTTGAAAGCAGAAAGGACAAAGCCAGACCAGACTTTGGAGGAGCAAGAATTCTAAAACTTAAAGCTCAAGAATTTATTATTTTCTGAAATAGAAATTATAGTAGCGGGTAACCCATGGAGACTACATTTCAGAACTACATTCGGGACTAAACAACTTGTAAATTATTATATAAATGTGCCTTGGCCATCAATCAAATCCAATGCCTGTCATTTGATGGACCAAAGTATTTAACTTTATTTTGCATAGAAGCAGAGAGCTGTTTTCAGATAAATACATATATATATTTTTTCAGATTAAAAAAATTATATATTTTCAAGCAAACACTTAGATAGGAAGCTAGTAAACTGTCCATTAAATATAAATTTCCTTTTTTTAAAACTTTTTATATGTCATGACCTTTTGCCTCATGAAGCTGAAAGATGCTACCTCCTCATTCCCAGCATGCTCTTACATCTGCATTAGTTTTTGAAATACTCGAGAGCAGATACTGAAAGCCAGAAGCATGTATATGCAACACCAAGTCGAAACCCAAACGCAATTCAAAACATTTTCCAAAACGCTATTACATTTCCACATCACCCAGAATGACCATGAAAATACTGAGTGACTCAAAATATGACTTTTAAAAACTTCACCTGAACATCTGATTAACCTTGGATACTTACCCATCCCCTTTTGGTAGAATCAGGAGACTTGCTCTTTCTTTTCCAAGTGTAGAAATTTTTCAGTAATGGAAAAGAAATTTGTTTATGTTGAACCCTGATTCATGCTGTGCTGTGTGAGGCCGTGGTGATGTGTACCCTTCTGAAGACTAATGGCATGCCTCCATTACTGTATTTTCCCCCAATTTAACTTCATTTGGTTTGTGGCTTTTTTCTTTTAAATTGGAAGTTTCAATATTAAGATGTAGCTTGCTGAAGAACACAGTGGACATTTTACAGAACTTGGAACTTCAGCATGCTTTTATTAAAATTGTAATTACACATCTATTTGCTCCATTACTAAAAAAGAGGAAAGTAATGAATTTGTCTTTGCCAATGGAATGGATTACTTAAGAAGATCTTTGAAAATAGGCAAAGTTAAAACTTATTAAAAGTACAGGCTTCGGAGTCATCTAGATTTCATCTGTAAAATAATCAGATTTAAAAAGAGAAACTCATAAAATTAAGTGGATTGAAGGAAATGTGTTTAAAGCATTTAGCATAGGGTACAAAAAAAGTAAAGAAATGAAACTGTAAATTTCAATGTTCTGAAATGTAGTTTCCATGGGTTACCCACTACTATAATTTCTATTTCAGAAAATAATAAATTCTTGAGCTTTAAGTTTTAGAATTCTTGCTCCTCCAAAGTCTGGTCTGGCTTTGTCCTTTCTGCTTTCAAGCTATTATCTCTCATGGATCCCCTTTTGGTACAGATCATCTTTGTCCTTTCCCTCCTACACTCCTACTTAAAACATTTCTTTCCCTTAATGGACTCTCAAGTCTGGGGCTGCCATAATCCTGCCAATCCTACCAATTCCTCAAGCTCAGTTTTTCCAGTGCTCATTTGTTTCTCCACCTATACACATCTTTTCTTTTTCAGAAATTATAAATGTCTCCAGGGCAGAGATCATATTACTGTATCTTTCACCTTAGTCTTAGGAAAGAGGCTCCAAAATTTTTTAATTATATAGCATCATAGTAATTAAAGTTATCTCATACTTCCACCAACCTATAAACCATTACAAGCTTCCTGGAAAAAAAAATCTTACTGTCTATAAAATGGGAGTAATAAAACTGACTTGGTCTTATTCAGATATATTCGGATATATAATATGAATTCTTCATACTATGCAAGTATCTTAGAGTCCTCCTGTATCATAAATGTAAAGGAAAGGACATAAATGCACAAATTTATAAAAAATGCCTAACTACCCAAATAAGAAATTATAATAGAAACTGAGGCGTTTCTTACTTTCCCTCCCTATGGTATTCACTAAAAAAGGTAGTCTCTAAAAGGAAGTAACTTTCAATGATGCTTAATTTTTGATACCCAGCTCCATAGTTCAAATTACAACACCCCCTCTTTGTTCATCATTGGGTCAATTAAAATGATGAATGTTCGACCTATACTCATATGCAAACCTGAAATGTTTTAAGTGGCATGTTTTAATACTACTGATATCAAAGCAGCATAAATACATTTGAAATAATACGTTTCCAAGCAAGTTCAAAAGAGTAAATTCTCTGCAAGAGAGAGTAAGGCCTCATCCTTTATTTATCATACTATGTATAGCTATTTGTAAAATATGCCAAAAAAGAGACATAAAATAGAAGGATGCTTTTAAAATTAACTGAATGCAGAGCAGTGAACATAAAAACTATTAAAAGCATTAAAATACAAATGTGTATACATAAACAGAAACTTTTAATAAATGGTGAATATGTTTATTATAAAAATCATAAACAATCTATGAAAGAGCACTGAAAAAGTAACTTACATATAAACACATAAATATATGTCTACTTATGAGACACACTCATAGCTAGTAACACTTTAAAAACCAATTTCACATATTACTTGAATAAAATGTAAAAGACACAGAAATTCCTACTGACTGGATAAATACTCTTCAATTTCTTGAAAACTCACTGTGGGGATTCATGAGGGTTCTACTGTGGTTCATAAAGCTCAGACAGTGGCACTTTCACGTTGGTGAGAAAGAGATTAAGGAAATTATCAAGGATGGCAGGTTACACTGAGGAGGCTAAAGCCTACATGTATGTTTAATCAGGAGAAATCAATTTTAAAAATCAAGATGCTTTCTAAAATAAAAGGAAAATGAACAAACTGCTCTAGGGAGTCTGAAGAAAAGCAGGTAGGATCCATAAATATTCAGGATCATTCTTTAGTTGCCTTGTCAATACAAGTTTGAGAAATAGTATTGAAAAGATGACATTTAGACAACTGAAAGCAATTCCAACTATAAAATGGAAAGAAACACAATATGGACAGTTGTCACTACAGGGAACCTGTGACGCATCCATCTAAGAGCTGTAACATTTTCTCTAAATCAAAATCACAAATTGGATATTAAATAGCTCAGGACTCCAACACTAAGGTCTTCAGAAATTATATTTTAGGCCAAAGAAAAGTTCTTGCTCAGTTATTTTGACAGCATAGCCAGGAATAAGGTTTGCTAGCTTAAATCAAGAATGCAGCATATATACCCTGCTATTGCAGTACAAATAACCTAATCTGTGTGTGTATTGCTGAAAATAAAAAGGCTATAATGTGAATGTCTAACTCTGAGTTTGCAGTTGCTTCCCTTAGGCAATAATGCTTAGGCAAGAAAACCCCTTTTATGTCTAAGTAGTCCACATTTTACTTGGATAAAAAGAAGCTCTGATGTTAATACATTAATTTTTTAAAAGACAGTCAAAAGAATACACTAAAGAGGTATACTCTATTGCATGAAATTATATTACCAATCTAGCAATGATTTCAAGAACCAAATATTAGCAAGGAAGTCCCTGATAAATACTTCCAAACACTAAGACCCCATCTCTAACAATTTTGACATTATAGGTTTAGATGGATGGGATTTCAATCATAATTAGTAATTAATATTGTAGGTGCTGTTTCACAATTCAGAAAAGCAGCCTTTTGTTTACTACTAGGTGTTCCTTAATAATATTCTGCTTTCATCTACAACAAAATGCTGAATGGTCAGTTTTTTTACATAACCAGAATAACCTTGTTCTAATGTAAATCATCTTCCCTTTTGATTAGGGTGAAGTCACAAATAACAACAATAATAATAAATGTCTGGGAGATCTACTTCCCAATTACAAGTCTAAAAGGAAAGAATACCACATGAACATACTGTTAAGAATTTTGGCACTGAAACTACTAGTATATTCTTGACAGTCTGATAAACTGCTTTACTTTTCAAAAACATTACAGGGTCGGTTCCAGCTACAATACACGTGAAAGGACATGTTTAGAGGTTTGTTTGTAATATACAATTGCCTTGCACATGCATATGTACCCTTACTCTCTCTCTTAAGATAAAATGCCTTAGCTTTACGATCATTCAAACCTTTAAAACAACATTCTGCACCATCACTAAAACAGCTTAAGATTGTATTCTGGAAAGAACCACCGATTATAGAGGCACAGATCTCTTACCTGGGAAGCCCCCTTGGACCATTGCTGTACCAGTGTTCCCCTCAGGATATCTGCATTCCTGATAAACATTCAGTGCTGGAAGCAGCTCAGATCCTCACCACAGACTCTGTCCTCTCTCTTCTGTCGACCTTGGGCCTATTTTTTTCCCCCTCAGATTTTATTCTCCTTACGGGCAAGTTGTCAGTCTATTTCTATTATAAAAAGCAATCAATTAAGCTAATTTGAAGATACCCCTCAAGCTAACAGTCACATCTGTCAGCAGGTAAAAGCTGCCTGGAAAAGTATGCCGAGAGAAGCAAAATCCTTGATTTCCAACACCCGACCCTCAGATGCTTCACACTGCCGACTGTGGCACTCAGTTACCGTGCCTGCTCAGGATGATAGCTCTATTCCAGAACAGGAGGCAATATAAATGCAACCATTTATTTTGTGGCCAGCTTCAATTAATATCATTTTAATGATCCAGTTTTCCTACTGAGAAATAGTTCATCACATTAGCTGCATCTTTTGTAATGCAGATTAAAAGGAAACAGCAGTTGATTTTAGGCTGTCTGGAGTGACTGGAACAGTCATTAACTAACTCTCTCCTTATTGTTAACAGCATTAAGTCATTTTTATAACAAAGAAACTAGTGAACCATATTGAACATGCAGTAGTCCTAGCACGTCTTGTGTAGCATTTCAGTTAACATACTAAATGGGTAGTAAAGATTTTATTTAAAGCAGCCAAGTCTTCAAGTTACCTTTTTGGGAGAAAAAATAGGAAAAAGATTTCGGAGCTTCACAGAAATAACTAGAAAAATGATTGCAGGTGTCTTAAACTTCACTTGAAATGCTACATTGCATCCCCTACCCTGTCCCACCCCCAGCATTACGAATAGAGTCATATAAACAACTGCAATTACTTCAGAATTATCTTTTTATCAACTACTACAGTATCCTCTAAACTTTCTTTGTAAAATGTAGAATAAAAAGTCATCACCTGATCACTGATCATACAGATGAGCAATATAAAAAAGTCAAGAATATCTGAATATAATTTAAGTTCTTCTCAAAAGATCTTAATTAAAAAAAATACAATTATAATAAATGCACCCAAATTATATCAAGAGCTGAAGCTTTGGAAGTTTTCAGAATAAAAAACCCACTAAAATAGAAAGCAATTTTCACCAGTCTCCAATTATAGAGCCTGAATAAGAATTCTACTTATTTTACTTAATTATAAAGATAATGATTAACTGTAGGAAATGAGAAATAGAATTTAAAACTAAAGAATTAAATTTTAGCTTTTATTTCTTAATCTTTTCCCTCTAATTTTGCAGTCAGAAAAAAGAAACAAAAAAAGGAGAGAGGAAATAAATTAATCTGTTTAGCAAAATGAACATGGAAATACTGCTGGAAGTCATTTGTGAATGCTGTTTGCTTATTTGAGTGTACATTCTTTTTTTTTGAGGTGTACATTCTTAACATTTTAAAAATCTTTGTGAATGATTGCTGTTGATTATAGTGACATCTATTGGCAAGATAGAGCTCAACTAGAGTCCACAGTGACACACAAAAAAATTTAATTTGAAAAAATTACTAGTTGCTCAATGAAACTTGAGTTTAATGAGTTTACTTGTTAAAAATTGGCATGGTGCACATAGGCAGGCAACTGAAGAGAAAGCCTAAATGTGGCCCTGAATACCAAATGAGACCTGGAGTCCAGTTCTGCCCTCAACGATTACGAATTTTGTGACTCTAGGTAAATTAATTGCTCTGGGTCTAAGGATTCTCAACTATAAAATTAGTCCAGATGAGGTTGAAGGTTCCCAAATCCTATCACTATCAAGGAAGACATTGAGATACTCTTATTCCCTTCTTTAAAGTAATTTGCTATTTGATTGCCCTTCTCCTTTAATGGACCTTTTATAATTAATAAGTTTTTAACTATCCCTTACAAATGTGACTTTATTAAAACATTCTTTTCATTTAGGTATAACTGACATATAAGATTGTATTAGTTTCATGTGTACAACATAATAATTCGATATTTGCATATATTGCAAAATGATCAGGACAATAATCCTAATATCCATCATCATACGAGTGTTACAGAAAAGCCTTTTCATGTGATGAATCTAAGTTCTATTTTCTTGGCCACTTTTAAATATAAATACAGTTGAGGGTATTATGCTTAGTGAAATAAGCCAAGTGGAAAAAGACAAATATCAAATGATCTCACTCATCTGTGGAGTATAAGAACAAAGAAAAAAACTGAAGGAACAAAACAGCAGCAAACTTACAAAACCCAAGAACGGACTAATAGTTACCAAAGGGAAAGGAACTGAGGAGAATGGGTGGGAAGGGAGGGACAAGGGGGAAAAAGGGGCAGTATGATTAGCAGACGTAATGTTGGGGGGGCGCAGGGAGGGCTGTACAACTCAGAGAAGACAAGTAATGATTCATTTCATTACGCTGATGGACAGTGACTGTAATGGGGTTGGTGGGGGGGACCTGATGAAGGGGGTAGTTTAATAACCATAATATTGCACATGTAATTGTAGATTAATGATATGAAAATAAATTATATAAAAAAATATATAAATACAGTTATTACCTATAGTCATGGTGCTGTACTATAGATCTCCATGAATTATTTCATAGCTCTAAGTATAATTTTAAACTCTTTCACCCATAAATGTGATTCTCTAATTTAAAATTATATTTTGCTTTGAAATAATTTTAATAGCTTTATTTAGTAAAACCCACTCATAGCAAGCATATAATTCAATGATTTTTATTAAATTTATAGAGATGTACAACCATCACGACAATCCAGCTTCAGAAAATTTTCACCATGTCCAAGAATCTGGTCAAACCCAATCCAAACGTCCAAATCTAGGCAACCACTGACCTTTCCATCTTTATAAATTTGTTTTTTATCAACATTCTATATAAAGGAATTTGTAGTCTTTTGCATCAGGCTTCCTTTACTTAGAATAAGAGCACTTATCAGTATTTTGCTTCTTTTTGTTGCTGAGTAGTATTGTACTGTATGAATACTCATTTTGTTTGGCCATTCACCAGTTGAGGGACATCTGACTATTTCCAGTTTAGGGCTACTATGAATGCCGATGCAATGAACAGTTGTGTAGTAGTAGTCTCGGTGTGGATATATGTTCTCATTTCTCTTGGGTATATACCTAGAAGTAGAATTGCTGGGCTGTATGGTAAACTTATGTTTAACTTTTCAAACACTACTAAACTGTTTTCCAAAGTGCCTACCGTTTTACATTCCTGCCAGCTGTGTATATGAGGGTTCTACTTCTAGTGCTGTCATTTTTATCAGAATCATTCCCACGATTTTAATTTTAATTTCCCTAGTAACTAATGGTGTTGAGCAATTTCTTGTGCTTATTAGCCATTTATAAATCTTTGGTAAAATGTCATTCAGTTTTCTCCTTTTTTAAAAATGGGGATGCTTGTTTTCTTATTATTGAGCTGTAAGAAAAAGCTTTTTTTCCCCAAGTAAAAAGTTTCATATACAAAATTCAAGTGGATTAAAGAAAATTGAAAGTAGAAGATTTTTTTCTCAAAACTTCCCTTTCAAAGCAACTAGGTTTACATGCTTCTGTACTTTTTTCAATTAAAAAAATATTAGAGATGCTACAAAGTTCAGTTGTGGCTGTAGAATTAGACTAAAATCTACTATTTGGCTTCAGCTTCTGGAAAGCCAAAGATCTGAAAGACACCTGGATGTCATTTAGGCACCTCTGAACCAATACAAGACCAATGATCCTGAGATGGCAAACAATAAAACCTGTGTATTAATGGCAATAATTCAAATAAGGCTAACATTTCAATTTACTGTTCATACCTAGGTTAGTATTTTTGACATAATGTGGAGTGAAAAATTTCTTCATGGGCTTGATCTGCTGAAATTCTCTCAGTTAATTGGAATACAAATATGTATTATTACAAGAGAAAAATACTTCAAATAATTAAATATGAGAGTGAAAGCGGTGACTTTTTGTACTTAAATTATTAAAAATTAGTTGGAGAAGAATTAAACAAGATGGCGGAATGAGAACTGAGGCAGAAACCTCCTCCCCAAACCACTAATGACACTAAAATACAAAAGCAAATACAACTAATCCTGAAAGATCTACCAGAAAGAAGACTGCAACAGACAGTCTACATGTGGGGCAAAGAGAAGACCTCACGGAAAGGGTAAAGTAGCAAAGCCATAATCCGGCGGGACCCATGTCTTCCCCGCACCCCAGCTCACCAGCAGGAGGAAGAGAAATGGAACAGGGAGGGAATATAAGCCCAGAAAAGCTAAATACCCACCCCAGGAGATCTTCTCTGGGAGCAAGAACCCACATTAAATGGTGCTCCAGAGATTAGAGGGGTTGGAAGGCAAAGATAGGCAGTATACTCAAACAGACTGAGATTCCAGCTGCTTGTGGAGAACAGGTACTCACAACCAGTAACTCTTGAGACAAAAGAAAGGCAGGTACTTTGAAAGACTTATCAACAGCAAGAGGGCAGCTAAAGGGTCAATGATTACACAGAGCTGGCTGCTCAGGAGAAAGGACAGGTGGACAAAATCATCCTGGCTTAGTCAGCCCAGCAGGTTGGAAACTTTCAGGAGCTTCACACACTCCATCACCCTGGCTGTCATGCGGCACCGAGGTCCCCCACTGCGATACATAGCCTGTTGTTCCTTCTTCCCAGCTGGCAACAGTTTGCAAACCTGCTGACCCGGACATTGTGCCAAGCCAAATGGAGGGTGGCTGCACCTACCGAAGCGACAAGTGCCTAGCATAGAGGCTGCTCCTTGTGCACTTGGCCCACCGGCACTGGCAGTGGAGGTAGGCACTGTGGCCAGGAAACAGGAAAGAGCTTTTTCCTCCCAGCAGAAACTGGTGCGACATGCCTGAGATCCCCACCACTGCTCCAGGGGCTGGGCAGCTGAAGAAAGTAGAGCTTTTGGGGACTAGAGGGTGCCGCTGAAACAAAGTTATTATTCCATAGTTAGGAATATGAAATGGAAAAAGAATCTGGTACAAGCCAAAATCCCTCAAACATCAGAAAGAGGACTAAGTGAAGCTGAAATCACCAATCTTCCTGATAAAGATTTCAAATAAAGATCATAAACATGCTTACAGAGCTACAGAAAAATATTCAAGACCTCTAGGAGGAATTAAAGAGACAGAAACTTGGAAAAATACAGTATCTGAAATGAAACCTACAATGGAGGGATTTAAAAGCAAATTAGATGAGGTAGAGGAGATGGTAAATGAAATAGCAATTAGAGAATAGGAATAAAAAGAATCTGAGGCACAGAGAAAAAAGGATCTTTAGGAATGAAAGAATATTAAGAGAACTGTGTGACCAATCCAAACAGAACAATATTCACATTATAGGGGTACCAGAAGAAGATGACAGAGAAAAAGGTGCACAAAGGCTCTTTGAGGAAATAATTGCTGAAAACTTCCCCAATCTGGAGAAGGAAATCATGTCCCAGGCCACGAAAGTGCAGAGATCTCCCAACACAAGGGACCCATGGAAAACAACACCAAGACATATAATAATTAAAATGGCAAAGATCAAGGACAAGGACAGAGTATTAAAAACAGCCAGAGAAAGAAAAAAGATCACAAAGGAAAACGTAGCAGGATATCATCAGACTTCTCAGCAGAAACGTTACAGGCCAGAAGGTAGTGGCATGATATATTTAATGCAATGAAACAAAAGGGCCTACAACCAAGAAGACTGTACCCAGTAAGAATATCATTTAAATTTGAAGCAGGGATTAAACACTTTGAAGATAAGTAAAGTTGAGGGAATTTCCCTCCCAGAAACTGTCTGAACAGTGTATTTGCTATAAATGGAGGTGCTCCTAAGGCTAGATAGCTGTCATCAGAGAAAATAAAACCACAGTAAAGGAAGTAGACCAATTAATTACTAAGGAAATGAAAAATTAAATCAAATGCACACAAAGTCAGTAAGGGGATGCACAAGGAGTACAGATTATGACACCTAATATGTAAAGAGTGGAGGAGGAAGAAAAAGAAGGGAAAAATAAAGAACCTTTAGATTGTGTTTGAAATAGCATAATAAGAGAGGTAAGTTAGATGGTCAGGTAGTAAAGAAACTGCCCTTGAACCTTTGGTAACCACGAATCTAAAGCCTGCAATGGCAATAAGTACATACCTATTGATAATAATCTTAAATGTAAATGGACTGAATGCACCAATCAAAAGATGTAGAGTTATAGAATGGATAAAAAAACAAGACCCACCTATATGCTGCCTACAAGAGACTCATTTCAAATCCAAAGACATAAACAGACTAAATAAAGCGATGGAAGAAGATATTTCATGCAAATAATTGGGAGAAAAAAAGCAGGAATAGAAGTACTTACATGAGACAAAATAGACTTCGAAACAAAGAAAGTAACAAGAGACAAAGAAGACATTACCTAATGACAAAGGGGTTAGTCTATCAAGAGGATATGACCATTATAAATATCTAAAAAACCAACACAGGGACACCTAATTATGTGAAACAAATTCTAACAGAATTAAAGGGGGAAATAGACTGCAATGCATTCATTTTAGGAGACTTCAATATACCACTCACTCCAAAGGGCTGATCAAACAGACAGAAAATAAGTTAGGAAACAGAAGCACTGAACAACACATTAGAACAGTTGGACCTACCAGACATCTACAGAGCACTCCACCCCAAAGCAGCTGTATACACATGCTTCTCAAGTGCACATGGAACATTTTCCAGAGTAGATTACATACTAGGCCACAAAAAGAGCCTCAGTAAATTCAGAAGTGTTGAAACTGTAACAACCAGCTTCACAGACCAAAAAGGTATGAAACTAGAAATCAGTTATTCAAAGAAAACAAAAAAGCCCACAAACGCATGGAGGCTTGCAACATGATCCTAAATAATCAATGGATCAATGATCAAATAAAAACAGAGATCAAGCAATATATGGAGACAAATGAAAACAAAAACTCAACACCCCAAAATCTGTGGGACGCAGTGAAGGCAGTTCTAAGAGGAAAGTATATAGCAAAACAGGATTACCTCAAGAAAGAAGAACAATCCCAAATGAACAGTCTAAATTCATAATTAGTGAAACTAGAAAAAGAAGAAAAAATGAGGCCCAATGTCAGAAGGAGGGACATAATAAAGATCAGAGCAGAAACAAATAAAATTGAGAAGAATAAAACAATAGAAAGAATCAATGAGAGTAGGTGCTAGTTCTTCAAGAAAATAAATGAAACAGATAAACCCTTAGACAGACTTACCAAGAAAAAAAGAGAGTGTACACACATAAATAGAATCAGAAATGAGAAAGGAAAAATCACAATGGAAAACAGAGAAATACAAAGAATTATTAGAGAATACTATGAAAAATTATATGCTAACAAACTGGATGACCTGGAAGAAATGGACAACTTTCTAGAAAAATACAACCTTCCAAGACTGACACAGGAAGAAACAGAAAATCTGAACAGACCAATTACCAGTAACAAATATGAACTGGTAATCAAAAAACTACCTAAGAACAAAAACCCCTGGACCAGATGGACTCACCACTAAATTTTATCAAACATTTAGAGAACACCTAATACCCATCCTCTTTAAACTTTTCCAAAAAGTGGAGGGAATACTTCCAAACTCATTCTATGAGGCTAGATTCACTCTAATACTAAAACTAGAAAAAGACACAGCAAAAAAAGAAAATTACAGAGCAATATCCCTGATGGACATAGATGCAAAAATACTCAACACAATATGAGCAAACTGAATTAAAAAATACATCAAAAAGATCATCCACCATGATCAAGTAGGATTTATTCCAGGGATGCAAGGATGATACCTTATTTGAAAATCCATCAACATCATACACCACATCAAAAAAATGTCAAAAATCACATGATCATCTCAATCGATGCTGAAAAAGCATTCAACAAAATTCAACATCCATTCATGATAAAAACTCTCAAAAAAATGGGTATAGAGGACAAGTATCTCAACATAATAAAGGACACATATGACAAAACCACAGCCGACATCATGTTTAATAGCAAAAAGCTGAAAGCTTTCCAAGCTAGGGAACAAGACAAGGATGCCCACTTTCATCACTTCTATTCAACATAGTACTGGAGGTCTTAGCCACGGCAATCAGACAACACAAGGAAATAAAAGGCATCCATATTGGGAAGGAAAAAAACTGTCACTGTTTGCAAATGACATGATATTGTACATCAAAAACCCTAAATAATCTACCCCAAAGTGACTAGAACTAATAATTGAATTCAGTAAAGTTACAGGATACAAAATTAATGCACAGAAATCTGTTGCATTCATATATACTAGCAATGAAGTAGCAGAAAGAGAAATCAGGAAAACAGTTCCATTTACAATTGCATCAAAAAGAATAAAATACCTAGGAATAAACCTAACCAAGGAGGTTAAAGACCTATACTCTGAAAACTACAAGACACTCATGAGAGGAATTAGATACCAAAAAATGGAAACACATCCCATGATCATGGATAGGAAAAATTAATTATTGTCAAAACGGCCATCCTGCCTAAAGCAATCTACAGATTCATTGCAATCAATATCAAAATACCAACAGCACTGTTCAATGAACTAGAGCAAATAGTTCTAAAATTCATATGGAACCACAAAAGACCGTGAATAGCCAAAGCAATCCTGAGAAGGAAGAATAAAGCATGTGGTATTATGCTCCCCAACTTCAAGCTCTACTACAAAGCCACAGTAATCAAAACAATTTGGTAAAGGCACATGAACAGACCCATAGATCAATGGAACAGAATAGAGAGCCCTGATATAAGCCCAAACATATACAGCCAATTAATATATAATAAAGGAGCCATGGATATATAATGGGGAAATGACAACCTCTTCAACAACTGGTGTTGGCAAAATTGGACAGCTAAATGTAAGCGAATGAAACTCTTATTGTCTAAATCCATACATAAAAGTAAACTTGAAATGGATCAAAGACCCAAATTAAGTCATGAAACCATAAAACTCCTAGAAGAAAACAGGCAAAAATCTCCTGAATATAAGCATGAGAAACTTCTTCCTGAACACATCTCCTTGGGCAAGGGAAACCAAAGCAAAAATAAGCAAATGGGACAACATCAAACTAAAAAGCTTCTGTACAGCAAAGGACACCATCAGCAAAACAAAAAGGCATCCCACAGTATGGGAGAATATATTCGTAAATGACATATTTGACAAGGGGTTAACACCCAAAATATATAAAGAACTCACATGCCTCAACACCCAAAAGGCAAATAACCTGATTAAAAAATAGATGGAGGATCTGAACAGATAGTTCTCCAAAGAAGTAATTCAGATGGCCAAAGGGCATATGAAAAGATGCTCCACATCACTAACTATCAGGAAAATACAAATTAAAAGCACAATGAGATATTACCTCACACTAGTTAGGATGGCCAACATTGAAAAGACAATGTACAACAAATGCTGGCGAGGATGCAGAGAAATGGGAACCCTCCTATACTGTTGGTGGGAATGTAAATTAGTTCAACCACAGTGGAAAGCAATATGGAGGTTCCTCAAAAAACTAAAACTAGAAATGCCATTTGACCCAGGAATGCCACTCCTAGGAATTTGCCCAAAGAAAACAAGATCTCACATTCAAAAAGACTCATGCATCCCTATGTTTATCGAAGCACTATTTACAATAGCTAAGATATGGAAGCAACCTAAGTGTCCATCAGTAGATGAATGGATAAAGAAGAGGTGGTACATATGCACAATGGAATATTATTCAGCCATAAGAAGAAAACAAATCCTACCATTTGCAACAACATGGATGGAGCTGAAGAGTATTATGCTCAGTGAAATAAACCAGGTGGAGAAATACAAGTACCAAATGATTTCACTCATTTGTGGAGTATAACAATGAAGCAGAACTGAAGAAACAAAACAACAGCAGACTCAAACTCCAAGAAAGTACTGGCATTTACCAAAGGGAAGGGGATGGGGAGATTAGTTTTGGAGGAAGGGAGAAGAGGATTAAGAAGCATTATGATTAGCACACATAATGTAGATGGTCATGGAGAAGGCAGTATAGCACAGAGTACACAAGTATTGCCTCTATAGCATCTTACTCTGCTGATGGACAGTGACTGCAATGGGATGTGTGTGTTGGACTTGATAATATGGGGGAATTTTTACCACAATGTTGCTCATGTGAAGTCTTTATAAGATTGTATATCAATGATAACTTAATAAAAAAATATTTAAAGGGTTAAATAAGAAAATATATTGACAGCTAATGTGAACACAATAAGAGAATTAATTCCACAAAAAATATTATAACCTTTGTGAATCAATAAATGTTCATAAATATTTAAATAGTAAAAGGCAGAACAAGAGAGATTAAATTATATCATAAGCTTTGTAAGACTGTTTGGCAAACTACCACTCTTATTTAAAAACATATTCCTTAAAACCTGTATTTTAGTTTTAAACTCCATTTGGACCATGCATTTTCCTCAAAAACTTTTCCTGTGTATTCTTCCTAGATTGGGAGGAATGCAGAAAAAGTAAAATGTCAACCTAAAAACCAAAACTCCATGGGAAGGAAAAACTACAAAAATCATATACAAATATCTTTGTAGTAAGTCTACCTTTTGTCCTAAGAAAATAAAGAATAGGAAGAAAAAGAATTATTTCAGAAAAATGAAGTACTATTCCAAACTTATCTTTTTACTCTAATCATCTTAATTGGAAGTGAAAGTGTAATGATGTCAGAGTACATAAGAACTCCTATTTTTCTAGAACCTCTCCAACAATGAGTAACATTAATTTTTAAAATCTTATTTAAGAGGCAAAAAAAAAACCCCCGTGCTTTTTATTAATTTATATATCAGTCATTATTAATGAGGCTGAATAGATTTTTGTACTTGTTTTCCAAATGTATTTCTTTTGTTTACATACTGATTTTTTGTTTTTCTATTGTATTTATCTTTTTCTTCTGACATATATATTTTTTTATTACCTCACAGTTTTCATACTCTGCATATTCCTTTATTGGGGGTTTAATACAAAGATTAAACTGTTTCTATATTAGGATACAAGTTCTGTGAGAGAATATCCAAGAATGTTTTAAATATTTATTGTTAATGATACTGCTTAAAGATATATTGTTTTAATGTTTTTAATTTTATATAAGCAAGTTTATTACTTTCCTTTATAATGTTGGTATCATAATAAGGTCTTTCCTTGTCCAAAATCATATTTTTTAAAATCTTACATAGACTTTTTATAGTATTTTTATGGTTTCCATTTTTAGAAGTACATGATTTTTTTGCAATTCTGATAAGAAAGGGAGATCTCTACCTTTTTTCACCAAATTATTACATATCTCATCATTTACTGAATAATCTACTCTACTTCTATTATTTTAAAAGAGAATATTTTTTCTGTTCTGAATTCTAAATAGACACCTCTGTCTATTTCTAGACCATTTGTCATGCAAGTACTGAACCTACCTAATTACTGAATTTAAACCATGCTTCCCACCAAGAGCGCTCCTATAAGTCTGCACAGTGCAGCACCTTGGCACCCCAGCTAACAGATGACCGCAGATTCCAGCACAAACACGCCCACCCATGCATTTTGACCAGGAACACTTGACAATGTGAGGAGACAGTTTTGGCTGTTGTAACTGGGATGGTAGACAGAGAGCTCCACATACTTAGTGAGTAGAGACCAGGGATGTTAAACAATGTACAGTGCAAAGAATAGCCCCACAAGTGCTACCTTGTTAAAATGGCAACAGTGCCGAGGTTGAAAAAGCTAATTCAGACAACCAAAAACACTTCCACTCATTTCTAAAAGGTATAGGTTGAATGTGAAAACCACCAGATTAGAATATATTCAGATACTAGGGGACACTTTCCAAAACTGTCTAGTACTTCATCTCCAAAGCAATTTTCAACCAAATTCTCATATTAAAAAACAAGCCTACATATACTTAGAATTTGGATTCAAATGACCTTACACTTATATACTTACAAATAATTGAAATCTATAATACAGTCTTTCAATCAGAAAATTAATATGCCTCTGTTTTCCCCTCAAATCTTCTTTAATAAAGTTCTATAGTTTTCTTTAAAAAAAGAAATTATGGGGGTTGTTAACTTCTGGTCCATGAATTCTTAAATGGACTTCAGGACTTCCACCAAATAGTCAAAATGATATCTATTTGAAATGGTGTGTGTGTGCATGGGTGACAATGATTCTGTGCATCTGCATATATTTTTCTGGGAAGTGGGTTGACAGCTTTCATCACAGTGCAAAGGGTAAATGATTCAAAAAATTATGGATCACTGCCATGAATTTTACATTTTTAAATTGTATTATTCTTAGATATTTTCTTGTTTTCCTTTACTGCTATTAGGAAAATTTTATCATATTTTCTAATACTGGTTATGATAATTTTTTCATATATGTAATTCATACATAGCCTTACTTATTATTGTTGCCAAAGTCCTTTTGTGTTCTGAATTTTTAAGAATGACAACTGTGCCATATGTGAACAATAATTTGTTCTCTTCCTTTCTGAATTTTTGTTTTTGGGGACGATGGGTAGAGGAGGTGAGCTTAATGCATTGCTAGGTTCTTGAAGACAGCAGGGGTGGCAAGCATGCTTGTCTTCTTCCTAATTCAAATGCATATTTTTTAAAAAGAAATTTGGGACAGGTTCCCCACTCTACTTCATGGGAACACATGAGGATTATCTATAAAGTCTTTTTAAATATTAAAATATTTCTGCATATACTTTACCTACAAATATAAAGAATTTTTGAAATATGCTTAAGTGGAGTGATTGCCAATGAGTAGGGCTTTTTTTGGAAGGAGATTGATGAAAATGTTCTGAATGTCCTAAAATTGATAGGGGCGATGGTTGAACAACGGTAAATATACTAAAATTCAATGAATTACACACTTTAATCAATGAATTATACAGTAATGTGGATTATATCTTAATAAAGTAAGATTTTAAAAAGGCATCTCCTCTATATTATGACTCTGAGTAATTTGGTAATAAAGTACATTTCTGGAGGTCTTAGCTATCCCATCCTTTAAAAAATCTGAATTGCATTAAAAAGAAAATACCTAGGAATAAATTTAACAGAGCTGAAAGACCTGTACTCTGAAAATTGTTGAGACACTGATGAAAGAAATTGAAGAAAACACAAATAAATAGTAAAATTACTGTGCACATGGACTGAAAAAATATTAAAATGTCTGCATTACTCAAAGCATTCTACAGATTCAATGCAATCCCTATCAAAATACCAATGGCATTTTTCAGAGAAGTATTACAAATAATCCTAAAATTTGTATGGAACCACAAAAGACACTGAATAGCCAAGCAATCCTGAGAAAGAACAAGTTGGAGGCATCCTGCAACTTGATTTCAAGCTATACTACAAAGCTATAGTAATCAAAACAGTATGGTACTGGCACAAAAATAGACACCTAGATCAATAGAACTGAATAGAGTCTATAAATAAACCCACATTCATATCGTCAATTCATCTTTGACAAAGGAAGCAAAAACATACAATGGGGAAAAGCCAGGATCTTCAAAAATGGTGTTGGGAAAATTGGACATGCAAAAGACCACTGGAGCACTTTTTTATATTATATAAACTGGACTACTTTTTTACACTATGTACAAAAATAAACCCAAAATGCATTCAAGACTTAAATGTAATACTGGAAACTATAAAACTCCTAGAAAATATAGGCAGTAAATTCTTGGACATGTCTGAGCAATACTTTTTTGGATCCATCTCCTTAGGTAAGGATAAGAAAAGCAATAATAAACAAATGGGACTACATCAAACTAAAAACTTTTGCACAGCAAAGGAAACTATCAACAAAATGAAAAGCCAACCCACTGAATAGTAGAACATATTTGCCAATGATTTAACTGATAAGGGGTTAATATCCAAAATATAAAAAGAACTCATAAATTCAATACAAAAAAAATTCCATTAAAAAAAGGAAAGAGGACCTGAACAGATATTTCTCAAAAAAAAAAAACAAAAAAAAACAGAGATGAACAATGGACATGTGAAAACATGCTCAATACCACTAATCATCAGGGAAATGCAAGTCAAAACCACACATGAGATATCACTTCATACCTGAAACAATGGGTCATGTCAAAAACACAAGAAATAACAAGTATCAGCAAGGATATGGAGAAAAGACAACCCTCATAAACTGTTGATGGGAATGCAAAATGGTGCAGTCATTATGGAAAACAGTATGGAGACTTCTCAAGAACTAAGAAGAGAAATACCATACAACCCAGCAACTCAATTTCTGGAAATTTACCTGAATAAAACAAAAACACTAATAAGAAAAGATATATGCACTCCTATGTTCATTGAAGCATTATTTATAAGATATAATCAACCTAAGTCTCCATTAATAAATGGATAAAGAAAATGTGACATATAAATACAATGGAATATTACTCAGCCATAAAAGGGTAAGTTTTGCCATATGTGACAGCATGGATGGACCTAGTTAGTTAGAGAAATAAGTTAGAGAAAGGGAAATACCACATGATTTCTCTTATATGTAGAATCTAAAACCAAACCAAACAACAAAACAGAAACAGACTCAGATATAAAGAACAATCTAGTGATTATCACAGGGACAGGGGATGGGGGATTGGGTGAAATAGGAGAGTGGATTAAAAGGTACAAACTTCCAATTATAAAATAAGTAAGACATGGGGATTTAATATACAGGGAATATAGTAAATAATGTAAAAATCTTGTATGATGACAGATGGTAGCTATATTTACTGTAGTGGTCTTCATACTGTATGTAAATGTTGAATCACTGTTGTACATCTGAAATTAATGTAATTATACATCAATTACACCTCTATTAAAAAAAGTGTAATGAAGTAATGTCATCAAAATATGACCAATGTTCTCATTTCAAAAACAATTTATGTAAGTTCTATTTCATAAAATGATATTAGTAAATTGTTTATCTGTAGTTCTTATGCAGTATACACACACTAGGTTTTAATGAGAAATATTTAAACATTGTTTTTTATTAAAGTCATATTTAAGCTCTGAAAAAACTGAAGTAAAATAACAAGAATTAAAGTAAAACACAAAGATGCAAAATATTGGTAATCTAATTTTTCTTTGCATGGTGCATTCACAGGCTAATTTTATTATGTTTCATAACCCAAATATATTCTTTATACCAAAAATCATATTATGACATATAATTGGCAGGGGCGGGGTGGGGGCAGTTCTCAGCAAAAGGCCATAAAGATGTATCACAGTCAGTAATTAAACCCGGTCCTTTCTGAGAAAAATATTCAGGGGGAAAAAGGACAGAAAGCTATTCTGGAAATGAAGCATAAAGAAAGGGCTTTAAGAGGGCTTCCGCATTCACATCTCCCCTGTAGCACTTAAAAGCAGAGAGGGAAACAAGTCAATTGTACTCTGAATTTCTAGGACCTAGTATGCATTGAGACATGTCTATTGTTATCACTGCTTCTTTACAACCACTCTCATACATTACGAAAAGTCATTCCAAAACCTTCTACAACATGAAGTTTAAAAATGTAGTTGAAAGAATGAATGTTAATAGGTTAGAAAGACTCTCTTGATGTAAAAGCATTTAACCACTGGGATCAAAAGTGAAAAAAAGCAGGATTTTCTGGACACAGTGGCTTCTCTTCTTGAGGATCAAAACTTTTTGATCAGGTGAGAAGTGGCATATTGGGAAAGAGAAGTTGAGCTGTTCTGGACATAATGCTCTGAATCTAGATGGATGGTACAGTTCAGTAGGAACGGTATCTCTGCAGCACCATAAGCAAACCTGGATTTCCACTGTATCCCCTACCGGGACTGTCCAAGTCACATACCTCTGTGATTAATTTGCCCAAAATATTGAGTTTCTATAATGTGTGAGGCCAAAACAGAGGGGTCACTAGCCTCAAGGATCTTGAAGTTTTCATGGAAAAGACAGATATTAATCTAATAATTACATTTGTTAAGCAGTATGAAAGAAAAATACAGGAATATATATCAGAATTAAGGAGTCAAGCAAGGTTTTCCAAAGAAGGTGACATTAGCTGCAATCAGTGGCCGAGATAATACCTTTCCAAACACTCTTCTGTAGATCAAATGAGAAAGCATTTAAAGAGTTGGCGAGAATGGATGGTACAAGTAGGTATTAGTGGTACTACTACTGTATACTTACTAAAACTGCAGCAATTAAATGCAAGTGCAAAGAAAACTACAAATGTGAGAGGGCTAGGGAATGAAGATTCATCTATATCTGATACATCATCAGGAAGAGAGATAATAAGCAGAGGAGAAAAGGGCTTCAGCAAAAAATGACAATAGGAGGCTAAAAGTCAGCAATCGGGAAGAAATATTTTGTTTTGAAAAAAGGATTTAAAGTGTTAGTGGAAAAAAGATACGACATCTTTCCAACAGCCAACTGAACTTCTGGGTCGAGATATAAGAGAGAGGTTATGGCTAGAAACAAATATTTGAAAAGTCAGCACATGGCAGTGAACTGAGTGACATTTCATGCCCTCAGTGATCCCAAGCCTCTGTGAAGACAACCTAATTTTAAATTTAAGTATTAAAGACTATTACTATACAGTTAAGCCAAAAATTCTGTACTGTTTGATAACCTCCCACTGACAAATCCTATAGGTTTGATAATGGTACTTTTGTCAAAGCTAAGCATTTATGTGGATATTGTTTCTTATTCTTAATTGTTTCATAATCTTTATTTAAAATTCAAGTAAATTTCATTCAATTGATGGTTATAAGACTCATGATAACTAGATATCAGAATGTCATCATATAAGTTCAACTAAACAGGATAAGTGACCTACCATATAATGCCTATTATGTACCATACACTCTATATTCATTGTAACACTTTAATTCTCACAATAATATGAACTTACAGTTATTTTACCAAGTAAAATAACCTCTTCTTCCTTATAAATTCCATGTTGCTAAATTCAAAGTTTACTTCTATGTCTCCATCTCCTCAACGTCTCAGTATCATTCCACACTTGACCACTGAAGTTCCTTGATGGAACTCTCCTTGAAACACCTTCTTCTCTTAAACTACCTAATTCCATAATTTCCCGGAAGTGTTCTTATGCTAGAATGCTCCTTTGCTGGCTCATGAGGCATATGCTGGGTTTGCTTCTTGTTGCGATTTACATATCACTCCTAAGTAAACTCACCAACTCCCATGACCTTAAGGGCCATCTCTATCAGTAGTTTTCAGAATGTGGTCCCTGGATCAGAAGTATTAGCATCACCTGGAACAGTTTAGAAAAGCAAAGTATTGGGTCCTCCCACTGTAAGGAATCAGAAACTGGGAGTGGTGGCCAGCAATTAGTACTCTTAACAAGCTCTCCAGGTGCCTCTGATGCACACTAAAGTTTGAAAACCACTGATCTAGATTAATGTTTTTCATACTGCAGATTGCAACCAATTAGTTGATCAAGAAATAAACTGAGCTACAAAGTGCATTTAAAAAAATGAAAGAAAATAAAAAAAGAATAAAATGTTTCATATGGCATAACGGTAAGTAATACTTTGTGAAACTTGTTTCAGTTATATATGCATGTGTGTGTGCACACATCTATTTATACTTGATTGCTAAGTAAAATATGTTACTGTGGATAACCCTCTCAAAAAAATCTGTTCTTTTCAAGTTTGTTTCTTTTTTGACATTTAGATAATATCTTGGCCTTTCTAACCCATTGCACTTAACGTTGCCTCCTCCAAGTCATTTATTCTCACATTGTGCTGTTTTATTTATTTGTAAGTATTTATCAATATGTAAGCTATCTTATTATTTATAATCTTTCTTTCCCCACTAGAATAAAAGCTAATTAGAGGTGACATCTAATTCCCTGTTGAGTTCCCATGATCTAGAATAGTGTCTGCCCACCTATAATATCCAATCAATAAACATTTTTGGTGGGATGAACTTCACAAATAAGTAACTTGCCAAATCTCACCTAAGTTAGATTTTAACTACACTTTAAAATCATGTGTATCTTAGGTCTGTGACCTCCTGAATACAATCACCACTTCGTGGGAGGCCTAAGACTTGCATTCCAGCCATCTACGTCATAGTCCTGGACCATAGGAAAGTTATGAAATTAAACTTTAACCACTGTAAAAAGAAATACTTAGTTTGGGGACAATAAGAATCTGATAAGAAGTTAAATGGGAAGGGAAATGTACACCGGGAAGAAAAAAGTTGGGAAGCAAAATTAATGGAAAGTAAATCATATTCACAGCCCAAATAAACTTGTTGGAGATTCTGTGAAATGTTATAGTTAGATGATGACTTAGACATTAGCAGTCCTTTCCTCCATAATTGGTGTCCTTCCTGAACCACACTAGTGCCACAAATGTAAGTGCACATGTGTGAATACACATGCATACGTGAGCCTGGAACTTTGGAGAGGCTGCTGATCTGCCTATCTTATGGCACCAAAGTGATGTTCGCTGGATAACCCCTAATCACATTGTACCTACTTCTTCCACAGTAATGGATTTTAAGTAATGGGAAGTGTAGATGACATTGCAGGCTTTAGAGTCACAGTGTCTGGGTTTAAGATCAATTTCCACTGTTATAAAGCTGTGTAACTTTGGATACAGTCCTTAATTTATGTGAGCCTCAGTTTCTTCTTTTTTCTAATTGTTTAATAAAGTATTATTGATATACACCCTTATGAAGGTTTCAGATGAAAAAACAATGTGGTTACTATATTTACCCATATTATCAAGTCCCCCCCATACCCCAATGCAGTCACTGTCCTTCTGTGTAGTAAGACGCCACAGATTCACTGTTTGCCTTCTCTGTGCTACGCTGTTTTCCCCGTGATCCCCACACCATGTGTACTAAACATAATAGCCCTCAATCCCCTTCTCCCTCCCTCCCAACCCGCCCTCTCACACCCTCCTCTTTGGTAATTGCTAGTCTTTTCTTGGAGTCTGTGAGCCTGTTGCTGTTCAGTTCCTTCAGGTCTGCTTTGTTGTTATACTCCACAAATGAGGAAAATCATTTGGCACTTGTCTTTCTCCGCCTGGCTTATTTAACTGAGCATAATATTCTCCAGCTCCATACATGTTGCAAATGGCAGGATTTGTTTCTTACTAATAGTATTCCATTTTGTATATGTACCACCTCTTCTTCATCCACTCATCTACAGATGGACACTTACGCTGCTTGCATATCTTGGCTATTGTAAACAGTGCTGCAATAAACATAGGGGTGCATATGTCTTTTTGAATCTGAGAAGCTGTATACTTTGGGTAAATTCCACAAAGTGGGATTTTTGGTCAAATGGTATTTCTATTTTTAGTTTTTTGAGGAACATCCATATTTCTTTCCACAATGGTTGAACTAGCTTACATTCTCATCAGCAGTGTAGGAGGGTTCCTCCTTCTCTGCATCCTTGCCAGCATTTGCTGTTCTTAGTCTTTTCGATGTCGGCCATCCTTACTGGTGTGAGGTGATATCTCACTGTGGTTTTAATTCGCATTTCCCTGATGATTAGTGACGTGGAGCATCTTTTCATGTGTCTGTTGGTCATCTGAATTTCCTTGGAGAATTGTCTCTTCATATACTCTGCCCATTTTTTAATGGGGTTATTTGCTTTTTTGGGTGTTGGGGCATGTGAGTTCTTTATATATTTTCGATGTAAATCCCTTGTCAAATATATCATTTACAAATATATTCTCCCATGATATAGGATGCCTTTTTGTTCTGTTGATTGTGTCCTTTGTTGTACATAAACTTTTTGGTTGATGTAGTCCCATGTGCTCATTTTTGCTTTTGTTTGCCTTGCTCGAGGAGATGCGTTCAGGAAGAAGTTGCTCATGCTTGTATTCAGGAAATTTTTGCCTATGTTGTCTTCTAAGAGTTTTATGGTTTCATGACTTACATTCAGGTCCTTGATCCATTTTGAGTTTACATTTGTGTATGGGGTTAAACAATAATCCAGTTTCATTCTCTTGCATGTTGATGACCAGTTTTGCCAACACCAGTTGTTGAAGAGGCTCTCATTTCCCCATTGAATGTCCATGGCTCCTTTATCATATATTAATTCACCAAATATGGTTGGGTTTATATCAGGGCTCTCTAGTCTGTTCCATTGGTCTATGGTTCTGTTCCTGTGCCAATACCAAATTGTCTTGAGTAGTGTGGCTTTGTAGCAGAGCTTGAAGTTGGGGAGCAAAATCCCCCAACCTTATTCTTCCTTCTCAGGATTGCTTTGGCTATTTGGGGTCTTTTGTGGTACCATATAAATTTTAGAACAATTTCCTCTGGTTCATTGGTGAATGCTATTGGTATTTTGGTAGGAATTGCATTGAATCTGTAGATTGCTTTAGGTAGGATAGCCATTTTGACAATATTAATTCTTCCTCTCCATGAGCATGGGATGTGTTTCCATTTATTGGTATCTTCTTTAATTTCTCTCATGAATGTCTTGTAGATTTCAGAGTACAGGTCTTTCACTTCTTTGGTTAGGTTTATTCCTAGGAATTTTATTCTTTTCGATGCAATTGTGAATGGAATTGTATTCCTGATTTCTGTTTCGGCTAGTCCATCGTTAGTGTATAAGAATGCAACAGATTTCTGTGTAATAATTTTGTATCCTGCAACTTTGCTGAATTCCGATATTAGATCTTGTAGTTTTGGAGTGGATTCTTTAGGGGTTTTTTTTTTTGTACAATATCATGTCATTTGCAAACGGACTGTTTAACTTCTTCCTTTCCAATCTGGATGCCTTTTATTTCTTTGTGTTGTTTGATTGCCATGGCTAGGACCTCAGGTACTATGTTGAATAGGAGTGGGGTGAGTGGGCATCCTTGTCTTGTTCCCGATCTTAAAGGAAAAGCTTTAATCTTCTCTGTTAAGTATGATGTTGGCTGTGGGTTTGTCATATACGTATTATGTTGAGGTACTTGCCCTCTATACCTATTTTGTTGAGAGTTTTTATCATGAATGGATGTTGAATTTTGTTGAATGTTTGGCAGCATCTATGAAGATGATCATGTGGTCTTTGTCCTTTTTGTTGATGTAGTGGATGACGTTGATGGATGTTCGAATGTTGTACCATCATTGCATCACTGGAATAAATCCTACTTGATCATGATGGATGATATTTTGGATGTATTTTGAATTTGGTTTGTTAATATTTTGTTTAGTATTTTTGCTTCTATGTTAATAAAGGACATTGGTCTGTAATTTTCTTTTTTAGTGGTGTCTTTGCCTGGTCTTGGTATTAAGTGATGCTGGCCTCATACAAAGTGTTTGAAAGTATTCCTTCTTCCTTTACTCTTTAGAAAACTTTAAGGAGGATGGGTATAAGGTCTTCACTAAATGTTTGATAGAATTCAGCAGTGAAGCCATCTGGTGCACGGATTTTGTTCTTAGGTAGTTTTTTGATTATCAATTCAATTTTGTTGCTGGTCATTGGTCTGTTCAGATTTTCTGTTTCTTTCTGGGTCAGCCTTGGAATGTTGTTTTTTTCTCGAAAGTTGTCCATTTCTTCTAGGTTATCCAGTTTGTTGGCATATAGTTTTTCGTAGTATTCTCTAATAATTCTTGGTATTTCTGTAGCGTCTTTAGTGATTTTTCCTTTCTTGTTTCTGATTCTGTTTATGTGTGTAGACTCTCTTTTTCTTGATTAAGTCTGTGTAGGGGTTTATCTATTTTGTTTATTTTCTCAAAGAACCTGCTCTTGCTTCCATTGATTCTTTCTATTGTTTCATTCTTCTCAATGTTATTTATTTCTGCTCTAATATTTATTATGTCTCTCCTTCTACTGACTTGAACCTCATTTGATCTTCTTTTTCTAGTTTCATTAATTGTAAGTTTAGACTGTTCATTTGGGATTGTTCTTCTTTCCTGAGGTAGGCCTGTATTGCAATATACTTTCCTCTCAGCACGGCCTTCACTGTGTCCCACAAATTTTGCGGTGTTGAATTATTGTTGTCATTTGTCTCCATATATTGCTTGATCTCTGTTTTTATTTGGTCATTGATCCATTGGTTATTTAGGAGCATGTTCAGAAGCCTCCATGTCTTTGTGGGATTTTTCATTTTCTTGGTGTAATTTATTTCTAGTCCCATACCTTTGTAGTCTGAGAAACGGGTTGGTACAATTTCAGTCTTTTTGAAATTACCGAGGCTCTTTTTGTGGCCTAGTGTATGATCTGTTCTTGAAAATGTTCCATATGCACTTGAGACGAATGTGTATTCTGCTGCTTTTGGGTATAGAGGTCTATAGATGTCTGTTAGATCCATCTGTTCTAATGTGTTGTTCAGTGCTTCTGTGTCCTTACTTATTTTCTCTCTGGTTGATCTGCCCTTTGGAGTGAGTGGAGGGTTGAAGTCTCCTAGAATGAATGCATTGCATTCTATTTCCCCTTTTTAATTCTGTTAGTATTTGTTTCACATATGTAGGTGCTCCTGTGTTGGGCACATAGATATTTATAATGGTATATCTTCTTGTTGGACTGACCCCTTAATCATTATGTAATGTCCTTTTTGTCTCTTGTTACTTTCTTTGTTTTGAAGTCTAATTTGTCTGATATGAGTATTGCAACTCCTGCTTTTGTCTCCCTATTAGTTGCATGAAATATCTTTTTCCATCCCTTCACTTTTAGTCTGTGTATGTCTTTGGTTTAAGGTGAGTCTCTTGTAGGCAGCATATAGATGGGTTGTGTTTTTTTATCCATTCAGTGACTCTATATCTTTTGATGGGTGCATTCATACCATTTACATTTAGGATGATTATAGATAAGTATGTACTTATTGCCACTGCAGGCTTTAGATTTGTGGTTAACAAAGGTTCAAGGTTAATTTCCTTACTAAGAGTCTAACTTAACTCACTTAATATACTATTACAGACACAATCTAAAGATTCCCTTTTCTCCTCGTTTTTCTCCCTTCTCCATTCTTTATATATTTCGTATCATATTCTGTACTCTTTGTCTATCCCTTGATTGACTTTGGTGATAGTTGGTTTAATTTCACATTTGCTTAGTAATTAACTGTTCTACTTTCTTTACTGTGGTTTTATTACTTCTGGTGACAGCTATTAAAACGTAGGAACACTTCCATCTATAGCAGTCCCTCCAAAATACACTGTAGAGATGGTTTGTGGGAGGTAAATTCTCTCAGCTTTTGCATATCTGGGAATTGTTTAATCCCTCCTTCATATTTAAATGATAACCTTGCTGGATAATGTATTCTTGGTTCAAAGCCCCTCTGCTTCATTGCAGTAAATACATCATGCCACTCCCTTCTCTCCTGTAAGGTTTCTGCTGCAAAGTCTGATGATAGCCTGATGGGTTTTCCTTTGTACGTGATCTTATTTCTCTCTCTGGCGGCTTTTAATAGTCTGTCCTTAACCTTGATCTTTGCATTTTCATTACTATTTGTCTTGGTGTTGTCTTCTTGGGTCCTTTGTGTTGGGAGATCTGTGCACCTCCATGGCCTGAGACACTATCTCCTTGCCCAGATTGGGGAAGTTTTCAGCAATTACCTCCTCAATGACACTTTCTATCCCTTTTTCTCTCTCTTCTTCTTCTGGTACCCCTATAATGCAAATATTGTTCTGTTTGGATTGGTCACACCGTTCTCTCAATATTCTTTCATTCTTAGAGATCCTTTTTGCTCTCTGTACCTCAGCTTCTTTGTATTCTTCTTCTCTAATTTCTATTTCATTTCTCTTCTCCTCCACTGTATCTAATCTTTTAATACCCTCCATTGTGCTCTTCAACAATTGGATCTCCAAAAGGAATTCATTCCTGAGATCTTGAATATTTTTCTTTACCTCCATAAGCATGTTAATGATATTTATTTTGAAATCCCTTTCATGAAGATTCATAAGGTCGATTTCATTTGAATCTTTTTCAGGGTTGTATTCATAATTTCACTTTAAACCAGGTTTCTTTGGAGTTTCATATTTGTATATGGCACCCTCTAGTGCCCAGAAACTATACTCCCTGGAGCTGCTCAGCCCCTGAAGCAATGTCGGGGTTTGCAGGGGAGCAGTATTGGTGCCTGGGGGGAGGAAAGAGCTGTTTCCTGCTTCCCGGCTCCTATATCTACCTCCACTGCCAGAAATAGTGGGCCAAACAACACAGGTATAAGCCTCTATGCATCGCATTTGTAGTTGCTGTAGATGGGGCTTCCCTCTGGCTGGCCTAATGCCAGGGTTGGGTTTGCTGTTTTGCGAGCCAGGTGGGGTTGTCTGGGAGAAAGGCGCAGTATGCTACATATCACGGAGGGGATCTGTCAAGTTGTGTAGTCAGCCAGGGAGCTGGAGCACCTGAAGATCGCCAAAATTCCCAACCTGCTGGCAGAGTGCACCCGGATAATTTTGTCACCTGTCCTCTCTCCTGAGCAGTAAGGTTTATGCAATCCTTGCCCCTTTAGCAGCTCTCTTGCTGTTAGGAAGTCTCTCAAACTGCCCACCTTTCTTTTGTCCCCGAGCAGCTGGATATGGATCCCTGCTTTCCACAAGTGGCTGGAATCTGTCTCTCCAGGTATTCTGCCTGTCTTAGCTTTCCAACTCCCTCATCATGAGAGTACCATGAAAACACCATGAAATGTAGGTTCGTGCTCCCAGAGCAGATCTCCGGAGTTAGGTATTCAGCAGTCCCAGGCCTCCACTCCCTCCCTGCTCCGTTTCTCTTCCTCCCACCGGTGAGCTGGGGTGGGGGAAGGGCTTGGGTCCAGTCAGGCCACGGCTTTGGTATGTTACCCTGTTCCGTGAGGTTCATTCTTTTCACCTGGTGTATGCAGTTTGCCTCAGCCCTCTTTCCTGCTGCTCCTTCAGGGTTAGTTGTATTAATTATATTTTCGTATTATATGCAGTTTTAGGAGTAAGCCTGTCTCACCTCTCATGCCAACATCTTTAATCCACCCCTCAGTTTATTTGTGTAATTAATCTCATAAGTTAGCATGTTGACAGAGTTAATAATACATGCAAAGACCTGGCACACAGAAAGCAGAGTGTTTATTTGGTATCATAACACTTATATTCATCTCTTTAAATGCTTATCTCCTCTAATTCTTACACCCGTCCTAGAAGACAGGTTATTATAAGACATTCAGTCTCTCCTTATAGAAGAGCAAGACATGAAGACGCTAAGTGATTTGTCTATGAATTCACAACTAAGTAATAGAATGTAGTCTTGGTCACATACCTATACCAGGTTTCCTAACAACTATGCAAATGTGGACATTCTAGCATCTCAGAAATTATGAATAATCAAAAGTATCTTCATTCTCCTGGAGGTGCCCTAATATGTCTATCAGAACAAGGGATTATATTACACACATGCACACACATATCAACCATATAAATCACATGCAGCTCTACAAGAGGCTGAGAATCAAACCACTACAGTACATTTATCAAATTTTGTTCCCACGCCTTTGAATCCTCTCTTCCAAGTTAGTGACTCCACCAAGACGAAAGGAGCTATGTTTTATTCATTTCATAGTAGATCACTTAACACTTAAAAAAAGCAGCTGGTTTTCAAGAAATATTTGTTGAATAAATGAAGAAAATAATGCATGAGAAAGGGCCCTGTAAAATCATAAAATATAAACCAAGTTTTTGTTAAGCCAGCTAAACTATTATAAACTTATATATTTTTATATTTTTATTTAGTTAGTTACATTTAGAGAAATACAAATTTATAAAGTCAATTTAATAATAATTGTCAACAATAATGAGAGTTATAATACCTCTTGACTATTCACTATGTGCCAGGCTAAAGGTTTTACAACCTTATTTTAATCCTCACCACAATGCTGTTTATTAGTAACATTATTTTCATAGAAGAGGACACGCTCAACGTCATATGTGCTATAGCCAGAATTTTAACTCCTTCAATTTCTATATCAAATTCCTTTTTTGTATTGTAGAAGGAAAATATTATTTAAAAAAAGATATTATATATATTACATATATAATATATATATAATACACATATATATACCCACACAGATATTACCTAAATATATGTAAATATATATATACTTCACAAACCCACTTAAATATATAATTCTGTGGGTTTTAGTTTATTCAAATTGTGCAACCATCATCACAATCTAATTTTAGAAAATTCATCATCCCTAAAAGAAATTCCACACACAAGAGCAATCAGATCTAACTACATGTACTTTACTTACATAAAAGAAAAAAAACCTCTATTAAATATACGTATGAATGTATATTTGATACAGCTACTGCAAAAGAAAATCACAAAAGGAACTCCAAAGGAGGAAATATGACTTGGTGTGCCTTTTGTAATTTTCTTTAGCGACATCACCATCCGTTTGAGTAGGGCTAGTAGTTAAAAGCTGGTATTTGTATCCAACTCAGATTATTGTGGGTCAAATGCAACTTCAAGGGCTTCTTGGCATTGCTGTATTCACAACCAAATAGTTAGACTAGGAGGGAATGGAGATAAAATAGTGTACAAACTGTCTTTGATATTCATTCTAAAATTTTATTAATGTCAAAGAGAAAAGCTTTATAATTGAGATACAAATCTCTTTTTTAGCATTATATGTTCATGCACATTTTCTGAGAACCGACAGAACTGCAGGCATTTGATAACAACAATCATTAAAGTACAATTTAATTACTTCTATATCCACTTCAAAAATGAAAAGGAACTCACGGGTGGTAAATGCATATTCTTCCTCATTTTCATAACTACCATCGGATGGAGTTTTGTAAGGAGGTGGCAGCTTCATTGGAGGTGGAGCAGTTCCCTGCCTCTGCAGATGCAAAATATTTAACAGAATGGTTAATTGCTTTTGCACAATCCCCTCCCTCAATGACAGAGTATAAAAAAGACCATCTGTAAATATTTTGACAATATCCAACTTCAATCATATCAGGAGGATTGTAAAACAAATACAATTTGTTCTTTTATGTTTGTTATTATGCAAGTGACTGATGTAAACATATCAATACAGAGAACAGGAATTCAAAAGCACAGCTTTTAAGACTGTACACCTACCAAGAACAATGCATTCTTTTCCCCATTGAGAAAGGCAACTATATGTATTTTCTTTACATTGTTAAGGCTTAATTTTCTTTGTTGTTAGGCAACCTCAAATGACATTTCAAAAATAAATCAAAACATAAAAACTACCCACTGTATTAATTCTACAACTATTTAAATGTTTTATTCAATTGTTGAAGTTACAGATGTCATTTTTTAAAATATACTTGAAGTGAAATATCAAGATTTTCTAACTCAAAAGGTATTTATTTACAATAGTAAACACATTTTAATATTTTTAAAAAGACATCTTTATGACGAGCACTTTTTATATTTCTGTATAAATATTCTTAAAATGTACACATCAAATGATACAGCACATCAATATTTGGTTTAAATAGACTTAAAGCAGAACAAAACTCTATGATCAGATTACCTTCACAGAATGTAGACATTTTCTCGAACGCTGGGAAAAATAAAACATGCCAAACTTTATGGAGCGATCCAAGCTGCTGAAAAGAATAGGAGCCGATACACCCAAGCACGCCACAAATTCCAAAATAAATGGATTAAGAATTGTTTTGCTACAGCATTTCAATAAAGTACATTCAATTATGCATTATATGACAAAACCACTAATGGCAGGATACACTTTGGCAAATGGACAATGACTGGTCCATTACAGAAAGCAGGCATATAATAAATTCCTCCCAAACAGAAAACATCATTTGAGATTCATAAAGGAAAACACATATCCACATTTATTTAAGAAAATGTCTAACCAAAGCAGTACTTCACAGATACATGGAAAATAAAAAAAATCAATAAAATGAGTGATGAAGAGAAGACGCCAAATACAAAATGTTTACTAAGCAAAAAAACGAATACAGAAACGTGATCACAGTGTCTCTCTAATTGTTCCTTGGAAAAACTCAAATATGAGTTAAACGAAGAGCAAAAAAAAGTCAAGTGGAAACTTTCAGTAAGCCTTTTCCTCAGAACTAGACCATTCTAGGTCAGAGACAAAAGTCAGTACAAGGACAGCCTGATTTTTAAAAAACTATTAAGAAATATGAATTTTCAGAGAGATTCAAGAAGGCGGCTTAAGAGGTAACAAGGAGAACTCCTCCCCAAACCACAAATAGTACAAAAATATAGTTAATACAACTAACCCTAGAACAGCAAGAAGAAAGGAGGCTGAACCAGACTGCATACAGACCTCAGAAAAAGAGCAGACCTCACTAAGCAGGGTACCATACAAAAGCCTTAATTAGGTGGCACCCAAGCCCTTATCCACCTCAGCTCACCAGCGAGAGAAAGAGAAACAGAGTGGGGAGGGGGTGGAAGCTTGGAACTGCAGAACACCTAGCTCGGGAGATCTGCTTTGTGAGTGGAAGCCTATACTGTGTGGTGCTGTGGACGTTAGGCAGCTTGGATGGGTGGAGGGCCTGGAAGACTGACATTCTGGCCATTGGTGGAGAACGTGATCCACACCTGGCCACTGTGTCAGAGGAAGGCAGGCACTCTGAGAGGTTTCATAGCAGCGAGAGGGCTGCTGAAGGGGCGGGGTTTGCACAGAGCTTGTGGTGCGGGAGAACGGAGAGCTAGACAAGATTGTCTGGGCACGCTCTGCCCAGCTAGCTGGGGATTTTGAGGAGCTTCAGGTGCTCCATCACTCCCACGGCGACACACAGCGTGCCGAGCCTTCCTACTGGCCTGCAGGCACCTGCTCGAAAACCAGCAGTCACTGCGTTGGCGACAGGCCAGCAAGAGGGAGGCCCCACCTAAAACAGCTAGAGACGCAAAGCACAGAGACTTACATATGTGTGCTTGGCCCACTTGTTCTGACACTGGAGACAGGGAACGCAACAGGAATCAGGAAACAGATATTTCCTCCCCCTAGGCACCAGCTCTGCTCCCTACGACCCCCAACCTCACTCGAGGGGCTGAGCAGCTCCAGAGACTGGAGTTTGTGCACACTAGTGCACACCACACAGAAATATGAAAGGTCAAAAGAACATGGTTCAAACCAGTATCTCACAAACCCCAGAAAAAGGGACAAATGAAACTGAACTCACCAATCTTCCTGAAAGAGAGTTCAAAATAAAAAATATACATATGCTTATGGAGGTACAGAAAAATATTCAAGAACTCGGGAATGAATTTAAGTCAGAGATTCAATCATTAAGAAATTCCATACCTGAAATGAAACATACAATGAAGGGACTTAAAAGCAGATTAGATGTAGAAGAGATAGTAAATGGAATAGAAATTAGAGAAGAGGAATACAAAGAAGCTGAGGCACAGAGAGAAAAAAGAATCTCTAAGAATGAAAGAATATTGAGAGAACTGTGTGACCAATCCAAACACAACCATATTTGCATTATAGGGTTACCAGAAGAAGAAGAGAGAGAGAAAAAGGGATAGAAAGTGTCATTGAGGAGGTAATTACTGAAAACTTCCCCAATCTGGGGAAGGAGATAGTCTCTCTCAAGCCATGGAGGTGCACAGATCTCCCAACACAAGGGACCCAAGGAAGACAAAATCAAGACATATAATAATTAAAATGGCAAAGATCAAGAATAAAGACAGACTTTTAAAAGCAGCTACAGAGAGAAAAAAGATCACATACAAAGGAAAAACCATCAGGCTATCATGAGACTTCTCAACAGCAAGCTTACAGGCCAGAAGGGAGTGGCATGATATATTTAAAGCAATGAAGAAGAAGGGCCTTGAACCAAGAATACTCTACCAAGCATGGTTATCTTTTAAATTTGAAGGAGGAATTAAACAATTTTCAGATAAGCAAAAGCTGAGAGAATTTACCTCCCACAAACCACCTCTACAGTGCATTTTTGAGGGACTCCTATAGATGGAAGTATTCCTACGGCTAAAGAGATGTCACCCAAGGGCTAGACAAAGAGTACAGAATATGATTCATACCATACAAAGAATGGAGGAGGAAGAAAAAGGAGGAAAAAAAAAAGAAGCTTTAGGTTGTTTTTATAATAGCATACGAAGTGAGTTAAATTACACTGTTAGTAAGGGAATTACCCTTGAACCTTTGGTAACCAAGAATCTAAGACTGCAATGGCAATAAGTACATACCTATCAATAATCACCTTAAATGTAAATGTACTGAATACACCAATCAAAAGACATAGAGTTACTGAATGGATAAAAAAGCAAGACCCATCTACATGGTGCCTACAAGAGACTCACTTCAAACCCAAAGACAGACTGAAAGTAAAGGGATGGAAAGAGATATTTCATGCAACTAATAGGGAGAAAAAAGCAGGAGTTGCACTACTTGTATCAGACAAAATAGACTTCAAAACCAAGAAAGTCATAAGAGACAAAGAAGGACATTACACAATGATAAAAGGGTCTGTCCAACAAGAGGATATAACTATTATAAATATCTATGCACCCAACACAGGATCACATACGTATGTGAAACAAATACTTAAAGAACTAAAGGGGCTTAGAGAAGACAAGTAGTGATTCTATAGCATCTCACTACGCTGACGGACAGTGAGTGTAATGGAGTTTGTGGGGGGACCTGATGAAGGGGGTAGTTTAATAACCGTAATATTGCACATGTAATTATGGATTAATGGTACCAAAATAAATTATATATAAAAAAAAGAAGTAAAGGGGGAAATAGAATGCAATGCAATCTTTCTGGGAGACTTCAACACACCACTTACTACAAAGGACAGAACAACCAGACAGAAAATAAATAAAGAGACAGAGGCACTAAACAACATATTAGAACAGATGGACCTAACAGACATATGCAGAACACTCCACTGAAAAGCAACAGGATACACATTCTTCTCAAGTGCACATGGAACATTTTCAAAAATAGATCATATACTAGGCCATAAAAAGACCCTTAGTAAAGTCAAAAAGATAGAAATTTTAATAACCAGCTTTGTGGATAACAAAGGTATGAAACTAAAAATAAATTACACACAAAAAAACAAAAATGCCCACAAACGTATGGAGGCTTACTAACATGCTCCTAAAAAATCAATGGATCAATGACCAAATAAAAACAGAGATCAAGCAATATATGGAGACAAATGACAATAATAATTCAACACCGCAATATCTGCAGGACAAGGCGAAGGCCGTGGTAAAAGGGAAATAAATTGCAATACAGGCCTACCTCAGGAGAGAAGAACAATCCAAAATGAACAGTGTAAACTCACAATTAATGAAACTAGAAAAGGAAAAACAAATGAGGCCGAAAGTCAGTAGAAGGAGGGACATAATAAAGATTAAAGCAGAAATAAATAAAATTGAGAAGAATAAAACAGTAGAAAGAGTCAATGAAAGCAGGAGCTGGTTCTTTGAGAAAATAAACAAAATAGATAAACCCTTAGCCGGACTTATCCAAAAATAAAAGAGAGTCTACACACATACACATAATCGGAAATGAGAAAGGAAAAATCACTACGGACACCGTAGAAATACGAAGAATTATGAGAGAATACTATTAAAAATTATATGGTAACATACTGGATAATCTAGAAGAAATGGACAACTTTCTGGAAAAATACAACCTATCAAGGCGGACCCAAGAAGAAACAGAAAATGTGAATAGACCAATTACCAGCAAAAAAATTGAACTGGTAATCAGAAAACTACCTAAGAACTAAACCCGTCGACCAGGTGGTTTCACTGCTGAATTTTATCAAACATTTAGTGAAGACCTAATAACTGTCCTCGTTAATGTTTTCCGAAAAGTAGAAGAGGAAGGAATACTTCCAAACTCATTCTATGAGGCCAACATCACTCTAATATCAAACAGGCAAAGACACCACAAAAAAAGAAAATTACAGACCAATATCCCTGATGAACAGAGATGCAAAAATACTCAATAAAATTTTAGCAAAGTGAATTAAAAAATACATAAAAAAGATGGTCAATCATGATCAAGTGGGATTCATCCCAGGGATGCAAGGATGGTACAAAATTTGAAAATATATCAACATCATCCACTACATGAACAAAAAGAAGGACAAAAACCACATGATCATCAACATACATGCTGAAAAAGCATTTGACAAAATTCAACATCCACTCATGATAAAAACTCTCAACAAAATGGATATAGAGTGCACCTCAATATGATAAAGGCCATATATGACAAACCTACAGTGAATATTATATTTAATAGCGAGAAGCTGAAAGCTTTTCCTTTAAGATCGGGAACAAGACAAGGATGCCCACTCTCCCCACTTTTATTCAACATAGTTCTAAAGGGCCTAGCCATGGCAGTCAGACAAAAGAAAGAAATAAAAGGCATACAGAGTGGTAAGGAAAATGTCAATGTTTGCAGATGACATGATAGTGTACATAAAAAATCCTAAAGAATCCACTCCAAAACTACTAGATCTAATACCGGAATTCAGCAAAGTTGCGGGATACAATATTAATACACAGAAATCTGTTTCATTCCTATACACTAACGGTGAACTAGCAGAAAGAGAAATCAGGAAAACAGTTCCATTCATAATCGCATCAAGAAGAATAAAATACCTAGGAATAAATCTAACCAAGGAAGTGAAAGACCTATACCCTGAAAACTACAAGACACTCTTAAGAGAAATTAAAGAGAACACTAATAAATGGAAATTCATCCCATGCTCTTAGCTAGGAAGAATTAATATTGTCAAAATGGCTATCCTGCCTAAAACAATCTACAGATTCAATGCAATCAATATCAAAATACCTACAGCATTCTTCAATGAACTAGAGCAAATAGTTCTAAAATTCATATGGAATGACAAAAGACCCCAAATAGCCAAAACAATCCTGAGAAGGAAGAATAAAGGAGGGGGAATTACGCTCCCTGACTTCTAGCACTACTACAAAGCCACAGTAATGAAGACAATTTGGTACTGGGACAAGAACAGACCCATAGACCAGTGGAACAGAAGAGAGAGCCCAGATATCAACCCAAGCATATATGGTCAATTAGTATATGATAAAGGAGCCATGGATATACAATGGGGAAATGACAGCCTCTTCAACAACTGGTGTTGGCAAAACTGGACAGTTCCATGTAAGAGAATGAAACTAGATTACTGTCTAACCCCATACACAAAAGTAAACTCAAAATGGATCAAGGACCTGAATGTAAGTCATGAAACCATAAAACTCTTAGAAAAAAAATATAGGCAAAAATCCCTTGGACATAAACATGAGCTACTTCTTCATGAACATATCTCCCCGGGCAAGGGTAACAAAAGCAAAAATGAACAAGTGGGACTATATCAAACTACAAAGCTTCTGTACAGCAAAGGACACCATCAGTATAACAAAAAGATATCCTACAGGATGGGAGAATATATTCATAAATGACATATCTGATAAAGGGTTGACATCCAAATTATATAAAGAGTTCATGCACCTCAACAAAGAAAAAGCAAATAAGCCAATTAAGAAATGGGCAGAGGAACTGAACATACACTTCTCCAAAGAAGAAATTCAGATGGTCAAAAGGCACATGAAAAGGTGCTCCATATCGCTGATCATGAGAGAAATGCAGATTAAAACCACAATATCACATCACACCAGTTAGAATAGCCAACACCCAAAAGACAAACAACAACAAATGTTGGCGAGGATGTGGAGAAAGGGGAACCTTCTACACTGCTGGTGGGAATGTAACCTAGTTCAACCAATGTAGAAAGCAGTATGCAGTTCCTCAAAAAACTCAAAATAGAAATACCATTTGCAGATGACCAACAGGCACATGAAAAGATGCTCCACATCGCTAATCATCAGAGAAATGCAAATGAAAACCACAATGAGATATCACCTCACACCAGTGAGAATGGCCAACATCCAAAAGACAAACAACAACAAATGTTGGCGAGGATGTGGAGAAAAGGGAACCCTCCTACACTGCTGGTGGGCATGCAAATTAGTTCAACCATTGTGGAAAGCAGTATGGAGGTTCCTCAAAAAACTCAAAATAGAAATACCATTTGATCCAGGAATTCCACTCCTAGGAATTTACCCTAAGAATGCAGCAGCCCAGTTTGAAGAAGACAGATGCACCCCTATGTTTATCGCAGCACTATTTACAATAGCCAAGAAATGGAAGCAACCTAAGTGTCCATCAGTAGATGAATGGATAAAGAAGAGGTGGTATATATACACAATGGAATATTATTCAGCCATGAGAAGAAACCAAATCCTACCATTTGCAACAACATGGATGGAACTAGAGTGTATTATGCTTAGTGAAATAAGCCAAGCCGAAAAAGACCAGTATCAAATGATTTCACTCATCTGTGGAGTATAAGAACAATGAAGAAAACTGAAGGAACAAAACAGCAGCAGACTCACAGAACCCAAGAATGGACTAACAGTTACCAAAGGGAAAGGGAATGGAGAGGATGGGTGGGAAGGGAGGGATAAGGAGCGAAAGGGGGCATTACAATTAGCATATGTAATGCATCGGTGGGGGACAAGAGAAAGGGAGTATTTATAGAAAAGACAAGTAATGATTCTATAGCATCTTACTGTGCTGATGGACAGTGAGTGTAGTGGGGTATGTGTGGGGGGGACTTGATAATAGGGGGTCGAGTAACCATAATGTTGTTCAAGTTATTGTACATTAACGATACCAAAATAAATAAATGAATAAATAAGAAATATGAATTTTCTTTAGTAGCCCTTCTAAAAAATATTTCAGGAGAAAATGTTTACAATACTGACTTATTTAATCAACTTGTACGGACATTCTTGAAAAGAATATAGGTAAGCATGGTTTGCTGTCCTTATAGTTTGAATGTGGGTTACCAGGTATGTGGTGGGTATCTTTCTACTTTGAGAGTTTTCATTTTAGAGGTCCCACTGAGATGTTTAAGCACACTCACCTTTCAGAACCAGTTGAACAGTGATGCCTGAGACATGCAACTCATGAAGTGTGTAAACCCATACACAGTCTTCTTGTCTCCCACAGTAAATCCCCAGTGGCAACAGAATTTTGTCTTTTTTATTCTGTTTTGTATGATCAGATTACCTTCACAGAATGTAGATATTTTCTTGAATATTTTATTTCCAACTCTGTTTTTATTTCTGATACTAAGCCAAGTTTTGTTTTGATTTATACTTGGGTTGCAAATTATCTCCCATTAATAGCAACTAAATGGAGTTTGGTTTTATGGTCTGACAATGTAGTGCTATTTGGGCATCTATATATATTGGTTCTGTAGGGATCTATCCTCTATTGGTTGAGAACAAACAGCGAATGTGTTAGTCTTTCTCTTTGCTTGTTGGTATTTTAGTACAAGAATATGTCTTGGGTCCTGGAAACAGCAGCTTTTGACATACAGACCAGTGGTTTTATTTCTGTGTCTACACTAGACACTTGGCTAAAGTGGTATTTGGAGTTGTATTTAGAAGTTGAAAGTGCTTGCTGTATCTGAGATTGAGAAAAGCTCTTACCTCTCACCATGTAAAATATTTTCCTACATTCAAAGGATATTAATTAATTAGATGTATATCTCTTTAAAAATCTTTCTGACAGATTCAGCCCAATAAGCATTATTTAAATCTAATATTCCCAGCTTTCTAGAAAATGGTGAAATAAACATTTATTACTTTAGATGTGATAGCCTTTTAATTAAAAAAAAAAAAACCTGTTCAAAGAAACCACTAACTCAGATGCATTTTTATGTAAGAATCCAGAAGTGATTTGGTAACTTGAACTTAGAAATAGCTACACTGTCCCCCAATATATGTGATCTTCTTGATGTAAAGTATAAAACAAAAACACATATGACTATACATATATATGTAGAACATATTACACACAAATATACATGAATAACACGAATATTTACACATTAGCCTGAGTATTATCAGGCAATTCTAAGACCTAGAGCAATGTGGAATATAACGATGGAACTCTGAATTATTTGTTGCTGTGAAGAAAGAGAGCATGTATTGTCTAACAGTCTAAGGGCTATTAGGAGGTTGCAAAATGCTAGAGTCTGGGACTTGGAATAGATGTATGTCTTAACATTCATCCTATTGAGATGAAATTTACATATAACAAAATGTACTTGTTTTAAGTATTCACTTGGAATAAATATATGTTTATAAGTTTAATTTGACTATATTTTTAGGGGCTATTGTGTTTCATGGAAGACATTTTCATTTTGACAATACCTAAAAATAAAATGGAAAAACTAACAGTAGATTACTTCTCTACTAATGATGGTTGGTTGTGAACAGTGTCCACAGCCCCTTTAAAAAAGTACTACATGAAATAACACTGAAAAAAATTTAGAAAGAAAATACCAAAGAATTGTTATGAACCTAGAGTTAATTTTAGTATTTCTATAAATTCTGATTGCATATCAATTCATATTCTATGATACAAAACAGGCCAGAAAATATTGAACTGAAACAAAACTACACACAAGTAAAAACTGTAGATTTATTCAAGACCTGCTTACTGATTTTTCTTTTTATTATTTTTTTAAGTACTGTCTTTCTCTTTTTTCTTAATGTGAATGCTCTTCAAACTAAATTTAGATTTCTAGCCTAGACTTTACCTAGAATTAGTTTCAAGTGAAACTTTTTATTTCTATTGTCTCCTTTATGACTGTAACCCTAGAGAACATGTATTGCTTTTATATTAAGGGGCAAATAAAAAAATTCATAGAAGGAATTTATTCTAATGATAATTAAAAATTTTTTTATTTTGGTATCATTAATGTACAATAAATGAGCAACATTATGGTTACTAGACCCCAACCATTATTAAGTCCCCGCCACATATCCCATTATAGTCACTGTTCATCAGCGTAGTGAGATGCTATAGAATCACTACTTGTCTTCTCTGTGTTATACTACCTTCCCTGTAACCCCCTGACCCCTGCTACATTATGTGTGCTAATCATAATGTCCCTTTTTCCCCCTTTCCCTTTGGTAACTGTTAGTCCATTCTTGGGTTCTGTGAGTCTGCTACTGTTTTGTTCTTTCAGTTTTTGCTTTGTTCTTATACTCCACAGATGAGTGAAATCATTTGATACTTGTCTTTTTCCGCCTGGCTTATTTCACTGAGCATAATACCCTCTAGCTCCATCCATGTTGTTGCAAATGGTAGGATTTGTTTTCTTCTTATGGCTGAATAATATTCCATTGTGTATATGTACCACATCTTCTTTATCCATTCATCTACTGATGGACACTTAGGTTGCTTCCATTTCTTGGCTACTGTAAACAATGCTGTGATAAACATACGTGTGCATGTTTTTTTTCAAACTGGGCTCCTGCTTTCTTATGGTAAATTCCTAGGAGTGGAATTACTAGGTCAAATGTATTTCTGTTTTTAGTTTTTTCTTTTAATTTTTTATTAAGGTATTATTGATATATACTCTTATGAAAGTTATACATGAAAAAACAATGTGCTTACTACATTTATCTATACTATCAAGTCCCCACCCATACCCCAATGCAGTCACTGTCCATCAGTGTAGTAAGATGCCACAGATTCACTATTTGTCTACTCTGTGCTACACTGTATTCCTCGAGACCCCCCACACCATGTGTACTAAACATAATACCCCTCATTCCCCTTCTCCCTCCCTCCCAACCGCCCTCCCACACCCCTCCTGTATGGTAACCACTAGTTCCTTCTTGGAATCTCCGAGTCTGCTGCTATTTTGTTCCTTCAATTTTGCTTCATCGTTATTATCCACAAATGAGGGAAGTCATTTGGCAGTTATCTTCCTCCACCTGACTTACATCACTGAGCATAATATCCTCCAGCTCCATACATGTTGTTGCAATGGTAGGATTTGTTTCTCTCTTATGGCTGAATGGCATTCCATTGTGTTTATGTACCATCTCTTCTTTATACATTCATCTAATGATGGACACTTGGGTTGTTTCCATTTCATGGCTATTGTGAAAAGTGCTGCAATAAACATATGGGTGCATATGTCTTTTTGAATCTGAGAAGTTGTATTCTTTAGGTAAATTCCAAGGAGTGAGATTCCTGGGTCAAATGTTATTTCTATTTTTCGTTTTTTGAGGAACCTCCAAATTGCTTTCCACAATGGTTGAACTAGCTTACATTCCTGCCAGCAGTGTAGGAGGGTTCCCATTTTTCTGCATCCTCGCCAGCATTTGTTGTTCATCAACTTTTCGATGCTTGCCATCCTTACTGGTGTGAGGTGATATCTCATTGTGGTTTTAATTTGAATTTCCCTGATGATTAGTGATGTGGAGTATCTTTTCATGTGTCTGTTGCCCATCTCACTTTCTTCTTTAGAGAACTGTCTCTTCATATCCTCTGCCTATTTTTTAATTGGGTTATTTGCTATTTGGGTGTTGAGGAGTGTACGTTATTTATATATTTTGGATGTTAACCCCCTGTCAGACCTGTCATTTACAAATATATTCTCCCATACTACAGGATGCCTTTTTGTTCTGTTGATGGTGTCCTTTGCCATACAGAAACTTTTTAGTTTGATGTAGCCCCATGAGTTCATTTTTGCTTTTGTTTCCCTTGCTTGAGGAGATGCATTCAGGAAGAAGTTACTCATGCACATATTCAGGAGTTTATTGCCTGTGTTGTCTTCAAAGAGTTTTATGGTTTTCATGACTTACATTCAGGTCCTTGATCCATTTCAAGTATACTTTTGTGTATGCGGTTAAAAAGTAATCCAGTTTCATTCTTTTGCATGTTGATGAACAGTTTTGCCAACACAAGCTATTGAAGAGGCTGTCATTTCCCCATTATATGTCCAAGGCTCCTTTATCATATATTAATTGACCATATGTGGTTGGGTTTATATCAGGACTCTCTAGTCTGTTCCATTGTTCTATGGGTCTGTTCTTGTGCCAGTACCAAATTGTCTTGGTTACTGAGGCTTTGCAGTAGAGCTTGAAGATGAGGAGCATAATCCACCCAGCTTTATTCTTCCTTCTCAGGATTGCAGTGTCTATTCAGGGTCTTTTGTTGTTCCATATGAATTTTATAACGATTTTCTGTAGTTCGTTGAGGAATACTATTGGTATTTTGATAGGAATTGCATTGAATCTGTAGATTGCTTTAGGAAGGATGGCCATTTTTGACAATATTAATTCTTCCTATCCAAGAGCATGGGATGTGTCTCCATTTATTGGTATCTTCTTTAATTTCTCTCATGAGTATCTTGTAGTTTTCAGAGTAGAGGTCTTTCACTTCCTTGGTTTCGTTTATTCCTAGATATTTTATTCTTTTTGATGTAACTGTGAATCGAATTGTTTTCCTGACTTCTCTCTCGGCTAGTTCATTGTTACTGTATAGGAATGCCATAGATTTTTGCGTATTAATTTTGTATCCCACAACTTTGCTGAATTCAGATATTAGATCTAGTAGTTTTGGAGTTGGTTCTTTAGGGTTTTTTATGTACAGTATCATGTCATCTGAAAACAGGGACAGCTTGAGTTCTTCCTTGCCAATATGGATGCCTTTTATTTTTTTTTATTGTCTGATTGCCGTGGCTAGGACCTCCAGTAGTATGTTGAATAGAAGTGGGGAGAGTGGGCATCCTTGTCTTGTTCCCGATCTTAACTGAAAAGCTTTTAGCTTCTCATTGTTAAGTGTAATGTCTGTGGGTTTGTCATTTATAGCCTTTATTATTTTGAGGTACTTGCCCTCTCTATCCATTTTGTAGAGAGTTTTTATCATGAATCTATGCTGTATTTTTTCGAATGCTTCTTTAGCATCTATGGAGATGATCATGTGGTCTTTGTCCTTTTTGTTGATGTGGTGGATGATGTTGACGGATTTTCGAATGTTGTACCATCCTTGCATCCCTGGAATAAATCCTACTTGATCATTATGGATGATCCTTTTGATATATTTTTGAATTCGGTTTGTTAATATTTTGTTAAGTATTTTTGTATCTACGTTCATCAGGATATTGGTCTGTAATTTCTTTTTCTGTGGTGTCTTGCCTCGTTTTTGTATTAGAGTGATGCTGTCCTCACAGAATGAGTTTGGAAATATTCCATCTTCTTCTACTCCTTGGAAAACTTTAAGAAGGATGGGTATCAGGTCATTACTAAATGTTTGATAAATTCAGCAGTGAAGCCATCTGGTCCAGGTGTTTTGTTCTTAGGTAGGTTTTTGATTACCAGTTCAATTTCGTTGCTAGTAATTGGTCCGTTTAGATTTTCTGTTTCTTTCTGGGTCAGCTTTGGAAGGTTGTATTTTTCTAGAACATTGTCCATTCTTCTAGGTTATCCAGTTTGTTAGCATAATTTTTCATCATATTCTCTAATAGTTCTTTGTATTTCTGTGGTGTTCCTAGTGATTTTTCCTTTCTCATTTCTGATTCTGTTTATGTGAATAGACGCTCTTTTTTTCTTGATAAGTCTGGTTAGGGGTTTATCTATTTTGTTTATTTTCTCAAAGAACTAGATCTTGCTTTAATTGATCCTTTGTATGGTTTTATTCCTCTCGATTTTATTTATTTCTGCTCTAATCTTTTTTATGTCCCTCCTTCTACCGACTTTGTGTCTCATTTGTTCTTCTTTTTCTAGTTTCGTTAATTGTGAGTTTAGACTGCTCATATGGGATTGTTCTTATCTTCTGAGGTAGGCCTGTATTGCAATATACTTTCCTCTTAGCATGGCCTTCGCTGCATCCCACAGATCTTGCCGTATTACATTATTGTTGTCATTTGTCTCCATATATTGCTTCATCTCTGTTTTTATTTGTTCATTGATCCATTGGTTATTTAGGTGCATGTTGTGAAGCCTCAATGTGTTTCTGGGATTTTTCGTTTGTTTGGGTAATTTGTTTCTAGTTTCATACCTTTGTGGTCTGCAAAACTGGTTGGTAGAATTTCAATCTTTTTTAATTTACTGAGGCTATTTTTGTGGCCTAGGATATGATCTATTCTTGAAAATGTTCCATGTGCACTTGAGAAGAATGTGTATCCTGCTGCTTTTGGGTGCAGAGTTTTGTAGGTGTCTGTTAGGTCCATCTGTTGTTCAGTGCCTGTGTTTCCTTACTTATTTTCTGTCTGGTTGATCTGTCCTTTGGAGTGAGTGGAGGGTAAACTCTCCTAGAATGAATGCATTGCATTCTATTTCTCCTTTTAATTCTGTTAGTATTTGTTTCAAATATGTAAGTGTTCTTGTGCTCGGTGCATACATATCTATAATGGTTGTATCTTCTTGTTCGATTGACCCTTTCATCATTATGTAATGTCCTTCTTTGTCTCTTGTGACTGTCTTTCTTTTGAAGTCTATTTTTTCTGATATAAGTACTGCAACTCCTACTTTTTTCTCCCTATTAGTTGCATGAAATGTCTTTTTCCATCCCTTCACTTTTAGTCTGTGTATGTCGTTGGGTTTAAAGTGAATCTCTTGAAGGCAGCATATAGATGGGTTTTGTTTTTTTATCCATTCAGTGACTCTATGTCTTTTGATTGGGTCATTCAGTCCATTTACATTTAGGGTGATTATGGTATGTATGTACTTATTACCATTGCAGGCTTTAGATTCCTGCTTACCAAAGGTTCAAGGTTAACTTCCTTACTATCTAAGAGTCTAAGTTAACTCACTTAATATGCCATTACATACACAATCTAAATGTTCTTTTTTTTTCTTCTCCTTTTTCTTCCTCCTCCATGCTTTATATATTAGGTATCATATTCGTTGCTCTTTGTCTATCCCTTGATTGACTTTGGTGATAGTCTATTTAATTTTGCATTTGATTAGTAATCAGCTGTTCTACTTTCTTTGCTGTGTTTTTATTACCTCTGGTGACAGCTGTTAAACAGTAGGAACACTTCCATCTATAGCAGTCCCTCCAAAATACACAGTAGAGATGGATTGTGGGAGGTAAATTCCCTCAGCTTTTGCTTATCTGGGAATTGTTTAATCCATCCTTCAAAATTAAATGATAACCTTGCCGGATAATGTATTCTTGGTTCGAGGCCTTTCTGCTTCATTGCATTAAATACATCATGCCACTCCCTTCTGGCCTGTCAGGTTTCTGTTGAGAAGTCTGATGATAGCCTGATGGGCTTTTCTTTGTATATGATTTTATTTTTCTCTCTGGCTGCCTTTAATATTCTGGCCTTATCCTTGATTTTGCCATTTTAATTACTATATGTCTTGTTGTTGTCTTCCTTGGGTAGCTTGTGTTGAGAGATCTGTGCATCTCCATAGCCTGAGAGACTATCTCCTTCCCCAGATTAGGGAAGTTTTCAGGAGTTACCTCCTCAAAAACACTTTCTATCTGTTTTTCTCTCTCTACTTCTTCTGGTACACCTCTAATGTGAATATTGTTCATTTGGATTGGTCACACAGTTCTCTTAATATTCTTTCATTCTTAGAGATCCTTTTATCTCTCTCTGCCTCAGCTTCTTTGTATTCCTCTTCTCTAATTTCTATTTCATTTATCTTCTCCTCCACCATATCCAATCCGCTTTTATTACCCTCCATTGTGCTCTTCAACGATTGGATCTCCGACCAGAGTTCATTCTTGAGTTCTTGAATATCCGTACCTGTATGGGCATGTTAATGATTTTTATTTTGAACTCCCTTGAAGGGAGAGTTATGAGGTCAGTATCATCTAAATCTTTCTCCGGAGTTGTAGTAATAATTTTAGTCTGAATCAGGTTCCTTTGGCGTTTCACATTTGCGTGTGGCACCCTCTAGTGTCCAGAAGCTCTACTCTCTGGAGCTGCTCAGTCCCTGAAGCAATGTCGGGGGTCACAGGGGAGTGGTATTGGTGCCTGGGAGGAGCAAAGAGCTGTTTCCTGCTTCCCGGCTGCTATGCCTGTCTCCACTGCCTGAACCATTGTGTCGAGACCACAGGTATAAGCCTGTATGCTTTGCGTTTGTAGTTGCTATGGATAGATCTTCCCTGTGGCTGGCCTAATGCCAGGGTAGGGTTTCCCAGTTTGCGAGCCATGTGGGGCTGGCCAGGGGAAAGGCGCTAAGCTGCCTATCATGGAGCGGTTTCTGGGAGCTGTGTAGGCAGCCATGGGGTTGGAGCATCTGAAAATTGTGAAAGTTCTAAACCTGCTGGGCAGAGTGCACCTGGACAATTTTGTCTACCGGTCTTTCTTCTGAGCAGTAAGCTCTGTGCAATCCTTGACCCTGTTGCAGCCATCTTACTAAGGGATTCCTTGTTAGGAAGTCTCTCAGACTGCCCGCCTTTCTTTTGTCCTAGAGCAGCCGGATATGGATTGCTGCTTACCACAAGCAGCTGGAATATCAGTCTCTCTAGGAATTCTGCCTGTCTTAGCTTTCCAACCCCCTAATTACGAGAGTATCATGCAAGCACCATGAAATACAGGTTTTTGCTCCCAGAGCAGATCTCCAGAGTTAGGTATTCAGCAGTCCCAGGTCTCCACTCCCTCCCTGCTCCATTTCTCTTCTTCCTGCTCGTGAGTGGGGGTGGAGGAAGGGCTTGGGTCCTGCCAGGCCACAGCTTTATTAGTATGTTACCCTGTTCTGTAAGGTTTGCTCTTGTCTCTAGGTGTATGTAGTTTGCTGCACTCATTTTTCCTGTTGCTCTTTCTGGAGTAATTGTGTCAGTTATATTTTCGTATTACATGCAGTTTTAGGAGGAAGCCTCTGTCTCACCTCTCACGCCGCCATCTTTAATCTCCTGTGTTTAGTTTTCTGAGGAACATCCATACTGCTTTCCACAATGGTTGAACTATTTTACATTCCCACCACCACTGTAGGAGGGTTCCCCTTTCACTACATCCTCGCCAACATTTGTTGTTGTTTGTCTTTTGGATGTTGGCCTTGCTAACTGGTGTGAGGTGATATTTCATTGTGGTTTTAATTTGCATTTCTCTGATTAGCAATGTGGAGCATCTTTTCATGTGCCTGTTAGTAATCTGAATTTCTTCTTTGCAGAAGTGTCTGTTCAGATCCTCTGCCCATTTTTTAAATTAGATTATTCACTTTTCATTTGTTGAGGTGAAGTCTTTATATATTTTGAATGTCAACCCCTTATCGGATATGTCATTTATGAATATATTCTTCCATACTGTAGGATGTCTTTTTGTTCTACTGATGGTGTCCTTTGCTGTACAGAAACTTTGTAGTTTGATATAGTCCCATTTGTTCATTTTTGCTTTTGTTTCCTTGCCCAGGGAGATACGTTCATGAAGAAGTTGGTCATATTTATGTCCAAGAGATTTTTGCTTATATTTCTAAGAGTTTTACGGTTTCATGAATTACATTCAGATCTTTTATCCATTTTGAGTTTACTTTTGTGAATGGCGTTAGACAATAGTCCAGTTACATCCTCTTACATATAGCTGTCCAGTTGTGCCAGCATCAGTTGTTGAAGAGGCTGCCAATTTCCCATTGTATATACATGGCTGCTTTATTGTACATTAATTGACCATGTATACTTGAGTTAATGTCTCTACTCTCTATTCTGTTTCACTGGTCTATGGATCTGTTCTTGTGCCAGTGCCAAATTGTTTTGATTACTGTGACTTGTAGTAGAGCTTGGAGTTGGGGAGCATAATCCCCCAGCTTTATTCTTCCTTCTCAGGATTGCTTTGGCTATTCGGGGTCTTTTGTGCTTCCATATGAATTGTAGAACTATTTGTTCCAATGGGTTGAAGAATGCTGTTGGTATTTTGATAGGGACTGCATTGAATCTGTAGATTGCTTTAGGAAGGATGGCCATTTTGACAATATTAATTCTTCCTACCCATGAGCATGGGATGAGTTTCCATTTGTTAGTATCCTCTTTAATTTCTCTTAAGAGTGTCTTGTAGTTTTCAGGGTATAGGTCTTTCACTTCCTTGGTTATGTTTATTCCTAGGTATTTTATTCTTTTTGATGCAATTGTGAATGGAACTGTTTTCCTGATTTCTGTTTCTTGTAGTTCATCGTTAGTGTATAGGAATGCAACAGATTTCTGTGTATTAATTTTGTATCCTGCAACTTTGCTGAATTCAGATATTAGATCTAATAGTTTTGGAGTGGATTCTTTAGGGTTTGTTATGTACAATATCATGTCATCTGCAAACAGTGATATTTTGACATGTTCCTTACCAATCTGGATGCCTTTTATTTCTTCGTGTTGTCTGATTGCCGTGGCTAGGACCTCTAGAACCATGTTGAATAAAAGCCGGGAGAGTGGGCATCATTGTCTTGTTCCCGATCTTAAAGGAAAAGCTTCAGCTTCTCATTGTTAAGTATCATGTTGGCTGTGGGTTTGTCATATATGGCCTTTATGATGTTGAGGTACTTGCCGTCTATACCTATTTTGTTAAGATATTTTATTATGAATGGATGTTGAATTTTGTTGAATGCTTTTTCAGCATCTATGGAGATGATAATGGGTTTTGCCCTTTTTGTTGATGTGGTAGATGACGTTTATGGATTTTCGAATGTTGTACCATCCTTGCATCCCTAAGATGAATTCCACTTGATCACGGATATGATCCTCTTGATGCATTTTTTAAATTTGGTTTGCTAATATTTTGTTGAGGATTTTTGCATCCATGTTCATTGGGGATATTGGTTTGTAGTTTTCTTTTTTTGTTGTGTCTTTGCCTGGTTTTGGTATTAGAATGATGCTGGCTTTATAGAATAAGTTTGGGAATATTCCCTTCTCTTCTATTTTTTTGGAAAACTTTAAGGAGAATGGGTATTTTGTCTTCTCTAAATGTCTGATAAAATTCAGCAGGGAATCCATCTGTTCCAGGGATTTTGTTCATAGGTAGTTTTTGATTACTGATTCAATTTCATTGCTGGTAATTGGTGTGTTTAGATTTTCTGTATCTTCCTGGGTCAGTCTTGGAAGGTTGCATTTTTCTAGAAAGTTGTCCATTTCTTCTAGGTTATGAGTTTGTTGGCATATAGATTTTCATAGTATTCCCTAGTAATTCTTTGTATTTCTGTGGGGTCCATCGTGATTTTTCCTTTCTCATTTCTGATTCTGTTTATGTGTGTAGATTCTCTTTTTCTCTTAATAAGTCTGGCTAGGGGTTTATCTATTTTGTTTATTTTCTCAAAGAACCAGTTCTTGGTTTCATTAATTTTTTCTGCTGTTTTTATTCTTCTCAATTTTATTTATTTCCTCTCTTATCTTTATTATGTTCCTCCTTCTGCTGACTTTGGGCCTCATTTGTTCTTTTTCCAGTTTCAATAATTGTGAATTTAGACTATTCATTTTGGAATGTTCTTCCTTCTTTAAATAGGCCTGGATTGCTATATACTTTCCTCTTACAACTGCCTTCACTGCATCTCACAGAAGTTAGGGCGTTGTGCTGTTGTTTTCATTTGTCTCCATATATTGCTTGATCTCAGTATATTGTTTTAATTCAGTCATTGATCCATTGATTAATTAGGAGGAAGTTAGTATGCCTCCATGTGTTTGTGAGCCTATTTGTTTTCTTTGTACAGTTTATTTGTAGTTTTATACCTTTGTGATCTGTGAAGTTGTTTGGTAGAATTTCAATATTTTTAAATTTACTGAGGCTCTTTTTGTGGCCTAGTATGTGGTTTATTCTTGAAAATGTTCCATGAGCCCTTGAGAAGAATGTGTATCCTGCTGCTTTTGGGTGGAGAGTTCTGTAGATGTCTGTTAGGTCCGTCTTTTCTAATGTGTTGTTCAGTGCCTCTGTCTCCTTACTTATGTCTGTCTGGTTGATCTGTCCTTTGGAGTGAGTGGTGTCTTGAAGTCTCCTAGAATGAATGCATTGCATTGTATTTCCCCTTTTAATTCGGTTAGTATTTTTTTCACGTATATAGGTGCTCCTGTGTTCGGTGCATAGAAATTTATTATGGTTATATCGTCTTGTTGGACTGATCCCTTTATCATTATGTAATGTCCTTCTTTATCTCTTGTTACTTTCTTTGTTTTGAAGTCTATTTTGTCTGATACAAGTACTGCAACACCTGCTTTTTTGTTCTTGTTGTTTGCATGAAATATCTTTTTCTATCCCTTAAATCTGTGTATGTCTTTGGGTTTGACGTGGGTCGCTTGTAGGCAGCATATAGATGGGTCTTGCTTTTTTACCCATTCTATTAATCTGTATCTTTTGATTGGTGCATTCAGTCCATTTACATTTAGGGTGATTATCAATAGATATGTACTTATTGCCATTGTAGGCTTTGGATTTCTGGTTACCAAAGCTTCAAGGGTAGCTTCTTTACTATCTAACTCTCTAGCTTAACTCACTTATTACACTATTATAAATAGTCTGATGATTCTTTATTTCTCTTCCTTCTTTTCTTCCTCCTCCACTCTTTATATGTTAGGTGTTTTATTCTGTACTCTTTGTTTCCCTTGACTGATTTTGTGCATAGCTGATTTTATTTTGCATTTAGTTAGTATTTGGTTGGTCTACTTTCTTTGCTGTGTTTTTATTTTCTCTGGTCACATCTATTTAGCTTTAGGAGTACTTCTATCTAGAGCAGTCCCTTAAAAATACACTGTACAGATGGTTAGTGGGAGGTAAATTCCCTCACTTTTTGCTTATCTGGGTATTGTTTAATCCCTCCTTCAAATTTAAATGATAATCTTGCTGGATACAGTATTCTTGCTTTGAAGCCCTTCTGATTCCTTGCATTAAATACATCATGCCATTCTCTTTTGGCCCTTAAGGTTTCTGTTGAGAAGTCTGATGATACCCTGATGCGTTTTCCTTTGTAGGTGATCTTTTTTCTCTTTGTGGGTGCTTTTAATACCCTGTCCTTGTCTTTCATCTTTGCCATTTTAATTATTATATGTCTTGGTGTTGTCCTCCTTGGGTCCCTTGTTTTGGGAGATCTGTGGGCTTCCATGGTCTGAGAGACTATTTCCTTCCCCAGCTTGGGGACGTTTCCAGCAATTATTTCTTCAAAGACACTTTCTATCCCTTTTTCTCTCTCTTCTTCTTCTGGTATCCCTATAATGCAAATATTGTTCCGTTTGGAGTGGTCACACAGTTCTCTTAATATTCTTTCATTCCTAGAGATCCTTTTCTCTCTCTCTGCCTTAGCTTATCTGGATTCCTGTTCTGATTTCTATTCCTTTAACAGTCTTTTGCACCTCATCCAGTCTACTCTTAAATCCTCCCATTGTTTGTTTCATTTCTGTTATCTCCCTCTGGAATCCATCCCTTGGCTCTTGCATATTTCTGTGCAGCTCTATCGGCATGGTTATGACTTTTATTTTGAATTCTTTTTCAGGAAGATTGGTGATTTTGGTCTCACCAGGCCCTCTCTCTGGTGTTTGAGGGATTTTGAACTGAACAAGGTAATTCTGCCTTTTCATGGCGATGAAGTGATGGTCAGCGAATGGCGTGTGTATCAGGTGTGAGACCAAAGTCCCTTCCTGCTTGCTGTTCGCCTTGCCCATCTCCACTGCCTCTGCTGGTCAACCGCACACAGGGAGCAGCCTGTGTTAATCCCCTGAGCTGCTATGGGCAGTGCAGCCTTCAGGATGGCCAAGGGCACTGGCGGGGGTCGCAGGCAAACAGCATGTGTTCTCCCTCGCGAACGGCATCCCTTTGTGCTTTCTGGACTCTGAGCTGGTCTCTGCTTCTAATTTTATTTTTTAAGATACTTTAGTCATCACCTGACCTCCAAACTTTGGGAAGGTCTCCCAGCCTGTGCTCCCATGGTACTGTGAGCATATTTCTATCATATTAGTGATACTTATACTTTTGCTTATTTCACTACATGTCACATTCATCTATGCTGATCTTGCAGTGAAGGTGCTCTGTCATTCCAGAATGTAGCATAATGCTTGGCATGTAAGCTGTAACTTCAGAAAAGAGTAATAGAGTACATCTTGTAACCCCTGGGACATCATGTGATGGAGATGTTGATTCCAGTTGACTTCTCCTAGTGCAATGTTAACTTAGTGGTTCACTGTTGTTCACTAAACCAAAGAACCCAGCTAGATAGACTTTCATGGTCTTTTGGCATTATTGGGCTCTTACTGGATTTTTTTTTTTTGTCTTTTTCTTTGAATGCAGATAGCCTTGCTATGTATTGACACTCAATTTGGTTTAATGGAGCTGACCAAAGTTAATAAAACTCATATACTTATCTTTTTCCTTCTTGGGATCTTATGCAGAATTTTTCTGAATCAGTTAAATTACTTGTTCCCCAAAATAACTAAATGAGTGGCCAGTTTATTCATCTATGTGTGTTTAGTATCTGTATCCCCACAGATAGATCCCTTGTCTGTGTCTTTTTTGATGTTACATTCCCAGACTGTTTCCAACATCATTGGGTGAATGTTCAGATTTTAGAATCAAGATATGAATTAACAAAATTCCAGCAATAGGATGGATTAAATATTCTGGGAAACTTAACCACATAAAAATGACAGATACAATTTCAAATATGTGTCTTTGTAACATGTGACCGAGGCCAAAAACAAACATAAATCTCCAAATCAGAAGATAAAGTGGAGCAGAGGAAGGTGGCACTTTGCCCAAAAGGGCATGTGCCAATCCCTAGTGACCTAAAGCCAGATATTTTGCCTTTTTGTTTTTTAGGAATTTTTTATTCATTCAACAAAGATGTACTGTGTGCCAAACAGGTGCAAGGCCATGTTCTAGGCAATGGGGATAAAGTATTTATGAGACAGATGGGCTCCCTGACCTCAGCTGGAGTGTATATTCCAGCCCCTTTCAGATGCCACATTTTTGTGGGTCTTCATGTCTTGTCCCCAAACTGCTTTAAAGTAGCAGTCACTGAATTCCAAATTGTTTGCCTTGTCCCACTAGAATGCAAGCTCTAGGAGAGCAGGGAAGTTTTCTTTGCCCTCAAAAGCTTCATTGTGGTATATTAAGGTATACTTAACATATAAAACTGCAGACATTTTAAAAGCCACAATTTGAATCCATCATCACAATCAAGATAATGAGCATAACCTTTACTCTCAAAAGTTTCTTCATGCTTCTTTTAATCCCCCCTCCCCCATCCTGCCCTTCCCCTGGCACCTCATTCTCCTGAATGACTGACTGATCTCCTTTTGGTCACTACAGCTTGTATTTTCTAGACATTTATATAAGCACAATTATATATACATTTTTATAAATAAAATCATACTCATTTTTATCTAATGAGAGCTGGGGATTTAATTAGTCCCAAGCTTCCACTTGAAGTCAAGCAAGGTGGGAGGTACAACTAAAGATATCCTCCCAAATCTAATTCCTTCAAATAAAGCCCATACTTACAAAGAGTTAAGCAAGAATTCTGCAAGTAATGACCTGCAATTCCATACATAACTAACACTTTGGAAAACAATAACCATGGTCCTCCAGAATCTAATATTATCTGTGTCTGTGAACAGTTGCCAAATACAAACCACTGAATCCTGCAGACACAGTACAGCTGACCCTTGAACAACATTAGTTTGAACTGCATGGGCCCACTTACACTCAAATTTTTTTCAATAAATATACTGGAAAATGTTTTGGAGATTGGTGACAATCTGAAAAAAACATTTTCTTTTCTCTAGCTTACTTTATCATAAGAATACAGTATATAATACATACAACATATAAAATATGTGTTAAAGATTGTTTATGTAATTGGTAAGGCTCCTGGTCAACAGGAGTCTCTTATTAAATTTTGGGAAGTCAAAGTTTTTTAAGATTTTCAATTCCACAGGTGAATAAAGGTACAACAGAGATGACTAATACAGTTCAAAAGTTAAGACTTCAAAAAGAATTATACATCTGAAACTAGTATTATGTCAAATATACCTTTATAAACCCCAACCCCACCTGTTCAAGGGTCAAGTGTATATGCTACTGCTAATCTGAACATAATCTTTGCGATTAATATCTGAACTCGAGGCAGCCAGTCAGATTAAAACAGATGATCCTATAATTATAATACGTTAAGGAACCAAATGTTACTTTTCTTTATCTTTTTCAAGACTCCTTCCCCCAAATCCTCAAGAAGTCTTGATTGGTACCCATGTACATGTCTATAAATAAAGTTTTCCCATGTGTTCAGTTCAGTTAAAGCTTTTCTTTTTTTAAAAGGGTGATCAAAATCTTGATCACAGAAGATAGTAAGGAAATTTCTTGGCCTTGTCCTTCGCTTGAGGTGAAAGAAAAAAAAAAGTGTTCCCTGAGAATTCCTTACAAGTAGAGACTCACCCATGTTGCAGACATGAATTCCTTCTGTGGTTGGCTCAAAAATTTCAGGCAAATACAAAAATACAGCTGACATAGTTTCAGTGATAGTAAATGAAGTAGAAGGTAAGGGATTACTAAATAATACCACATGTTAATAAGAGAATCAATTGCCTAATAAAATATAAAAATTTCAAACTTGTAGATATACCTAATAAACTTGAAAAAAGTGTAAAATAAAAACTGAAAAACTACACGAAGAAGATCAATTTTACTATCAAAATGGGAGATTGTTAGTTACTCTGATCAAAACAATCAGTAGGTAAGCAGAATATCTGATAATTCAATTAACTAGTTTGCCCTAATAACTTTGTATAAAAACCTGTGCCCAATAACTAGATAATGGCTATTCTTTTAAATCACAAGTATACATTTACAGTAACTGACAATGTTCTGGGTCATAAAAATGTCTCTACCAATGTAAAACAATATTACAAAAACAACAATCTCTGATTAAAACTGAGGTATGTCAGAAACTAATAAGTTAAAAAAAATTCATATGGAAATTAAAAAACACATTTCTAAATAAACGAATAATAAGAAAAATCATGTTGGGAACTAAAATAAAAAAGCAACTCAGTACTGAACAATAGAAATTCAACTTAAAATCTTGGGATGCACTTAGTAGGAAACAGGGTCTTAAAAGTGGTTATTTTAGAAGAGAAGAATGACTAAAAATTAATAAACTCTACAAGTAACTAAAGATTATGGGGGGCATGGGAGAGAATAAGCCCAAAGAAGGTAATATATAGATGAGAACAGAATTAATTGAGCTGAATAAAGGTACAACAGAGATGACTAACACAGTTTAAAAGTTAATACTTCAAAAAGAAGAATTATATGTCTGAAACTAGTATTATGTCAAATATACCTTAATAAAAAAATTTAAGTTAAATGAAAAATTACTTTCAAGGATAATTAAGAAAAAGTAAAACAAAAACTATTCACAATGAAAAATAACTACTGTGAATAGAATGTAGGTAATACAAGCTACAAGAAAAGATGAACAACTTTATACCAACAAATATAAAAAGTTAGGTGACATTCAATATTCCTAGAAAAGAATCAGTAACCAAAACTGACTCTAGAAGAAATAGAAAATTTGAATAGCTCATTAAGTATTAAAGAACTGAATCGGTACTTAGACTTTTACTACATAGAAAACACAGGTCCACAATAGCTTCATAGGCTAGTTTAACCAAACATTTACAGAATGAGTAATTACCATTTTACACAAACTTTCAAAGAACTGAAAAGAAGAAATACTCCTACTATACACTGTCTCATGTAATAAAAATGAGGTAAGATAGTACATAAATGGAAAATTCCAGGCCAATCTCATTCATGACCACAGGTGCAAAAAATCTTAAAAGAAATAATACCAGCAACAAGCAAAACAGATCATGACCAAATTAAGTTTAATCCAAGAATTCAAGATTGGTTTAACATTACAAAATCTATTAATATATACTTTACCACATTAAGGGATTCAGGGAGAAAAAAAATTAATTCATTTTAAATTATTTCAGTGAATGCAGATAATACATTTGATAAAATTCAATGCCAATGCCTTTGGTGATAAAAATTCTTAGCAAAATAAGAATGAAAAAGAATACTTCCTTAACCTGTAGGTTTGTCTACAAAACTTTGGTACACATATTAAATGGTAAAATCTTAAAAGGAATTTCTTAAATATCAGGAGGAAAAACTACAAGATTGTTAGCTATCATTACTTCTATTAAATATAGTGGAGATATTTGCAGATATAATAAAATAAGAAAAAGGGAGATTAGAAAGGGAAAAAGAAAACTGCCTTTTTTCAGAGTGATTATTATCTACATAGAAAATCCTGAAATAAAAATATACATGGTATGAGAATTTGAGATATTATTATTAAAATAATTTATATATATTTATGGAGCACATACAAAAATACACCAGAAGGAGCTACATTAAATATTTAATAAGTTTATTTTTAGGTGGTTTATGAAATATTTTAATTTTTTATTTCAGCATTTGGGTTTCATCAGTGTTTTGCACTAGATTGTTTAATTTTATAAAAAAATAAGAGAATATTACCAGATGTCAGGTCAATTTCATGCTACACACTAGCAACAAGCAGAAAATATAATTTAAAAAGTACTTAAAAACAATAAAAAATGACATCTAGAAAGAAAACAAAGATTTACCTTTCTGAAGAAAATTATAAAAATTGAAAGAAAATAATTTAATAAACAGAAAGATATACCATGATAATGGGTAAGAAAGATCAGTATCATAAAGATGTAACTTATTTACAAATTTATCTATATTGGACACAATTCCAATCAAAATCCCCAAAGAAATTTTTCTGTGGAATTTGACAAGCTAATTCTAAATCTATACAGAAAAGAACACAAATAGATAAGACATGTCTAAAGAAGAAATATGTAAAGGAAACTGCTCTGCTAGGAAGCAAGATTTATCAGTAAGCTTTAGTAATTTAGGTACTACAGCATTTGTGTTGGGATAGACAAATGGAACAAAGAGAAAGCTCAGAAACAGATTCCGGTGATAACCTAAGCTATGACAGAGATTGCACTGCAAATCAGCTTATTTTAAAAGAATGGGATAATTATCTTTATGGGAAAAAATGAAAACTCACCCCTAACTGACACTATATCCTAAAATAAATATTAGATCAACTAATTCTACTGTAATAGAGGTGGGAAAACAGGAATGGATGATTAATTCTGATTGATGGTAAAGAATGCATTCTCAGTAGAGGTGACTTTTGACCTGGTCCTTGGAGAATAAAAAGTTAGAACAATGTGGGAAATGGACTTCCAGGCTGAGAGAACAATAAGATTAAAGTCTCAGAAACTCCCAAGTGTGAGAGGCGTTTTCTGGGAATGGACAGACAAACCAGCCCAGCTGAAAGGAAGGAGAGAGAAAGACAATGACAGCTGACTGGTGGTTTGCAACATTTTTACATACACACTTCACTGTGCTTCACCAGGCTTCTGGCCTTTATCCTGGCCAGAGCCACTATGCTCACAGAAAGGGAATGTCGTAAGTACAGTACCTGTACCCCAACACTCATCAAAAAAGCACTCTTATTAATTGCAGCTCAGATATTCAAAAAGAAACCTTTTTAAAAGCTTAGGAGGTTTAAGTTACCTTTTCTTTTTTTTCTTGGGTGTCTTGGTCCTGGTTGTTAGTCATTTTGTTGGCCTTGTTGTGCACACTAGGAATGACCTACGACCACAGTAAAAAAGGAGAGGGGAAGGAAGAAACCATGTAAATGTCACAATCGTTATATTCTTAATGTATTTTTTAAAACAATTAAAATCTTATTCAAAACAATTAAAATCTTAAGTGGAGATATCAGAAGCATAACTCAAGGCAAACAATACAATCTGGGAAATATGACAAGCTCTATGACCCCCAATTGTGGGTGTGTGTGTGTGTGTGCACACACATGTGCAAAAAGGCAATTAAATTCATGAGCTTGTGTAGATTCAGAAGTGAAGATGAAGACTAAAAAAGAAGGTCATGATACTGACTGTCATCCAAAGTTGTCATTTTGCAAAATACTGTTTTAGGGTGACCTAAGTTAATTCCTAGAACATGGAATGCATCATTTATTTGATAGATTTACCTTATTTATCATTATACCCCAGTTCAAGTATCTTATCTAGCACACTGCACTCTGGAAAAGTATTTCACTGTTAGCATAAATATGGAATTATAAATCTATTTACAACCCTGGATAAAAGCTCAAAGAGAGCTGGAGTTTAGTGTTATTTGCCACTATAACTCTAGTGCTCAGAAAGAGCCTAACAGCTGTACTCCACTAATGTTATACACGAATGAAACAGTTTCATTTCATAGAGATAAGAGATTCCATTTCTTAATGGTGCTAACAGCATAGATTACTTTTTGACTCATTTCTTTTGTAAAAGTATCTATGAAACATCTTAGGAAAATATAAAAATTTTAGGAAAGTTTTTTAAAAGTATACCAAATAGCTAACATAACAATCAGCATAAAATCTGATGACAGATATGAAGATTAAAAGAAAAAACAGATCTCCTTTCTCAGAAAATTAAAGGAACTTCTATCTAGGGCTAATTTTAAAAACAAAACCAAAAAACTACTTCTCTCTAAATGCAATTTAAGATTAATTGTTCATCACTTTTAATATAGGCTAAAGAAATACATTGATTTGGGAATAAATGAAAAAGTCTCAGAAACATTTAAGTAAAAAACAATAGTAATGCTACATTAATATATATTCAGTTTCTCCTGTGTGAACAGACACTGTGCTAAAGTTTAATCTTTTTCTATTTAATACACACAAGAACCTAAGTCAGAATTCAAAAACTGGTGGGGTCTACAGGCTTTTGTTTCTTGTCCTGAAGAATCCTAAAACAAAGCAAAACACTTTGCCTCCTGACAAGTCAGAATACCTGCCTGCCCGGGACCTGCTATCTCCTGTGGAAAACCAGCTGCAGCTGAGTAGCAGAAGGTTTGGGATGGGATAGAATGCCAGTTGCCATTCATAAGGTTTACACTGTTTTTGTGCATAGAAGAGAAATATATTTCTGTACACATAATGTCAGCAAAATTCAGAAGACAAAAGGCTTATTGAGAAAACTATATCTTTAAGAAAAAAGCGTATTTCTTGTGAAAATAAAAATGTATTTGTATATGATTAAGATGCAAAATTTAACTGTCAAAAACATTTAGATGCCATTATAAAACAATGGTATTAGGGAAGTACGATGGGATACGGGAAAAAAGAAAACAATACATGATGTAAATTTAATGAACTGAAGGGATGATCACAATTTCAAAAGGGTTTTTTTTTAAAATATAAAAAAAACCATGTGATGCTGTGAAATGTAGTTATGTTATTAAGTGGAAAAAATTACCTTGGCATTAAATTTTCTATAGAGGAGTGCAGTATAAATCATGGTACTCCTCTGAAATAAGCATTTGCCAAGGAAGTCTAAGTGGATACACACATTTCCTTTTAGCAGGCTCAAAATACTCTTGAGAAATTCAGGAGAAACTCAGCTTTGAAAAAGTAATGTAGGTGATACTCCTAAAGCATCTGTTAAAAGCACAAATGTAAAAAAAAATAAATACAAAATACAAATATAAACCCAACTGTTCAATTCAGGGTGTTGATGAGAATTTCCATGTGACCAAGGCATGTTTAGACATAGGGCCTTTGATGGGCCCAACATTAGGAAATGACTTGTTTGGGATTTTAAGGAAGGTCTCAAAGTTTAATGTAAACTGGTAAAGAATGACTAAATATTCAGCTATATTTTCTCTTCCTGTGATGATCAATACTATTGCAACAATAAGTAAGCTGAAGAAAGCACCATTTTGCAACAGTACGAAACTTGATTCCTTTCATTGCCTCATTCAACAGGAATCGCTTTGTGCTAAAATATGGAACAAGTCATGGACATAGTAACTAACACCATAACCTGAATATGCTCGCTTGGCTGGAACCACAGAGAGTTCAATGCTCAATGAACCGAATGCACAGTGTGGCAGTCAGTTTGGCTGTGTGGGGGATAAGTGACTTGAGCATGTCATGATGCTTAAGAGATTTTCTGAACAGTTGAAAGAAATCATTGTTTATGTCATCCAAGCAAAAAGTTCCACCTCAGCTCACCAGCAAAGGCTGGATGGAAAGCTTGCCTTACTTGGTTGACTTTAAAACCTATTTCAATGCTCTAAATATTTTTCATCAGGGCATTCACAAATGGCCACATAAATTTATAATTTGATTGGCTCATTCATTCTATCTAGCTCCAAACTGTTCCTTTGGAAATATTATTTGGTAAGGAATAATCTGACCAATTTTCCTACTGAACTCGTTTCAAGAAATAAGTGATGGTCTCAAGTACTTACTCAATATTTTAAGAGTTAAAAAGTGGATTCCGGAAACTCTTTAATTTCAAATTGTATGGAAATTAGAGGACTTTATCCAGCTCACCTCTCTCTATGAGCCTTGCTGGGGTAAACATAACATTAGGACTGGAAGGGACAGGACTGCAGGGCAGGGCATCAGAGCAGAGCTGCGCAGCTCAGGGAGGCTGCAGCCCACGTGTGCAGGCAGGTTCTAATAATGTTCAAGTGTCACGTTGATGCCCCCGCCTTTGGGGCAGCCCGACACCTGTCTAGTTTGCCATACAAATGCTATTTTTTGTATGCCTGATGTACAAAAGGTTGAAAAAGCACTTCATTACTTTACTGAACAGCAAATTCTTAAACATGCAGTTTTTCAGAAGTGCCTGTTTTGCACAGCTGTTTTCCATTACAAAATAAAGAAAAATAACATTGCTTCCAGTAATAGGGCTTATGGGTGACATTTCCGCTGTGCACTCCAATATAAAGTACACATCCTGCTACTGACATCTGCTTTTCAGAGTTATAATTCCATACCAAAAGAGTAATTTATTACAGAAACACTTTATGATTAAATATTACTATTTTTGGATTCAGAATCTCTAATAGAATATACATGTTTGTATTTTTACATTTAATAAACATACAGAATAGCACCTCTAGAATGTTTTTACACCTGACCCCCTTTATGTTTAAAGTAATTAATAAACAAAGTAACTGGCTCAGAAAAGTTAAGCAACTTGCCTCCAAGTCAGCATAGCTGGTTAACAGGGGACCAAGGAATGGAAAACAGGTCTGTTGGACTACACAGCCTGTGATGGACTACACAGCACAGTTGAATGACTCAAATTTGATGAGGAGTTAAAAATCAGAGGAAAAAAAGGTAAAACTGAAGTTAATAATTATATTTTTATGAAGTTGTTTTTGTGCTTTTCCTGGATAACAGAGTAACAAAGAAAATATGTGGGAAAATACTTCAAGGCAAAAAACTTGGTCCACAGATACACAGAGTATTTTTACCTTTGTGAAAATAGGGAGTAGCACTTACTCTTGGAGTGGATGACAAGCTCTGAACAACAAACACCACAGGGTTTCCTGCATTTGTAATGGCCTCCACTGCTTCTCTGTGAGAGGCATTCTGCAAGTCTACCCCAGACACCTATAACACAGAAGTAATTTATTTCAGTTGGTAAGACAGTAGGTATTGTGGATAGGTTAATTCAAAGTTCATATTTATTATCTAGTTATGAGAACAGTCAGAATCTAATGAATTAGACCAAGCAAAAAAAAAAAAAAAATAAGATTGGCCCATAAAAAGCTTTACTGTTTTAGAAGAACATGTTTAAGGAAAATAATGTTCCACATCAAGCAAAGTAAATAAGACAAGTATTTTAACGGCAACAGTCCTGTTTAAATATAATTATCCAAAATAGGTAGCTCAATGAGTAACAGAATCTTAAGAAGCTTCTAAGCTTGTAATATCACCTCCACCACTAATACAGTACATAATTCTGAGTTGTGGGGTTCTCTCTGGACTTTTATCTTCTCTCAATTAAACCAAGAAGAATGGTATTTTAAATAAATTACCCATTATCACAATTAAGTAGTTGAAAATTTCTCAATCTGTTTAAAAAAGAACTATGAAAATGTCCATAGGTTCTTTTACTAAAGTGTTCTGTATTCAATAAATATGGGTAAGTATAAATGGCTCTTTATTACACAAATCTCAGAGCACCTAACCTGTGAACATGCCTATAATCTCCAAGAGCATTCTGTATCGATCCAAAGCATTCAACAGAACCAATTTTTCAAACTGATAATGTAGAAAAGCACTCGCAGATGTTGGGTGGCTTACAGTCGATGGATAGCAACAATTTGTGAATACTGCTTTGCCATAAGGGCACCAAAGAAATAGGAAGAGAGGAATGTGGAATGAAGATTGGTTTTTGTTTTAAGACGGGAGATATTACACCAATAATGATGCAGTGAGAGGAAAAATGAATGACAAAGAGAAATGACATCTGTACAAGCAAATCCTTAGACAGTGAAGAGGGGATGACTTCTACACAAATTCGAGATTGGCTCTAGACAGAAGCACAAATAGTTCATCTGCTATTACAGATACAGTTAGAAAAAAGACTTGGTGTGCAGCAGGAGCAAAGGGAAGTTTTCTTTTGACTGTCTCTATTTTCTCAATGAAACAAGAAACAAGGACCATAAACTAAGATTAACACTGAGGAAGGAGGCACAGAGGTTTGGACTAGTTACCTATGGAAGTAGGAGAATGAAATGACGAGGGAAATATTACAGGACTGCAGGGCAGAACTAGACACGAACTTAAGAGGGTGGTCATGAATTTAAAATACCAAACCATCTTGGCTGGTTATTTTTTTCCAGCCATGCTAGAGATCTGTAATAAGCAGAACTGCATTTAACTAGGATGTCATTCTCCCAGACAGGATCAGTGAAAGAAAAGAGAACCAAAGGAGTTGAAGTGTACGCAAGGGAATGATTAGGATGATCGGTCACTGCATCTGAACAGAGTGAGAAGTAAAGTTTTAAGCACACCAGAAGCCAAGGGACAGAGAAATGAGGGCCCCAAGGTAAGAGACAACAGCCTGGTGTGTCAGAGGGGTTCTAAGGCAGGTGAGTCTAAAGAATGGTGCAAGAGGGGAGAGCAGAAGGAGGCGAGGTCAGGGAGGCAGACGAAGCCACATCATGCAAAGTCCAAAAGCCATGGGAAGAACACATTATAAAACTGTGTAGAGAGATAAACACACACACGTGCATGTATAACTGGTTAAATCTGAACAAGCTATGAATTGTGCCAGTATCAGTATTTTGGTTTTGTTATTGTACTAGAGTCAGGTAAGACATTAACATTGGAGGAGGCTAAGGGAAGGGTATATGGGACTTCTTTTGTACATTTGTTTGCAATTTCCTATGAATCTATAGATATTTCACAATGGCAAGTTAAGGAAAAAAAGATAAAAAATATATTTGAAATTTAAATTCAAATACACTTGTAATCAATATAAAAATGAATGTTAATTATTGACGAGATGAAGGTCATCAATTTAGGTTAAAAGAAGCAAAATCCAGTTATACATTGCTTACAGAAAATACAACTAAAACAAGATCACAAAAAGGGTGAAAATGAAGGAATGAGAAAGCAATGTACCATGCCAATACTTAGTAACAGAAACCACACCTGCCCCAGAAGCCAGAATAATCCTTTTAAAAAATATGCATGTGTTCATAATTCTCTAATGGATTCTCACTGCATTCAAAGAGACGCCCTTCCAAGAGCTACAGGATGTGGCCTCCCCTTACCTCCTGGCCTTTCTCTCTCTCCCCGCCCCTCTCGTTCCCTCTATCTACACTATCAGCATTGGACTTCTTGCTGTTCCTTCAACAGCAGGCAAGCTCCTACCTCAGAGCTTTCACACTTTAGTTGTCTCTTTCTGGACTCTTCTTCCCTCATATGTCCACATGAGACACTTTCTCCCTTTCTTATCTGGTATTGTCCCCAATACCACCTTCCATAACAAATCTATTTATCACAAGTATTGCCTTCACCACCTGTCATTCCTTATCTTTCTCTGTGTTTTTTTAATCCACAGCTACTCATTACAAAGTAACATTCTACATGTTACTCATTTTTTGTATTGTCTGTCTCCCCCACTATCAAGGAAACTCCATAAGGGATTCTTTGCTTATTTTCTTCACTGCCATATCCCCAGTACATTTGAAAATTTTTTTTAATTTCACAAACACAAATATAAACTAAAATTTATTTATACAGAGCAGTTTTATGCAATTCTTTGATTTAATCCTCACAAAGATGCTATCGGCTTTCAATTCTCATTTCCATTTTATTTGGAAACTGGTGGGTTTAACAATTTGTCCAAGAACAAATAGAAAATAAATACAATAACCTAGACTTCACCCATGATGGCAAGGGCCCTTTTCACTCTGTTAGAGTTAAAATACCACAGCTGATATTTAGCATCATAAAGCATGAATCTAGAATAAGCAAATTATGGGATTGAAGGTATTCAATACAGTGCCCTACAATAAACCCAATGCAAGGAAATCCATCAGAGTCAGACCTCAGGACGTTTTCGGTGCCTCGATGTGCTATTAAAATTCTGCTCGGCAAAGCCCACCACATGTGAACTATGGTTTCATCCCTCCCGCAATGGAATCTTTGACTTCCATGGTCAACTCTGGGAGGACAAGCATGGCTGTCCCACTGACACATGTTTATAAAATTTAGAGCATGTTAAGACTGTGGGAGAAGCATCATGCCCACTGGCCACCTCATTCCGTTAAATTGTGATTGTTTTTTTCAGTCAATTGAGTCCTTTGTTTTACCATTTTACATGCTGCCACCCAACTTTAGAATCTCATATAATTGTGCCAACAACACATAAACTAAAGCATCTAAATAAAATACTCCAATTGTACACACACATACCCCAGCATAGGAAGGAAAGACTTCTGGCTAAATGATTATTTTACCATCTTATAGTACATTTCAAACAAAAATTTTAACATCATTTAAGAGTTTTATCATCATTTACCTCAAGTATTTTATCTCCAGTTTTAAGAGCGTTTGTTTTTCCTGCTGGACTATCTTCTAAAACTTGTTTGATAAATATGCCTTTAAGTTCCTCTCCATTCTTCAGGCGCTTTATAACGGTTTGCCCACCAACAATACTAATACCAAGAGACACATTGGGTTCTCTAAAAATCTCAACACTGTAAAAAGAGGAAAACAAACTTACTCATGAACAAGTTAATTTAATTTGTTAAGCTATTACTATAAGTATTCAATTTGTACCACATACTTTTGACTTATATTTATATAAATATATTTCTTAAATATATTTTTTAAATGTTATAGAAATTGTACCTAGTTCCAAAATTATAAGATATTATTAATAATTTGTGGCATATGTGAAAGTTTAAATTTGGAAAAAAGATTTCTAAAACAATAAATACAACTCTTAATATTCAGAGATTAAGCTAGGCCTTAATGTTTCCCATCTCCTACTGCAATATATTTTCTGTGATTAATCCTTTTCTTCTCCATCAATAACATTAGCAAAGAATGGATTAAGGAATTAACAAATGGGTGGAAAATCAAGAAAATCACATATATCATTTCAGCAAAAAGCACAGACTTTCAGAATAAAATTAATTTGCTTTGAGAGGCTCACTGCCCAAGCTTTTTCCAGTAGTAGGTTTAACCTGTAGTTCTTTAAGTGGAGGGTAGTTTTAACTGCTCCTAAGGCTGGAAGAATTTCTTTTCTTAACATCATTTTTAAAAGAAAGTTAAGTATGGAATAAAACTTGCCCCTCAAATACTACAAATTTTGCTCAAACTGCACAGACATGACCAGTAATTAACTTAAATAAAAAAACTAGCACAGAAAACAGCTGCTATAAGTTTTTAAGACAAAACTTAGAAGTGCAAGAAAAAAACAATCTGGGTGGGCATGGTGGAATTAAAGAATTGAGAACAAGAGCAGCTACAGAAGGACGTTTCTATTCTTAATAAAGTGCAGCCCTAAATGACCACTTACAAATGAAAGTATCCAAGGGAAGATGGGCCCAACACAATCTGTTGGCTCAAACAAGGCACAAACTTGGACTAACACAAGGAGATGGTACAGATAAACCAATATATGACAGGAGTCCCAACTACTGTTGTTGTTCTTAAAAAAAGATCTCCTGTATCAAGTAGCCTTACCTGCCTTGCCTAGTGGTACAGTGATAAAAAGTAACTAGCCCATCAGTTAGCTGCCATAGATAAGACATTTGTAAGTTGCTTTCTCTAAAAAAGTATGATAAAGATTTTTCTAATATATAATAGGTTATAGTCATTTTCCCTAGCTAAAAATCTCTAGGTAAGACAAAATGGAACTAAAAATTAGGGCAGCCTATATGTGAATTATGGCAATTTCCCAAGCAGTAGAGAAGGACTGAAAGATACTATTAAGCTAAAGAAAAGAGCAACTAATTGGTTGTGTTCTATTGAAAAAGCCAATAATGTTGTCAACGTACATTCTTGGTGGACCCCAGTGGCTGAAGTTAGGAGTTTCTTCTCCTTCACCTTCTTCTCTCTCAGGTAAGTCACTGAGGAGGGAGAAAGGAAGAATATACACAATTTGTAAGACACACTCTTGTTATTAGAGAGTCCTGGGAAGTTTGAAATTGCACTATCTATATAGAGTTAAACAGTTCTTAATTCTTAAGCTTTTAAAATATTTTCATCAATAACTAACCACACAAAGCAAAAAATAAACTGTTTTTTATTCAACACAACAAATATCCACCCAGCATCAGAAAAATCATAGGATTATTATAAATACTTTCATTGGTGACACTCTAGATATTATTTTCTAAATATCTGTATTTGTATAATTTCACATTTGTTTCTCTATCAATATATATATATATTATAAAATACATTCCTTAAGATTTACTATTTATCGAGCAGCTAAGAGAACAGTCTAGTATAAACCAACATAAACAACTGAAATGGCTAAACTGTCAGTAGACATGATCCCTCTTCCTAGACCTGTCAGTCAGTCTAACCCTAAATATTCCCGTCATTTGTATCCCATGAATATTTTGTGTAGTTGTAATACAGCACTTTCCAGGTTACAGGAGATTTAGTTATGTTATCTAATTTGATCTTCCCACCTCCCAACACCATACTTTCACCCATCAATTATGTTCCTATGAAACTGCTTAACTGGATAATATAAAATGCTGAATTACACAGTAGTAAGTTGTAAAAGTAATACACTTTAGTAGGGTAGAAACATTATCATATAGTATCTGGAAAAGGAGTCAGGAGTCCTAAGCTCCAGTCTAAACTATACCACAAAATAGGTGTGTGACACTGGACCACCAAATGAAATAATGTCTGATATTACAAACTGTATTATTCTATACAAAAACGTAGCTGCTACCTCTTCCATTTCATTTTCACAAAAACTCTGTAAGTAAGCACAAGTCACAGTACCATACTTCCCACATGAGGAACTGAGGCTCAAAGAAGGCTCACACATCCTACCCCTCTTCACAGTATCCAGATCTCTGTTTCAGCACTAAGTTTGCATGTTCCATTTTTCTCTGACTGCCCAACAAGTTCTGTAAAAACGTAGTAAAAACTGTTTACCGCTCTGCAGACTTTCTAGGATATAACGGTTTAAGCCTGAGTGAAAAGGAGAAAGCTAAAAGGATCTAGACAATCCAAAAACCAGTTAAGAAACTGGAATTGTTAGGGATCACTGACATCTCACCCTCTACCAGATGGCTTTCTTGCCTTAGCCAGTCTATTTTTTATGATTAAAAGCATCATGGTATTCAGGGAAAAACAGCTTGGCAGATACTTGTTGGCTACTTATTTAATGTCCTCTTTCCCCTTTTCCTTACCAACAGAAACCCTCTTTTATTCTAGGTGGCACTATGCCCAGCTTTAAAAAAATACATTTTCTGGACTTCCTTTCAGCTAATGGTAACTGGGTGCCATAGTTCTGATCAGTGACATGGAAGCAAAAGTCGCTGGATGAGATTTCCTGGAAAACTCATTAACTGCAGGGAGAATCAGCAGGCAGGAGCCTTTTGCTCATAATATTCCCCTTTTCCTTGCCTAGAAGGCAGAGATGATGTTGGTAGTGAAGCATCCATTTTAAAATCATGAAAAAAACTGATGAGACTAAAGCAGTACATTAAGGACAGCAGAGCAGAAAAGAAGAAGGGTTTAAGACCCTGACAGACCACCTTCTTCAGGAAATTTTACATGAAAAAAATTAAGCCCTGTTTGGTTGAGCCGCACTGAGTGGAAAGTTGCTGTTTATAAGCAACTGAGTGCAATCCCTATGGTTCCACCTATTTAGGTGAAGCCTTCACTTTATCATATTATTTTTATTTGCACATGTGCTTATATGTTTATTGGATAATTGTAATCATAGAATAAAATTTCACATTTTGATTATCATTTAATAGTAACCAGGATTAAATGAGATATGACTGGAATTTAACTGAGGCTCAAGCAATATGCATTTCCTTTACAATTTTTTGGCTTGAATTTATATATAAATTTTTCCCACATATTATTATCATCTTCATCATTTTTTATTGAACAGCATTTTATATAACTTAATTTATCTGCTATCCCAAATATGATGCATTTAGATTATATCCTGTTTTTTAGAGTATGGGCATTACTACAAGGAATATCTTCATGGTTTGCCATATTGTAGAATTGCCCTTTAAATAAATATGAATTGAAGTAGATTAAAAACTAAAAACTAAACCAACACCAAAATCTTCCTTCTTTCCATTTTCTACTTTCTTATAGCTCAAATCATGCTAATAACATGATAATAACAAACAAATATTTGGTCTTTGTCTCTGGTACCTGACACAGAACTTCAAAAATCCTTGGAATTTCCAGTGGTAGGAGCTTCTGTTGTTATTCACAAGCTCCTTTCAACCATAACTGAGTTTATGCTAATAGGGTGATTCTTCTGGGAGACCTTACATAGCTTCAGGATGAGGATTGATTGTCAGAGAAACAACCATAAATAACATTAGAATAAGACCTTTCAGCCCCACCCTTATCCTCACCTCTGGGAAACAGAGAGGGGCTAGAGATCAAGTTCAATCACTGATGGCCAATGATGTCGTCAATCATTGCTGTGTAATGGAACCTCCATAAAAACCCCTCAATGGTAGGGATCAGAGAGCCTTCAGGTTGGAGAATACATCAAGGTATGGGATGTACTGGCTGTGGAGGTAGTGCTCTCAGAGAAGGCACGGGAGCTCTGTGCATCCCCCACACCTCTCCTCCATACCCTTCCCTATGCATCTCTTCCATGTGACTATTTCTAAGTTGTATCCTTTATAATAAATAAGTAATAGTAAGTAAAGTAAGTAAAGCACTTCCTGAGTGCTGTGAGCCATCCTGGCAAATTATCAAACCTCAAGGAGTGTTGTGTAAACTCCCAATTTATAGCTAGTTGTCAGAAATACAGTTGGTAACAGGGGACTTGTGACTGGCATCTGAAGTCAGGCCAGTCTGGTGGGACTTAGTCCTTATCCTGTCCGGTCTTCACTAACTCTGAGTAGTTACTGTCACAACTGAGTTGATACTTAGTATGCAAAGAATCAGGGAATAGGTTGTTTGGTAGAGGAAAAAAAATACACATTCAATGTCAGAAGTATTATGAGCAACACCAGTTCATAATAGGCATTAAGGAAGAAAGTGTATTTTTATTATAATATATGTATTCTATTATTACAGTAATTAAATTCTTCAATTTAAAAAGACCTAAAAGTAGAATGGAAACCAAGCTTTAACATTAGTATGGACTATTAGTTTTTCTAGTCACAAAAATGAGAGAAGACAAGTAGTGATTCTCATCTCACTACACTGATGGACAGTGACTGTAATAGGGTTGGTGGGGGGGACCTGATGAAGCGGGTAGTTTAATCATCACAATATTGCTCATGTAATTGTAGGTTAATGATACTAAAATAAAATAAATTGTAAAAAAAAAAAATGAGAATCAAAACTTTCCTAAACTTCTGGCTTTTACATACAACTTAAGAGAAAGGTGAACAAAATACTCTGACTAGAATATGAAAAATTTTAGTTTTCTTTGCTAAGGTATAACAAAAGGATTACTCTGTTCGAAGACTCACTGACTTTTTCAAAGCACATTATCTTTCTTCAGGAAACTGGTATACATATAGTTTATTTAAATTGTTTCATACCTAAAGAGAGATAAAACTTGCAAAAGCTTACCCAGTGTGATTAGTTGTGGAAATACAGTCACAGGAGATAAGCAACATATAAACTAATATGGTCACTTTACATTGATGAATGCATGTAACTTTTAACTCAAATTAAAAATTTAACTTTAAAAATGCTTTTACTACACATATTAAAATGTAAATTTACACAAGTATATTTAAAACTCTAACAAGGGATTTCTAACCTCATATTTTATAATTTATAGTATGATTAAACACAATCAATAGCTCAATCAATTAGAATCTCAAATCTTAAAATAACTGAAATGTGCCTCTTACATTTAAGCAGAGTTTGTAGCCAATTTTTTCTCTAAGGAATCAACTGTGTAATAGCAACAATGCTTTTTATTTCAGACCTTATAACAATTACCCAAAGTTATCATTCTTTACTGATTTGGGAGGAAGGATGGAATGCCCCACTAGTCAACAGGTACATATAACGTAAGACTCAATCATGGTATACAACCTCTTGGAGAGTAAAATGTTCAATATCACACAAAAATCAGATGAATCCAGGCAGCCAATTTAACTTTAATTTTCTAAATACCTTTGTTTCATATAAAATTTCTACATACTCAGCCAGATTAGGGCCAAAAAAAATGCAGTGCCCTGACATGATTTAAGAAGAGTTCTAGTTGTGACTAAGTGATCTCAAGATTTCTTTTTCCTCTATAAATATGAGAGTCTATATGGCAAATTTCTGTGACACATCACAGGAAATATGATCATTTGGCGGAATAGGCACTAGTGTTTTTCAAACTACTAGAGTTACTCACACAGATGTTACACTATGATTTTGAAGTTGCAAAACAAATTGTTACACGACACCAAAATACACAAAGAATTAGGCATTCTATTACACTAAAGTTTAGAATGACACAGACAGGATGCTGAGTGAAAGAAGCCAGATACAAAAAGTACCTGAGTACTTATATTTACATGAGTGTTAGAAGAAGAAAAATAATTTCCAGTGTTAGAAGTCCTATTAGTTGCCTGGGGCAAGACACTGCCAAGGGAGAACTTTCAGAGGTGATGGGAATGTTCAGTATCCTGACTGGACTATTGGTAACATGGATGTATACTTTTATCAAAATTAAGCAAGCAGTCCCTTAAAAATCTGTGCATTTTACTAATATGTAAAATTGTTTAAGTTTTGTTAAAAACACAAGTTCATGTCATAATGGTTAAGTTGTTTTCTTAGGTCAACCACAGTTTTCTTTTGGCCTTCTGCAGAAGTCTAGATTAGTAATCAAAGATCAGATTATCTTTTCAAAGGCATTAGTGTAATATTCCTAGGTACCTCTTGTCCTATTTATTTTTCCATTAAACTTTTGTTTTAATGGGTCTCAAAATTCTTGTCCTATTTTTCACATTCATCTTCACTTGCAGAAGTAGACAACAGCTGCCACGGCATTATACTGGAAACCTTCCCTTTTTCCTCCCAACCCAAACATTCCGGACTAGTCCTCTCTCAAAAGCACATATTTATTCTCTCCCTTATTGTCAACCTCTCACCACTGATTGAAGTTACACATAATTTTTGGCAGCTTATCTCAAAGGTAAACCTATGAGATATCCACAATTTATTTAAAGGCACAAAATGCCAGGCATGTACCGGGGGCTTATATAACATTAACTCATTTAATCCTTTCCCCTAGGTCACCCTGCTCCTATTTCACCCCCCATATTCCTAGCAAAGTATCTAAGACCTGAAAGTATTTACTTTCATTTGCATCCTGTTATATTTACAACATAATTTTTTTTTCAGTTTTAAATAGAAGTCTTGCAAGTTCATCATCCTCCCAGGCTTTAGCCTTTGACACCTAGTTTTACTTACTATAAGTTGATACTACTTTATCATACACACAAAACTACAATCTCCTTGAGTGCTCTAATAAACTCAGTCAACAACGAATACATCCCTGGATACACCTCAGAGCCCATGAGTCTGTCACTGTCATCCAGCGTCAGTGCCAACCTCTCATTAAACATGTATTATGTTCAGGGCATTAAATGAAGTCTTTAACATTCATTCTTATTTAATCCATACAACTACTTTATAAATGAAGAAATACAGGCACAAGGGAAAACTCAGGGTCATGTAGCTATAAATGCTACACATCCACAATATATCTATATATATACTGCATCCATAATATATCTATACTGCAGATCTGCTATTAGTCTGAGAAATGCAATGTCCCTATTATGAACACCTATATGTCTTCATGCAGCAGGTGAAGGTACAGATGAGTTAGAAAAAAATGAAACCAGGGGAATTCTGAAGACGCGATCTCTAGTGATCTTGTGAAGAGAGAAGGATACTTGGAACAAATCACTTAGATTCCTTCCAGAGTCATCATCGCTCCTGCCCACAGTATCCTACCTAGAGATTTCCACCTTCAAGGTGCATATGACCTCTTAATACCATGCCTCATGATCACTTGGCTCTGGAGACAAGGGGAGCTTGCATTCCTGGTCCCTTGGGACTGTAATAATTGAAGGAGCTCACAACCCTGTATGGCACTCTGATTTTGTGACTGCTGCCAGGGCACACCTGTACATTGCCTGGTTTTGGTGACCAGTGGGGCTTACACTCATGGGTTTAACAGAACTGTAACCAACAGAAAAGAGTTTTAAGCAGCTACCATCCCCAGGGCAAAGCAAAAGGCAATAGACCCGGAGCTCAGTTTTTTGATGAAGGAGGCCTATTAGTCAATCATTATGACTGGGACATCATGGGCAGGCCCCTACTTCAACATGTATGTCGGGGACACTTAATCCTTTCCAGAGACTTTGGGGTGCTATCTTCACATTTTCCCTCTACTGTACTCCAGAGCGCCAGTGTTTCTAGAAGGGGAGCTTTACAAGAGTCTGGTGCCCAGTTTCTGCAGCTGATGTCCAGGAGATGCCCTGTGATATAGCCTAGCTCCCGTGGCTGGAGGAGCTTGTGTTTCTGGATTCCATGGGACTGGCAATCAGAGGGACAGTTCTTAGTAGGCAACTATCCCCAGGGCATGGCACAGACAGAGGACTAAGAAATACCCCCTAGTCTTTCTGTGAAGAAGACCATTTTACTTGTTCAGGAGCTTGAGACTGAGGGGCAGGCTTCAGGTCTGGCACACACTTAGTGGTCAACAGAGCTACTCTCAAGGAACAAAGGCTGTGGATTCCGCATCAGCACTCTCCCTCTGCCATGCTCCAGCTTGGTGGTATCTTCCAGAAAAGAGCTTATACACTCATCTAGAGCCTGGTTTTTTTGACTGCTGCTCAGGGTACACCTCCAGATTGCCTGGCTTAGGTGGTCAGCAACATTTACACTTGTAGACCCAAAGGACTATATATATTTGCATATATTTAAAAGCTGATGCCTACAGGTCTGGCTTTCAGTCAGCCTGAACCTAGGTGTTGAGATCTTTCCCTCTGGGGCACTGACTGGTCTTGACACATCCTCAACTACTGGGAACTATTAAAAATATAATAGGCTGCTTGAACAAACACAAAGGTTTGAGAGACAAACAAGAGCTGGGGTGAGGTTGACTGAAAGGTTCTTCTCCAATATCTCCTTCAAGACTGGGAGAAGTCATTGTTTCATCTGTATAAAAACCAAGACAGAGAGACAAACAAAATGAAGAAACAGAGGATTACACTCCAAATAAAAGAACAAGAAAAAAACATTAATGAGACAGATACGTAATTTATCTGACAAAGAGTTCAAAGCAATGGTTATAAAGATGCTCATTGAACTGTGGGGAAGAATGGGTGAATACAGCCAGAGCTTCAACAAAGAGATGGAAAATATAAGAAGGTACCAAATAGAAGGCATAGAGCTGAAGAATGCAATAACTAAACTGAAAAATACACTCGAGGGACTCAATGGCAGACTGCATTAGGCAGAAGGGAAGATCCATCCGCTTGAAAACAAGGCAGTGGAACTCACCCAATCAGAGCAGCAAAAAGAAGAAAGAATGAAAAAAAAAATGAAGATAACTTAAGGGACTAGTGAGACAACATCAAATGGACAAACATTCACATTATAGTGCTCCCAGAAAGAGGAAAGAGAGAGAGAAAGGGTAGAAATGTCATTTGAAGAAATAATGGCTGAAAACTTCCCTTAACTTGGGGAAGGAAACAAACATAGAAATCCAGAAAGCCCAGAGAGTTCCAAATAAGGTGAACCCAGAAAAACTCAAACCAAGACACGTTATAATTAAATGTCAAAAGTTAGACAAGGAAAGAATATCAAAAGCAGTAAGAGAAAAACAACCTGTTAAGTACAAGGGAACCACCATGAGATTATTAGCTGAGTTTTCAGCACAACTTTTCAGGACAACAGGGACTGGCATGCTATACTCAAAGCGTTGAAAGAAATATATCCAACCAAGAATACTCCAAATGGCAAAGTTATCATTCAAAATTAAAGGAGAAAGAAACAATTTTCCAGACAAGCAAAAGCTATAAGGGAGTTCACCACCACTAAAGCTGCCATACAAAAAATGTTAAAGGGACTTCTTTAAGCTGAAAATAAAGGGTGTTAATTAATAATAGGAACACTATGAAAGGATAAATCTCACTGGAAAAGTAAATATATAATAAAGGTAGTAGATCTATTACTTATAAAGCTAGTATGAAGATTAAAAGACAAAAGTGGCAAAAATACTATGATTACAATAATTAAAAGAAACAAGACAAAAAGATGTAAAATGTAACATCAAAAACATTAAATGTGGTGGGGTAGAGTGAAAATAATGAAGTATAGAATGGGATCAAATTTAAGTTATCTATTTGAAGTATTGTTATAGATACAAATTGTTATACTTATATCACACAAAATAAACTTTAAAATGAAGATTGTAATAAAGAAAAAGAAGATATTAGGTAATGATAAAAGGGTCAATTCAACAAGAGAATATAACATTTGTAAATATTTATGTACCAAACAAAGGAGCACATAAATATATAAAGCAAACATTAACAGACCTAAAGAGAGAAATAGAAGCAATATATAATAGTAGGGGACTTTAATACCCCATCAATACATCAATGGATATATCATGTAGACAGAAAAACCAATAAGGAAATATCAGCTTTAAATGACATGTTAGAGCAGATGGACTTAACAGATATTTTACATACTATTCCATCCAAAAGCAACAGAATACACATTCTTCTCAAATGTACATGGAACATTTTCCAAGACAGATCATATGTTAGGCCACAAAATAAGTCTTAATAAATTTAAGAGGACTGAAATCTTATCAAGACTCTTTTCCAATGACAATGATATGAAATTACAAATTAACTGCATGAAGAAAAGTAGGAAATTCACAAATATGTTAAGATTAACCAATATGCTACTGAACAACCAATGGATCCAATGAAAAATTTAAGAATACCTTGAGACACAAAAACATGGAAATATATCAAAATTTATGGGATGCAGCAAAAAACAATTATAGGAGGAAAGCTTATAGCAATAAATGCCTGTCTCAAGAAACTAGAAAAGTCTCAAATAACCTAACTTTACATTTCAAGGAACCAGGAAAAGAAGAAACAAAGCTCAGAGTTAGTAGATTTAAGGAATTAACAAAGACTAGAGCAGTAATAAATGAAATAGGAACTAAAAAGAGAATAGAAAAGATCAATGAAACTAAGAACTGGTTCTCTGAAAAGACAAAACTGACAGAACTTCAGCTAGATTCACCAAGAAAAAAAAGAGAGGGGACACATAAAATCAGAAATGAAGGAGATGTTACAACTGATACAGAAATACAAAGAATCATAAGAGACTAATATCAACAATTATATGCCAACAAATTGGACCTCCTAGAAGAAGTAGATAAATTCCTAGAAACAACCTACCAACACTGACTAATGAAAAAATAGAAAGTCTGAATAGACTAATTACTAGCAAGGAGATTGAATCAGTAATCAAAAACCTCCCAACAACAAAAAGTCAAACACTAGACAGCTTCACTGGTGAATTCTACCAAATATTCAAAGAAGAACTAATACCAACCCTTTTCAAACTCTTTGAAAAAATGTAAGAGGGACAAAACTCCTCCAAACATGTTTTATGAGGTCAGCACTACCCTGATATCAAAACCAGACAGACACCACAAGAAAAGAAAGTTACAGGCCAATATCCTTGATGAGCACAGATGCAAAAATCCTCAGCAAATATCAGCAAACTGGATTCAATAATACATTAAAAGGACCATACACCATGACCAAATGGGATTTACTCCAGGGATTCAAGCATGGTTTGGCATCCACAAATCAATGTGATATACCACATTAACAAAATGAAGGATAAAAATCATATCATCATCTCAATAGATGCAGAAAGAGCATTTCACAAAATTTAACCTTTATTTATAATAGAGAAACTCTCAAAAAAACAGGTATAGAGGGAACATACCTGAACATAATGAAGACTATAAGACAAGCCCACAGCTAACATCATACTCAAGAGTGAAAAGCTGAAAGCTTTTCCTTTAAGGTCAGGAACAAGACAAAGATGCCCACTCTCACTTTTATTGAACGTATTATTGGAAGTCCTAGTCAGAGTAGTTAGACAAGAAAAAGAAATAAAAGGTATCTGAATTGGAAAGGGACAAGTCAAACTATTTGCATATCTAAAACCCTAAAGATTCCATGAAAAAACCATTAGAACTAACAATAAAATTTAGTGAAGTTGCAGGATACAAAATCCATATGCAAAAATTGCTGCATTATTTTACATTAATAACAAACTATCCCAAAGAGAAACTAATTGCAGGATACAAAATCCATATGCAAAAAACTGCTGCATTTCTTTACATTAATAACAACTATCCTAAAAGATAAATTAAGAAAACAATCCCATTTACAATTGCATCAAAAGAATGACATACCTAGGAATAAATTAAACCATGGAGGTGAAAGACCTATATATTAAACTAAAAGATATTAATGAAAGAAGTTGAAGAAGATACAAATAAATTAAAAGATACTCTGGGCTCATGGATGAAGAATTAATATTGTTAAAATGTCCATACTACCTAAAGCAATCTACAGATTCAGTGCAATCCCCATAAAAACTCCAATTTTTTTTTTTGCACAGAAATAGAAAAAAGAATCCTAAAATTTGTATGGAACCACAAGATGCCCCCAAGTGCAAGAAGCAGGCTTGAAAAAGAACAAAGCTGAAGGCATCATGCTCCCTGATTTCAAAATATGTAACAAAGCTACAGTAATTAAGATAGCATGGTATTGGCATAAAAATAGACATACAGATCATTGGAAAAGAATAGAGAGCCCAGAAATAAACCCACGTATATATGGTCAATCAGTGTATAACCGAGGAGCCAAGAATATACAATGACAGTCTCTCACAAATGGTTCTGGGACAACTGGACAGGCACATGCAAAAGAATGAAACTGGACTACTACCTCACACCATACACAAAAATGAACTCAAACTGGATTAAACACTTGAACATCAGACCTGAAAGTATAAAACTCCTAGAAGAAAACATAGGTAGCAAGCTCCCTGACATGGGTCTCGGTGATGACTTTTTTAATGTGGGAACAAAAGCAAAAATAAGCAAGTGGGATTACATCAAACTAAAAAGCTCCAGCACAGTAAAGGAAACCATCAAAACAAAAAGGCAGCCAAGTGAATGGGAGAATATATTTATAAATGATATGTGTGGTAAGGGGCTATTCTCCAAAATATATAATGAACTCATACAACTGAACTACAAAAAATTAAATGATCCGGTTAAAAGGTGGGCAGAACATATGAGTAGACATTTTTCCAAAGAAGATACACAGATGAGCAACAGGTACATATAAAGATTCTCAATATTATTAATCATCAGGGAAATGCAAATCAAAACTACCATGAGATATCACTTAATATGTGTTAGGATGGCTAGTATGAAAAAGACAAGAAATAACAAGTGTTGACAAGGATTTGGAGAAAATGTATACCTTTGTGCACTGTTTATGGGAATATGAATTGGTGTGACCACTATGGAAAACAGTATGGAGAGTCCTGAAAAAATTAAAAATAGAACTACTGTATAATCCAGCAATTCCACCTCTGGGTATTTATCTGAAGAAAACAGAAACACTTATTTCTAAAAGATATATGCACTCCCATGTTCACTGAAGCATTATTTAGAATAGCCAAATATGGAAACAACCTAAATGTCCTTTGTTGGATGAGTAGATAAAGAAACAGTAGTGTACATATATACAAGAGATAATTATTCAGGCATAAAAAAAAAGAAATCTTGCCATTTGTGAGAATATGGGTGGACTTCACAGGTATTATGCTAAGTAAAATAACTCACACAGAAAGACAAATAACACATAATCACTTTCATATGTGGAATCCAAAAAAACCCCCATAAAAACCAAGTTCATAGATGCAGAAAACAGATTGTTGACTGCAAGAGGTGGTGGTGGGGGGCGGTGGAAGAAGTAGGTGAACTGTTTTTTTTTAGTTTAAATCAATTTAATTAAAAGAAATACCTGTCCTGCCTCTAAAGGTGAGAAATTGGCTTGATGCAAAAGCACAGTGCACATGAAATAACTGCTGGTTTCTACACAAAAATTAATGCAAAGAAGAAGCTCTAAAATACCATTTAGCACTTCATGAAACCCTGATGATCTGAAAGACTGTCTTCCAAAAGAATCTATGCTTACTCAGGAAGGCTCCTAAGTGGCAATAAATATTCACCTATGAACCTAACTCCATAGGGCATACCCTGAAAGATTAAAAGGGAAAATATGACTTACAGGAAGTCTTTTGGAAGCTGCTGAGATTTAAATATATCCTGAATCTATGACAGCAAGCCAAAAAAACAACATTCAAATGCAAGACTGATTTCCCAAGACAAAAAAAGTTAGGTTTGAGTCGTTAAATGCCTGTGCCTGCATAAGAATCAGCTAGTCAGAATACTTACTGTAGAAGAAAAAGCAATAGCCTAGGTGTACAGTTATCTTCCCTCTCTGAAGTTGGGAGAACTGAGTAAGACACAACTGATGTTCCATTTCTTCTTCTGTTTAAGGAAGGATGGTAGGCTTGGAAATTTGTTTAGATCTTTTCCAAATCTACAGTTACAATTCTGTAGCTTTAGAGAAGCAGCCCCATTTCTGAATTCTTCCCAGATTCAATTAACACTAAGCACAAGAGAAATTTAAGAAACAAAGGTGTCTCATTTGATAGTAATCTGACCACAATAAAAAGTCGCAAATTATATTCCTAACTCTTCCAGCATTTTCACTTCCAAGCATGTCTCCTAAACAAACAAATCCTTTGCGTATTTAAAACTGCTGAGTTCTTCTGGGAGCTAGTTAGATGGCTCACACTAAGATACCGGGCCTGTCAGTACTCCCTTCTGCACACTGGTTCAGTTCTGAGCAAAAAATCACCAGATTCCCCCAAGTAATTGTGCCTACCTGCATCTTTCCTTTGCTCTCAGAGATGAGCTATGCAGGAGCACAGAAAAAAACTGTTTATGAAGTTTCTATCTAGATTTCTAGGCAAAGGTCACAGATTGTTAAACAGACACTTTATATATCACCTAAATCACTCTTAGACAAAGGTTTGAATAAAAACACCATGGCCAATAAATCCCACCCTATCTCTTATCTCTGTTACACTTTGCCAATGTCTCTAGCAACTTTGTTCACTGCTACTATCCTGAGCTCACAGTGCTACAGCCATGCTGGTCCCTCCTGCAGATTCTTGTACCCCATCCCCAAGGCCCCCAGAACCAAATACACATCACACTCCATGGAACTACAATGAATAGTAAAGAAACCATTCGACACCCTAGCGTCATCACTGAATGCTCTGCCAACCTCCTCTGTTCTCCGCCAGCTTCCGGTTCTGTGCCACAGATACCACATCCCAGTGGGTGATGCTCATTCTCACCTTCACTGGGAATTTGGAAAAAGGGGGCCAATATTTTTTCTAAGTTCCCTCCCACGACTAAGCTACTACTCTCCTACCCTTGTTTCAGAAGCTAATCTCGCTCTGACACCTCCTTTAATGCCCACTCCACCCAGCACCCCATTGCTCTTAGTAAATAAACTTTCCTGTGGTGAAAAAAACCAAGGTCATTGGGCAAGAACCTATTTGGATTCTTGTACCTGCATTTGTACCGTCCTTTTATCCCTGGCACCTATCTCTGTGGAGGAGGGTAACTCCCTCCTATCAAACTATCAAAGCTTAACCTCTCTAGGTCTGCAATGTTCTCTCCCTCCATCCTCTCCGTGGACTATGCTTAATCACCACTTTTCTAGTATCTACATTGACCTTTTCTGGATCTTTCCCATCCTTTCTGTGTGTAGTTTATGAATACACAAACACACACACACAACTCCCCCAATACCTTAATTGAATAGTAACTTCCAGTTGTCTAGGTAACAGCAGTCTATCTGCCTCTTTTTGTGACCATGACTCAAAACACTCATCTGTTCTTACTATGTCCAATTTCAGACCTACTCAATTCTCCACCCACTACTCTCCAATTTCCCCTCTAGAGAAACTGTTCTATGTTTACCAAAGACATCTGTGTGTCCAAACCCCATGAAAACTTTTCTGTTTTATCTACCATGACCTCTGTGTAGAATGTAACAATAGTCTGTGATGATCCTTTTGTTAAAATGTTTTTCCTTTGGTTTCTATGCAACCTCTAGTTCATCAATTTCCTTCTACACTATGTTCACTCCACTGCACTATTTTCTTTCTCCATTCATACCTTTGACATTGCTGCTTTGCAGGACTCCAATTTTGGCCATATGCTCTTCTTATTCTTTGAACTACCCTGGATAACTATTCAAATTCTAGAGTGTCACCTGCACTTGGTCTTGCTCCCAAATATCCATGTCAGGATAGGTCTCAACATTAATCCCCAGAATGATATATCTAACTGACTCTACTTCACTTTGTTTTCCTATGCATACTTGAACCTCCAACATGTCCCAAACCAAACTCATTGTTTCCCTTCCAACCTGTTAATGCTCTTATAATAATATGTCAAAGAATTAGTGGTCCCACTAATCCATCTAATTTCTAGTCTGGAAACACAAATCATCCTCAACTACTTCCTCTCATCCCCAACATATTAACAGTCACCAATTCCAGTAGATTCTCTAATTCTTAAACCCATTCTCTCCTTAACTTGTCCTCAAGTACATCAAGTGCTTAAGTTATTAAACTCAACTAATCTCCCATTCTCTAAGCAAATAGTCCATGTAATCCATTTTTCTCACAACTGCAAGAACGCAGAACTGTACAAATTGTACATTTGTACAAATTTTTCAATTTTAAGTATGTGAAATTCTCACAGTAGTGGTCATATATATATTTTATTCGTAATAAAATTTTTGATTTTCCAAATGTTCTACCACAGTCTTACTTTTTTTTTAGTAGAAGGAAAAATAGAACTATTTTATAATGTGACAACAAAGATAAGGATGTCATACCAAGCATCAGTGGCATATCTAGAAGACAACACTCCTGTGTATGCTGAGGCCTTGGAAGCAACTTGGGTCCCAGGGAGTTGATATAAAGGCAAATCTCCTTGCTCCCTTCTTTGAGGCACAGTAGGAAGTTCAACAAGCAAACCAGGACCTTGGATATCATTTGAAATCATCATGCCTAAAAAACAAAACCAGATTAACAGTGAACACAAGATGCTTTCATTTATCCTTCATTCATTCAATAAATAGTTATGGCCACCTCCTATAGGCAGGCCCCGTCCAAGTAGAAGTAATTTATATTAAGCTAATAAATAAACAAAATATTTAAGCTGTCAGATGGTAATAAGTACTATGATGAAAAATGAAGCAAGGAAGGGGGGTAGGGATTTCACAACAGTTACAATTTTAAGTATAGGTTCATTGAAAACATGATGTTTTAGCAATATGAATATTTTATTTAATTTACTTAAAAAAGATCCCCTTTATGATGGTATTCTAATGTTACTACTAAATTTCCTTTATCTATCTAAGTTATCCTAATTACAGGCACTCCCACATTTCACTGATTTAAAAAAATAACTCCACAAAACAAATAACCAAATAAAAATACTCACATTTCAAAGAGCTTTGTTGATAAATTTCAGAATTCTTGTACATTTGTTACCTCATTTAATTCTCACATCAAACTATGAGTTAGAGAGAAAAGAGACTAGCAATCATTTTATAGATGGGGAAACCTGGGTTAAGGAATTTTGCCAATTGGAATGTGCAAATTTACCTGACATGCCATCTGTGTCATTTTGCTATTCACTGAGAAAAAGAATAACTAGGGCAGAGCTGTGCAGAGTCCTGTGGCACATGGGTAGAGACCTGCACCCACAGTGGCGCCAATCCATGAATCTCTCTAAGGATACAGCCCAGTAATCCACTACAAATTCCGAGCCAATCTTTCTTCACCATGTTGTACAAAGATGATGAATTATGATCAAACACATTCCTTAAATTCATACATTTATAGTATATTTTGGAACTCTGGCTTATCCAAAAATCAGAAATGATCGCTAAGAGATACAGATATTATTCTAAAATTTTTTCTATAAGCATTACCTGAATTCTTCCATTTCTTCATATTGAACAAATTACCTAGTAAACTTACTACTACTTCTGCTTTTTATTTTGTCTCAAAACTTGGGAATCAGGAGCTGAGCAGGTGGTAATGGAACAGAGAATCTGAAGAGGGGGTGAAAATAACTGTAATGCTCAGGTGGTCTTAAAGGAAGCCCCAGCTGCCACTTCCCCCAGCCAGCCCTCTAATGCCTTCTCTCCCAGGCACAGGGCCATAGTTCTTGCAAGGCAGTCAAATCCACATCATTGCTGCACTGTTCTGGCTTTTCCTTCTCCTCCTCCCCCAGAGGAGAGACCGGGAGTGGAACCACAATCTGGCAGCAATGGCCTAATACCAATTTCGAGATAATCGCAGAGCTATTTGCCACCCAGCTGTGTTGGTAAAAGCAACCTGTTAACTGACAGCACTTAGTTTCACAAGTTGCTGCAGTTTGCTTAAAACTTCACTGCCTGCCCCACACAGAGACTGCCCGTGCCCTTTGCTCTCCTCCTCCTCCACGGACCCCTGCGAGTGCTGTGCTCACGCACATACTTCTCATCTCTCACACTGCTTGACACGGTTGCACTTTACAGAGCCATTCACAAAGTGTAGCACAGAACCTAGGAACTCATAAAACAAATCATGTCCTCGAGGGCCTGTGTAGTTGTTAGGTAACGGCCATGAGCACAAAGGTTAAAAAAACAGGGAAGTTAGAAAAAAATGTTCCTGGACAAATGGAAGTTAATGCTTACGGGAGAGGACTGGGGGTATTTTGAAAAGTTTACACTTGGTGAGGTGCAAGAACAGAATGGTCAACAAAATAAAGATAAGAAAAATCCAAGTAGAGAGGAGAGTGGATTACTGTATAACTTAGCATCTGGAAACAAAACGAAACAGTAGGGACCTGCTATGCCTTTGGATAACCACAAATGAGCAGCACTTCACTTTCTCATTCACCAAATATTTCTTGAGCCCCTACTATGGTAACATAATCAGATACAAGCCTTGCTCTCCAGAAGCTTAGTTGTTTATAGTAAGAGAAAGGCATGCAAATGAGTATGTGTGCTTGAGTCCCGGGTGCAAGGACAGAAATTCATGCAGGGTTCTAAAATCATCTGTTACTAATAAAGTAGTCAAAGAGCTGCAGATTTGAAAGAGGCCTAAGAGAACACTTAGCCCAAATCCTTCATTTTACAGTTGAGGAAATGGAGAGGCTTGGAGAGGCCTGAGATTGCCTGGTGATACAGCAGGTTAATGGCTTAGTACAGAGGAATCTGGGACTGAAAGTCTTCCCTTTGCTGGACTCTCAAGAGTAAAATCAGATTCTGAGTAGAATTAACTAGATATGTATGCTGCTGAAATCTGTACTGACTCTGTATCAATAATTTCTCAGCCCACCCATGGTTAGCACTAATGCAAACACTTATGCCTGCTACAAAGTGTTCTAGATAGAGGCTCTCAAAATTTTTTCCTAAAAGCATGTGGTTATGAATGCTTTTCTAGTAAGGACAGATTTAAGATATATGAGTTTAACTTCATTCCCAAAGATATAACCTCTAAAAATAAATTCCCACAACCTCACAAAGCATCAGATTAAGGCTGTGTAATGGGTTGAATGGTGCCCCCACCAAAAGATATATCCATGCTACAGAAACTATGAATGTGACTATTTGGAAAATCAGGCCTTTGCAGATGCAAAAAAGTATCTTGAGATGAGACCATCCTGGATTACCTGAGTGGGCCCTAAATCTAATTACAAGTGTCCTTATCGGAGACAGAAGAAGAGAAGACAGATAGGGAAAAGAGGACACGTGAAAACAGGCAGAGACTGGAACCACGCAGCCACAAGCCAAAGAAGGCTGGGGCACCAGAGGCTGGAAGAGGCAAAGAACATATTGTTTCCTAAAGCTTTCAAAGGGAACAAAGCACCTTGATTTAGGACTTCTGGCCTTCAGAACAGTGAGATAATTAATTTCTGTTATTTTAAGCTACCAAGTTTGTGACAATTCACTCAGCAGCCCTAAGAAGCTCACATAGGCAGCAGAAGGTAGAGGAAGTAACCTTGGAGTCACTTAGATGAGCACAGAGCAGGCCTCAGCGTGGGACTGGATCCTATGCTTCTCCCTATCCTCTTCCCAGCTCCACTGCCCCCCTACAAACATCCACCCCACTGTATTCCTTTCAATTCTGAACATATAAAGCAGTGAATCTTCTCAACCAGGGGCAATAGTGTCCCCCAGGGGACACTTGGCTATGTCCAGAGGTCCTGACTTGGGGGTGAGGGTACCACTGGCATCTAGAGTTAGAGGGCCAGGAAGTTATTACACATCACACAATGCCCAGCCAGCTCTCCACAACGAAGAACAACAAAGAACTGTCTGATCCAACATAATCATGAGACTGCTATAAAGTATCAGTGGTAACCAAACAGATATGATCTAGTAATTCAATTACTCATTTATGCTGTAAATCTCCAAGTACTCAGTCAGAGGACTACAGAAATGCAGTGAAATTTTTTACTAACAGTATACGGGGAAAGCTTTGGGGGGAAAGTCCCCATATTTCCCCTTGTCACAGTTATACATCATGGAAAACTGGATAAACTCATCTAATTGGAGACACTCAAAATTAACTATCCATGCTGTTTTGACCCACAGAGAACTGACAATTGTTATCACATACATGCCTTCAATCTTTGTCAGTAAGGATTCCATTTTTTAGATTTTACTTAACAGAATGCTTAATTCATTTAAACTGTTACATAACTTTCTACAGTGGTATCTCTCCCCTACATCACATTACCATGCAACATAAGAACTGCCCAAGAGAAAGACTTTTCCTATAAGTAGAGTCATAACAGGTGAAGGACAGCATAAATCCTGAACAATGGCTCTATAAATCTTGGTGCTGTGAAAGAACTTAACAGTCTCACCTAGAATCTGAAGGAATTCTTAATATTATGGGGATCTCAATATTATAATGGAAATCAATATTTCAGAGTTAGATGAAGAAAGATTATTTTTTAAAGTCAAGTTTTCAAAAATACATAAGGATCAATATTGGGGGAGGCAGGGAAAGGCACTCTACTTTTAGGATTCCTTAATGGAAACTAAGTTATTAATGCACCAAATTGACTATAATATATGGCTATAAAAATGTTTCATAAATGTTTAAAATATGCCTCTCTTTATTAATATTTAACAACCCCATTCAATGAGCTAACAGTATCACTTAATAGCACCAGAGATTTTAATATATATTAGTAGAGACATTTCAGATTCATCATAAGGTACTAGTTTTAGTTTTAATCCATACTGCTAAAGCAAAGCGAGGCAGGGAAAATGCAATGCTCTCAGAAAACAGAATCTGCAAGTTCTGAATTGAAATATAAACCATGTTTATTCTCCCAGATATTCTGAAGTAGATTAATAAGCAGACTTAAATTGAAACATCATAATGAATGACAGTATGACAGTAAAATTCATCACATGCAAAAATAAAACTCAAAGAATGCAAAATAATTTAATTTGCGTTTTTGAAAAACAAAAAAACCCCACAAACCTAAATCCAGACTGCTTTTGGTTAACTAATTAAGGTTTTCCAGATCCTCAAACCTACCTTGTTGACTATTTCCTTCAGTTAAGGGTATAGTGGATAGGGAATCAATGCCAAAATTTTCTTTCATCTTGACAGGAAGAAAAACAGAAATGCATTAATACTTTACAATAAAATGTGGAACACTCTAATGTTGTTCAAACCAGATAATGATAGTAGAAAACTGGCCCTGCAAACAGGCTTTCTCAAGAACAGCTTTTACTGAACCAAGCAATAACAAATGTTGACAACTCAATATCTATAAGAGTACAGGCTAGTAAAATCTGTTTTTTCCAAACAATAGACTTTTTAAGTGAAAATACTGTTTTATAAACATCAATAAGTGGACTTAAATAAACACTCACTAAGGTAGAGGAATAAAAGATATCAAGCCAAGCAAAATCAGTGACACCTGGTGAATTTTGATCACCCTGAGCCCTTGCTACGCTCTCCGCAACACACTTATCTGCCTAGCGACCCCCAGTTACCCAAACGTAAAGATAAGCACAGTGGATAATTTATTGCACTTTCCTCTTGTCTTCCTTTTATAGACATCTTTTATGGTTTTCCAGTTATAATCTTCCAGAACCTATCATTTTCACTGACATAGTTTATGGTACTTTTAAAACTTTTATAAACATAAAATTAAATGATGACATTATGGCAACCATAAGGACATACCTTAATTCATTTAATGTGAGTTACACTATGTTATTCTCTACTGTTGATAATTTAGATTGTTCAAAACAAGAATGTGAATTTTATCTTTTTATAATGGTCCATGTTTTTTCATTAACTTATATTGGTCAGACTTCAATGGTAATAGGAGGATCTCTCATTAACTAATATACCAAATATTGCAAGCTTTTTCAATACAGATTGTGAATATAACTAGCATGTAACTATACCCAACACCTAATGGAGGCTACACAACATAGAATTGAAATCAAATATTAAGTAGGGGTTAGAAATGAGCTCTTACTACTTACTTGCCTAGTATAATATAAGCAAGAAGTTCTTAGGGAAGGGATTAAGATGATAGGCACTGAGTACTTAAAAAGAACAAATCTTACAGCAATTTTTGGACATTGGGCTTTTTTTTAAGTCCATGGCAATGATGTAACTGAAGAATAAGAGAATTGATACCTGAATCTGAAAGCTCAGTATAGAGGGTATGAGAGGTTAGATCTTTAGAAAAATGAATTGTTTTTCTTTTTTTCTAAATAGAGAAAAAAAATAATACAAAATTATTCTCAGGTAGTAATCCTCAGGCAAAAAGAATCATATCTTTAAAAAATGGGCAAAGGAATTGAAAAGACATTTCTACAAATATATGAAGACGGCATAAGCACAAGAAAAATTGTTCCATATCATAATAATTAGGGAAATGAAAATCAAAAGTACAATGAGATACCATTTTACACCTATTAACAAAAGAAAACAAAAGTGTTGGTGAGCATGTGGAGAAATTAGAAAAAATGTGCATTGCTGGTGGGAATATAAAATGGTGCAGCTGCTGTGGAAAACAGTATGGTGGCTCCTCAAAAAATTAAACAGAATTATCAAATGATCTAACAATTTCACTTCTGGGTATACCCAAAAAAATTTAAAGCAGGAATTTGAACAGATAATTGTACCCCAATGTTCACAACAGCATTACTCAAAATAGCCAAAGGTAAAAACAACTGAGAAACACATCAACTGATGAGTGTAAACAAAATGTGGTGTTTATATGTATATATACAGATACACATACACACAATGGAATATTACTGGGCTTCAAAAAGAGAAAATTCTGACACATACTATAACATGGATGAATTCTGACATCGTGCTAAGTGAATAGGTCTCATACAAAGGGTCCAATATTGTATGTTTCCACTTATACGAGGTACCTAGAGTAGTTAAATTCTTGGAGACAAAGAGTAGAATTGCAGTTGGTTACCAGGGGATGAAGGAAGTGAAGAATGGGCAGTTATTGTTTAATGGGTACAGTTTCAATTTGGGAAGATGAAAAAGCTCTGGAGATGGATGGTGGTGATGGTTGTACAACAATTAAGTGTATTTAATGCTACTGGAACTGTAAGCCTAATCATGATTAAAATAGTCAATTTTATGTTCGGTTTCCCCTTATCTGGAAGGGATATGTTCCAAGACCCCCAGGAAATGCCTGAAACCACAGATAGAACTGAACTCTAGATATACAGCTGATCCTTGAACAATGTGGGGGTTAGGGGCGCTGACATCCTGTGCAGTCAAAAGTCCATGAAAACTTAACTGATACTAGCCTACCGTTGACCAGAAGCCTTACCAATAACATAAACTATTGGTTAATACATACTTTGCATATTATATATATTACATACTGTAGTCTTACCAATAATGTAAGATTGGAGAAAAGAAAATGCTCTTTCCAATTATTAAAAATCTCCAGAAAATATTCCAATATGTTTACTGAAAAAAACTGCGTGTAAGTGGGCCTGCACAGTTCAAACCTGTTATCTGAGTCAACTGCACTGTTTTTCCTATATATACATACCTATGATAAAGTTTAATCTACAAATTAGGCATAGTAAGAGATTACCAATAACTAATAATAGAACAATTTACAATAAATAAAAGTTATGTGATTGTGGTCTCTCCCTCTTCAAATATGTCACTGTACTGTACTTAGCCTTCTTGTGAGGATGTGAGATGATAAAATGCCTATGTAATGAAATGAAGTGAGGTGAATCACATAGCCATTGTGATGTAGCATTAGGCTACTACTCACCTTCCTACTACCAAAATGTATATTGTAGCACAAACTAAAAATAGAGAACCAGACCTATAATCCTTGATGATTTACCCTTCAACTAAAATGGAGTAAGCGGGTGGTAGAGAAAGATAACTTTCAAGTAGTTGGGCATTATTTGCTCTCCACAAATATAACTCCATCTTAGCTCAAAATGGATATTACAATGAAGACAGAAGTGATAATGTTCCTCTACCCTTTTAGAGGGTACCCGCTTAAATAGAAGAGTATTGGGAATTACATATTTATAAGGAACTCAAATGTTTTTTAAAATGCACCCAGGGCTTATAATACTAGATAATAAATTATCATCACAGGAGTACATCAGTAATAAGAGGAAGGCAAATAAAGATTTAAGGCCATTCTGATCATATGTGTATAACTAATATACGGGATCAGATATTCCACCCAAAAAGATGCCACCTTGACATAAGGATTATTTTGAGCTGAAGATAACTGAGAAATAACAGATGCAGAGAAGTTCTCTATCTTCCCGATTCTTAATCAACAGAGATGGTACCAACAGGCATATACATAACACACCTTAGTTAAACAACCCTTATCTGCCATCAATTTCCCTCATATATTTACCTTCCTTTAGTCTGCCAACCCTAAAAGCTTAAATTCCTTTTCCTTTGTCTTGTCACTTCTCTACAAATTTATTGTTTTTTCTTAAGGTGCTACATAAGTTCATGTTCTAATCACCTCATTAAATAACTCATCATTGAGTTTCTCCCTTGTGCATGTGTGACACACTTGTTTATAAATTGTTTTTCTTTTGTTAATCTGTCTTTTGTCAGTTTACTTTCCAGGGCTGCAGCCAGAGAACCAATGAGGGTAGAAAAAAAGTTTTTTTCCTCCCTTAAAATGTCAACATTGGAAGTTCAGGAATAGAAGAGAAGAGTTAAAGCCTAAAAAAGAACATATAATTATTTAAATAAAACAAAATACTGTTCAGGCAAGACACATCACGGCTAAACAATCTTAATGCCACTTCAGGGAGCCTGAGAACAAGTAACAGAAAATAAAAAGAGGGAAACTAGAAATTTAACACAGATTTAGTAATTAAGATGCATGTCCTTCAAATTGTAAGCACAGAATGCTGTTATAAATAAGCTTTTAAAATAGCACTTTAATGAACAATAAAGTAAGTGGTTGCATTATGAAGATTGTCAATATAAGCTTACAAAAAGAATTTTTTAAAAATCTAAAGTTATGCAAATAAATAATTCAGATCAGGATAAAATTGACTGATAGGATTCAAAACTTACTGTATCTCTGAACAGATGGAAATTCAGATGGTAAATTTGGAAAGGTGTGTTAAATGATTAAAAAGTGATCTTAATGATAATGTAAATACTGGCATTAAATAGGCATAGAATGAATCTGCATAAAATTCCATCATGAAATGTGAGAATAAGCAAAAAAAACTAATATTTACAGGATTCAAAATATGAATGTTTAACTAAATTTATAAAGTAAATATTATGAATATACATGTGACTGTTTCATCTATAACCCTCAAAGTTTATGCAGTGGACCCTTGAACAATGCAGGGCTTAGGAATGCCAGCACCCTGCACAGTCAAAATTCTGCAAGTAACTTTTAACACCCCAAAACTTAACTACTTATAGCGTATTGTTGACCAGAAGCCTTACCAATAACATAAATAGCTGATTAATACATATTTTGTATGGTATATTATAGACTATATTCTTACAATAAAGTAAGCTAGAGAAAATAAAGTGTTTTTTCAAATTGTCCCAATCTACAAAAAATTTTTGAATATATTTGTTGAAAAAATCTACATGTAAGCAGACCCACACATTTCAAACCTGTGTTGTTCAAGGGTCAACTTTATATTAAAATGGGGTTATATTTCAGGTTGCCTTTCATTTGGGTAAATGGAAAATTTCCTTTTTTATGGAAGAAAGCCACAACAAGTGAGTATTTATGAATATTCACTAATCTGTGGTTAGAATCTGCTCCATATAACTGAATATCCTGTTTGGGTTTGAGCACTTAAAGATATAAGAATGGGACTGGTAAAGAGAAAGCTCCAGTGTCAATGGCAACACACCAGGTGATTCTGGGTCACCAATTCTCACATCCAGGCATGATTTACATAATCCGAGAACATCTGTTCTCTCATAGTCTGCCCAGAATTCTCTGTCATGGACAATTCTCTAGGGTTCCATAAAAACAGCTAATACCTCACCTTGCACAGCAGGGGGAGCTACAAACATTTGCAGAAGGGAAAAAGGGGGAAATGTGTAAAGGAAGAAAGGAAAAAAACCAGCCCCATGTGCCTTGTGGGAGAGAAAGTGAAGGCATACTTTGTACATCATTGCAGGAAAGTCACCAACTTTAATGAGGGGGGGCACCATACTGTACCTGAATATACAGCCAAGTTGACTTTTAAAAAAATGTCCCTATAATAGTAAGTTTCTTGTCATTATCCTGGATGTTAATTTGGGGCAGGAAATAAACAAAAATGAAACATTAAAAAATGTCCCTAATAAATGATTCCAATTAGTGACCAGTTAACTGTAATTTTATAAAAAAATAAGGTTTATTGGTGATCTAATAGCAAGGACAAACCTATTAAAATACAATGCTTTCCTGACGAGTTGTAAATTGGCAGTGTCACTGATGTAAAGATAGTTTTCTAGAGTTCAGTGCCTTTCTTTTCAGTATCACATATAACACAGAAAACTGTGTGGATAAGCAATACATAAACATATCTTTAATCAATTATGCCTTGATCTTTCCTGACAAATACAGTATGAGAGAAATATAGAGCTGTGTCTCCCAGAGGAAATTAAAAAAAAAAATCACAAATGGCAAAACAACTTTTCCTTGAAATGAGTAATTAGAAGAAAAACATCATTTAAAAAGTAAGGTAAAAACAAAACAAAACAAAAACACTATAAAAGCAAGGCAACTGTAGCTTATTGACTCCCACTAGCAGCTGTATAATACAGAAAATAGGAGTTGGTAGCTACAGCAAGATACTATATACTACATCTTGGGAAAAGTGATTAACTATGAAAAGCTCCACAAAATTTCATTTGTGTTTTTTGAATGTTATCTTACTTAGGTATAGGGATGGGGAGGGAATGAAGGGGAGGATGTGAAAGATCTGCTCTAATCCCTTACCATGCTTTCAGTGCTGTATACGTACTGCTGTGCCTCCTGGGAATATATACTGATCATAGACGTTGCTTCTTGAAGCTCAGGTGGTTCATTATCCTGTGACCACTGTGTACCAAAGTGAAGGTCCTTCATGGAGGGAACAGGCACAGCCTCTTGAAGGTGGGATGAGGGATACATGTCCATGAGTTGAAAGTGATCTTGATACAGCTCATATTCTTCATCAACGAGCATTTCTCTTTCTTCACCCATTTCCTGCAATCTAGGGGTCATGAATTCATGCATCTCCCAGGCTTCCTTGCTGTTGTCTATCTCTTCCTGTTGGGACTGGAAAGCCTTTCCCAAATCTAGAAATGGTTCATCCACAAGTTCTTCTTTAAAATAGGGTTCGTCTCTAAATCCCTGCAAATAAAAGTTGCAAAAAAATTAACTACACCTGTCTTAGAGGTGCACTCTACACTCAGACTGAAAAACTAACCCCTGACTTAAGTGCAGTGACTAGATTCGATGTGAATGCACAGGTAAGTGAATGAGGAAAAATACAAGCTCATTTCCACACAACATGCAACACAGGAAAGAGACAACAAAATGAGAGGCAGAAATTTGCCTTTGGCAAGGTGAGTGACTTATTCTCAACAATTGATTATACATTAACCACCTGAAAATTCTCAATCAGAAATAGTAATTTTGTTAAACTGCTACACTGAATGTTTAACTCATTCATTTTATATAAAAAGTAGGACATAAATATAGATACACATCACACTATTACTTAAGCAATGACTTAAAAGGTCAGAATTTTAAGCATATGTCCATAAAAAGAAACTGTGGCTATCTGAATGTCCAAAAGACATTTTCAATAAACCAAAGATATAGGGAGTATGTCTCCACTTTGAGTATTATATGACTTTTATACTATATAAGAGAAACATATTTTTTCATCTCCATTGAAAATGTATAGCAAAAAGGAAGATAGTACACTTTTTTAAATAATTAATTTTGGAATCATTAATCTATAGTTACATGTACAATATTATGGTTATTAAACTACCCCCTTCATCAGGTCCCCTACACCAACCCCATTACAATCACTGTCCATCAGCGCAGTGAGATGCTATAGAATCACTACTTGTCTTCTCTGAGTTGTACAGCCCTCCCCATGCCCCCTCAACATTACATCTGCTAATCGTAATTCCCCTTTCTCCCTCTTATCCCTCCCTTCCCATCCATCTTCCCCAGTCCCTTTCCCTTTGGTAACTATTAGTCCGTTCTTGGGTTCTGTGAGTCTGCTACTGTTTTGTTCCTTCACTTTTTTTGTTTGTTATTATACTCCACATATGAGTGAAATCATTTGATACTTGTCTTTTTCAGCTTGGCTTATTTCACTGAGCATAATACTCTCTACTTCCGTCCATGTTGTTGCAAGTGGTAGGATTTGTTTTCTTCTTATGGCTGAATAATATTCCATTGTGTATATGTACCACACCTTCTTTATCCATTCATCTACTGATGGACACTTAGGTTGCTTCCATTTCTTGGCTATTGTAAATAGTGCTGCAATAAACATAGGGGTGCATCTGTCTTTTTCAAACTGGGCTGCTGCATTCTTAGGGTAAATTCCTAGGAGTGGAATTCCTGGATCAAATGGTATTTCTATTTTGAGTTTTTTGAGGAACCTCCATACTGCTTTCCACAATGGTTGAACTAATTTGCATTCCCACCAGCAGTGTAGGAGGGTTCCCATTTCTCAACATCCTTGCCAACATTTGTTGTTGTTTGCATTTTGGATGTTGGCCATCCTCACTGGTGTGAGGTGATATCTCATTGTGGTTTTAATCTCCATTTCTCTGATGTTTAGCAATGTGGAGCATCTTTTCATGTGCCTGTTAGCCATGTGGATTTCTTCTTTAGAGAAGTGCCTATTCATGTCCTCTCCCCATTTCTTAATTGGATTATTTGCTTTTTGTTTGTTAAGGTGTGTGAGTTCTTTATATAATGTGGATGTCAACCCCTTATCAGATACGTCATTTATGAATATATTCTCCCATACTGTAGGATCTCCTTTTGTTCCACTGATGGTATCCTTTGCTGTACAGAAGCTTTTAACCTTGATATGGTTCCACTTGTTTATTTTTGCTTTTGTTTCCCTTGCCCGGGGAGATATGTTCATGAAGAAGTCGCTCATGTTTATGTCCAAGAGATTTTTGCCTATGTTTTTTTCTAAGAGTTCTATGATTTCATGACTTACATTCAGGTCTTTGATCCACCTTGAGTTTACCTTGGTGTATGGGGCTAGACGGTGGTCCAGTTTCATTCTCTTACATGTAGCTGTCCAGTTTTTCCAACACCAGCTGCTGAAGAGGCTGTCGTCTCCCCATTGTATATCCAAGGCTTCTTTATCAAATATTGACTGTATATGTTTGGGTTAATGTTTGGATTTTCTATTCTGTTCCATTGGTCTGTGGTTCCATTTTTGTGCCAATACCAAATTGTATTGATTACTGTGGCTTTGTAGTAGAGCTTGAAGTCAGGGAGCGTAATTCCCCCCGTTTTATTCCTCCTTCTCAGGATTGCTTTGGCTATTCAGGGTCTTTTGTGGTTCCATATGAATTTTAGAATTATTTGTTCCAGTTCACTGAAGAAAGCTGTTGGTACTTTGATAGGGATTGCATTGAATCTATAGATTGCTTTAGGTAGTATAGCCATTTTGACAATATTTATTTTACCTAGGCAAGAGCATGGGATGCATTTCCATTTGTTAGTGTCCTCTTTAATTTCTCTTAGGAGTGTCTTGCACTTTTCAGAGTACAGGTGTTTCACTTCCTTTGTTAGGTTTATTCCTAGGTATTTTATTCTTTTTGACGCAATTATAAATGGAATTGTATTTCTGACTTCTCTTTCTGTTAGTTCATCATTAGTGTATAGGAAAGCAATAGATTTCTGTGTGTTAATTTTGTATCCTGCAACTTTGCTGAATTCAGATGTTAGTTCTAGTAGTTTTGGAGCAGAGTCTTTAGGATTTTTTATGTACAGTATCATGTCATCTGCAAAGAGTGACAATTTGACTTCTTCTTTACCAATCTGGATGCCTTGTATGTTTTTGTTTTGTCTGATTGCTGTGGCTAGGACCTCCACTACTATGTTGAATAATAGTGGAGAGAGTGGGCATCCCTGTCTTGTTCCCGATCTTAGATGAAAAGCTTTCAGCTTCTCGCTGTTAAGTATGATGTTAGCTGTGGGTTTGTCATATATGGCCTTTATGATGTTGAGGTACTTGCCGTCTATACCCATTTTGTTGAGAGTTTTTATCATGAATGGATGCTGAATTTTGTCAAATGCTTTTTCAGCATCTATGGAGATGATCATGTGGTTTTTGTTCTTCTTTTTGTTGTAGTGGTGGATGATGTTGATGGATTTTCGAATGTTGTACCATCCTTGCATCCCTGGGATAAATCCCACTTGATCATGGTGTATGATCCTCTTGATGTATTTTTGAATTCGGTTTGCGAATATTTTGTTGAGTATTTTTGCATCTACGTTCATCAGGGATATTGGTCTGTAATTTTCTTTTTTGGTGAGGTCTTTGCCTGGTTTCACTATTAGAGTGATGCTGGCTTCATAGAATGAGTTTGGAAGTATTCCCTCCTCTTCTATTTTTTGGAAAACTTTAAGGAGAATGGGTGTTATTTCTTCTCTATACGTCTGATAGAATTCAGAGATGAATCCATCTGGTCTGGGGGTTTTGTTCTTGGGTAGTTTTTTGATTACCGATTCAATTTCGTTGCTGGTGATTGGTCTGTTTAGTTTTTCTGTTTCCTGATTGGTCAGTCTTGGAAGGCTGTATTTTTCTAAGAAGTTGTCCATTTCTTCTAGGTTTTGCAGCTTGTTGTCATATGGATGCTCGTAATATTCTCTTATAATTCTTTGTATTTCTGTGGGGTCCGTCGTTATTTTTCCTTTCTCATTTCTGATTCTGTTTATGTGTGTAGATTCTCTTTTTCTCTTAATGAGTCTGGCTAGGGGTTTATCTATTTTGTTTATTTTTTCAAAGAACCAGCTCTTGGTTTCATTGATTTTTTCTATTGTTTTATTCTTCTCAATTTTATTTATTTCTTCTCTGATCTTTATTATGTCCCTCCTTCTTGTGACTTTGGGCCTTATTTGTTCTTCTTTTTCCAATTTCAGTAATTGTGTCTTTAGACTGTTCCTTTGGGAATGTTCTTCCTTCTTTAAATAGGCCTGGATTGCAGTATACTTTCCTCTTATAACTGCCTTTGTTGCGTCCCACAGAAGTTGTGGCTTTGTGTTATTGTCATTAGTCTCCATATATTCTTTGATTTGTCTTGATTTGGTCATTAACCTTTGATTAATTAGGAGAATGTTGTTAAGTCTCCATGTATTTGTGAGCCTTTTTGATTTCTTTCTAAAATTTATTTCTAGTTTTATACTTTTGTGATCTGAGAAGTTGGTTGGTAGGATTTCAATATTTTTGAATTTACTGAGGTTCTTTTTGTGGCCTAGTATGTGGTCTATTCTGGAAAATGTTCCATGTGCACTTGAGAAGAATGTGTATCCTGTTGCTTTTGGGTGCAGAGTTCTGTAGATATCTGTTAGGTCCATCTGTTCTAGTGTGTCGTTCAGTGCCTCTGTGTCTTTACTTATTCTCTGTCTGGTTCATCTGTCCTTTGGAGTGAGTGGTGTGTTGAAGTCTCCTAAAATGAATGCATTGCTGTCTATTTCCTCCCTTAATTCTGTTAGTATTTGTTTCACATATGCTGACGCTCCTGTGTTGGGTGCACATATATTTATAATGGTTGTATCTTCTTGTTGGACTGACCCCTTTATCATTATGTAATGTCCGTCTTTATCTCTTGCTACTTTCTTTGTTTTGAAGTCTATTTTGTCTGATATAAGTACTGCAACACCTGCTTTTTTCTCTTTGTTGTTTGCATGAAATATCTTTTTCCATCCCTTCACTTTTAGTCTTTGTATATCTTTGGGTTTGAGGTGAGTCTCTTGTAAGCAGCATATAGATGGGTCTTGCTTTTTTATCCACTCTGTTACTCTGTGTCTTTTGATTGGTGCATTCAGTCCATTTACATTTAGGGTGATTATTGATAGATATGTACTTATTGCCATTGCTTGCTTTAGATTTGTGGTTACCAAAGGTTCAAGGGTTGCTTCTTACTATCTAATAATCTAATTTAACTTTCTTGTTAAGTTATTATAAACAGCATCTGATGTTTATTTCTCTCTCTTCTTATTCTTCCTCCTCCATTATTTATATACCAGGTGTTTTATTCTTTGCCTTTAGTTAGTATTTGGATGGTCTGCTTTCTTTTCTATGATTTTATTTTCTCTGGTGACATCTTTTTAGCCTTAGGGGTGCTTCCCTCTAGAGCAGTCCGTTTAAGATATCCTGTAATGGTGGTTTATGAGAGGCAAACTCTCTCAACTTTCGTTTGTCTGGAAATTGTTTAATCTCTCTGTTATATTTAAATGATAATCGTGCTGGATACAAAATTTTTGGTTCGAGGCCCTTCTGTTTCATTATGTTAAATATATCATGACATTCTCTTCTGGCTTGTAAGGTTTCTGTTGAGAAGTCTGATGATAGTCTGATGTGTTTTCCTTTGTAGGTGATCTTTTTTCTCTCTCTAGCTGCCTTTAATACTCTGTCTTTATCTTTGAGTTTTGCCATTTTAATTATTATGTGTCTTGGTGTTGTCTTCCTTGAGTCCCTTGTGTTGGGAGATCTGTGGGCTTCCATGGACTGCGAGACTATTTCTTTCCCCTGCGTGGGAAAGTTTTCAGCAATTATTTCTTCAAAGAACTTTCTATCCCTTTTTCTCTCTCTTCTTCCTCTGGTACTCCTATAATGCACTATTGTTCGGTCTGGATTGGTCACACAGTTCTCTTAATATTCTTTCATTCCTAGAGATCCTTCTATCTCTCTCTGCCTCAGCTTCTCTGTATTCCTGTTCTCTGTTTTCTATTCCATTAATAGTCTCAGATAGTACACTTTTAAGTTAATTTATATACCACTAATCAGAAGAACAGGTACATTCAACTGAAACTAAATAGTCATATATATGCCGGAACTTTGTGAACTCCTCTGTAATCCCTGAGGAGTATATGAATCTGATGAGCCTCTGACATAACTCTGGTGAAACCTCAGAATGTTGGGTACAGTGCAGTCCCATTACTTCTCACAGATCAATGACACTTCCTATTTTAAGTCCTACTCATTAAGTATTCCCAAGTATAAATTCGTCAAATGAATATGTACTTTCCCTGCTTCCTTACTTGCAACTAAACATCATTGCAGTGAAACTTTTAAATTAATATAGTAAAATAAATGCTGAAACCTATTTTTTTTAAGGTGTGCCTAGAGGGTATATTTAAACATGTTTATGAAATTTTAAATAAAATGTCTACACTAAAAAATATATCATGATACTAACATAATTAAAGGGGGAAATAGACAACAAATTATTCATATTAGGAGACTTCAACACATCATGTACACTAATAGACAGATCAAGCAGACAGAAAATAAGGAAACAGGTCCTGACCAACACATTAGATCAGATGGACTTAACAAACACCTACAGAACATTCCACCCAAAAGCAGCAAGATGCACATTTTCCTCAAGCATACTTGAAACATTCTCCAGAATAGATCACATACTAGGCCACAAAAAGTTCCTCAATAAATTAGAAAAATTGAAATTATATGAAGCAACTTCTCAAACCAGAATGGCATGAAACTAGAAGTAAATTATGAAAAGAAAACAAAAGAGCCCACAAACACATGGAGGCTAAACAACATGCTTCTAAAATAATAATGGATCAATGAACAAATCAAAACAGAAATCAAGCAATACATAGAGACAAATGAAAATAAAAATACAATAGTCCAAAATTTGTAGGATGCTGCAAAAGCAGTTTTACGAGGAAATAAAAAGCAATACAAGCCTACCTCAAGAAACAAGAACAATCCCAAATAAAGAGTTAAACTCACAGTTAAAGAAACTAGAAAAAGAACAAATGAAATCCAAAGTTAGTAGAAGGAGGGACATAATAAAGATTAGAGCAGAAATAAATAAAATAGAGAAGAAAAAAAACAATAGAAAACAAAATAATGAAACCAGGAGCTGGTTCTTTGAGAAAATAAACAAAATAGACACACCCATAGTCAGACTTATTAAGAAAAAAAGAGAATACACAAACAAAATCAGAAAAGAAAAAGGAATAGTCAAAACAACTACCACAGAAATACAAAGAATTACATGCCAATAAATTGAACAACCTAGAAAATTGGACTTATTTCTAGAAAAATACAATCTTCCAAGACTGACTGAAGAAGAAACCGAAAATCTAAAAAGACCAATTACCAGTGATGAAATTGAACTGATAATCAAAAACTCCCAAGAAACAAAAGCCAGGACCAGATTGGTTCACAGCTGAATTTTACCAAACATTTAGGAAGAGCTAATTCCCATCCTTCTTAAAGTATTCCAAGAAGTAGAAGAGGAGAGAATACTTCCAAACTCATTGTATGAGCCCAGCATCACTCTAATACCAAAACCAGACAAAGATACCACAAAAAAAGAAAATTACAGACCAATATCCCTGAAGAACATAGATTCAAAAATCCTCAACAAAATATTAGCAAACCAAATTAAAAAATATGTCAAAAAGATCATCCATGATGACAAAGTGGGATTTATTCCAGGAATGCAAGGATGGTACAATATTCGAAAATCCATCAACATCATCCAACACACCAACAAAAAGGACAAAAATCACATGATCATCTCAATAGATGCTGAAAAAGCATCTGACAAAATTCAACATCCATTCATGATAAGAACTCTCAACAAAATGGGTATAGAGAATATGTACCTCAACACAACAAAGGCCATATACAACAAACCCACTGCTAAGATCACACCAATGGTGAAAATCTGAAATCTTTTCCTCTAAGATCAGGAACAAGAAAAGGATGTCCACTCTCAACACTTCTATTAAACATAGTACTGGATGTCCTAGCCATCACAATCAGACAAGATAAAGAGATAAAAGTCAACCAAATTGGTAAGGAGGAAGTTAAATTGTCATTTTTTGCAGATAACATGATATCATATAGAGAAAACCCTGAAGACTTCACCAAAAAGCTATTAGAATAAATAACTGGATTCAGCAAAGTTGCACGGTACAAAATTAATACACAGAAACCTGTTGCATTCCTATATACTAACAACAACTAACAGCAAGTGAAATCAGGAAAATGATTCCATTCACAATTGCATCAAAAAGTTTAAAATACCTAGGAATAAACCTAACCAAGGAGGTGAAATACCTGTACTCTGAAAACTGTAAGACACTCATGAGAGAAATTAAAGACAAAAGAAATAAATGGAAATCTATCCAAAGAATTAATATTGTCAAAATGGCCATGCTGCCCAAAGCAATTTACAGACTCTGTAATCCCTATGAAAATACCAATGGCATTTTTTAACGAATTAGAGCAAAGAACCCTAAAATTCATATGGAACCACAAAAGACCCCAAAGAGCCAAAACATCCTGAGAAAGAACAAAGCTGGGACTATTACTGTCCCTGACTTCAAGCTATACTACAAAGCTACGTAATCAAAACACTATGGTACTGACACAAGGACAGAACCACACATCAGTGGAACAGAATAGAGAGCCTAGATAGAAACCCACACATGTATGGCCACTTAATACACAATAACGGAGCCATAAATATAAATGGGGAAATGAGAGCCTCTTCAATTAACTGGTGTTGGGAAAACTGGACAGCTATATGCAAGAGAATGAAACTGGATTACTAACTCCATACACAAAAGTAAACTTGAAATGGATTAAAGACCTAAATGTTAGACATGAAATCATAAAACTCCTAGAAGAAAACATATAAGCACAAGCATTTTTTTCCTGGACAGATTTCCTTGGCCAAGGGAAGCAAAATTAAAAATGAACAAGTGTAACTACATCAAACTAAAAAGCTTCTGTATAGCAAAGGGCACCATCAGCAGAACAAAAAGGCAACCTACACTATGAGGGAATATATTTGTAAACTACTCATCTGATAAGGGTTAACATCCAAAATATATAAAGAACTCATATGCCTCAACACCCAAAAAAACAAATAACCCAACTAAAAAATGGGCAGAGGACCTGAACAGACATTTCTCCAAAGAAAAAACACAGATGGCCAACAGGCACATGGAATGATGCCCACACTGCTAATCATCAGGGAAATGCAGATCAAAACCACAATGAGATACCACCTCATACCAGTAAGAATGGCCACTAACCAAAAGACAAGAAATAACAAGTGCTGGTGAGGATGTGGAGAAATGGGAACCCTCCCACACTGTGGTGGGAATGTAAATTGGTGCAGACACTGTCAAAAGCAGTATGGAGTTTCCTCAAAAAACTAAAAATAGAAATACCATATAACCCAGTAATTTCACGTCTAGTAATTTACCAAGAAAAAATCCTTGATTCAAAAAGTTATATGCACCCCTGTGTTTACTGCTGTGTTATTTACAATAGCCAAGATATGGAAGAAAACAAAGTGCCCACCAACAGATGAATGGATAAAGAAAATGTGATAGATATACACGGTAAACTATTGTTTAGCCACAAAAAGAAAGAAATCCTGCCATTTGCAACAACATGGATGGACCTGGAGGGTATTATGCTATATGAAATGAGCAAGGAAGAGAAAGACAAATACCACATGATTTCACTTATTTGTGGAAAAACAAAACAAAACAAAATGAACAAAATAGCAGTAGACACATAGACACTGAGAAGTGACTGGTGGTTTCCATGAGGGAGGGGTTAGGGTGGGTGGGGATATATGCACGTAGAGAGGATTATTTAATTTGTACATATTTAGCCAAGATACCTGAAACAAGCTTTTGCCTTCTTTCTAGAAACGTTAGTTCACAGAAAACCATTCAAATGGGAAATAAGTTTACTAAGTACCTTGGGTGCTTCAAGTATTAAAGATGAATTTATATCATGAATTGTTCCTGAAAGTTCAGTCTTGTCTTCATTATTGTTTGAATGTAAAATATGACTTTCTTCCTCTTTATCACCTTCCTGAAAACAGAAGCACTTTTATTTTTATATTTTTTCCCAATTAAAGAAATGTTTTTGTCAACTGTGAAGCTATTTTTTTAACTGAGATATATTTGACATATAACATTAGTTTTAGGTATGCAACATAATGATCTCATATATGTATATATTGTGAAATGATTTCCTCAATTAAGTTCAAATATGCAACACAGTATTGTTATAGTCACCATGTTGTAGATTACATCTTCAGAACTTATATATCTTACAAAAAGAAGTTTGTACCTTTTGACCACCTTCACCTATTTTGCCCAACTGCCCCTCTCTGGCAACCACAGAAGCGATTTTATGTCAATCAAGAAAATACTTTAGTTTCAAACTATTTTCAGATTAATTCTCATCTTCCCATGAAAGCCAAGTATACAATAAAATTTATGCAAAATTTTCTTGAATAATTAAAAAGAAAGCCATATTTAGGTCAAAGCTTCTCAAGTTTTTTTGTTTTTAAAGTATTCCTTAAAGAAAAAAAGAAAACACTTTCCCAGGAATGGACCTTAATATTAAGAAATGTATAAGTATATACAGAATGATATTCAAAATATTTAACAATGGCAGGGTACAATCACTCTCCATCAGAAGAGGTGCAGCCATCCTGTTCTTACCAGCTGAATAGCAGCTCCAGGCTGCTAATTATAATTATCCCAAGTCAGGATTTTGCATTATATATATACATAAAAATAACAGCAAACACACACACACACACACACACACACATATATATTTACGATGTTATGTGCCAGGCACAGGTTTAAACACTTTTAATATGTCAATTACTTTAGTATATTTATTAATATATACTCAAAGAACTCAGTGCTCTTATTAACCCTGTTTTACTGATGAGTAAAAGGGGCCCAGTAATTTACCCAAAGTTACATAATTAGTCAGTTACCCACCCAGAATTTGAACACTAGGTGTCTGGCTCTAGACCCTGTGATCCCCAACTTACAGAAAAGAAAGTGGGAGCTGACAAGTTAAATAACTGGCCTGGAGACACACGGCACTGCAAATCACAGAACTAAGCAGAAACCAACAGCTTTCTGGCTCAAGAATTCCATTACCAGCTCTGTCCTATTACTTCTGAAGATAAATGCAGCTTTTAAACTGAGTTCATTTATTTTTTTGGATGTGGTACATTTGAGGTGAGTTTGTAGAAAAGAGAAGTCACATTAGTCACATTCATGGTTTACATGAAAATGTAACATGAGATATATAGATAATATATATTTATGTAACACAAGACTATAATGCAAGATAATATAATATATATAAATGTATTATGTAGATAATGTATACGTATATAATACAGGACTTAAAGTAATTTTATTCTCCTAACTTTTATATATTCGTCTTCCTGTCCCAATCTGACTTTGGATCTATTCACACTCTCTACTCCACTTCTGCTGTGGACTGAGTCAAAAGAGCTCAGTAAACATTAGGTGATTAGGTAAGTGGCCACTAAGTAGTCCATGAATGAGATACTGAGACCTCGGAGACAATCCATACATTACTACACATAGTTCACAAACAGCAGTTTTACTAAAAGCATCCTGGTGTTAAAGAAGGAATTAGTGGTTATTCTATTAAGAATTTTTAAAAGCCTTAAAAGTCTTCTCTCCATCCCTTTAGTGGCCTCCCACTACCAAGTATCCTGACAGCCTTCTCCTCACTGAGGGAAGCGTAGGCAAAGGCCCACCTCACAATTATTACATTCCAAAACCCTCTCAGTGAAGCTCCAAGGTCGCAAGGACTGCATAGCTCTACCTCTGCCAGAAATACCACAGGAATCCATGGCCAGTTGGTATTAAGGTCCGTTTTTTACATTGCCTGAAACTTCAAAGTAAAATCATGCTGCTGAAGTTCCATAGGACATAAATAGTTTGGGATTTCCTCTGGCAGCCGAAATAATCAGGCAAATAGTCATCAGCGAAAATCTAGACAAAGTTTCTCCACAACCCAAAATACCAAGATGATGAGATCTGCACAAAAGCATCAACTTTCCCCCTCCTTTAATTCGTCCAGAAATCAAACCGGGCATCTCATGGTGACTCATGTTGTCTATGCCAACACCTACAAGCCAAATACATAATAAAGTCAAGAACTTGACTTAGCTATGTACTATACTCAGTTTTGAAGTGTTTGAAATGTTTGATAGGCATACTATATAGGCATCCTTGTGGGGAATACATAAACAATAAAAAAGTAATACATACAACCTTCCAAGACTGGCCAAGCAAGAAACAGAAAAACTAAACAGACCAATCACCAGCAATGAAATTGAATCGGTAATCAAAAACTATCCAAGAACAAACCCCCCGGACCAGATGGATTCACCTCTGAATTCTACAAGACATATAGAGAAGAAATAATACCCTTTCTCTTTAAAGTTTTCCAAAAAAAAAGAAGAGGAGGGAATACTTCCAAACTCATTCTATGAAGCCAGCATCACTCTAATAGCAAAACCAGGCAAAGACCTCACCAAAAAAGAAAATTACAGACCAATATACCTGATGAATGTAGATGCAAAAACACTCAACAAAATATTAGCAAACCGAATTCAAAAATACATCAAGAGGATCATACACCATGATCAAGTGGGATGCATCTCAGGGATGCAAGGATGGTACAACATTTGAAAATCCATTAACATCATCCACCACACCAACAAAAAAAACAAAACCCACATGACCATCTCCATAGATGCTGAAAAAGCATTTCACAAAGTTCAACATCCATTCCTGATAAAAATTCTCAACAAAATGGGTATAGAGGGAAAGTACAACATCATAAAGCCCATATATCACAAACCCACAGCCAACATCATACTTAACAGCGAGAAGCTGAAAGCTTTTCATCTAAGATCGGGAACAAGAAAGGGATGCCCACTCTCTCCACTGTTATTCAACATAGTACTGGAGGTCCTAGCCACGGCAATCAGACAAAACAAAGACATACAAGGCATCCAGTTTGGTAAAGAAGTCAAATTGTCACTATTTGCAGATGACATGATATTGTACATAAAAGACCCTAAAGATTCACTCCAAAACTATTAGAACTAATATCTGAATTCGGCAAAGTTGCAGCACACAAAATTAACACACAGAAATCTGTTGCTCTCCTATACACTAATGATGAGCTGACAGAAAGCAAAATCAGGAAAACAAATCCATTCACAATAGCATCAAAAAGAATAAAATACCTAGGAATAAATCTAGTGAAGGAAGTGAAAGACCTATAGCCTGAAAACTACAAGACACTCCTAAGAGGAATTAAAGAGGACACTAACAAAGGAAATGCATCCCATGCTCTTGACTAGGAAGAATAAATATTGTCAAAATGGCTATACTACTTAAAGCAATCTACAGATTCAATGTAATCCCTATCAAAATACCAACAGCTTTCTTCAAAGAAGTGGAACAAATAATTCTAAAATTCATATGAAACCACAAAAGACCCCGAATAGCCAAAGCAATCCTGAGAAGGAGGAATAAAACAGGGGGAATTATGCTCCCTGACTTCAAGCTCTACTACAAAGCCACAGTAATCAAGACAATTTGGTACTGGCACAAAAACAGACCCACAGACCAGTGAAACAGAATAGAAAATCCAAACATTAACCCAAACATATACAGTCAATTAATATATGATAAAGGATCCTTGTATATACAATGGGGAGATGACAGCCTCTTCAGCAGCTGGTGTTGGAAAAACTGGACAGCTACATGTAAGAGAATGAAACTGGACTACTGTCCAACCCCATACACAAAAGTAAACTCAAAGTGGATCAGAGACTTGAATATAAGTCATGAAACCATAAAACTCTTAGGAAGAAACATAGGCAAAAATCTCTTGGACATAAACATGAGCGACTTCTTCATGAACATATCTCCCCGGGCAAGGGAAACAAAAGCAAAAATGAACATGTGGGACAATATCAAGTTGAAAAGCTTCTGTACAGCAAAGGACACCATCAGTAGTACAAAAAGATATCCTACAGTATGGGAGAATATATTCATAAATGACATATCCGATAAGGGGTTGAGATTCAAAATATATAAAGAACTCACGCACCTCAACAAACAAAAAGCAAATAATCCAATTAAGAAATGGGGAGAGGACATGAATAGACACTTCTCCAAAGAAAAAATTCAGATGGCCAACAGGCACATTAGAAGATGCTCCACATTGCTAATCAGAGAAATGCAAATTAAAACCACAATGAGGTATCACTTCACACCAGTGAGGATGGCCAACATCCAAAACACAAACAACAACAAATGTTGGTGAGGATGTGGGGAAAAGGGAACCCTCCTAAACTGCTGGTGGGAATGCAAATTAGTTCAACCATTGTGGAAAGCAGTATGGAGGTTCCTCAAAAAACTCAAAATAGAAATACCATTTGACCCAGGAATTCCACTCCTAGGAATTTACCCTAAGAATGCAGCAGCCCAGTTTCAAAAAGACAGATGCACCCCTATGTTTATCGCAGCACTATTTACAATAGCCAAGAAATGGAAGCAACCTAAGTGTCCATCAGTAGATGAATGGATAAAAAAGGTGTGGTACATATACACAATGGAATATTATTCAGCCATAAGAAGAAAACAAATCCTACCACTTGCAACAACATGGATAGAGCTAGAGGGTATTATGCTCAGTGAAATAAGCCAAGCGGAAAAAGACAAGTATCAAATGATTTCACTCATATGTGGAGTATAAGAGCAAAGAAAAAAACTGAAAGAAAAAAACAGCAGCAGACTGACAGAACCCAAGAACGGACTAATAGTTACCAAAGGGAAAGGGACTGGGGAGGATGGGTGGGAAGGGTGGGACGAGGGGGAAAAAGGGGCATTACGATTAGCAGGCGTAATGTTGGGGTGGTGTGGTGAGGTCTGTACAACTCAGAGAAGACAAGTAGTGATTCTATAGCATCTCACCACGCTTATGGACAGTGACTGTAATGGGGTTGGTGGGGGGACCTAATGAAGTGGATAGTTTAATAACCACAATATTGCACATGTAATTGTAGATTAACGATACCAAAATAAAGTATAAAAAAAAATAAAGTAATACATGAAGGCCATGTTGAGGTTCCCCAATGCAAAAATACTACATGTAGTACATGGATCTAGCTATTATCTATCTACAGGAACACACCCTCTATACTTATATAGATATCTATATCTCTCTCTATATATGAGCACATGTAATATGTTAATACAGTTAATAGAATAAAAGAATTTTAGAGTTAAGAAAGATCTTAGGAGTTCCCTAGCCATGTTCAATCTTCAGAAATGAAAAAATAGTTTGAGAGAACAAAAGTGGTATATCTATGATCAAATTACTAGTACAATGTTTCGCAAAGTGTGAAACAGGACCTCAGAATTACATAGGTGGCTCACTGAAGGTATGACTGGATGACACATTAGAATCGCTAAGTGAGAATTTCGGAGGGTAGGACCTGGGAAACTACATTTTAAGCATCTTTCAGTTGGTTCTTATGTGCATTACATATCTTTGAGTTGAATCCTGCTGGGCTAACAAGTGAAAGGTAGGAACAGAGTGAAGGTTTTATGAAATCCAGTCCAAAACTGTACTACAACTATGTTATCTGTTTCAGATATGCTGTGTGCAAACCAAACTAGTGACAACTTAAAACGGATATAAAGCACTGTGGCTAAGAACACATGGTCTGAAGCTACCCTGCTGAGTTTATATGCCAACTTGCCCCTTACTAGTTACATCACCATGGGTAAATTACTCAACTGTCTATATCTTAACTGGCTCATCTGTAACAAGGGTAAAAAAGACTACCTCATAACATGGCTATGAGGACTAAATTAGTTAACACATGTAAAAGATTTAAAATACTGACTGACATATAGTAAGCACTCAATAATACTTTAATAAAGTGTGAAAATTATCTTCAAGTATTTTGTTGCATTGCAGAACCTCAACAGAATCCTAACTATAATGTGGCCTTCAGTCATCAACAGTAATCCGACCCAGTACAAGAGATTTACAATAAGATGACTTCGGGATGGCTTGACCATATAGGAGATATAGGTGCCAGGGGTCACAAGACACTCTGATGGTCAGAAAAACATATTAAAAGCATAATCAAAACTTCTATATAGCTAAAATGATATGGTTAACTGGATTTCAAATTATGCCATCTCAACATCATTCCCAAATGGAAGTTAAAATGAATAGACTTAATAATTTACATCATAAAGAAGTCTGTGAAAAAGCATAAAGATAAAAACAGTAGTAAGAAGAAAAAAAATTCTACCATTTTCAACAACACGGATGGAGCTAGAGGGTATTATGCTCGGTGAAATAAACCAGGCAGAGAAAGACAAGTACCAAATGATTTCACTCATATGTGGAGTATAAGAACAAAGAAAAAACTGAAGAAAGAAAACAGCAGCAGATTCACAGAACCGAAGAATGGACTAACAGTTACCAAAGGGAAAAGGACTGGGGAAGATGAGTGGGAAGGGAGGGATAAGGGGGGGAAAGGGCTATTACAATTAGCATATATAATATAGCGGGGGTGGGGATGGTATAGGGGGATACGGGGAAGGCAGTATAACACAGAGAAGACAAATAGTGATTCTATAACATCCTTCTACGCTGATGGACAGTGACTGCAATGGGGTATGTGGTGGGGACTTGATAATAGGGGGAGTCTAGTAACCATAATGTTGCTCATGTAATTGTATATTAATAATAGCAAAAAAAAACAGTAGTAAAAGTGGTGATAGAACAAGTAATGTTAGCAGCTAGCATTTATGTAATAATGTGCTAAGCACTTAATTAATAAATAAATGAGTAATCTTTAATGCCCTAAACCTTATGAGGTAGACATTATTTTTTCTGATTCTCTAAGTTGAGAACATTAAGAAACCTGCAGAAAGACACACTATAAGTAAACGGAGGAACAGGGATTTGAGGCCAGGTATATTTGTCTCCAAAATCCATGTTCATAACTTTCACACTGTCATTGCTTCTTATATTAACAAAATTCAATACTTACCACTAATGGCTTACAGATGCCAAGGTGTACAGTGCCTGGTGGCACAGTTTTCAACACCTCCACAGCTTCGGCAAGTGTGGTATTTTCCAGACAGTATTCATTGACTGAGACCAGGCGGTCTCCAGGTAACAGTTCACCACCTCTCTCCGCTACACCATCTGGCACCAGGGAACGGATCACAATCACTGATCTTGTGGGATCTAAGGGGTCCTAAGGATCATGCAAAGAAGAAAGATGAGTCAATTTCTAAAAACAAATATACTCATGAATCCCATATGACTATTTACTTTATGAGTCCAGCATTCTGGTGATAGTCTCCCAAAGAGGTCAAAATCTATTAAAATATCACTCTGTATATCCACACAAATACCAGCTCATATCAAGGTGAAGACATAATCTTAACAATTTCAACTGCATGTCTGGGTGCTCAGTACGTATAAATTTCCTTAAACTTCTAGTTGACTGATATTTTGTTGGACCACACAAAGTTTGGAGACAGCTGAGCAAGATTCTCTTTCATTCTCAAGCATAGTCATACTATGGATCAATCACAAGCCCACTTATTACTCTTGTTGGGCAGTAAGTAGGCTCCAATAGAAGTATACTATAGGATATGATACTCCATTCTTGTGCATTCCACGAGTATAGAATCATCCCACTGAGTCATGTAAGTTCAAAAAAGACACAGAAACTATGGAATATTCCACTACATTAAAATAGGTATGTTTGAAAGTAACATTACCAAAATTATAACATGGTATAGGCGTCCCTAGGCAAGAACTATTCCAGTACATAGAAAATGAGTGTCGATTCATGAACAAAACCAATGTGGAAATATATCTCACCCATTGAAAGAGCCCCAGTGGGTCATTAAACACTGAAGGTAACATTGACATCAATAAATAAATTTGTTTAATAAAAACTAATTTATAATCCCACTATTATTTTCTATTTTAACCAACAAACACTGATATATAGTACTTATTACACGTCAGGCTCTGTTTTAAGTGCTTAACAATCATTAATGCATCTAATCTTTATAATACCTAACTCCAGGATGTGGGAGAGTTATTGTCTGTATTTTTACAAATGAGGAAACTGAGGCTCAGAAAGTCAAGGAAACTTGCCAATATCACTCATCTGTTACGTGGCAAAGCCAGGATTCAAACCCAACCATTCTGTCTCCTAAGTCCTTGCTCTTGACCACCATGCTCTGCCATGTGCTCCATACCAAAATAATAGTCAGAAGGAACTGTAAACAAAGAATCCTGAATGGAAAAAAAGACACATTCATATGGAAATCTCACACTTCAGTAGAATTTCTTAATTTGTCCTAATGGTGGAAGTATATGGCACTATAACTAAACCTCAAACTTAGTAAGGGAGAAAAAAATAATCAAACACCAGTCATAAAATTTCCTTTGGCTTGTTTATTTTGCTCCTATTGCTTCATTATACAGTGTTCCATAAAGGCGAGATGTTAGTAACGTGAGATTCTACTACAGTTAGTTTCTATTAAACCCTTCCTGAGAAGGTGGAGAGAAGCTGTCACATTTTGTATTAGAATTACAAGACTTTGGAATTAGCAAAGAGAGAATTTGCCAAGTTCCAGGCTTTGTCAGTTTGAAGTAGCTAATGGTTCTTTTGAAATTTTCTGACCCAGTTTTCTATACCTCTGTGTTTCAGACATTGAGGTTCATTTTCCAGTATGTGTGAAATTTTAACCAAATATATCATATTTAAATTAACAAAGGCTACACAGCTAATTCCTTGAAAAATATCTTCAAACATAGCTTATCTTACTTTCCTTTACTAAACTTGCTTTTCCATTCCTAAGTCAAGAGGTTCTTGGTAAATTTCTAACATGTTCTGATGTATACTACTACATATTTATTGAGAGGACTTAAGTAAAAATAGTCATGGGTACTCATTAATAAATTGCATAGTGTTAAACTATAATTACACCAATATTTTCAAGTAGAGGGAGCTATTGCCTAGGAAGAGAATAGAAAAGAACCAAAAAAAAAAAATGGAGTGCAATCAGTGCAGTAATATAAAAGAGCTGTCTATTTTGTCATGAGCAACCATGAATCACAACACACTTTTCATTCTGAAATATGAAACCATTACATTTTAAGTTTGACAAACTAATAAATAAGCTGTACAATTATGTCCTTCATTTAGGTTGTCAGTTTTTGATGAAAAACTTTTTTATTGGGGGGGAAGGGAAACTACATAATAGCTTATTCCCCTCATGAAATGCACAGAGAGCTGCTAGTATTACTTCATATTAATAATTACTAAACTTTCTTAGAGAAAATTGTAACAGTTAAATATATTACCAAAACCAAATAAATGATTTCACTAGGTTGGTGCAAACAATCTCTGTAGTTTCATATATCAAAGAATAAAAAAGTACTATCTCTAATCTAAATAAATGAATAGGTTTAAAATGCAACAAGTTGAAATGATAATCAGAAACATTTCAAAGGAATATTAACCAAGAAATAATGGAAATATAAAAACTAAGATTTCCCTTGTTATAGAAGTCATGGCAAGCATTTATTTACGCAACATGCAGTCTTCTTGAGACCTCAAACTAGTACCAGGTATGCTTGCTTACTAAAATTTATTCAGGTGTAGACCTCTTAGTTATTCTAAACACTAAGTTTAATCTACCACCCCTTTTTCTGGAGGAGAGAACTCCACAGCAGCTTGTCACTTAAAAAAAAAAAAAGACAAACTTTTGAAGATGCCCCGTGATATATAATTAATATTTCATTTTCTATGATGACTGTTCTGTGTGATTTCCCATTTAGCTGAATGAAGTTGCTTTAATGAGTAACAGTCGTTTCCTTTCATGGTCATCACATTTAGCAGCCACTGTATGGAAAAAAAGCAGCTGTTACTGCCTACTGGGGTGGCTACTATACTTGAGGCTTTACTGCATAAAATAATATTTAAAGACAAGCCTGATTCAGGCTGCTCCTCATCAAAAAGATGTTTTTTTTTTGAAAATAGAGTCCACAATATCGGATCCACGTTATATCAAACAAAATGTTATTTCTCAACAGTTCTACCCAACTCCTAGACCCCATGCAGATTTTTTGAGTCCCCATCAATTTTAATCACCTTTTATCATACCTTAAAAATCTCTAATTTTTCTTGTTTTAGTAAATAATACTGCAAGGAACACTATTTCAGAATTAAGGGTTGTTTTAGACTAAACAGTCAATAGAGGGCACTAAAGACCAATCACAGACCACGAGAAACATCATCTCTATGCAAGCCATTCTCTTCTGAAAGATTCTTTCCTCTTTATTCAAAAGCCTTATATTATCATGTTTGATCTAACAGTATACCTTACGTTTGTTTCTACTCAACCATTTATGAAAGTTTCTCCCTAGAGCTATCAAAAAATATTATCCAACTCCTACAATTAATTAAGAACAGCCAACTCTCATCAGAAAATGTATCTGAAGACTGGAGATCTGACCTGAATTCTCCTCACCACTTAGGTATGAAATCCTGAGAACCCAACTATTCACTCTCTCTCACAAATGAATAAAACCACTGAACCTGCCTAAGAAAAAGTGGAGGTAAGATTTTTCAGGTCTCTTAAAGTGATGCTGATGGTCGATATTTATTATAAGCACAGGATGTTTCAATGTTGGGGAAAATCCAAGTTGACAGAGACTCCTCTCCTCCCATAATCCCTGAATGGCATTACCACACACCCAAACATTCACTTACTCTCTCTCACCCCCACTGAGTTGCTAGCCAAGGCATGTCAATTTGATATTCTATATCTCTTCTGCCTGATCCTATCTCTCCATTTCCACTTCCACAACCTTGGTTCGGCTTCTCATTATTTCTTGCCTATGCAACTGCCACTGTCCCCCAATACGTTTGTCTCGAATTTTGCCTCCACGAGTCTGTTTCCTACAGAGATAAAATAAAAATAAAAATTCAGTCACAATTCCTCCTCTGCTTAAAACATGTCAGTAACATCCACTGTCTTCAGGATCAAGTCCTAACTGCTTGGTAAAGAAATCCATTCATTTTAGATCTGCATTTCAGTTTCATCTCCTCTTGCTCTCCCCACATGTACCCCCATTTGTCCACACATGGTCCCAACAGTACAGAACTATCACAATTCAGGGACAGTGAAATGCCTTAGCATGCTTCCTGACATCCTACAAACCATTCTATCTGCCAGGAATGCTTTTCCTGCCCCACTGTCACATATTATATCTTTGCCACCAGAGTCAGCTCAAGTGTTTCCTCCAATGAGATACTTTTCTGACCCCATGAAGACTCAGGCACTTCCTACCCTGTGATATCCCCAAACCTAAAAGAGACCTTCCATTATAGCATCTGTCGTAATGTATTTTCCTTACTGTTTTGACCTAGAATAAGGTCCTTCTGTGAGATGTATCCACAGCACCTTGCAATTTCCCTATTACAACACTTTTGACATTTTCCTGAAACTATTTTAGCCATCTTCTCTACAAAAATAAGCCTCATAAGAGCAAGGATAAGTTTGCTTATTTGCAGATTTCCAAGGCTAGTGCCTTCTGCATAGAAGGTACTGGATAGAAGTTGAAATATCAAAGGACTGGATCTATTTTGTTTTACTCCCCTCACCAGACTATAAGTACACCAAAGGCAAAGGCCACAACCCATTGCATGTGGACAACAATTGTTCACATTACTGACCTCTTCCCATGCCAGGCATATTCTAGGAATCTTACTTATTAGGACCCATTTAATCTCCACACCATGAAGTAGGTACCGTTATTATCTCTACTTGTAAGATGAGAAAACTAAGAGAGAGGAAAATTAAATAAGTTAACCAAAGCACACAGTTGAAAAATGGCAGAACCAGAATTTAAACCAGCCAGTTAAGTTCCAAAGCTTATGTTCTTAGTCACTAAGTGATGCATCTTCTCTATCTTTAAATATTTGCTAATGAGTGAATATTGAAAGAAGGCAAAATGATAGGAGATATATTTATTACCTTGCCAAAGCATGTAAACTGAGTCCCTTACACATCATTCTTGGTCACTAGAGGATTCTACTTCAGTACCGGCTGATGAAAAAGAGCACGTATGTGCAGCATGACTTCATGGACAGGTAAAACATGCGTGTATTTCCCAAATTTTATTACACATTTACTTTCTCAAGAATCCATCCATTTGGTGGGCTAAGGACATCTTTACATGAGCAGACACAAACATGTGACAATAATTATGCCCAAATGGGTGGGATTCAACATTTCTGAAATGTCTATAAAATGTATTATAGGAATACTTGTACATTCCCACAGATCAAAGAGTCCAGTGTTCACATAAACTAAAGCAGAGTGCAGAGGAGTCACCTGGGGCAGAGAGATGGTTCAGATGAAATGCAGGATCTGTCAGAGACAAAGATCAACTAGAAGATGTGCAGAGCTCTGGTCAGAATGCAGCTCCAAAACTAAAACTAGAAATACAAGCAAGCAACTATGGCGAGCTCAGAGCAAAAGCACAAAGCAAGGAATGTGAAATAAAGAGGAGACAGAAGAACTGAACAAGAAAAGTGGTCACATTTAATCAATTGGCCAATGCATCAGTAAGAGGCAGTCTTCAAAGGAAGAAAAATATGAGACATCACAGGCTGTTCTGACATTCAACATTTATAATACTTTGCAGTATTATTCCAATGAAGAAAAACAAAAGCAAGGTTTAAACAATGACTTACCTAGATGGGTTCAAAACAAAGAATAACTTGGATCATTCTTCATCTTCTTTTTAAAATCTGTTCTGTATCCAACACCCAAACTTTTAAAAACATTACATAATGGAATAGGAATTTTTACAGCAGGAAGGCAGAGAGATTATAGTTTATTTCAGATAAAAACTCTGTGTAAATTACTTTATCTTCGATAATGCTGACATTTATTGTCAACCGAGTATATTAAAATATAAAGTTGGCCTATAGTAAATTCACAAGATAAATCTTTCACCAAAATGAATGGATTCCAAGGAAAATTATTCCAATAAAAACAACTTCACAGTTCCGGGAAGATGGCGGCGTGAGCAGGGCAGCGGAAATCTCCTCCCAAAACCATATATATTTATGAAAATACAACAAATACAACTATTCCTAAAAGAGAGACGAGAAGATACAGGACAGCACTCAGCCTGCATCTACACCTGAGAGGACTTGGAACCCCGCGAGGCAGGTGAGATACGGACCTGCATCCCGGCGGGACCTGAGCACTCCCCCACCCCAGCGCACCGGTGGGAGGAGAGGATATAGAGCCAGGAGGGAGTGGAAGTACAGGCCCGCAAAATAACTAGCTCTGGTGATCTGCACCGGGAGCGCTGACACACATCACCCAGTGTACTGGAGATTGGAGAGACAGAGGGTGCAGGATCTGAGCCAGGCAATGGACTAAGTCCTCGCAGCTGGCTCCCCGGAACAAAAGAAAAGTGCGCGATTTTTTTAGCGGTCTTAAAGACACAGGGGCCCAACGGAGGAGCAGGATCGTCCCAGCACACTCGGCCTAGCAGGCTGGGAGTACGGGAGAATTTGGGACCCCTTGGCTGGCGACTGGGAAAAAGTAGCCCCACTAAAACTTCCCACAGAGATCAGCAGCTCATACCCACCCCACCCAGAGCTAAAAAGGCCCTGTGAAGCAGCGCGGAACAGTGGAGCAACAGCACCACCTACAGCATCCTCACAGAATCTACTCCTGGCGGGCATCTTTTTGTTTGTTTGTTTGTTGGTGTTTTTTACTTCTCTTTTCTTTTCTTTCTTCTCTTTCTCCTTTCTTTTTTTTTAAAGTCTTAAAGAGCCCAGCTGACATACATGGCACCTACCAGCGACCACTTGTTATCACCATGAAAAGACAGAGGAATATGGTACAAACAAAGCTTATCCAGACCCAGACACCAGAGAGGGAGTCTGAAGGGATGGAAATGCACATTCTTAAAGAAAAATAATTCAGAACAAAAGTCATAACCATACTGATGGATCTACAAACAAATATGCAAGAGCTGAAGGTAGGAAGGGAGGGAAGTGAGGAAAGACTATGCAGAAATGAGACAAGGGATCAATGAGCATAGCAGCACACTGGAGGAGATGCAAGAGACTGTTGTTAATGGAATAGAAATCAGAGAACAGGAATACAGAGAAGCTGAGGCAGAGAGAGATAAAAGGATCTCTAGGAATGAAACCTGAGGCAGAGAGATAAAAGGATCTCTAGGAATTAGAGCTGTGTGACCAATCCAAACAGAACAATATTCGCATTATAGGAGTACCAGAGGAAGAAGAGAAAGAAAAAGGGATAGAAAGAGTCTTTGAAGAAATAATTGCTGAAAACTTCCCCATGCTTGGGAAGGAAATATTCTCGCAGTCCATGGAAGCCCACAGATCTCCCAACACAAGGGACCCAAGGAAGACAACACCAAGACACATAATAATTAAAATGGCAAAGACCAAAGATAAGCACAGAGTATTAAAGACAGCTAGAGAGAGAAAAAAGATCACCTACAAAGGAAAACCCATCAGACTATCATCAGACATCTCAACAGAAACCTTACAAGTCAGAAGAGAATGTCATGATATATTTAACGTAATGAAACAGAAGGGCCTCGAACCAAGAATATTGTATCCAGCACGATTATCATTTAAATATGACGGAGGGATTAAACAACTTCCAGACAAGAGAAAGTTGAGAGAGTTTGCCTCCCATAAACCACCTCTACAGGATATCTTAAATGGACTGCTCAAGATGTAAGCACTCTTAAGGCTAAAAAGACGTCACCAGAGAAAATAAAAACATAGCAAAGAAAGCAGACCATCCAAATACTAACTAAAGGCAAAGTATAAAACACCTAGTATATAAAGAAGGCAGGAGGAAAAAAAAGAAGGGAGAGAAATAAAGAAACATCAGACTGTGTTTACAATAACTTACCAAGAAAGTTAAATTAGATTATCAGATAGTAAAGAAGCAACCCTTGAAAGTTTGGTAACCACAAATCTAAAGCAGGCAACGGCAATAAGTACATATCTCTCGATAATCACCCTAAATGTAAATGGACTTAATGCACCGATCAAAAGACACAGAGTAACAGAGTGCATAAAAACGCAAGACCCATCTATATGCTGCTTACAAGAGACTCAACTCAAACCCAAAGATATACACAGACTAAAAGTGAAGGGATGGAAAAAGATATTTCAAGCAAACAACAAAGAGAAAAAAGCAGGTGTTGCAGTACTTGTATCAGATAAAATAGACTTCAAAACGAAGAAAGTAGCAAGAGATAAAGAAGGACATTACATAATGATAAAGGGTCAGTCCAAAAAGAAGATATAACAATTATAAACATATATGCACCCAACACAGGAGCGTCAGCATATGTGAAACAAATACTAACAGAAGTGAAGGAGGAAATAGACAGCAATGCAATTATTCTAGGAGACTTTAACACGCCACTCACTCCAAAGGATAGATCAACCAGGCAGAGGATAAGTAAAGACACAGAGGCACTGAACAACACACTAGAACAGATGGACCTAACAGATATCTACAGAACTCTGCACCCAAAAGCAGCAGGATACACATTCTTCTCAAGTGCACATGGAACATTTTCCAGAATAGACCACATACTAGGCCACAAAAAGAACCTCAGTAAATTCAAAAATATTGAAATCCTACCAACCAACTTCTCAGATCACAAAGGTATAAAACTAGAAATAAATTTTAGAAAGAAATCAAAAAGGCTCACAAATACATGGAGACTTAACAACATTCTCCTAATGAATCAATGGGTTAACGACCAAATCAAAACAGAAATCAAAGAATATATGGAGACTACTGACAACAACCACACAAAGCCACAACTTCTGTTGGACGCAGCAAAGGCAGTTATAAAAGGAAAGTATATTGCAATCCAGGCCTATTTAAAGAAGGAAGAACATTCCCAAATGAATAGTCTAAAGACACAATTACTGAAATTGGAAAAGAAGAACAAATGAGGCCCAAAGTCTCCAGAAGGAGGGACATAATAAAGATCAGAGAATAAATAAATAAAATTGAGAAGAATAAAACAATAGAAAAAAATCAATGAAACCAAGAGCTGGTTCTTGGAAAAAATAAACAAAATAGATAAACCCCTAGCCAGACTCATTAAGAGAAAAAGAGAATCTACACACATAAACAGAATCACAAATGAGAAAGGAAAAATAACGACGGACCCGACGGAAATACAAAGAATTATAAGAGAATATTATGAGCATCTATATGCTAACAAGCTGCAAGACCTAGAAGAAATGGACAACTTCTTAGAAAAATACAGCCTTCCAAGACTCACCAAGCAGGAAACAGAAAAACTAAACAGACCAATCACCAGCAACGAAATTGAATCAGTAATAAAAAAAACTACCCAAGAACAAAATCCCCCAGCCAGATGGATTCACCTCTGAATTCTACAAGACATATAGAGAAGAAATAACACCCATTCTCCTTAAAGTTTTTTAAACAATAGAAGAGGAGGGAATACTTCCAAACTCTTTCTATGAAGCCAGCATCACTCTAATACCAAAACCAGGCAAAGACCTCACCAAAAAAGAAAATTACAGACCAATATCTCTGATGAACGTAGATGCAAAAATACTCAACAAAATATTAGCAAACCAAATTCAAAAATACATCAAAAAGATCATACATCATGATCAAGTAGAATTTATTCCAGGGATGCAAGGATGGTTCAACATTGGAAAATCCATCAACATCATGCACCACATCAACAAAAAGAAGAACAAAACCCACATGATCATCTCCATAGATGCTGAAAAAGCATTTGACAAAATTCAGCATTCACTCATGATTAAAACTCTCAACAAAATGGGTGTAGAGGGCAAGTACCTCAACATCATAAAGGCTATATATGACAAACCCACAGCTAAGATCATACTTAACAGTGAGAAGCTGAAAGCTTTTCATTTAAGATCGGGAACAAGACAGGGATGCCCACTCTCTCCACTGTTATTCAACATAGTACTGGAGGTCCTAGCCAAGGCATCCAGACAAAACAAAGAAATACAAGGCATCCAGATTGTTAAAGAAGTCAAATTGTCACTATTTGTAGATGACATGATATTGTACATAAAAAACCCTAAAGACTCAACTCCAAAAGTACTAGCACTATCTGAATTCAGCAAAGTTGCAGGATACAAAATTAACACACAGAAATCTGTTGCTTTCCTATACACTAACAATGAACTAACAGAAAGAGAAATAAAAATAAAAATTCCATTCACAATTGCATCAAAAAGAATAAAATACCTAGGAATAAACCTAATGAAGGAAGTGAAAGACCTATACGCTGAAAACTACAAGACACTCCTAAGAGAAATTAAAGAGGACACTAACAAATGGAAATTGATCCCATGCTCTTGGCTAGGAAGAATAAATATTCTCAAAATGGCTATACTACCTACAGATTCAATGCAATCCCTATCATAATACCACCAGCTTTCTTCAATGAACTGGAACAAATAATTCTAAAATTCATATGGAACCACAAAGACCCCGAATAGCCAAACCAATCCTAAGAAGGAGGAATAAAATAGGGGGAATTATGCTCCCTGACTTCAAGCTCTACTACAAAGCCACAGTAATCAAGACAATTTGGTACTGGCACAAAAACAGACCCACAGACCAGTGGAGCAGAATAGAAAATCCAAACATTAACTGAAACATATACAGTCAATTAATATTTGATAAAGGAGCCTTGGATATACAATGGGGAGATGACAGCCTCTTCAGCAGCTGGTGTTGAAAAAACTGGACAGCTACATGTAAGAGAATGAAACTGGACTACTGTCCAACCCCATACACAAAAGTAAACTCAAAGTGGATCAGAGACTTGAATATAAGTCATGAAACCATAAAACTCTTAGAAAAAAATATAGGCAAAAATCTCTTGGACATAAACATGAATGACTTCTTCATGAACATAGATCCCTGCACAAGGGAAACAAAAGCAAAAATGAACAAGTGGGACTATATCAAGCTGAAAAGCTTCTGTACAGCAAAGGACACCATCAGTAGAACAAAAGGACATCCTACAGTATGGGAGAATATATTCATAAATGACATATCCAATAAGGGGTTGAGATCCAAAATATATAAAGAACTCACGCACCTCAACAATCAAAAAGCAAATAATCCAATTAAGAAATGGGCAGCGGACATGAATAGACACTTCTCTAAAGAAGAAATTCAGATGGTCAACAGGCACATGAAAAGATGCTCCACATCGCTAAGCATCAGAGAAATGCAGATTAAAACCACAATGAGATATCATCTCACACCAGTGAGGATGGCCAACATCCAAAACACAAAGAATAAAAGTTGGCAAGGATGTGGAGAAAAGGGAACCCTCCTACAGTGGTAGTAGGAATGCCAATTAGTTCAACCATTGTGGAAAGCAGTATGGAGGTTCCTCAAAGAACTCAAAATAGAAATACCATTCGACCCAGGAATCCCACCCCTAGGAATTTACCCTAAGAATGCAGCAGCCCAGTTTCAAAAAGACAGATGCGTCCCTATGTTTATCGCGGCACTGTTTACAATAGCCAAGAAATGGAAGCAACCTAAGTGTCCATCAGTAGATGAATGGATAAAGAAGATGTGGTACATACACCCAACGGAATTATTATTCATCCATAAGAAGAAAACAAATCCTACCATTTGCAACAACATGGATGGAGCTAGAGGGTATTATGCTCAATGAAATAAGCCAAGCCGAAAAAGACAAGTATCAAATGATTTCACTCATATGTGGAGTATAAGAACAAAGAAAAAAACTGAAGAAACAAAACAGCAACAGACTCACAGAACCCAAGAACGGACTAATAGTTACCAAAGGGAAAGGGACTGGGGAAGATGGGTGGGAAGGGAGGGATAAGGGGAAAAAGGGGCATTATGATTAGCAGACGTAATGTTCGGGGGTGTGGGGAGGGCTGTAAAACTCAGAGAAGACAAATAGCGATTCTATAGCATCTCACTACACTGATGGACAGTGACTGTAATCGGGTTGGTGGGGGGGACCTGATGAAGGGGGTAGTTTAATAACCATAATATTGCACATGTAATTGTAGACTAATGATACCAAAATAAATTATTTAAAAAAAGATACCAAAAAAAAACCCTACTTCTAACAACTCCTAATACATTAATTCAATGATGAGGTATACATTATTATGGAATTAGACTACACAACTTTATTCCACAAATATTTAATCATATAAATGTGAGGAAGTATGTTTGAAAGATAATTGTAAAGGATCAACATACATTAATTTCTGGATAACATAAGGAAGCTAGCTTCCTAATATTTGATGAGAGAATTGCTCCAACTGCATAATGGTCAAGTGAGAGAACTATAAAAGCTGCAAGTAGTCAAATAGTTGATCCTTAAAGACTATAAACTCTGAAATGTGGTAATTATTACTTGAACTAAAGACTATTAAGTTAAAATCTAAATATACAGCTGAGTAAATTTTCAAAATAAGATCTCAAAGAAGTTACTAAAATGTAGACCACAGAAAGAAACCACTACATTTAGAAGGAAGATGGCTAACTCTTTCATCCTGAAGGTAGGTGGGAAGAGCAATTGGTTACAAAGAAACACAAAGGAAAGATTCTTTTACACATACACACACACAGATATACATCTTAATGAAACAACAGTGATCTGCAAAAGCTCTGATGTACAGCTGGCATGCATTAAACTTTCCACTGTGAGCAATGTCAGCCAGGAAACAGGAATCCAAAGTTTGGTTTTTTTTTTTAAGGAAAAAAATACACATAGGAGAGAGACACAAGGAAGACACCTACTCAGTCTACTAGTTGTAGGATAGGTGTGGATCAGAAGTCAAGGGACAAGTTTTGAGCCCCAGCTTGGTGCCAGCCTGGCTGTGTAGTTTCATAAGTTCTTCATTACTCTGAGTCAATTTCTTCAATTGTAAAATAAGAACATTGGATACATGACAGTTATGATCTGTTCCCCCAGCTCCAAAATCCTTTAACTAAATTTGACAAAGTATATTGAGTCAAATTTGTCATTCATTTCTACCAAAACACTCTGAAAACCACTATAAAAATCAGGGAGTGATGGAAGTTAATTCAAAACACAGCATCAGTAATGAAAAAGATGTACACTATGGTTACAAATATGGTATAATTTTAGTTAGGGATGTCTTTTAAGAACTCATAGAGAGTCATTGACAACACAAGATCTAACTTCCTGGATATTCTGCCATCAAAACAAAACATACAACCAAATATGTGCCCTTTTTTAATCAGATGAATCTTAAAATGACTTTTCTCCCCCGTTGTCATTTTTAGATCACAAGAAAAGACATGTCAGGACTATTAGTTGAATTAAAATCACTAGAATGGTTCTGGCTTAAGATAGTGGCCTGTAATTAATTCTGACTTGACCAACAACCTAAAGGTTTACTTTAAGCAAAGAGAAAGAAATGTATTTACAGTGAATGCAAGGCAGTAACTAAATGATTCTAATAAATAATGAGCAAACTATCTTATTATCATAATCTAACCCCATTTTTAACTATTTTATAATATAGCTAAGTATTACACTAATCATACCAATTACCACAACACCATCATGTTCAAAGTACCCACAAAATACATTCAGTGCACTCAAGATAGATTAAAATGATATGGTTTCTGGCTCCTTGTGTCTTATTACTTCCTAAATACTGTTAGGCATTAAGAATAGATTTTTCCATGCATCATGCATAAAACTAAACAGTCTTTGAGCGGCACAGCAAGCACAGCATGTAAGGCAATTAAAAGTGCAACAGAAGAGAAGTGGAAAGACAGACATGCTAAAATAAATCAATATATATTCTGAAGAGGGGAAAAAATAAGCTTGTACATAATTTTATTCTGCATAGTTTGATACCTTAAAAATCTATTTTAAGCATCATAATAATTAAAATGGTTCCAAAAAAATAAAAATGGCTCAAGCAGGAGTCCCACGGAAATCACTTCTTAAAGATTATTGCTTTCTTCTATCTCCTTCTAGTCTATCAGTTTCCTTGAAAGTTTCATCTCTTGAAAGTTTTATGTCATGCTATAATAGTTTACATATTTACCATACACTCTTGGCCCAGAACTTTTGCTGGTTGTAAGGAAAAGAAAACTAACCACACAACAGTCTTTTATCTAAAACTTCTATCATCTAACTGAAATCGCTGAGGTTCCACCAGGCAGACAGCAGTTCTTAAGTAGAAAGTCACAACCTCTACTAAAACTGTATTAGTGGAAATGTGAATATAGGAAACACTACTGAACTATACATTTAAAGAATGGTTAAGCTGGTAAATTTTATGTGTATTTTACCAAAAAAATTGTCTTAAGTAGAAAATGAATTTATAAATAAGAAATATTGCAGCATCTTCAAGGAAAAGAAACATCAGTTGAAAATTAAGATGATGCAGAGAAAGTATGACACCTAAAACTTCTCAAACCTTTTCTAATATTAGCCTTAGAATTCATTTTAATTTTCTGAATGTAAACATTTACAAATATTAGCTGAGTGATTCTGGTCAAGTTGTTTAATCTCGGAGACTCAGGTTTCTCATTTGTAAGTGGACAGAAAAATAGTATAGATTTCATAGAGTTTGCTAAAAGCGTTAAGTAAGATAAGGCATGTAAAGTGCTTAGTAAACCAATGGCAATCACTTCATAACTGCTGTTACTATTATGATTAGTACTATGAAGATGATGATGGAAAAGAAATTAGTAAGACATGAGGACATGAAGAGTTAACAATTACCATGTCATTCACTGCCTTCTAGAATCAACTGAGCACTGTGATTTAGACCAAGAGTGTTATCAATTCCTAAATCATTTTTGATATTACACTTAGATGGTAATACATAAAAATAAAGGGTTGAAGAGATTCAAGATGGCAGCGTGAGAGGTGACAGAGAACTCCTCCCAAAACCACAAATAGTACAAAAAATATAGTTAATTAATACAACTAACCCTAAAACAGCAAGAAGAAAGAAGGCTGAACCAGACTGCATACAGACCTCACCAACAGAGCAGACCTCATGAAAACAGGGTAACGTACGAAAGCCTTAATCTGGCAGGACCCAAGCCCTTCCCCCACCCCAGCTCACCGGCAGGAGGAACAGAAACAGAGTAGAGGAGGGGGTGGAAGCTTGGGACTGCTGAATGCCTAGCCCTGGAGATCTGCTTTGTGAGCGGAAGCCTATACTGCACGGTGCTCTGGACATTGGGGAGCTCAGATGGGTGGAGGGCCTGGGAGACTGACATTCCGGCTGTTGGTGGAGGACTGGATCCACACCTGGCCGCTCTATGTCAGAGGAAGGGTGGGTGGTCTGAGAGGATTCCTAGCAGCGAGACAGCTGCTGAAGGGGCGGGGGTTGCACGAAGCTTGCTGCACGGGAGAAGGGAGAGCTGAACAAGGTTGTCTGGGTGTGCTCTGCTCAGCTGGTTGGGAACTTTGAGGAGCTTCAGGTGCTCCATTGCCCCTGGCTGCCTACACAGCTCCGAGGCCCCACACTAGGACAAACAGCCTGCCGAGGCCTCCTACTGGCCTGCAGGCTCCTGCTGGCAAACCAGTAGTAACAGCATTGGCGTTAGGCCAGCCAGAGGGAGGCCCCACCTACAACAGCTAGAGATGCAAAGCACAGAGGCTTACACGTGTGTGCTTGGCCCCCTGGAGACAGGCACCGCATACAGGAATCAAACAGATCTTTCCTCCCCCTAGGCACCAGCTCTGCTTTCCTACGAACACCAACCTCACTCTAGGAGCTGAGCAGCTCAACAGAATGGAGTTTCTGCGCACTACTGGGCACCACAGAGAAATATGAAAACTCAAAAGAACATGGTTCAGAACAAAATCTCACAAACCCCAGAAAAAGGGACAAATGAAACTGAACTCACCAATCTTCCTGAAAGAGAGTTCAAAATAAAAATAATAAACATGTTTATGGAGATACAGAAAAATATTCAAGAATTCAGGAATGAATTTAAGTCGGAGATTCAATCATTAAGAAATTCTGTATCTCAAATGAAACATACAATGGAGGGATTTAAAAGCAGATTAGATGTAATAGAAGAGATGGTAAATGGAATAGAAATTAGAGAAGAGGAATACCAAGAAACTGAGGCACAGAAAGAAAAAAAAAATCTCTAAGAATGAAAGACTATTGAGAGAACTGTGTGACCAATCCAAATGCAACCATATTTGCATTATAGGGTTACCAGAAGAAGAAGAGAGAGAGAAAAAGGGATAGAAAATATCACTGAGGAGGTAATTACTGAAAACTTCCCCAATCTGGGGAAGGAGATAGCCTCTCAAGCCATGAGGTACACAGATCTCCTAACACAAGGGACCCAAGGAAGACAACATCAAGACATATAATAAATAAAATGGCAAAGATCAAGGATAAAGACAGACTTTTAAAAGCAGCTACAGAGAGAAAAAAAGATCACATACAAAGGAAAACCCATCAGGCTATCATCAGACTTCTCAACAGAAACCTTACAGGTCAGAAGGGAGTGGCATGATATATTGAATGCAATGAAGCAGAAGGGCCTTGAACCAAGAATACTCACCCCGGCAAGGTTATCATTTAAATTTGAAGGAGGGATTAAACAATTTTCAGATAAGCAAAAGATGAGAGAATTTACCTCCCACAAACCACATATATAGTGCATTTTGGAAGGGCTCCTATAGATGGAAGTAATCTTAAGGCTAAATAGATGTCACCCAAGGGATAGACAAAGAGTACAGAATATGATTCATAACATACAAAGAATAGAGGAGGAAGAAAAAGGAGCAAAAAAAAAGAAAGAAGCTTTAGGTTGGGTTTGTAATAGCATACGAAGTGAGTTATATTAGACTGTTAGATAGTAAGGGAATTACCCATTATCCTTTGCTAAAAACTAATCTAAAGCCTGCAATGGCAATAAGTGCATACCTTGATAATCACCCTAAATGTAAATGATCTGAATGCACCATCAAAAGACACAGAGTTACTGAATGGATAAAAAAACGACCCATCTATATGCTGCCTACAAGAAATTCACTTCAAAACCCAAGACATACACAGACTGAAAGTAAAGGGATGGAAAAAGATATTTCATGCAACTAATAGGGAGAAAAAAGCAGGAGTTGCAGTACTTGTATCAGACAAAATAGACTTCAAAACAAAGACACAAGAGACAAAGAAGGACATTACATAATGATAAAGGGGTCAGTCCAACAAGAGGATATAACTATTACAAATATCTATGCACCCAACACAGGATCACCTGCATATGTGAAACAAATACTAACAGAATTAAAGGGGGAAATAGAATGCAATGCATTTATTTTAGGAGACTTCACCACACCACTCACTCTGAAGGACAGACCAACCAGACAGAAAATAAATAAAGAGACAGAGGCACTGAACAATGTATTAGAACAGATGGACCTAACGGACATCTACAGAACACTCCATCCAAAAGCAACAGAATACACATTCTTCTCAAGTGCACATGGAACATTTTCAAGAATAGATCATATACTAGGCCACAAAAAGAACCTCAGTAAATTCAAAAAGACTGAAATTGTACCAACTAGTTTCTCAGACCACAAAGGTATGAAACTAGATATAAATTATACAAAGAAAATGAAAAAGCTCACAAACACATGGCGACTTAATAACATGCTCCTAAATAATCAATGCATCAATAATCAAATAAAAATAGAGATCAAGCGATTTATGGAGACAAATGACAACAATAATTCAACACTCCAAAATCTGTGGGATGCAGCAAAGGCCATGCTAAAAGGGAAATAAATTGCAATACAGCCCTACTCAGGAAAGAAGAACAATCCCATATGAACAGTATAAACTCCCATTTAACGAAACTAGAAAAGGAAGAACAAATGAGGCCAAACTCAGTAGAATGAGGGACATAATAAAGATTAGAGCAGAAATAAATAAAATTGAGAAGAATAAACAATATAAAGAATCTATGAAAGCAGGAGGGGGTTCTTTGAGAAAATAAACAAAATAGATAAACCCTTAACCAGACTTATCAAGAAAAAAAGAGTCTAAACACATAAACAGAATCAGAAATGAGAAAGGAAAAAATCACTATAGACACCACAGAAATGCAAAGAAGTATGAGAGAATACTATGAAAAATTATAGGGTAACAAACTGGAGAACCTAGAACATAAGGACAACTTTCGAGAAAAATGCAACCTTTCAAGGCTGACCCACGAAGAAACAGAAAAAATGGATAGACCAATTACCAGCAAAGAAATTGAATTGGTATTCAAAAAACTACCTAAGAACAAAACGCCTCGGCCAGATAGTTTCACTGCTGAATTTTATCAAACATTTAGTGAAGACCTAATACACATACTACTTAAAGTTCTCCAAAAAGTAGAAGAGGAAGGAATACTCCCCAACGCATTCCACAAGAACAATATCACATTAATACCAAAACCAGGCAAAGACACCATAAAAAATGAAAATTACAGACCAATATCTCTGAAGAACATAGATACAAAAATACTCAACAAAATATTAGCAAACTGAATTCAAAAATACATCAAAAGATGATCCATTATGATCAAGTGGGATTCATCCCAGGGATGCAAGGATGGTACAACATTCAAAAATCCATCAACATCATCCAACACATCAACAAAAGGACAAAAACCACATGATCATCTCCATACATGCAGAAAAAGCATTCAACAATATTCAACATCCATTCATGATAAAAACTCTCAACAAATGGCCATAGAGGGCAAGTACCTCAACATCATAAAGGCTATATATGACAACCCACAGCCAACATTATACTTAACAGCGAGAAGCTGAAAGCTTTCCCTTTAAGATCGGGAACAAGACAAGGATGCCCACTCTCCCAGCTTTTATTCAACATAGTTCTAGAGGTCCCAGCCACAGAAGTCAGACAATGCAGAGAAATAAAAGGAATTCAGATTAGTAAGGAAGAAGTGAAATGCTCTCTGTTTCCAGATGACATGATAGTGTACAAAAAAAACCCTAAAAAATCTACTCCGAAACTACAAGATTTAATATCTGAATTCAGCAATGCTGCGGGATACAAAATTAATACACAGAAATTTGTTGAATTCCTATACACTAATGGTGAACTAGCAGAAAGAGAAATCAGGAAAACAATTCCATTCACAATCAGATCAAAAAGAATAAAATACCTAGGAATAAACCTAACCAAGGAAGTGAAAGACCTATAACCTGAAAACCACAAGACACTCTTAAGAGAAATTAAAAAGGACACTAATAAGTGGTAATTCATCCCATGCTCTTGGTTAGGAAGAATTAATATTGTCAAAATGCCTGTCCTGCCTAAAGCAATCTACAGATTCAATGCAATCCCTATCAAAATACCAACAGCATTCTTCAATGAACTAGAGCAAATAGTTCTAAAATTCATAAGGAACCACAAAGACCCCAAATAGCCAAAGCTATCCTGAGAAGGAAGAATAAAGCAGGGGGAATTATGCTCCCTGATTTCAAACTCTACTACAAAGCCACAGTAATCAAGACAATTTGGTACTGGTACAAGAATAGACCCATAGACCAGTGGAACAGAATAGAGAGTCCAGATAAAAACCAGGCATATATGATCAATTAATTATGACACAGGAACCATGGATATACAATGGGGAAATGACAGCCTCTTCAACGCTGGTGTTGGCAAAACTGGACAGCTACATGCAAGGGAATGAAACTGGATTACTGTCTAACCCCATACACAAAAGTAAACTCAAAATGGATCAACGACCTGAATGTAAGTCATGAAACCATAAAACTCTTAGAGAAAAATATAGGCAAAAATCTCTTGGACATAAACATGAGCGACTTCTTCATGAACATACCTCCCTGGGCAAGGGAAACAAAAGCAAAAATGAACAAGTGGGACTACATCAAACTAAAAAGATTCTGTACAGCAAAGGGCACCATCAGTAGAACAAAAAGACATCCTACAGTATGGGAGAATATATTCATAAGTGACATATCCGATAAGGGTTTGACATCCAAAATATATGAAGAGCTCACACACCTCAACAAACAAAAAGCAAATAAGCCAATTAAAATATGTGCAGAGGAGCTGAACAGAAACTTCTCCAAAGAAGCAATTCAGGTGGCCAACAGGCACATGAAAAGATGCTCCACATCGCTAATTATCAGAGAAATGCAAATTAAAACCACAATGAGATATCACCTCACACCAGTTAGGATGGCCAACATCCAAAAGACAAACAACAAATGTTGGTGAGGATGTGGAAAAAGGGGAACCCTCCTATACTGCTGGTGGGAATGTAAACTAGTTCAACCATTATGGAAAGCAGTGTGGAGGTTCCTCAAAAAACTCAAAATAGAAATACCAATTGACCCATGAATTCTACTCCTAGGAATTTACCCTAAGAATGCAGCAGCCCGGTTTAAAAAAAGACAGATGCACCCCTATGTTTATTGCAGCACTATTTACAATAGCCAAGAAATGGAAGCAACCTAAGTGTCCATCAGTAGATGAATAGAAAAAGATGTGGTACATATACATAATGGAGTATTATTCAGCCATAAGAAGAAAACAAATCCTACCATTTGCAACAACATGGATGGAGGTAGAGGGTATTATGCTCAGTGAAATAAACTAGGCTGAGAAAGACAAGTATCAAATGATTTCACTCATCTGTGGAGTATAAGAACAAAGAAAAAACTGAAGGAACAAGATAGAAGCAGAACTCACAGAACCGAAGAATGGACTAAAAGTTACCAAAAGGAAAGGGACTGGGGAGTATGGGTGGGAAGGGAGGGATAAGGGGGGGAAAGGGACATTATGATTAGCACACGTAATGCAGCAGCTGGCGACACGGGAAAGGCAGTATTTATAGTGAAGACGAAGATAAGTAAGGATTCTATAGCATCTTACTACGCTGATGAACAGTGACTGTAGTGGGGTATGGGGGGGGACTTGATAATAGGGGGTCTAGTAACCATAATGTTGTTTAAGTGATTGTACATTAACGATACCAAAATGAAAACTATATAAATAGATATACTCCCCAAATACACAGACTTGTGCACATGAATAGGGACTCAAAATGGCATAGTATCCTCAGTCTTTATTCTTCCTTAAAGCAGACACTGAAAGACAGGAGCTATATCTGGGCTGGGAAGTTCTCTGACAGCCACTGCCACATCATGGACACAGGATACCCTTCATTCCTTAGAAAAGATTCTGCAATTTTTTTAAATCCTTGAAAGAGCAACAAATACACTATGACATGCAGAATACAACATGAAGAATATAACTTGCCGATTTTGAAACTCTACAGGAAAATTGCCAGGGAGTCCCACTGGGAAATCTAAGGTAAAACACACACAGATTCTACTCTCTGGTAATGAAAATGACATCCAGTCTCTAAAGAGCTTTGGCCACATGGGAAGAGTAAAGGCAAGAGACGATAGGATTCAGAAATAATCTGAAGTAAATCTTTTGGAACTGTAATAAGTATATCTCTCTGGGCAGACATTCAGAAATGTTTATCATTTATCATTGTAGTAAGCCACAATTTTGAAGAACCAGTGTATTTAATGTCTAAAGACTGTACTTTCACACTATAAACTAGATTAAGGAGCCCAGTTCCACTATCTACCAGTTGGGTGATCTTGAGCAAATGTCTTAACCTCCTGTCATCAGTTTACTCATGATATTAGGACATACCTCCTGGGGTTGTGGAGATGACTAAATAGCTGGTTATTATTGTCATGTGACTAGTAGTCATGTTTTCCAAATAAAATATTAGAACACTAAGTTTCTCAAAGGATATTTCATTGAAAAGAATAAAATTCAAAAGCTTAGATAGGTATAATATGGTTAACATTTACTAAATAAGAAAAGACATAAAATAAGGACCAAGTAATCAATTCCAGGACATTCCTGGGTCTGGAACGTCCACTATCTGTTTGTCTACAATGCATACCTCCATTGACTGTGAGGTCCCTCTGGGTCCTCAGAAACAATCATCAATCTTAGTCTTCCACCATTGCTAAAATCATAACATTATATGGAGTTGTTCCCAAATGTTTCCTTAATTATATTTAACATGTTTATCCACTGACTCCCTACTCTCAGTTGAATTTAAACTTCATGAGGACATGGAGTATACTATTTTGTTTACTTCTACAACCAGTGTCTGGAGCAGTGCATGGCACAGAAGATACTCAATAAACATTTGTTAAAGACAAGATCTTTAAAGGAGCATATATTTTCAACTTTCTATCCCCCAGACTGGCTCATATTAATAAACAGTATTTTTTTTTTATGAAGGAGTGAATGAATAACTGGTATAACCAGTCTATGCTCAGATTTTTTCTTTTTTATATGCTCACTATGATAAGTGTAGATACCATATGTCAACATAAAAAGATATTACAATACTATTGACTGTGTTGTAGTTTTATCCCCATGAGTAATTTTCTTTATAATTGGAAGATTATACATCTTTTTCTCCACCTATTTCACCCAACCCTCCACTCCCTCCCCGATGGCAACCACCAGTATGTTCTCTGTATTTATGAATCTATTTGTTTGGATTGTTTTTCAGATTCCACATGAGTGAAATCATATGGTACTTACCTCTGTCTGACTTATTTCACTTAGCATTATACTCTCTGTTCCATTCGTACTGCCACAAATGGCAAGACTTCATTCTTTTTTATGGCTGAGTAATATTCCAAGGTATATATGTACAACTTCTTTAACTGTTAATCTATTTATGGACATTTAGGTTGCTTCCGTATCTTGGCTATTGTAAACAATGCTATAATGTTATATACAAAAGTACATATATTTTCAAATTAATGATTTTGGTTTCTTCAGATAAAATTCCAGTAATTTGGAATTACTGGGTCATATGGCATTTCTATTTTTAGTTTTTTTTTTTTTTTTGAAAAACCTCTATACTGCTTTCCATAGTGGCTGCCCCAATTTAGATTCCCATCAACAGTGTACAGGGTTCCCTTTTCTCCACATCCATGTTAACACTAATTATTTCTTGTCTTGTTGATATTATCCTTCTGATTTGTTTGAGGTGATATCTCATTCTGGTTTTGATTTACATTTCTCTAATAATTAGTGACGTTGAGCATCTTTTCATGTACCTGTTGGTCATCTGTAGGTCTTCTTGGAAAAAATATCTATTCAGGTCTTCTGCCCATTTTTTAAACAGGTTATTTTTTTTAATATTTTTACTTTGGTATTATTAATGTACAATTACATGAGCAACATTATGGTTGCTGGACTCCCCCTATTATCAAGTCCCAACCATATACCACATTACAGTCACTGTCCATCAGTGTACTGAGATGCTATAGAATCACTACTTGTCTTCTCTGTGTTATATTGCCTTCCCCGTATTTCACCCCCACCACTACATTATGTGTGCTAATCGTAATACTCCCCTTTTCCCCTTTATCCCTTCCTTCCTACACATTTTCCCCAGTCCCTTTCCCTTTAGTAACTGTTAGTCCATTCTTGGGTTCTGTGAGTCTGCTGCTGTTTTGTTCCTTCAGTTCATTCTTTGCTCTTATACTCCACAGATGAGTGAAATCATTTGATAGTTGCCTTTCTCCGCCTGGCTTATTTCACTGAGCATAATACCCTCTACCTTCATCAATGTTGTTGGAAATGGTTGGATTTGTTTTCTTCTTACCACTGAATAATATTCCATTGTGTATATGTACCACATCTTCTTTATACATTCATCTAATCATGTACACTTAGGTTGCTTCCATTTCTTGGCTATTGTAAATAGTGCTGCAATAAACATAGGGGTGCATATATCTTTTTCAAACTGGCTGCTGCATTCTTAGGTAAATTCCTAGGAATGGAGAAGGAGGAAAAAGGGCTATTACAAGTAGCATACATAATGTAGCCAGGGTCGGGGTGGGATGGGGGGATACAGGGAAGGGAGGATAACACAGAGAAGACAAGTAGTGATTCTACAACATCCTTCTACGCTGATGGATAGTGACTGCAATGGGGTATGTGGTGCGGACTTCATAATACGGGGAGTCTAGTAATCATAATGTTCCTCATGTAATTGTATATTAATAATAGCAAAATTTTAAAAAAGTTTAAAAAAAAGTGGGGAGGGTGGGCATTATTATCTTTTTTCTGATCTTAAAGGAATAGCTTTCAGCTTCTTGCTGTTAAGCATAATGTTGGCTGTGGATTTGTCATATATGGCCTTTATTATGTTGAGGTACTTCACCTCTATACCCATTTTGCTGAGAGTTTTTATCATGAATGGATGTTGAATTTTGTTGAATGCTTTTTCAGCATCTATGGAGGTGATCACGTTGTTTTTGTCCTTCTTTTTGTGGAAGTGGTGGATGATGTCGATGGATTTTTGAATGTTGTACCATCTTACATCCCTGGGATGAATCCCACTTGATCATGATGGATGATCTTGTTGATGTATTTTTTAATTCGGTTTGCTAATATTTTGTTGCGTATTTTTGCATCCATGTTTGTCAGGGATATTAGTCTGTAATTTTCTTTTTTTGTGGTGTCTTTGCCTGGTTTTCATATTACAGTGATGTTGGCCTCGTAGAATGAGTTTGGGAATATTCCTTCCTCTTCTACTTTTTGGAAAACTTTGAGGAGGATGGGTATTCGGTCTTCATTAAATGTTTGATAAAATTCAGCAGTGAAACAACATGGTTTAAGAATTTTGTTTTTAGGTAGTTTTTGAATACCAACTCAATGCTAGTAATTGGTCTATTCAGATTTTCTGTTTCTTCCTGGGTCAGCCTTGGTAGGTTGTATTTTTCTAGAAAGTTGTCCATTTCTTGTAGGTTATTCAATTTTTACCATATAATTTTTCATAGTATTCCGTCAAATTCTTTGTATTTCTGTGGTGTCCGTAGTGACTTTTCCTTTCTCATTTCTCATGTGTTTATGTGTGTAGATTCTCTTTTTTTCTTGATAAGCCTGGCTAGGGGTTTATCTATTTTGTTGATTTTCTCAAAGAACCACCTTGTGCTTTCATTGATTCTTTCTATTGTTTTATTCTTCTCAATTTTATTTATTTCTGCATTAATCTTTATTATGTCCCTCCTTCTACTGACTTTAGGCCTCATTTGTTCTTCCTTTTCTAGAGTCATTAATTGTGAGTTTAGACTGTTCATTTGGGATTGTTCTTCTTTCCTGAGGTAGGGCTGTATTGCAATATATTTCCCTCTTAGCATCGCCTTTGCTGTGTCCCACAGATTTTGCGGTGTTGAATTATTATTGTCATTTTTCTCCACATATTGCTTGATCTGTTTTTATTTGGTCATTGATCCATTGATTATTTAGGAGCATGTTATTAAGCCTCCATGTATTTGTGGGCTTTTTTGTTTTCTTTGCATAATTTATTTGTAGTTTCATACCTTTGTGATCTGACAAGCTGGTTAGTACAATTTCAATCTTTCTGAATTACTGAGGTTCTTTTTGTGGCCTAGTATATGATCTATTCTTGAAAATGTTCCATGTGCACTTGAGAAGAATGTGTATCCTGATGTTTTTGGATGAAGTGTTCTGTAGATGTCTGTTAGGTCCATCTGTTCTAATACGTTGTTCAGTGCCTATGTCTCTATTTTTCTCTCTGTTTGCTCTGTCCTTTGGAGTGATTGGTTTGTTGAAGTCTCCCAAAATGAATGCGCTGCATTCTATTTCCCCCTTTAATTCTGTTAGTATTTGTTTCATATATGTAGGTGATCCTGTGCTGGGTGCATAGTTATTTATAATAGTTATATCCTCTTGTTGGACTGACCCCTTTATCATTATGTAATGTCCTTTTTGTCTCGTTACTTTCTTTGTTTTGAAGTCTACTTTGTCTTATATGAGTACTGCAACTCCTGCTTTTTTTCACTATTAGTTGCATGAAATATCTTTTTCCATCCCTTTACTTTCAGTCTGTGTATGTCTTTGGGTTTGAAGTGAGTCTCTCAAAGGCAGCAAACAGATGGGTCTTACATTTTTATCCATTCACTGACTCTACATCTTTTGATCCGTGCATTCAGACTGTTTACATTCAGGGTGATTATCGGTAGGTATGTACTTATTGCCATTGCAGGCTTTAGATTCATTGTTACCAAAGGTTCAAGGGTAATTCCCCTACTATTTAACAGTCTAATTTAATTCACTTCATATGCTATTACAAACACAACCTAAAGCTTCTTTCTTTTTTTTCCCTCCTTTTTCTTCCTCCTCCATTCTTTGTATGTTATGAATCATATTCTGTACTCTTTGTCTAGCCCTTGGGTGAAATCTATTTAGCCTTAGGAATACTTCCAACTATAGGAGTCCCTCCAAAATGCACCGTAGAGGTGGTTTGTGGAAGGTAAATTCTCTCATCTTTTGCTTATCTGAAAATTGTTTAATCCCTCCTTCAAATTTAAATGATAACCTTGCTGGGTCGAGCATTCTTGGTTCAAGGCCCTTCTACTTCATTGCATTAAATATATTATGCCACTCCCTTCTGACCTGTAAGGTTTCTGTTGAGAAGTCTGATGATAGCCTGATGGATTTTCCTTTGTGTGTGATCTTTTTTCTCTCTCTAGCTGCTTTTAAAAGTCTGTCTTTATCCTTGATCTTTGCCATTTTAATTATTATATGTCTTGATGTTGTCTTCCTTGGGTCCCTTGTGTTGGGAGATCGGGGCATCTCCACAGCTTGAGAGACTATCTCCTTCCCCAGACTGGGGACATTTTCAGCAATTACCTCCTCAATAACACTTTCTATCACTTTTTTTCTCTCTTCTTCTTCTGGTACCCCTATAACGTGAATATTGTTCTATTTGGATTGGTCACACAATTCTCTCAATATTCTTTCATTCTTAGAGATTTTTTTTTCTCTCTGTGCCTCAGCTTCTTCGTATTCCTCTTCTCTAATTTATATTCCATTTACTGTCTCTTCTACTATATCTAATCTGCTTTTAAATCCCTCCATTGTATGTTTCATTTCAGATATGGAATTTCTTAATGATTGAATGTCTGACTTAAATTCGTTCCTGAGTTCTTGAATATTTTTCTGTACCTCCACAAATATGTTTATGATTTTTATTTTGAACTCTCTTTCATGAAGATTAGTGAGTTGAGTTCAGTTTCATTTGGCCCTTTTTTGGGGTTTGTGAGATTTTGGTCTGAACCATGTTCTTTTGATGGTTCATACTTCTGCGTGGTGCCCTGTAGTGCCCAGAAGCTCCAGTCTCTGGAGCTCTCAGCCCCTAGAGTGAGGTTGGGGGTTGTAGGGGAGTGGCACTGGTGCTTGGGGGGAGGAAAGAGCTGTTTCCTGATTCCCGTCTGCGGTGCCTGTCTCCCATATCAGAGCCAGTGGACTAAGCACACACGTGTAAGTCTCTGTGCTTGGCGTCTCCAGCTGTTGTAGGCGGGGCCTCCCTCTGACTGGCCTGACACCAGCTCTGAGGGTGCCGGTTTGCGAGCAGGTGCTGGCTGGCCAGGAGAAACGTGTAGCAGGCTGTGTGTCACAGTGGGGTGCCTTGGAGCTGAGTAGCCAGCCGGGGAGATGGAGCGCCTGAAGCTCCTCCAAGTTCCCAGCCAGCTGGGCAGAGCATGTCAGACAACCTTGTCCTCCTATCCCTTCTCCCACGCAGCAAGCTCCGTGCAAACCCCGCTCCTTCATCAGCCCTCTCAGTGCTAGGAAGCCTGTCAGACCGCCTGCCTTTCTCTTGTCCCTGAGCAGCCGGTTGTGGATTCCATTCTCCACAAATGGCCAGAATATGTCTCTCAAGCACTCTGCCTGTGCCAGCTCCCCATCCTCCAGAGCACCACACAATGTAGGTTTCTGCTCACAGAGCAGATCTCCCGGGCTAGGTGTTCAGCAGTTCCAGGCTTCCACCCCCTCCGCACTGTTTCTCTTCCTCCTGCCAGTGAACTGTGGTGGGGGAAGGACTTGGGTCCCGTCAGAACAAGGGTTTGGTACATTACCCTGTTTTCGTGAGGTCTGCTCTGCTCATGGGGTCTGTATGCAGTCTGGTGCAGCCTTCTTTCCTGTTGCTGTTTGAGGGCTAGTTATATTAAGTATATTTTCACACTATCTGTGGTTTTGGAAGGAGTTCTCTCTCACCTCTCACACCACCATCTTCGAAGTAACTTATTTGTTGTTTTGATGTTGAGTTGTGTAAGTTCATTTCATATTTTCGATATTAGCCCCATATTGGACATATCATTCATAAATATATTCTCCTCTTCAGCTGGTTGCCTTTTCACTTTTTTGATGGTTTCCTTTGCTGTGCAGGTTTTTAGTTTGATATACTACCATCTACTTATTTTTGCTTTTGTTTCCTTTGCCCAAGGAGACATATCCAGAAAAAAACTGCTAATGCCAATGTTCAAAAGCTTACTGCATATGTTTTCTTCTAGGTGGTTTATGGTTTCGTTTCTTCTATTTAGGTTTTTAATTCATTTAGAGTTTATTTTTGTGTATGATGTAAGACACTGATCCAGTTTAATTCTTTTGCATGCAGCTGTCTAGTTTTCCCAACACCATTGGTTGAAGAGACTGTCTTCTCCCCATTGCATATTCTTGCCTCCTTTGTCTTGGGTTAATTGACTATTTAAACATGGGTTTATTCCTGGACTACCTATTCTGTTCCATTGATCTATGTGTCTATTTTTGTGCCAGTGCCATACTGCCTTGATTACTGTACCTTTGCAGTATAGCTTAAAATCAGGGAGCATGGTAACTCCAGCTTTGCTCTTCTTTCTCAAGATTGCTTTGGCTACTTGGGGTCTTTTGTAGTTCCATATAATTTTAGGATTATTTGTTCTACTTCTGTGAAAAATGCCATTGGGATTTTTACAGGGAACGCATTGAATCTGTATGCTGCTTTGGGCAGTATGGCACTTTAACAATATTAATTCTCCCTATCTATGAGAATGGAGTAACTTCCTATTTGTGTTGCCTTTCATTTCTTTCACCAATGTCATAGTTTTCAGAATACAGGTCCTTCACCTCCTTAGTTAGACTTATTCCTAGGTATTTTCTTCTTTTTGATGCAATTGTACATAGAATGTTTTCTAAATTTCTCTTCCTGCTGGTTATTCGCTTACAGAAACACAACAGATTTCTTTGTATTGATTTTGTATCCTGTGACTTTATGAAATTCATTTATTAATTCTAAAAGTTTTTTGTTAAGTGAACAATATATATATTTTAAAGGAGAGAACAAGTAACAAGTAAAGCTAGTCTGTGTTCAGATTCTGTTTTAGAAGATCTCCATCGTCATCATAACATCACCATTTTTCAGTAACTAATAACACATTTTGATGCCTAGGAAAGTGTGGGCATTTATATAAATCATTTATTTAATCTTCACAGGCTTTGTAAGGCAAATATTAATTCTATTTTAGAGATAATTATTTTAGTAAACTGAGAAGAAGAAACACTAACAAGCCTGTCCAAAGACTTAGTAAGATGATACAGCCAGAACACAAATCCTGGTCCTTTCTGATTTGTCAGCTTGTGCTCTTGTATGTTCACAGTGGCATACTGATGAATGTAATATCTGACGAAAGTAAAATACAGATGGAACAGCTGAAAGGGGAACTTGAGCCCTAGAAAATGGTGTGTAGGAGCAGACAGCCAATCCCCTTTCATGCATCATTAACAAGTTAGGCCTTCGGAACTAGAAGGAGGCAGCACCATTTCCTGGCCCTCACTGGGGCGAGCATGGCTTCTCTGGATCACTGCCTGGCTCCAAGTGTCACCCACAAACAGGGAAGAGTAGTAAAAATCACCATGCCTTGGGATAACAGATTCTCAATACGTTTTTTGGATTTGATTCAATCTTTCTGTTATATTCTAGAAAGGGTTATGACTTTCATCTATTACCATGGTTCTCAACACTAACATCAGAATCAAGTGGAAACTTCCAAAACAAACCCACACCTAGACTCTTCTTCATCTTCATCTTTTCTTTCTTTCTTTCTTTCTTTCTTTTTGGAGCTACTGTTCTGTTTTTAATTACATGGGAGACACAGATGCATACAGACTGATACTGACTAACTTCCTGGAATATCTTGAACATTTCACAGGAAAGATATTATTACCAGGCATTGCAGTAAATCTTAGCATCTTCATGCCTATATTTTAGCTCTCCATGGTTGTGTCATAAACACTAATGTTTATAGTTTGGCCATTTCTGAAATACTCACTAAAGGTAATACAAAAGATATATAATTTTCAGGATCTCCTCCTCCTCAGCAATGCCTTCTAGTATGAAAGAGAAATTGCCCTTAAGAAATACTTGTTAAAAGGAAAGCTACCCTATGAGAAAGCACTACTCATCTGACAGGCATTTGCTGCCTATCCTCTATTCTCTCCCCCTACTATTAGACACAATGGGATTTTTTGACAAATTCGTATTCCAGGGGAGCCATGAAATTCCCGCAAAGTTCAACATCAGGCCTGACTTAAGATCTTTGAGGCCTCCTGCTAACTTCATCCCCCTGCAGCTGCCTCACTAAGGCAAGCTTTTGATCTGTACTATCTGGATTTCAAGCTGATATACACACAGCCTCTTTGATCTCTTATTAAGTGGCTTCTGGTATCCTGATGCCTTTAGTCGTGCTGCACTGAGGTTTCTGGAAGTCAGTCATCATCCTGAGCACACTACAAACTCCACACACCAGGAGTGGGCTCCCTTCATTCACCCACTTCACAGGCTTGAAAAGCAATCTTTAAGCCAAGAGAGAATTTCCCCACTGGCCACAATCAGTCCACTCTATGAACACAGTACTGGGAATTATTTTTCAAATGAAGCAGCTTAAAATGATTTAAAGGATATACTGCTTTCCCATAGAGGGAAAGGAAGCAAATCCTCTGTGAAAAGAAATCTTCAGCCCAGTTGGCACTGGAGCTTACAGTACTTTGATGTTAATAAAAATACATGTGGATAAGAATTAGGGAAGGGCAAGGAATAGCCTTTATCAGTTCCAAGCTCAAGCAAAAGTGATCTTTGAATGCAGCTGTATGGTTTGTTCAATAGTAGGCTATATTATATATTTGCAAGAATACAGATACTGCCCTTCATAGAGGACTGACGGCACTTTGTTTAGTCTCAGTATCTTAATCCTACATGGGTGAACCTAACCCAAAGAGTTCCTAAAAAAAAGAGAAAAATAACAACAAAAGAAAAACAAAAAGCAGATAGTGGTATCCATATTATGAGATCCCTTGAGAATTCAGAAAAATTATATAGTAACTTACAATACATTACTGTCCGGTATAGCTTAGATTCTGGAAATAGTATAGGTTTGTATCTGACTGTTTAATGTTACTAATACATGTACTACATGTTAAAAGTATGTCAATACCTACCAAATTCTATATCCTGGATTCTATAAACTAATCAGCTAATATGAACATAAAGACAGTGGTGTTCAACAAGTTATTACTAAACACTTAGTATTCAAATCTCAAGGCAAAAATTAAGGTCCTTAATTTCATCCATTTTTAAAATCAATTTTCCAAAAAACAAGATTAAAAATGGTAGAAGAAATAGGAATTTTTGGGCACTAATAATATGGTCTGAATATAATTAGTTTATGCCTTCTTAGCAACAGAGATCAATAAATTGATTACTGACAATATAAAGTTGAAACAAAATTGGTAGTTATATATTGCTATCACTTAATCTGTCCATATAATGGAAAACCATTAGCAAATTCAGGAATTACATACCTACTTACATTTTATTTTCCAGGAGAATTATCTGATTAAACAAATTACCTATGAAGGCATCAATTTTAAATGGTCTAAATACAAGTGAGTCTCACATACAATTATGTTCAAGCATTTTAGTAAAAATGTACCAAAATTAAAAAGACATATTCTCATTTGATAAGCAATTCCACTATTTCTAGGAATTTATCATAAGAATCATTTCCATCTTTTTACAAAGAATAAAAGAATTACAAAAATATCAAACATAGCCTCATTTGAAATATCTACCAACTGAGTACAGGAGATTGGTTAAATAAATTATTGTATATCGACAACAATACACTATGTAGTCATTAAAAAGAATTAGGTAGCTTTATAAATACCAAAATGAAATAACATATAATTGAAGAAAACAGCAATGTGCCTTAAAGTACATATGACATATTCCATTTATGTGTAAAAAAACAAAAATAATTAAGCAACAAAAAAATACTTATAATATAAAACTGTATGTATAAAATATCTCTGGGAGGACAGATAGGAAAACAGGGGTTTTTATATGGGAGGAGTGAAGAATTATGGTCAGAGGTAGATTTACTTGTAGCAGATACCTTTACATACCTTTAAATTTTTATGCTATATTATATTTATATATCACTTATTTTTAAAACATTTCCATGTGCAAAGCAAGTCATTCTACTGTCCATATGATATGAAGAAAGCTAAGTTAAATCCACATACATGAAATTTATACAATTCCTTCCTCCAACCTTTGAAAACCTTTTTAAAAGAGAATTCTACCTAGAGTTAGTAGTCAGGCAAAATCGCACACTAAGTTTTTCTCACATACTAAGACATACCATATCCAAGACTCAGCAATACTGGCATGTTTCATATTCATACTATTTAGGTTTTATAACCATTTCTTCTGTTAAGAAAAATTAATCACTTAATTTTTATAGGGAGGAATATTTTCACTATTTTTAATGAGTCATCATTTGTCTTTGGCTTTTCAAACACTTTTTACAACATTACCAACAGTATTTATATGAATCACCTCTCAATGGCTGTGTTATTATGCTTTCTATTTTTATCTGCCTCAGTATCTGAGATAAACCTGAAGTATTTCAAAAATATCTACTTTGGCAAAAAATTGAGTCCATCCACATCAAGAGGGGGAAAAAATGAGGAATGAGATATGGGAGGGAGAATTATTAGTTAATAAATTTTACCTTCTAAATCATTGAAATTCAAAAAGTATCAAGAATGGCAATATCATGGCTAATGTTCAAAAATTGGCTAATGTCAAACATTTCCAGTGAATTATAATCATAAGGGGTTATTCAAAGTTCAACATAAATCAAAACACTACAAAATATCCACTTGTCATGTTTAATTTATAAGGTCAACCAAAGGTAAAATCCACACAGTTCTAAACATATTTCAAGCTTTTGGGTAGAAATTAAAAATTACAGACTCTCAGACTACCTAATAATTGCTTCATTTATTAATTTTTAATAATTACTAAGCTTTCATGTAAGTATTAAAAGTGATAATACTATTTAGCAGCTTGTCTTTAAGATATGAAATTTTTTGCAAGTTGGAAAAATTAGGACAATCTGCTATAATAAGTTTTACAGGAGTCCCCTGTAATAAAAGGCACATGGAAAATACCACTCATAAGGAAAGGAACAGTGCAGTGTATGGTGGTTAAAAGCAGAGATCCTGGCAGCCAACTGCTTGAATTCAAATTCTAGTTCTGCCATATTCTAGCTGTGTGAACTTGGACTAGTTACTTAATCTCTCTGTGCCTCAGATTCCTCACTTCTAAAATGAGGATAAAAATTGTACTTACTTTGTATGGTTCTTGTGAGAAATACATAAGGCAATTACAACAGTGCCTGGCAAATAGTAAATGCTCAAATATTCCAAGGAATATAGATTACACGTAATCAAGACAAAGATAACTAAGGCACAATATGCAAACCACACCTAAATACTGGAAAGAACTATACTATAAAAACTTATAACAAAATATTTAAAGTTTTACATTGCTTAGAAACAGAGTACATAGTTAAACCATAATATTAATTCTCTTGAAAAATGATGCACATTGTTGTTCTCCATGACACAATCCTCTAAGACATGACATTACAGTGACCAATGACTCCCTGATATGGTACACAAATGGCAGATTTTAACTAGCCACCATATGGAGTAGTGCCTAGAATATTTGAGTCCATTCAAATCACAGACACTAAAGCTACAACACTTTATCTTAAAATCTAATAAGGAGACTTACAATCTGAATCATATTTACTATGTCTTCTCTGTTGCTTTCTCCATTTCCTTTGCCCCAATCTGTTTTAAATGCTTTCATGAAAACAAATTTCCACATTTTGCTCTTTGGCCATATGACTAACCTTTATTATTAGATTCAACTTTTTTGTTTTATCTATAAAGGCACACTTGTTTTCTCTGTCCAACTACAAAACTTACATCAGTGGTGACCGAATCACCTCTCCACGTAGCCACCCCATAATTCTACAGCCAAGTAAAGATCCTTCATCTGTTCACTCATCTTTTCCTAAGGTTCAGCTCAATTTATATAAAAAGAAAATCTCTGGCCAATAATCCACAGTTGGGTAATTCACATATGGCTCATCAAGAGTTGGCTGCATTTTAGAATATAATTTTACAATTAAATTTATACTTCACTAAACAAAGGCATCTACTTATTCTTTTTCCTAACCCAGATAAAAATTGATAGAGTAAGAACAAGTTGTAGTATGGTTCTGTCTTCAAAGTATATATCAAATCTGTTGTGTTTATTTTCTAAATTGGATAATTATTAATACATTCCCATAATAATGCAACATTTCCCACTTCTTTACACATCAACTTATTTAATCCTCAATAATCTTTTGAGCTAGATATTATTATTCCCCTTTTAAAGATGAAGAAATTGCATAAGCATCAATGAAACAGATGTTGTATGTAATTGGGTCAGGGTCTTGAGAAACTTTTTATTATCCCAGATAAAAATGCATTAGTGAGAAAGTGGTTAACTGAAATTAATATTCCAAAATAAATTTTCAATCTCTTCAATACTGCTAATGCAGGTCTTTTACAACCTGGAAGCTCTCCCATTCTATGAAAACTTTCTCCCTGTGACCAAGATGTTTCTACAGTACTTATTCTAAGTATGCTAAGGAAGGGTGGGGGCATAGGAGGTGGATCTTCCTTGGTCCTATTAAGTTACCTAATAAATCCATACAGGACACATCAAATACAAAATTGCCAGGAACATGGCCTTTCATGGCTTTTGCTAAACCTTCACCTGGCCTTGCAAAAAATATTTTTGAACTTTAGAATTTATTACCTAATTACAACAAGGGATGGTATAACCAATTAATTAACTTGCCCAAAATCAAATTTTAAATTGTGTTTATGTGTCACCTAAATGTCATAGTGAATAACAGTTCTGCACACAACTGACAAATGGTCAAAATGTGCTGTATAAAACTGTAAGTAAATGTACTTAAGATTGACTCAAGCAAAAATTCAATTTAAGATTAAATGTTTTTTCTTCCTAGGTTTAACTACAGAAGTAAATAGGCTGAGCCCCATAACATGAATCAAAGTAGCATTTTGAAAATGAAGTATTTTTCTATCATATCTCCAAGAAGCACAAAGGCAAAAAGAATATCTAAGACTTCTTTTGTAGCAAAAGTACTTTATATAATTTGTGCAGAAGTATCAGTATATATAATGATGATTATAATGAAAATGAGGGGGAATGAAACACAATTCAAATTTTATAAATAAAAATAAAATTCTTAAAAAACCAAAGGTATGTTACATGCATACCTATAGGAATGCAGTAAAGGAAAAAATTTGGATATTTAGAACTGACTCCTTTAAAAAAGTGTAAAGCTCAGAACTGATAAAGAAAATTTTCTGTTAGCTAGGGATTACACTATATCAAGTTTTTCTTTCCATCTTTTACTTAAGTTTTTTTTTTCTTTTTTTACTTAAGTTTGTTTTTGTTTTAATTTCTGAAGCACTTCTCTGCATTAACATATGCAATATGCAAAATATAAACCTGCAGTTTTATTTATTTATTTTGCTCTTACCCTTAGGAGAGTAAGAGCAATGATTATGACAAATATTTATTATATAAAAATACAAATAAATATACTTTCTAGTCATAATGCAAATATAGCTGAATATCTAAGACTACATCTGAAAGGTGTTTTCTAAACTAAATCCCAGTTACCAAATTAGTTAACAAAAAAATCCCACTTAATGTGTTCACTTAGTTCTAGTTAATTCTGGCCAACCTAAGCTTTATTCAATCATTCTGTATATATTTATTAATCACCCACCATGTGCTAGGTAACAGCATTGGGCAGGAAAAAAATGATAGATAATACCTGCTATTTGTTTTATATGTCCTAATATTAACCAATATATAAATGTCCATAATCTTTCAGTATTGATATTTCTTCATAAAAATATTTCCCAAATATGCATTATTTGAAATATTTCAAAGGGAAGTTCTAATAATGGAAAGAATTATCTGGCACAGAAATATGTCAGCAAAAACAAGCTATTTCAGTAATCTTAAATCAGACTGCCAAAATATGGAACTTAATGTTCTTACATAATGCTCAAAGTATTTTTCTTTTAATCTGTTCTTGATTGCTTTATTATATTTAAAAAAAGAATTGATTTTTATATCACTTGGCATTTTATATGCTTTGATAGAGTACATTTTGCTTTATTAAACCACAATGTGTTTAGGCAGCACTAAAGTATTAAAATATGCATCTTGAAAGTGAAGAGATTTCTTACCAACAGTTTTAAGTTTCCCATGATAATAAGGTCTAAAAATACTATAAACTGGTATAATATATACATGTCCTATTGTGACCTTTCACATCTCCCCCATCCCTCTGGCAAGTGAATCAGTAACTTTACCTCATTATAGTTGGAATACATATAAATACATAAATATTATGTGTTCTATATTAAATATAAACATAATATATAAACTGACCAAGAACATTTCTATTTAAGTGAACTGAGATTAACAGGTAAGCAAAACAATAAAAACTTTTATTTGAAGGAGAGAGAGAAGAGAGTGAGAATTGGGAATGACTGGTAATGTGAATGGGTTTATTTTTGGGGTGATGATATTCTTCTAAAATTAGAGTGTAGTGATGGTCGGAGAACTCTAGATATACTAAAACAACCGAGCCATATGCTTTAAATGAGTGGATTTTATGATATGTGAACCATATCTCAATGAAGCTAAGGAAAAAACCCTCCATTAAAACAAAAAAAAAATTCATCAAGTTCCAGGCTCTAAAAGAATCCATGGGTATAAAACTATTGCTTCCTTTACTATCCAATTATTATATCATCCATCATTTTAAACACTAAGGGAGCTCTCAATTGCAAAGGTAACAATGGAAATTCTAACACTCCATCTTTGGGCAGTAGCATTAGACATCAAACCATTCAGTTTTGCTAGTAAATGGGTGCCTTACACAATTACTACTGCACATAACTTTAATACAAACTAATTACTCCAAAAAACTATGTCATTTTTATACCTGGTAATCCAAAATGCTGAATCCCAAGCCTTTCTGATCTTTCACTAGTTCAACCATCTTGACTTCAGGAGACCATAGTGCTAATTCCCCGTCATCATCCTCTTCAGTACTGACATCTACATTGTAGTCAGCCTGAAATACCAGAGAAAATAAATGCTTCAAAACACTGTCCTTTCAATTCTGGTAAGAAAAACATATCAGGAAGCTCATAGATTCCTCAAACTTGGAATTCTCTTTGGCAAAAAAATTCTGTTTTCTCTTTAATCTTTTTACAAGAGTCATGCACTGGGGCACACACACTCCAGTATAAGATCTTCACAAGAATTCAAGCACTTAAAAATGCAGATTGTTCATAGGTTTTTTTTTAATGTAATATGCCTGTTTCATTCAAAATATTAACACTGACCTCTTATACTTCAATGAGTTCTGTCATCCCATTAGAAGCATAGAAGGAAAAATATGCAATTTAAGCATGAAATACCATACAAAGACAAAGCTTATACAATAGTTAAGTACCAATACCTGAATTCATAATTACAGTAAGAGACAGAGAGAAAGATGCCAACACAGAGAAAGGCCATGGCAGGACATAGGGAAACCACTTCTGTTGGCTCCTGGGAAGTTCTCAAGAAAAACTTTAGTAGAAAAATAAGGTGGGTTTATCGCAGCACTATTTACAATAGCCAAGAAATGGAAGCAACCTAAGTGTCCATCAGTAGATGAATGGATTAAGAAGATGTGGTACATATACACAATGGAATATTATTCAGCCATAAGAAGAAAACAAATCCTACCATTTGCAACAACATGGATGGAGCTAGAGAGTATTATGCTCAGTGAAATAAGTCAAGCTGAAAAAGACAAGTACCAAATGATTTCACTCATATGTGGAGTATAAGAACAAAGAAAAAAACTGAAGGAACAAAACAGCAGCAGACTCACAGAACCGAAGAATGGACTAAAAGTTACCAAAGGGAAAGGGACTGGGGAGGATGGGTGGGAAGGGAGGCACAAGGGGGAAACAGGGGCCTTATGATTAGCAGGTGTAATGTTGGGTGGGCATGGGGAGGGCTGTACAACTCAGAGAAGACAAGTAGTGACTCTATTGCATCTCACTACGCTGATGGACAGTGACCGTAATGGGGTTGGTGGGGGGGACCTGATGAAGGGGGTAGTTTAATAACCATAATATTGCACGTGTAATTGTAGATTAATGATACCAAAATAAATTATAAAAAAAGAAAAAGAAGGTGGAAAAAAACCCAAGTCCATGGGAATCATGTAAGTCTAAAAACAGGTAAAAAAAAAAATCACTGAGTTGACATAAGAATCTGATTTTGAGGGAGAGGGTCAGCACACCAATCCAGTACAAAGGCCTTTGATTATTTTCCCTGACTTCACACCCTCAAGGCCCCTATTCCAGGCTCCCCCTCCTCTCAGGGAGAAGTCACTGCTATATGGAATTCTAGGAAGCTAAATGATAGAAGGTCAATGACTCAGCTTTGCAGAAAGAGAATAGCTGCTTTAATCTTCTGTTTTAATACTATTTATAGTACTTATTGTTATTTCCATAAGATTTACCATCCCACAAATACTCTGAACTTCTATCTGAATCTCAAGAATTGTTTCCTTTTTCTTTTTAGCTCCAGCAACTAACAAAATGCCTGCCTAGAATGGAAACAGTGCTAGCTATCACAGAATTTAACCATAGTTATCTGCTCAACCCACAATACTGCTTGGTTCATAGTAGACATTCAATAAATATTTGTTCAATACATCAATGAATCATCCATTTATGAGTAGGTTTCCCTTGAAACTCTTTTTTAATGAAGTTACAGACTAAATAGTAATTTTTAAAGCAGACTTCTTAAAACTTTAGGTTATCTTTGAAATAAAATGAAAGTGCATCATTCCTACAGACATAATTTTGAGTGACTTGGATAAGAAAATCCATTTAATGGAATCGAAGTTAGGGGAGGGACCCCTCTAGTATGGAAGAGTAAGGCACCATAGCTAAAACAAAATATGTGAGAGAGAGAGAGAGAGAGAGTGTGTGTGTGTGTGTGTGTGTGTGTGTGTATGTGTGTGTGTATAAAATTAAAAATTAGACTTGATTCAGGTCTCAAACTGTCTCCACAGGGCATGAAAAGTCAATACTCAATCCATGGTGGACTGAATCTAAACATAGGAGCAATTTTTGGGTTCTTGAATTACAAAACTTCAAATTAGTGGGCACGTTCTAGATCAGTAACCTCTGTATGTATCAGCCTAATGTGAGGAAATGATACACTTAAAAAGAAAACTTATACCTTCCAATAAAAAGTGAAGTTCCAATGGCTAATACAATGACTGATGTTTTACTGGGGCATTTAATACCTTCACTGATTAATGAGCATTAGAATTTTGGCTGAGCTGCCTAACCAGATAGGATTTAAGAACCTAAGATGGTATGGGGATAAATGAAAATACAGAAGTAAAGAGAGCCAGGATTAAAAAAAAAAAAACATATATAATTACAAAACCCAAGTTTATAGAAATTTCGATGCATCCAAGATATATATGATATAATAGTCCAATCTGAAATATATCACTTTAAAACAATCAATTCTGCATAACTCCTGTATTTACAGAATGGAAAGCAATCAACTAATGGGCAGCAAGGCTGGCATTTAGCATAATTTAAAGCTATTGTTTATTCATTGTGGTGAAGTGTGACAGATGGGAGCATAGAGTCAGCAAGTTGGGTTGGTGATTTACACACCCTATAAGATTAGATTAAAGGCATTTTAACAACCTTTAGAGGTAAGCCATCACCCACATTTAATTTTAGTAAAGATAGCAAGAATCACAAAAGTGTGGCATTCAAGTCCTTCCCTTGAAATACCTTTTACCAAAGGTAAACATTAAAAAAAAAGGTTTTCAATCAGTAATCAGTAATTTTCTAAGCACTTTTTATATATCCAGTATAGAATAACAACACTATGAGAGACAAAATAATTTTAAGTTATGACATCTGCCCTCAGGAGCTGACAATACTCCTATAAAAACAAAGCTTCATATAGACTAAAATATATGTAATATAAAACAGTGCCAGACACTTATGTACCTTGGGAAATCAGAAAACACAGATGGGTGAACTGGAGGAGGCAAGGAGAGCTACAGCTGACTTGACTGAACATTTACCATGTGCAGGACATTGCACTAAGAACTTTACACATGTCACTTCATTTCCTTGTTATGTAAACTGATGAAGTGGCTAAGAACTATACATTACCCTAGTTTCAGAGGAAGAATATGAACAGAAATTCAAGTTATTTGCTCAAAAATTCACAATCATTAAGTGGTTGAAACAGGATTAGGGTCCAGGTATCTTGAAATTCAGACTAAATTCAGGTAAAAGGGAAGGCCCATGTATATAACTTGTGTTAATTGCATTATAATCTATGAGTCTGGAAAGGGGGTAAAATGTCATAAAAAAATGGGCTTACAAATAGCATAAGATGGCAAAACATGTGCTTAAAATTGTTTTCTTAATTACAATGTTCTTTAAAAAAGAGTACCAAGGGAACAGAAAGTATAATTTTATTCTCTAACCTTCTGAAGGCTTTTACAGCAATTTTTAGACTCACTTCAAAATTGGTCATACATTGTATTTTTAGGGATCTGAAAAAGGGAAGTCCATTGGATATTCAACACTCACCAATATCTTAAACTTATTAGGGTGAACTGAGTTGAACTGGGAGCCAAAAGTAATGAGCCCAGGCAATCACTACGAAAACGTTCTCTAAAAATCAAAGTGCATGCACATTAATGCCAGCAACATTTCAAGTAAAAACAGAGAAGAAAAAAAGAAAGGAAGTTTTATGATGTTAAATGAAAAGTAACAATTTGAAAAGCTATGCATTGTTGCCTGATAGCTACTGTAGTCAAATAAAAAAGGAAGGAAATTTGTTCCCCTCCCTTCATATCATAATACACTCTTCAGGGCATCCTTAATGAATGGGAATTCCTATGGGAACCACAATATACTCATCTAGTACCTCCATCTCAGGAAGAGAGGCTTCAGCTGTCCTTGGTTCATCTACAGAGGCTTCATCATCAAAAAACCTTCGACAGCAAACCAAGGTGAAGGGGGGTGGAACTTCTTTAAGGAAGGAGACTGCTTCCCGGCGAGATTTCCCATAGAGTTGCACACCATTGACCTAGAAAGACATGCGGTAAGTCAGAATTGGGGCCAGTGAAAAAGAAAAAATCTCTCGCCTGCATTAATTTGTCAAAATGAAAACAGGATATAATTTTATTTTCTCTGTCAACAAAGGCCCTGTAGGTAACCATATTATTCAGTAGTAACTAAAAACATTAGAAGTCCTTAAAATTTATAAAAATTAAAGCTAAACCTTTGTTGAATTTTGGTAAACAAAGTGTAAAATGTGTGCAGATGACAACTAGGTAAGTGATCTACCTGATTTTTCACACCTCCATGGCTTTTCCTATGTTTTATTCTCATCTACTTCTACCTCTCTCTCCCTAAACACACTAAATATCATTTACAGCCTCCTGGGACCATTTCTTTCTGCCTTTTCATTTCATAAGAAGATTACTATAAATATTAACACTAATTTTAAGGCTGTTAAAACTGCTCAACTTATAAGGCATAGGTAACAAAATCTTAAATACTGAGCTTTCAAAATTTAGTTATCAGTTCACAATTTTCTTTCACATTCCATAAACTTTTAATACCATCTTAGAAAAAATCACTTCTATAGAAAAGAAATATAACTTTACATCAGTTCTAATCTTACATGTTGTGCTGACTCAGCCATCAAATACAGGAAATGTTTTCAAATTATATCACATGTGTCTCGTGTTTAAAAGAACAAAAAGATAACCAACTATTCCTTATTGATGATTAATGCTTATCACCAAAAATTATCTAAATTTCATATTATTTTTAGTGCATGATAACTGTATTTTGCACCAAAGATGACTTAGACAAGACTATTCTAATTTTTCATATATATGACTTTAGCTCAAGGAGCTCTCTCAGTTTGGAGTTTGGACTGAAAGTCACTAAAAGTTATTTGTGTGCTACTCAAAAAAGCTGAGGCATGAACATAATCCAGGCAACAAATAACCTTTTCACATCTGACTCCTACCTTCCTAGGAGGGTTCAGTAGCATTATTAGTTTTAAAGATATTTCTGGTCTGGCATTAATTTCTGACAGGTGCAGTGCTAATGTCCAGATAACTGTCAAGGCTGACTTTCCTGGGAGGAACCTTTCCATAAAATCTATCACTGCTCAGAGAATAAGAGCACAGGGGGCTGCTGGAAGCATCCTGTCAGCAGCGGTCTGAGCCCCAAGTCAATCATCTCTTGGGAACCACTCTTGGGCCTGTACCATACCAAGCACTTAGCCACAAGGCCAGACACAATCTCCCTGCCTCTTAATTATTTACAAAGAAATCATTACAGAGTAAAGAGACCCATATGTGCTTCAGGGAGCTAGCCCTAGTGGAAAAGTAAACAATGTCTCCCAAGACGTATGACTGATGAAAGGGATCCAAGGGACAGCCAAATTCAGCAGCAGATGAAACGTTTTTCCTTGGAAGACCTGAAAGTAAATCTTCACACAAAAATTGGCAGGGGAGTATCCGTCATTGTCCTACCATGTCCAAGGTGCCAACCAGTGCAACAAGCACAGAACATTCTAAAGTCACCCAGATGCATAGTAACCTACACTGAAAATAAAGTGGACACAATCAAAGCAGGAATTTTACCCATATACAAGTATTTGTGTTTCACATTACTTCAACAAATTAGAAAATCACTTTTCAGGTTTTTATCTTGGAGTACATTTAAATATTTACTAGCTCATTATTTATTCATTTAAATTGTCTCCAATTATTATAGCAGTGCCTGGTAGTCCTCCTCACTACTCTTTATCACTAAAGGGATTGGTCACATTTCCCATTACCAACTCCTATCTAAGGGGATTTATGGCTGCTATAAATAGCAGCTCTGGGCTGAGACTTGGCACAATATTCCAACCCCAAAGCATATTTGTGTTTCTGGTTTTAAGGTCTAAGGAGTACATTAAACACATACACACAAACACACTTTAAGCTCAGGAGTTTATTTGACTAACTTTACGGACATTTTTTCTGTTTCTATATTCGGTTATCCAGAGGCAATTTTTATTTTAGATTTCACAGTATTTCTCTAGGCCCTTCAACTTTAGACCCCCTTAAGTACTTGTCAAACCTCAAATATTATTACACACACATACATATTTGCAGAGTGCATAATACTGTACTAGTATTTTCCCACTATATTATCTCATTCATCCCATCCCATAAAGATCATTTATGCCATTCACAGAGATATATTGCCAATATCTCACAGTGAGATAATGCTTTACAGTTTCATGGACAATATTCCATTACACCCTCACAAACAGATGGTGAAATAGGCATTTATGGATGAAGAAACTGATGCTCAAAAAAGTTAAGTGACATGCCTAGGGATACATGGTTAAGTTGTGGTGAACTCAGAAAGAGAAGCAGCTCTTTCTGACTTCTAAATCTATGCTTTTTTTTCAATCCCGTTCTGTCACCAGAAATTTATATTTAAGAATTCAAAAGATTTTCACATCTTATTATATCATACTCTATTACAAGGTGGAAGGTCTATGGGATTCTAATCCTGGCTAAGGCACAGAGGACTCAATTGATACTGGGATCATCTGTACTTCCTCTATGCAGATCCAGCCAATATTTCTTTATCACCTACTACATAATAGTTGCAAATCACATGTAATGCTCCTGAACTGCATACTAAAAATGGTTAAAATGGTAATCTTATGTATATATATTTTTACCACAAAAGGGGTTTTTACTTATACTTCTACAGCTCCAAACAAAAATATCTCATTTCTCAAAACCTAGCAACTACATTTTTTAGAAATGATCTCCAATCTACAGATTCTCATGTGTGATATCCAAAAAGCTATGCTATGTGCCCTGCCAATTAGAAGAGAAAGACATGATTTCAGTACCAAAAACAAAACAAAACCATAAATCATGTAGTAAAACATGGGGCTTTAATCTGTGATAAGCATCCCAACATCATTCGTTGACACCACTAAAAATAAGTAATTTACTATATCTTAAAACAGGACTCCAGGATTCTGCGAAGATGGTGGTGTGAGCAGGGTGGCAGAAATCTCCTCCCAAAACTATATATATTTGTGAAAATACAACAAACACAACTATTCCTAAAAGAGAGACCAGAAGATACAGTACAACAGCCATGCTACAGCTACATCTGTGAGAACTCAGCACCTCAAGAAGTGGGTAAGATACAAAGCCGTGACCTAGCGGGACCCGAACACTCCCACACCCCAGCTCGCCGGTGGGAGGAAAAGAATGAATCAGAGTGCAGAGGGAGTGGAACCACAGGACTGCCAAATAACCAGCCCTGGTGATTTGCATCCAGAGCACAGACACACATCACACGGTGCGCTGGAGATTACAGAAATGGAAGTGCACGATCCTACACGGAGACTGCGAGTAGGTCCCCACAGCCAGCTCCCCTGGGACAAAAGAAACGCCGGTGCTTTTTTAAAAGTCTTAAAGAGACAAGGGCCCAACAGTGGAACAAAATTGTCCCAGTCCACGCAGCCCAGCAGGGTGGGAATCTTGAGGAATTTCAGGCACCCAAAATGGCTGCCGGGTAAAGAACCCCGCCGAAGCCCCTCACAGTAATAAGCAGCCTGCCATTCATTCCCCCCGCCGGCGCCGCAAATGGTCCAGCAGATCCACCACAACTACGGATGAGGGAAAAGTGGCCCCGTCCACAGTAGCCACACAGAATCTCCTGGCAGGCGTGCAGCAAACCGAGAAGGGCCGCAGAACCAGAGCAAGGTCTGGAAGGCAACAAGCGGCAAAGATCGCACCTGCCATGGCTGAAAACCACCGGAGTGCTCTAAGCAAGCCTGAGGGCAGCCCCACACATGACAGCTCAGGGAATTCTCCCAATGACTGCCTCCCGGTGTGGGGGTAACCAGCACAAGCTACGGAGAAGGGCAAGGCGAACAACAAGCAGGAAGGGACTTTGTTCTCCCAGCTGACACACATGGCACCTGCCTGCGACCACTTCTATAGATATGAAAAGACAGAATATGGTCCAGTCAAGAATCACCCAGACAACCGAAGAGAGAGGGCCTGGTGGGATAGATATAAACAAACTCCTGAAAAAGAATTCAGAATAAAAGTCATAACCATGCTGATGGACCTACAGACAAATATGCAAGAACTAAGGGAGGAAGTCAGGAGAGATATTACAGAAACAAAACAATCGATTGACGGACTAAAGAGCAGACTGTACGAGATGCAAGAGACTGTTAATGGAATAGAAATCAGAGAACAGGAATACAGAGAAACTGAGTCAAAGAGAGATAAAAGAATCTCTAGGAATGAAAAATATTAAGAAAACTGTGTGACCAATTCACACGGAACAATATTCACATTATAGGAGTGCCAGAGGAAGAAGAGAGAGAAAAAGGGATAAAAGTGTCTTTGAAGACATAATTGAGGAAAACTTCCCCAAGCTGGGAAAGGAAATAGTTTCTCAGACAATGGAAGCCCACAGATCTCCCAACACAAGGGAGTCAAGGAAGACAACATCAAGACACATCATAATTAAAATGGCAAAGATAAAAGACAAGGACAGAGTATAAAAGGCAGCCAGAGAGAGAAAAAAGATCACCTACAAAGGAAAACGCATCAGACTATCATTAGACTTCTCAACAGAAACCTTACAGGCCACAAGAGAATGGCATGATATATTTGACGTAATGAAACAGAAGGGCCTCGAACCAAAAATACTGTATCCAGCACGATTCTCCTTTAAATTTGAGGGAGGGATTAAACAATTCTCAGACAAGCGAAATTTGAGGGAATTTGCCTCCCACAACACACCTCTACAGGATATCTTAAAGGGACTGCTCTAGATAGAAGCACTCCTAAGGCTAAAAAGATGTCACCAGAGAAAATAAAATCACAGCAAAGAAAGCAGACCAACCAAATACTAACTAAAGGCAAAAAATAAAATAAAATAAAACAGTAAAAGGAAACATAAAAGAGTACAGAATAAAACACCTACCATATAAAGAATGAGAGAGGAAGTATAAGAAGGGAGAGAAATAAAGAATCATCAGACTGTGTTTATACTACCTTAACAAGAGAGTTAAGTTAGATGGGTAGATAGTAAAGAAGCTACACTTGAAACTTTGGTAACCACGAATATATTTCGATAATCACCCTAAATGTAAATAGACTAAAGGCACCAATCAAAAGACATAGAGTAACAGAATGGATAAAAAAGCAAGACCCGTCTATATGCTGCTTACAAGAGACTCACCTCAAACCCAAAGATATACACAGACTAAAAGTGAAGGGATGGAAAAAGATATTTCATGCAAACAACAAAGAGAAAAAAGCAGGTGTTGCAGTACTTGCATCAGACAAAATAGACTTCAAAACAAAGAAAGTAGCAAGAGATAAAGAAGGACATTACATAATGATAAAGGGGTCAGTCCAAAAAGAAGATATAACCATTATAAATATATATATATATATATGCAACCAACACAGGAGCACCGGCATATGTGAAACAAATGCTAACAGAATAAAAGGAGGAAATAGAAAGCAATGCATTCATTTTAGGACAGTTCAACACGCCACACACTCCAAAGGATACATCAACCAGACAGAAAATAAGCAAGGACACAGAGGCACTGAACAACACACTAGAACAGATGGACCTAACAGACATCTACAGAACTCTACACCCAAAAGCAGCAGGATACACATTCTTCTCAAGTGCACATGGAACATTTTCCAGAATAGACCACAAACTAGGCCACAAAAAGAACCTCAGTAAATTCAAAAATATTGAAATTCTACCAACCAACTTCTCAGATCACAAAGACATAAAACTACAAATAAATTGTACAAAGAAAACAAAAAGGCTCACAAATACATGGAGACTTAACAACATGCTCATGAATAATCAATGGATCAAGGACCAAATTAAAACAGAGATCAAACAATATATGGAGACAAATGACAACAACAACACAAAGCTGCAACTTCTGTGGGATGCAGCACAGGCAGTTCGAAGAGGAAAGTATATTGCAATCCAGGCCTATTTAAAGAAGGAAGAACAAACCGAAATGCATAGTCTAAAGACACAGTTATTGAAATTGGAAAAAGAAGAACAAATGAGGCGCAAAGTCATGAGAAGGAGAGACATACTAAAGATCAGAGAAGACATAAATAAAATTGAGAATAAAACAATAGAATAAATCAATGAAACCAAGAGCTGGTTCTTTGAAAAAATAAACAAAATAGATAAACCCCTACCCAGACTCATTAAGAGAAAAAGAGAATCTACACACATAAACAGAATCAGAAATGAGAAAGGAAAAATCACAACAGACCCCACAGAAATACAAATAATTATAAGAGAATACTATGAAAATCTATATGCTAAGAAGCTGGAAAACCTAGAAGAAATAGACACCTTCTTAGAAAAATACAACCTCCGAGGACTGATCAAGCAAGAAACAGAAAACTTAAAAAGACCAATCACCAGCAACGAAACTGAATCGGTATTCAAAAACCTACCCAAGAACAAAACACCCGGACCAGATGGATTCACCTCTGCATTCTACCAGACATATAGAGAAGAAATAACACCCATTCTCCTTAAAGTTTTCCAAAAAATAGAAGAGGAGGGAATACTTTCAAACTCTTTCTATGAAGCCAGCATCACTCTAATACCAAATGGGGCAAAGACCTCACCAAAAAAGAAAATTACAGACCAATATTTGTGATGAACATAGATGCAAAAATACTCAACAAAATATTAGCAAATCAAATTAAAAAATACATCAAAAAGATCACACATCATGATCAAGTGGGATTCATCCCAGGGATGCAAGGATGGTACAACATTCAAAAATCCATCAACATCATCCACCACATCAACAAAAAGAAGGACGAAAACCATATGATCATCTCCATAGATGCTAAAAAAGAATTTGACAAAATTCAGCATCCATTCATCATAAAAACTCTCAACAAAATGAGTATAGAGGGCAAGTACCTCAACATAATAAAGGCCATATATGACAAACCCATAGCCTACATCATACTTAACAGCAAGAAGCTGAAAGCTTTTCATCTAAGATCGGGAAGCAGACAGGAATGCCCACTCACCCCACTGTTATTCAACATAGTACTGGAGTTCCTAGCTACGGCAATCAGACAAAACAAAGACATACAAGGCATCCAGACTGATAAAGTCAAACTGTCACTATTTGCAGATGACATGATACTGTACATAAAAAACCCTAAAGACTCCACTCCAAAAATACTAGCACTAATATCTGAATTCAGCAAAGTTGCAGGATACCAAATTAATACAGAGAAATCTGTTGCTTTCCTATACACTAATGATAAGCTAACAGAAAGAGAAATCAGGAAAACAATTACATTCACAACTACATCAAAATGAATAAAGTACCTAGGAATAAACCTAACCAAGGAAGTGAAAGATCTATACCCTGAAAACTATAAGACACTCCTAAGAGAAATTAAAGAGGACACTAACAAATGGAAATTCACTCCATGCTCCTGGCTACGAAGAATAAATATTGTCAAAATGGCTATACTACCTAAACCAATCCACAGATGCAATGCACTCTCTATCAAAATACCAACAGCTTTCTTCAATGAACTGGAACAAATAGTTCTAAAATTCATATGGAAGCACAAAAGACCCTGAATAGCCAAAGCAGTCCTGATAAGGAAGAATAAAAAAGGGGTAATTACGCTCCCAGACTTCAAGCTCTACTACAAAGCCTCAGTAATCAAGACAATGTGGTACTGGCACAAGAACAGTCCCACAGACCAGTGGAACAGAATGGAGAGTTCAGACATTAACCCAAACATATACAGTCAATTAATATACGATAAAGGAGCCATGGACATACAATGGGGAAATGACAGCCTCTTCAGCAGCTGGTGATGGCAAAACTGGACAGCTACATGTAAGAGAATGAAACTAGATTACTGTCTAACCCCATACACAAAAGTAATCTCAAAATGGATCAAAGACCTGAATGTAAGTCATGAAACCATAAAACTCTTAGAAAAAACATAGGCAAAAATATCTTGGACATAAACATAAGCGACTTCTTCATGAACATATCTCCCTGGGCAAGGGAAACAAAAGCAAAAATGAACAAGTGGGGCTATATCAAGCTGAAAAGCTTCTGTACAGTAAAGGACACCATCAGTAGAACAAAAAGACATCCTACAGTATGGGAGAATATATTCATAAATGACATATATGATAGGGGGTTGACATCTAAAATATATAAAGAACTCATGGACCTCAACAAACAAAAAGCAAATAATCCAATTAAAAAATGGACAGAGGATATGAATAGACACCTCTCTAAAGAAGAAATTCAGATGGCAAACAGGCACATGAAAAGATGCTCCACATCACTAATCATCAGGAAACGAAAATTAAAACCACAATGAGATATCACCTCACACCAGTAAGGATGGCCAACATCCAAAACACAAACAACAACAAATGTTGTTGAGGATGTGGAGAAAGAGGAACCCTCCTACACTGCTGGTGGGAATGCAAATTAGTTCAACCATTGTGGAAACCAATATGGAGGTTCCTCAAAAAACTCAAAATAGAAATACCATTTGACCCAGGAATCCCACTCCTAGGAATTTACCCTAAGAATGCAGCAGCCCAGTTTCAAAAAGACAGATGCACCCCTATGTTTATCACAGCAGTATTTACAATAGCCAAGAAATGGAAGCAACCTAAGTGTCCATCAGCAGATGAATGGATAAAGATGTGGTACATATACACAGTGGAATAGTATTCAGTCATAAGAAAACAAATACAGACATTTGCAACAACCTGGATGGAGCTAGAGGGTATTATGCTCAGTGAAATAACCCAGGAGAAAAAAGACAAGTATAAAATGATTTCACTCATATGTGGAGTATAAGAACAAAGAAAAAAACTGAAGGAACAAAACAGCAGCAGACTCACAGAACCCAAGAATGGACTAACAGTTACCAAAGGGAAAGGGACCGGGGAGGATGGGTAGGAAGGGAGGCACAAGGGGGAAAAGGGGCCATTATGATTAGCAGACACAATGTGGGGGGGGGCACAGGGAGCGCTGTAGAACTCAGATAAGACAAGTTGTGATTCTATAGCATCTCACTACGCTCATGGACAGTGACTGTAATGGGGTATGTGGGGGGGACTTGATGAAGTGGGGAGTTTAGTAACCATAATGTTGCACATGGAATTGTAGATTAACAATACCAAAATAAAAAATCAGAATTCCATCACCTTGCCCTCCCATGCTTATGCTGGATTTGACCACTAGTCATAGGACTGTTCCCTCTGACCTTGAAATGTGGCCCGAATTCTCAATATACTATCCTCTACGTGGTCAGACAACTGCTAAAAAATACAGGTGCACCCAAAAGAAACCTATTTGCTATCCTTGTCATTTCACTTTGAGCAAACACAAATTTTACGAAGATAGAGTCAAGTCCCATGTGATTCTAATCTTGGCTAATGATACTATGTTGATACTATTAAACCCAATCTAGGTCTCTCTGTGGATCCTGTCTTCTGCAAAGCCTTCTCTAAATATAACCATTCCCACATCCTTTTTTAGGAGCTTAGGAAGTAGTGTGGTGTATTTGAAAAAAACAGTGAAATGTAAGTTAGAAAACATGAATGCCATTATTCTATCAGTGTATAAAAGTAGGTAGTCAATGCCTAATTTTCTTATCTATAAAATTAAGCATTTCAATATTGTTTGGTGTGTTAGCTACAGAACTTTCCAATCTAAAAAAGTCTCTCAAGAAAGGCATGTCAAAGCAGAAGTACTCTAGAATTGTTCTGGTTGAAAGAGCCCAGGAACCCTGAGTGAGCCCTCTAGAGGCTATCATGCAGAGGAGAGGAGTCCCACGAAGACGATCTGAAAACCTGTCAGCAGTATATAAGCCTGAACTTATCCAGCTCACAAACATATTAGAAATAACAACAAAATTATTTCCTTATTAGATATAATCAACAAAGCCTGCAAATAAATGTGACTATGTGTTACAAACTAGGGTCAGGGAATATTAGATTCTTAAAAAGAATTTTGCTTAAAAAAAAAAGATTAGGTGATTAAACTAAACTATGACATTAGCCTCTTTCTTAGCCAATCATTTAAATAAGCATTCAAAAGGACATCCCAAGATTCCCAAAAGATGGGGAAAATGAACTGAAAACATATTATCTACTTCCTTTGCCATTATATTAGCTCTTGGTATTTTTTTGTCTTTATTTCTCCTAGCTTTAATGAAATATAACTGACATATAACATTGTGTAAGTTTAAGGTGTGCAATGTGATGGTTTGATATACATATATATTGTGAAATGATTATCACAGTGGGGTTAGTTAACACACCTATCACCTCACATAGTTACCACTGCGTGTGTGTGTGTGTGTGTGGTGAGAACACTTAAGATCGACTCTTTCAGCAGTTTTCAAGTATACAATACAGCTTTGCAACTACAGTCACCAAACATTTTTCAGTCTAAGTGGCTCACATTACACTGGCATTGGTGATAATGTGATTCAGTAGATTTTTGGTGAGAATACATTTTCCTAGAACTTAGAAATTCTTTGGATGTCTTTTTTCCCTCATAAATTGTACCTCAAGAATCTCATCCTCTGGCTGTAGGAGGTTCAGTGTATCAACAGGACCACCTGGAGCAATTGAAGAGATATAATGGTGCCCATCAAAGGAATCCACTTCCATGCCAAGTCTCAGAGTGTGAATGGGCAGCAGCTGTAGCAAAACAGAATAACATCAAACAAGAGAAGGTTGTATCCATCAATCCTCCATCAAATATTATTTTGACACAAAATCACCATTCTTGAATCAGATCACCAAACCTCTTGAATCAGATTCCAAAAGACGACAATAACGGGAAAACAAGCCATGGAAATACAAAGCCATTTGTCTTCTTGTTCTCACTCTACTTTTCCTGTCAGAATCCCTAGGAATGGAGAAATGAATTTACTAAGTCCTGTTTTCAGTTCTAAGCAACAGGCACTCCAAACTTTCTATAATTATGTATTCTGTGTTTTACTTTTCTGCAGAGCTTCCCACCCTCCAGAACATTCTAGCTCCCCTGTATGACCTAATTTCTATGAAGCCCTTCCTGGTATCTGGGTTAATGCACCTCTTTCTGGGGACCCTCTCACAGCTCACAACGTACTGTGTTTAAAATTCCTATTGTCTTGGTTGTTCCCCTTGCTTGAGTGCAGTCTTTATCCTTTCTCTCTATAATCTCAGACTCTGAACAGTGCCAGGCACTAAACATGGGCTCATTGAATGTTATTTGAACTAATCCCTGAAAGATGGTCCCTCCCTCAAGAAGTCCTTTCCATCTCACCAACTCAAGCGCGAACAATTTTCGATTTTGAGGGAGACATAGGTGTGTAATGAGATTGGCAATCATTATTCCACTCTAGGATGGAAGCCAGTGGCTTAAAAGAATTCAAATGGGCTCAGATATGAGTCAAGGGTTAAGAAACTCCAGGCAATGTCAAAGAAAAGATACGAGTGTCTTAGTGTTGTGGGTTGTAAAGGTCAAAGGCATTCACCAAACTCCATTCCCTTGACTTTTAAAGATGGAGCTAATGATTTCTTGTTGTAGCTGTATAAATTCAAATACAGTAAATGGTACTAATTATGACTTGTATCTCCTATATCAATAGTCTGTTTATCTAAACTTACCAGGCCCGCCTCTAACTGTACACCTAGTAAGAAAACCCTACACAAGGTGGCAATGCATCCACAGCACGGCTCCTTCCCTCCTGTTCTCTGTGATCCCTATCTCTGAGCTTGTCACCTCCACTTAGTCATCTGCTCTGGGTCCCCAGAGTCCCCAAGGCCTTGCTGCAGACACCATCTGGGGCTTATTTCCGTCCCACTACAGACACACAGACAAATGTGAAGTGGCAAGCAGTCTCGCTAAGACCTCAATGACTTAAAATAGGCATGAGACTTCTAGACCTGGGCTAATTTTCTGAAAATTAAGTGCTCTTGATGACGAAGCACTTCAGGATATACAACCATTTCTGGCAATAAGACATCTCAGCACTCTAAATGGAAGGTTAGTATTTTCTTTGGTCTTGTTCTTATTCTGTGATTTCTTTATTTCCCACTGTTGCCAACTCATTTTCTCGTCTAGTCATTGTACCAAATCATATATATCAAGCAGAAGGAGATATGAGTGTCATTTTCTTTAGTAGTAAAAGGTGAATAAGAACTCTAAAACAAATGTTTCTGTAACAAGAGTTTACCCATCCATTCCTGTTAATTCTCTTCCTCCCATTATCTATGAGGCAAACACTAGGGCAGAGAGTGGTCACTGGGTCCACCCAAAGGTCATCTCCAGTGGTGTGCTGAAGCCTGCTTATGAGAGCAGATTGTTCAATTTTCAGGAATTTTGAAAGCCAGTTATTAAATATAACCTTTATTAAAAATTAATTGTATATGGTTACAATTAAAATCCCATTAAAAATAAATATAATAAGTACTCAAAATCTGTCACCTAATTATTTTTACATTTTATCTATATTCTTGAAGTGGCTTCTATCTGTTACACATATTGGTGGAAAGACTCAACCTAAGAACTTAGAGAATACTAAAATGTAAACAACTGAAAAAGACAGATGAAATGGTTGATCTGTTTAGCTGCTAAATGCAGTAGGGCTGGGTAATTAAGTAGTCCTGATACACCACAGAAACCTGCACCAATGAATTGCCAATGTCAATCAATTCCCAACTCAGTGTTCAGTGATGTCCTTTTGGTAGCATGAAATCTGTGGTGGTGGGACTATTTACACTACAGATATCAGTACACACTACAAATTGGGGCTGCTTTTTTTTTTGAGAGCTAGACATTTACCAGCATACCATGGACCTACAGTTCAGTTTGAACATGAAATCCAGCATATATTTATAGGGTGTAAACTATGTGCAAGGATTTGAGTTATGAACTGGAATTATAGGGTGAATGAAACAGTCTCTACCCCCATGGAACTCTAACATCTAGTATTGGAAGAGAGACAATAAACAATCAAGAGAACAAGCAGATATAAGCAAACAAGTAAATAATTCAACTAATTGTGATAAGGTCTATGAAAGAACTAATCTGGGTCAAGACATCAGACGCAACCGGTGGCATTTGGGCAAGTTGGTCAGAGTAGGTTTCCCAGAGATGGGGACATCTATGGTGAGGCTTGAAGAGTAAGAATAAGTCAGCCCCATTAAGAACCTGCTGGGCCACTGCCTGCAGAAGGTGAGTAAAAATGATAACTGCTAAATTTTTGGTTTGAGCAGCTGAGTAGATGACGGTAACAGTTTCTGCATACAAGTGCCCAAATTAAAACAAAGACATTGCTGTACACACAGATCTTTGCTACTTACTTAATAATATGCTCCCATAAAAAAATTAAAGGATTAAATAAACAAACAAATAAATAAATAAATAAAAATCAAAGGATTGAGGAGGGAACTGATTCCAATCTCCCCTTCCAGCACCCTTTACTAATCCTATATATTCACATGGTGGACCGCCATGCCCCACACCCATGGCACAGTTGAAGTCAGGAATATATTGGGAGCACTGAGAACCAGCAGAGGCTCACCCATGGAATCCTTGCCTTGCCAGACACTGGGCTGTGCCCTTCTAGGCTATTCCCCAGATATTTATAAATACCACACACTCCCTAGAAACTTAAACAGTGAATAAAACGCATATGCTCCATCTTCAATCATGCTGAACAAATAAACCAGAGATGATGTTTACGAAACCTGTCAATCTGAAAGAGGCCTACCTAATATTAGTTCTGAATCTAAACCTGAGTTCAGTTGGGTTTCTGAGACTTCATGTTACAGTGCTACAGGCTTCTCCACAGGAGCAGGACTGTTTAATTACCTGTCCCAGCTGCATTTAGCAATCAAACAAATAAACCATTTCATCTGTCTCTTTCAGTTGTTCACCCCTTCGGTATTCTGTGTTCTTAGAGAGCAGAGAGTGCTATAATGACAGCAGTGGGTGCCACAGACAGATGACTGATGCCTTCACACACAGTGCATGTTATGCTTTTTGATGCTTATTCAATGTACTTTGCAAGGGATCCTATTTAAATTGACAAAGTTAATGAGCAGCAGGATTTTCATGATCCTGATATAACAAGTAAAGGACACAAGGGAAGTGTGACAACTATGTGATTTACTGACAGTGCTAAAATGGTGAAGATCAAATGAGATCAAGAAAGCTAGAGGCCTTCAACCTGTCATAAAACAAATCACACCTTATTCATTTTGTTAAAAGCTCTACTTTTAGGACCCTAAAACAAGATACCAAAATGCTCAAGTGGTAATATAAATGTTACTCCAGGGAGGAAAGAAAACTTCTGGAGAGGAATAGATGTCAGTAGGATGGGGGTATGTGCTTCTAAGAAAGTGGAACTCAAAATAAAATAGAACAGAAAGAACCCCATGATTGGTTCCTGTAATACACACACACACAATAAAAATGTTAAATAGCCATTTATCTTTAAAGATTGGGGGAGTTACTAAGTTTAGCATAAATACAAAACAAACTTTCCAAGGATGAGGCTACAACTTTTTAACTAATGGTAAAACACAGTGTAATGGCCTCCAAAGCTAGGAGTGTTCACTCAGAGGTTGTGCAAGACAATCAATCAATCCATTAGAGCTTGATTTATACTAGTTTTTTCACTCATCTATAATTCTGAATAGTCAGAAAATACACACTATGTACTCTGTTGAACAGAAATACATTGCAGATTTTCTCCTGTTGCCAAAGTCAAGCATCAGTTGCTATTTACCATTTTGGATATTACTGATGGTACCTGCCTGGCCCGAATGATATCTGAACTTCTGACACCTCATCTAACATTCTGCTCTTGTGACTCTACCTTTGCTCTTGGTATTTCCTCAACCTGGAATATCCACTGTTACTTCTCCAAACCCATTCTTCAGAGTATAGATCAAATGCCATCCTCCCAATAAACCTCCATTCATTCTGAGGAAGTAACATCTACCTTCTTTCATACATCTAAGGCATGTTACATTACCTGAACAATAATTCTCAATGGAGTAAGGCAAGGAAGGGATCACAATTTCCTTTAGGGACCTCACCCCAAACCTACAGAATCAGAATATTGGTTGGGAGGAACAAAACAGGTATGTGTCTTTGAAAAAGCTCCTCTGATGGACCTGATTAAGCCACCTGCCCTAGTAGAGATCCTCTGCTACTACAGCTATTGGATTCTGTGTCTTGTGTTCTCCACTCAGAAAGAGACCAACAAAGCACAAATTCACACACTTAGGAACTTTTAATAGATTATCTCTGGGGAGGAAAACAAGGGGGCTGGGAGGGAAGGCAAACATTTTTTGCAGCACATACTTATGTAACTTATTAATACTATGTCTTGTCCAAATATTATCAGTTCAAAAGAAAAATGAATGGCACAGGCTCACAATCCTTGATTTATTTCTTATTTTGCCACTTACTAGCTGCATCTGATCTTGGGCAAGTCACTTTACCTGCCTGACACTCAGTTTCCACATATTAAAAATGGAAATGAGGAAATAGTTGCTAGCCAACAGGGTAACTGTGAGAAATACAGGAGGAAATGCAAGTAAAAGCAAAGAACCGACCCTGGTAACTGAGTGGTACACATACTGCACTGGCCCAGTACAACCCAATGCCTACAAATAATTTAGAAAAGAAATAAAGCAAAATATGTTAGTCTTTCTTGTCAAAACCAGAGAACAGAACCTAGTATTTTTGTTTCCCATGCTGGGGACATTACTAATGTTCACTCCATATTACAATTAATGGTCAGCAGAAAGGTCACTGGAATGAGCTTACTGCTTCTCCCTCACAGTGCTGTGATTATCTTTATAGTAAACACTTGCCAAGAAAGCCATCTCTAGACATGCAATTCTCCCCAGATGCGGGAAAACTCTTCTTCTGTCATGATTAACGGCTTCCTAGAAGCAGTGCAGCTAATGCTTGAGCCAGTGTAAATTGCTTTCACCTCCCTCTTTCCGCACAACTCCAACCACCTCAAAAGAAAACAGTATCTATTAACACTTGCCTGTAATATATGAAGATGCATCCCTTCAAGAATGGTGGCTACAGGGTGGTAAACCAAGTGACCACCTAAAGACAGCTAGATCCTAGGATCACCAGCTATACCCATGACACATGACTGTGCCAATCATAAAGCTGATGTGAAAGAGGAAAACCTACATCCTTGACCTCAGATCTTGACACTGCCCCATTTAAAACCTTCCACTGGTGTTACCTGGAATTGAGAATAAAGCTAGGCTTATCACCATGGATTCAAGGCCCTGTAGCCCCTGGTTTTCCTCACCAGCTCATTTAACAACATCCTAGTCTGCACATAGTTTGACCCAGACATTCTAAAACAAAACAACTTCCATTCTTCGCTCATGCTGGACCTTTCCTCCCACAGGCCTACTGTACCTACCACTCACTTGTTCCCTACCTCCCCAGGTTTTTAACTTCAAAACTGAGCTTAGAAGGGCTTAAGCTGTCTCTCTCTCTAACTTGGCCTTCCTAGTTATGCTGTCATCATCCTGTGTGTTCCCTTGCATGAGTTCTTACAACCTACAACTATCTTACCAAGTTATTTTTTTTACTTGTTCATCATGCCCCTACCCAAGCCCAGAAGCTAAGTTTTATGAGAGAAAGGACCTTTTCTGTTTTGTTTCCAACAGTTGGTAGCAGTGTCTGGTCTACATCAGGAGCTCAGTAAATATTTCAAGAATGAATGAATGCACTCTAACCTGCAACTAGCCTCTGCTACTATCGAGTGGCTATGTAATTTGAGATGAGTCATTCAACCTACGCAAACTTTAATAACCTCATTTATGAAATGGCTTTGATAGGCTAAAGTCCTTTACATGTTACAGGGAGAAATGAGAAGCTACTGAGTTAATAACTAAACTCAATTATAAAGGGATTTAAAAAAATTATAGCTCACTAAAATAAATATCTGTGGACATTTTTAATCAAGAAATCAATGTACAAAATAAGCAAACATGTATGATAATGTTTGTGGAAAAAGTACACATCCCTTCTTTCTCTCATACATATATTACACAGAAGGATACATATATACCAGCTACAAATATGTAAACATATACAAGTAATAACTAAATATAAGAAAATAGTGCAATTATGAGTGACTCTTATAGTGCAAAAACTTTAAAAAGTAAAAAAACCTCCCCAAAACAAAATTTCAATTAAATAATTAAATGTTTTTAAATAGCTTATTTTTTTTTAAAGGAGCCTTAACAGGTCTGAGACTAAAAGTACTAGTAACGTACAATGAGGATACAAAACCACCACTTACTGAACATTTCTTAGGTGTTGGCTCTGAGCTATATTAAGTAAGACACATATTAAATACATTTTATTTAATCTTCTACAACACAGGTATTATTTATATTCTGTAGAAGAATTAGATTGCTTATTTCACCTCCTAAAGTGTTTCTTCAAATGTCTCTTTCTTAATGAAGCCTTCCCTAGTCAAGATATCTAAAATTGCAAACCTACACTGTTCTGAATTCCTTATCCATCTTCCCTGCCTTAATATTCTGTATGCATGTATCACCCATACTATCTAAGTTACTTAACTTACTTATTTTCTATCTCCCCAACTAAAATGTAAGTTCTACAAGGCAGGGATTTTTTTTCTGCTTTGTTCTTTCCTGAAATCCCAGCATCCAGTAGAGGACCTGGTGCAGAGTAGTAGATATTAATAAATATTTAATGAGTGAATGAATGAATAATGAATGAATGAACAGCTGAAAGTACTGGTGAGTTTCTATGAGGTGATTCTAGAAGTCCGTTCAACTCAAAGCCTTTCTACACCTTTATACCAGAGTTGCTGAGTACAAATATATATATATCACATAGAAATTGATCAAGAAAGAAAATAAAATTATTAAGACTGGTGGCAAGCAACTAGGGAATAAAGTTGAGAGAGAACATCTTCTGCCTGAAAAATGACAGTGACATTTTCTTTAAGATGCACAAAGTGTGGTTATTATCTTTTTTTACTTATTATAGAATATGATGATACAGGGTCTTATGGCTTCGAATGTGGGAGGATAGATAACTAAAGCTGAACTGTATGATGAACTGAGTCTGAGCTAGGGTGTGTTTCTCCCAAAGACATCTCTTGAGTGTTAAAGCTTTATGTGCAAGGAAGCTACAAGCTAATCAGGAAACCTCTGAAGAGCAAAGCAAAGATTTCACAGCCCCAAAGTACTGAGGAGACAGAAGTGGAGTTCAAGTCCTACCAGAGAGAGAGGACTGGTAAACACCCCAAACTCATGGGGAATTTCTGAAAGGCTACATCTTAGGAGCAAAGGCAAACCAGACAGAGTCAGAACCTCACCAGAACTGTACCTCTGCCTTGTCTCAAGAGATGATTACCCACGCCCACACCTACCCCCCATTCCTGCCCGTCACCTCCCCCACGCAATCTGCTTATCAGAAGAAGAGTGAGTCTTCTGGACAGACTCTCATAATAGCTCATAATATCACCTGAAGCCTTTTGTAGTTGTCATACGTAATACTGGATATTCAATCAAATTATGGGATGATGAAAGAGAAAACCAAATCACGATAACAAGAGAAAACATTGAACAACAGACACATATCCAAGGTTGCCTGATACTAGAATTAATTATTTAAAGTTCTTATAAGCTATGATTAATATGTTCAAGAAATAGAGGGAAAGATGGCAAATACTTTTTTAATTGAGAATTCCACCAAAGAATTATAATCTAAAGACGAATAAAACAAATTTCAGAATAGAAAAATATAATAACTAAAATTAAGGACTCAATAGATGGACTTTAGCAGCAGATTAGGTGAAGGAAATTTAGTAAACTGGAAGACAGGTAAAAGGAAAATATCCAATATCTAAGAGTTTGGTGTAAATAATTTTAGGGAAAAGTATCACTGATCCTTATGAATAATAATAAAAATAATTAACAACATCCTACTATGTGCTTGCAAGTATTCAAGGCACATTATATTTAGTTCCTATACTTGCCATGACATAGATATTAATCTATTAACATCTCCTTTTTCTAGACAACTGAGACATAGAGTTTAGATAATTTCATAAGCTAGTGAACAAGATAAACCAGAATTTGAACTCAGGCAACATGGCTCCAGACTTCATGTAATCAGTAACTATACTGTAGCAATTAATAAAAATTAGTGTTTGTTAAGGTATTTGTATTTCCTACTTTCAGTTTGAATTAAATCCCTCTCAACACGTTTGGAGGGCGTTAGTCATTAGTAACTACTCTAATGTAAAGATGACTTTGAAAATAATTTAAAATTAACTACGACTTGTCCGTGTTGCTTTTATATTGCACATCTGAGGAAAGCTTGGTCAGTTGGCCCACATAGGCACAGCAAGGGAAGGACTCAAATTGCAGGTTATCTTAGAAGGAAAGAAATACAGTGTTAGCCTTAAAAATTCAAACCTATAAAATAACAGCACATATAATATAAAATTTTGGAAGAAAAATATTCATGACAAATATTCAAAGAAGGAAATGGTGGAACTATCTAGAGATAATTTCTTGTGAAACCCACATGGGACCCAGAAAACTCATTTTGAAGGCTGCATGTGACAGCAGAGTTTAAGCTGGGCTCAGCTCATATACCCATGTAGGATGACGGTGTTAACTTCTGAAATTATTCTTTTCTCATCATTTGTTGAGAAAGCCACCTAGAATGTCAAATACACTGGCTTTGGAAGTATAAAATTAATGTGCAGTGAGAGAACACTAAAAATGTTGGAAGAAACTGTAAAACTTACCTTCTGGCATTTTGCCATTAGAAATAAAGCTCTCACTACAAATTTTTTTAAGTTCAAGAAAATCACTGCCTATAAACCATTTTTATGTCCTTAAACATCAGGGACCTGAAGAACATTTTTTTGTCTGTATTTGTGGTCTTGATTTTTAGGAAAACATTTTTAAATGCCTCCTTATACTATCCGAAAAGTGAGCACACTGTACAACATTATTATGCATGCTACTTGGAAGGTGGGCAAAGCAGTTAAACCTGGGTTCTGGCTTCTGGAAGTGGAACAAGGAACCCTACCTTCTTCCTGGGATTATCTAACCATTACCTTTCCTAACAGTGAGAACCTACCAGATTGCCAGAAAACATCCAAGACTTACTTCTGGACATTTCAGGTCAGCATGAATTTTGTTTCTTTGACAAGAACTTAGAGGAAGTTCTTCAAACAATGAAAAACTGGTGATGTTCTTTATAAAAACACTTACCTTTGAATATTTCTGTAATTCGGCATCATCTGCAATCTGTGTGTCCAAAGTAGCGACCTAAATATTCAAGAAAAAATATTCCCAATTATTTGTAAAAGCATAGCTTTATTTCTTCTTAGGTTTTCTGAAAAAAGTCTGTAAATTCTATGTACTGATAACTCCATTTCACCTGCATTCTAATCTCTTTTCTCTACTTCTAAAAATCCCTAAGTACAACACATAATGTAAAATATCAGAGAATGTTTGCTTTTTGTTAAGGTTTTTCACAGCAATCTTTCCTCCAAATATATTCAAAAGTTGAACAAGGTGCTAGACAAATACATATACTATATTTTAAAATCCACGACCCCTACAATTTTAATATAGTCTTCCATTCTACTGAGTCCATTAAAATTGTACTCTTTTGACAAGACCAAGAGTATGGTCATTTTTGCTTTTAGATTCAGAACTTAAAACAAAGTTTGCAAAGTCAGTAAAGTCAGCTGAGTTTGGAAAAACTGAAGCATCTGACTTTCCGCAGCAATATCAACCACTTCCCTAGGACAAGCACTTGGCAACAGCACAAACAGAAAGACCTGGACTGGTGAGCCTCTCATGGACTACTGAAAGCTTTTAATCTTGGCCTAAAACTATTGTTCTAAGCTTCAGTGGCAGACATCCATAGAAGTGAATTCCTTGCAAGCAAAATATTTTATTGATGATTTGCATCTTAAGTTGTTATAATATATAGTGCATCAGGAGGGAGGGGATAAGTTAAACAATGATCCGATTAAAGTTTCTAAAAGTACTACACATCAGATAAGTAGACCCTAGAAGAAAATAAACATCAGAGTACATGCATGAAGGCATGCACTCATTCATCTTGCCAGATTTCTCTTTTTTGCTCCTCATCTCTCAGAACTGGCAACAACTCAATGAATAAGCTGTAACTTTAAATTTCCAACTTAAAATTCTGTGTCCTTTCTAGCCCTTCTGTTATGACCTCACCATCTGATAAATAAACTTGGAAGGGTAGTTACAAGGAGGCAAACTTTTTAACAAAAAAGAGCCCATCACAAAACTGGTCATTTATAAATAATGGTACACCAAATTATTTTGAATATCAAACCACTCAGGATAGTGAGAAAGGTCATTTGCTAGCTGATAGCCTAATGTCAAAAAGCATTCAAAATTTTTGAAGTAAAGAAGCAGTAGTTCATGAAGACTGACAAGCAAGTACAAAGTTAACAAGTATGTGTTTTAACTCATCTTAATGACATTGGAAATTTTCTGACAATAGATAGTGGCTGTACATGCTGAACCAAAAAGAGAAAGAAATCTCCAGCCAGCCAAGTACTAATGATAAACATATGTAAGAAAATGTGAATGACAATAGAAATTTAACAGAATATTTTATTACTAATGCATTTAGTGAATGCTGTAGAAGCTTTTCTAAGCACCGCTTTCTGCTTTCATGTGGATTCATATGGGGAAATGTAATCAATCCCTTACTCAATGAATCTAATAACAGGTGAAAGGAAGTCTAGTGGACCACTGGCACTATAAACTAATATCTAACCTAAATGACTTCCTGTTCTCAAGTACATTTGATAATCTTTCTTTCACTTTTCTCGTAAAACTGTAAAATTCTTTGTGAAACATAGGACTAATATCCACAGCCCTTTCAGTGTACAATAAAACAAACAGATCATAAAAGCAACCATAAAAATGCCAGCAATTTTAAGCAACTGATACAGGTTATAAATTTAAAGGCAAGCCCAATCTCTCCTAAGATTTTCAAATGTTTTCAAAATGAACTGAATGTCTGCTAAACATAACTGAAACTTGTGTGCAGTCCTAAACTGTTCCTGCAGCTTAAAATGTTAAAAAAAGAAAGAAGGCAAGGAAGAGAGAAAGAAAAAGAGGAAGGCAGGGAGGGAGAAAACCAATTGATTGATCCAATAGGGAAGAAAGGCAGGAGGGAAAAATACAGGCAGGCTGGCTAGTCTTACATTTCTTTAAATTACAGTGTTAAGAGTTTGAAGTGACATGAAACATGAGTGTTTTCTATGAGAACATTTAACATACCATTACATCATAGTCAGGGCCCAATAGGTTTTCCCATCTGGATTTCAGCTCATTTTCTTGAGAGTACAGGACTCCTTCTGGATTATAAAAAAAATGTCGAAGCTACTGTGAGCCATACACTGCTAAAATCTTGAATACTTAACTACTAAATTCTTCAATAACAGTGCAGTTTCAGTAAGTAAAAGGGAAATGAATAAAAAGGAAAATGCATTAACTTAGCTCTATGAGGTAAAGTAAATCAGAGGTAACTTGCAAGACTAAAGCAAAATGTACAGACCAGCTATGACCAAATTGTGAAGGGGATGTTGTTGTTAAAGAATATTTTAAAGGGAAGAGGAAATGATGAGTTATAAATGAAATTTGAATTATATATAGTTTATATGTAAATATCCTATAGGTTATAAGTAAAATGCACCTGGCTTTGCTTTATAACATGTTAAGAAAAACAAGGATTTAATTTAAATGTTAATCACTTCAAAGTAGTACCTTTCACTGATACACAGGAAAAACAAAAACTTATCAAGATATCTTTACCAGCAACTGGTAAAGGCATATCAACACAATCCAGTTAAACTTTTCCCTTGGGCAGAGGTAAAGGCTTATGTGATTTAATTCCACCAGTGAGATGCATGAGCTTTAATATAATAGAAAATTTGGTCTTTTATGGTTACTTGGTTGTCATATTTTTATGATTTTCTTACATGAGTATACTATTGCCTTTTTTGCATAGGGAAGATAATAATGACTAAGACAGATATTAAAAGTATTGCCTGTCCTCCATATGATCTTAGCTAGAAGCTTAGTGCGTAGCTTGTAGTCTGAATAATGTTTAAATGGCAAAAATCAAAGCACTAAAACCATAATTTCAACTTATATGCATAGTAATAGCAGAAAATAAATAAGACTCCACCTTTTTTTAAGTTAAAGAAAAACTCAATTTTGTCAAAAGATTAGACAAGTCACAGAACATATCACAACTGACATAACCATCTGTTTAAAATCAAATGTAACTTCCTGTATCAGCTCTTTCAGTCTTCAGCACAGAGAGCTTATCTTGGTGCATATAATGCTTATTATATAATATAAATCATTCATTAAGTAAAACAGGCTAACCCCAGAAATCAGAAACTAAAACTAATGAACACTAAAGAATTTTAATTACTTGATTTACAAAAGAATCATCCATGAAATAATGATATTAAATGATATGCTACATTACATTTAGGGAATAACTAACGAAAGATCCTACCAGAAATTAAAAAATCATTTGTGTGGAGTCTGTATCTTTGTGCCTATTCCTGTTAACATTTCCGTATAAACGTAAAGAGTTCTACCAACTTGCCTATTACATTTCCTCCAGATAGCACCTTCTTATCTGGTAAGCTAATTTGAATACAATTTGCAATGTGTTGGTTGAATTATAAGCTTAAAAAATATGATGTCATTAAAGATGATATGCCATACACATGCATAAAATGATAGTTTACCTACAATTTTTTTTACTATATTTTTACTTTTCCCTCATATAATGAAAGCATAGATGATAAGTAATGAGTTTTAAAGCACAGCACAATAGGGGATTTGGAATAAAGATGGTGGCATGAGAAGGGAGGCACAAACCTCTTCCTAAAATCACATAAAAAACACAAAAATACAGAAAATACAACTAATCCTGAAAAAGTGACCCAAAGACTGAAGAACAGACTGCCTATATCTGAAGAAAAAGAGCAGACCTCCCAGAAAAGGATAAAGTGGCAAAGCTGTGATCTGGTGGGACCCAAGCCTTCCCCCCGCCCCAGCCCACAGGCAGGAGCAGGAGGAAGAGAAACAGAGCAGGGAGGGAGTAGAAGCCCAGGACTGCTGAACACCCAGTCCTGGAGATCTGCTCTAGGAGCACAAACCCACATGACATGGTGCTCTGGAAATTAGCAGGGTTGGAAAGCAAAGACAGGTAGAATATTCAGAGAGACTGAGATTCCAGCCACTTGTGGAGAACAAGTATGCACAACCAGCCCCCATGGGAAAAAAGACAGGCAGGCAGTTTGAAAGACTCCCAGCCATGAGAGGGGCACTAAACGGGCAAAGACTACACAGAGCTCACTGCTCAGGAGAAAGGGCAGATGGGCAAAATCATCCTGGCACATTCAGCTCAGCACATTGGGAACTCTCAGGGGCTTCAGACGCTCAAACCCCTGGCTGGCAGCACAGCCCTGAGGCACCCCCACTGTGGTATGCAGCCTGCAACTCCTTCCTCCCGGCAGTGACAGGTCTTGCTCACCTCCTGGCCCTGCCATCATGCCAGGCCAGCCAGGGGTGGCCATGATGACAGCAGCTACAGGGGCATAACACAAAGACTCCACCCAGCATGCTTGGCCCATTGGACCTGGCAGTGGAGGCAGGCATTACAGCCAAGAAGACAGGAAACCATCCCACCAAACTCTTTCCTCCTGGCAGGCAATAGTTCCACTCACCAGCGACCCCTGCCATTGCTGCATGTACTTGGCAGCTTCAGAGTGGAACTTCTGGGCACTAGACAGCACCACCTACACAAAATTATTTTTCCATAGGAAACACTAAAAAAAAAAAAATCAAATAGCAAACGAACTGGTCCAAACAAAACTACAAGTAAAAATGCCAAAAAGAGGGCTCACAGAAACTGAAATCACCAATCTTCTTGATACAGATTTCAAAATAGAAGTCATAAACAAGCTCATGGAGCTACAGAAAAATATTCAAGATCTCAGGGTGGATTTCAACAGAGACAAAAACTTTGAAAAAAACACTATCTGAAATGAAACATACAATGGAGAGATTTAAAAGTAGATTAGATGAGGTAGAGGAGACAGTAAATGAAATAGAAATTAGAGAACAGGAAAACAAAGAAGCTGAGGCACAGAGACAAAAGGAGCTCTAGGAATGAAAGAATAATAAGAGAGCTGTGTGACCAATACAAACAGAACAACATTTGCATTATGAGGGTACCAGAAAAAGAAGAGAGAGAAAAAGGGATAGAAAGTCTCTTTGAGGAACTAATTGCTGAAAACTTCCCCAATCTGGGCAAGGAAAGTCTCTCAGGCCATGAAGGACAGATATCTCCCAACACAAGAAACCCTAGGTAGACAACACCAAGACATATAATAAGTAAAATGGCAAAGATAAAGGACAAGAAGCAGCCAGAGAGAAAAAATGAAAATCACTTATAAAGGAAACCCCATCAGGCTATCAGCAAACTTCTCAGCAGAAACTTCACAGGCCAGAAGGGAGTGGCATGATATAGTTAATGCAATGAAACAGAAAAGCCTCCAACCAAGAATACTCTATTTGGCAAGATTATTATTTAAATTTGAAGAAGAAATCAAACAATTTCCAGATAAGCAAAAGTTGAGGTAATTCACAACCCACAAACCATCTCTATAGTGTATCTTAAAGGGACTGCTCTAGATAGAAGTGCTCCTAAGGCTATATAGCTGTCACCAGAGAAAACAAAACCACAGTAAAGGAAGTGGACCAATTAATTACTAAGCAAATACAGACTTGAATCAACTACCCACAAAGTTAGTCAAGGGATACACAAAGAGCACACAATATGACAACTAATATATAAAGAGTGGAGGAGGAAGAAGAAAAAGGGGAGAGAAAGAAAGAACCTTTCGATTGTGTTTGAAATAGTATAAGTGAGTTAAGACAGACCGTTAGGTAGTAAGGAAGCTGCCCTTGAAACTTTGGTAACCATGAATCTAAAGCCTACAATGGCAATAAGTACATATCTACTGATAATCACCCTAACTGTGAATGGACTGAATGCACCAATCAAAAGACATACGGTTACAGGATAGATAAAAACACAAGAGCCATCAATAGGCTGCTAATGATACTTACTTCAAAGCCAAAGACAGACTAAAAAGGGATGGAAAAAGATATTTCATGTAAATAATAGGGAGGAAAAAGCAGGAGTAGCAGTACTTAGACAAACAGAGTTAAAAACAAAGAAAGTAACAAGAGAAAAGAAGGACATTATATAATGACAAAGGGATCAGTCCAAAAAGAGGATATAACCATTATAATGATAATGGGGTCAGTCCAACAAGAGGATATAACCATTATAAGTATCAATACACCCAATACAGGAGCACCTAAATATGTGAAACAAATACTAACAGAATTAGAGGGTGAAACAGAATGGAATAGATTCATTTTTGGAAACTTCAACACACCACTCACTCCAAAAGACATATCAACCACACAGAAAATAAGTTAAGGAGACAGAGACACTGAACAATGCATTAGAACAGATGGACCTAACAGACATCTACAGAACACTCCACCCAAAAGCAGCAGTATACACATTCTTCTCAAGTGTACATTTTCCAGAACATTTTCCAGAACGGATCACACACTATGCAACAAAAAAGCCTGAGTAAATTAAAAAAGATTGAAATTATGCAAACTAGCATCTCAGAACACGAAGCTATGAAACTAGAAATAAATCATGCAAAGAAAACAAAAAAGCCCACAATCACAAGGAGGCTTAACAACATGCTCCTAAATAATCAATGGATCAATGACCAAATAAAAACAGAGATCAAGCAATATATGGAGACAAATGAAAACAAAAACTAAACAGCCCAAAACCTATGGGAAGAAGCAAAGGCAGTTCTAAGCAGAAAGTATATACAATACAGGCTTATCTCAAGAAAGAAGAACAATTCCAAGTGAACAGTTTAAACTCACAGTTAATGTAACTAGAAAAAGAAAAACAAATGAGGCCCAGAGTAAAGAGAAGGAGAAACATAATAAAGATCAGAGCAGAAATAAATAAAATGGAGAAGATAAAACAGTACAGAGAAACAATGAAACTAGGAGCTAGATCTTTAAGAAAGTAACAAAATAGATAAATCCTAGCCAGACTTATCAAAAAAAATTGAACACACATAAACAGAATCAGAAATGAGAAAGAAAAAATCACGACAGACACCACAGAAATACAAAGAATTATTAGAAAATTCTATGAAAAATTATATGCCAACAAACTAGATAACATAGAAGAAATGGACAACTTTCTAGAAAAACACTACCTTCCAAGACTGACCCAGGAAGAAACAGAAAATATAAACAGACCAATTACCAGCAATGAAACTGAATTGGTAATCAAAAAACTACATAAGAACAAAACCACTGAACTAGATGACTTCATGACTGAATTTTATCAAACATTTAAAGAAGAGCTAATACCCATCCTCCTTAATGTTTTCCAAAAAGTAGAAGAGGGAATACTTCCAAACTGATTCTATGAGGCCAGAATCATGCTAATGCCAAAACCAGTCAAAGACATCAAAAAGACAGACCAATATCCCTGAAGAACATAGATGAAAAATCCTCAACAAAGAATTAGGAAACAAAATTCAAAAATACATCAAAAAGATTATCCATCATGATCAAATGGGATTTATTCCAGGGATGCAAGGATGGTACAACATTCAAAAATACATCAACATCATCCACCACATCAACAAAAAGGACAAAAAAATCACATGATCATCTCAATAGATGCTGAAAAACATACGACAAAATTCGACATCCATTCATGATAAAAACTCTCTACAAAATGGGTATAGAGGGTAAGTACCTCAACACAATAAACACCATATGCAACAAATCCATAGAAAACATCACACTTAATAGCAAAAAGCTAAAAGCTTTTCCTCTAAGATCAGGAACAAGACAAGGATTCCCATTATCACCACTTTTATTTAACATAGTACTGGAGGTCCTAGCCTTAGGAGACAACACAAAGAAATAAAAAGCATCCAGATTGGTAAGGAAGAAGTTAAACTATCACTATTTGCAGCTGACATGATATTGTACATAAAAAAGCCTTAAGAATCTACCCCAAAACTACTAGAACTAATAACTGAATTCAGCAAAGTTGCAGGATACAAAATTAATACACAGAAATCTGTTACATTCCCATATACTAATGACGAACTAGAAGAAAGAGAAATCAGGAAAACAAATCCACTCACAATTGCATCAAAAAGAATAAAATACCTAGCAATAAACCTAACCAAGGAGGTGAAAGGCCTATACTCTGAAAACTACAAGACACTCAGAAGAAAAATTAAAGAGGACACAAATAAATGGAAATACATCCCCTGCTCATGGACAGGAAGAACTAATATTGCCAAAATAGCCATCCTGCCTAAAGCAATCTACAGATTCAATGAAATCCCTATCAAAATACCAACAGCATTTTTCAGTGAACTAGAAAAAATAGTTCTAAAATTCGAATGAACCACAAAAGACCCCAAATAGACAAAGCAATCCTGAGAAGGAAGAACAAAGCTGGGGGGATTATGCTCCCTGACTTCAAGCTTTACTACAAAGCCACAGTAATCAAAACAATTTGGTACTGGCACAAGAAGAGACTCACAGAAAAATTTCACAGAATAAAGAGCCCTGATATAAACCCAAACATATACGGCCAATTAATATACAATAAAGGAGCCATTGATATACAATGGGGAAATGACAGCCTCCTTAACAACTGGTGTTGGCAAAACTAGACAGCTACATATAAGAGAATATAACGGGGTTACTGTCTAACTCCATACATACAAGTAAACTTGAATTATATCAAAGACCTGAATGTAAGTCATGAAACCATAAAACTCTTAGAAGAAACCATAGGCAAAAATCTCTTGAATACAAACATGAGCAATTTTTTCATTAACACATCTCCTTGGGCAAGGGAAACAAAGGCAAAATGAACAAATGGGACTATATCAAACTAAAAAGCTTCTGTACAAAGGACACCATCAGTAGAACAAAGAGGCATCCTATAGTATGGGAGAATATATTAGTAAATGACACATTCGACAAGGGGTTAACATTCAAAATATATAAAGAACTCACATGCCTCAACACCCAAAAAGTAAATAACCCTATTAAAAAAATGGATGGAGGATCTTAACAGACAATTCTCCAGAGAAGAAATTAAGGTGGCCAACAGGCACATGAAAAGATGTTCCACATCACTAACTATCAGGGAAATACAAATTAAAACCACAGTGAGATATCACCTCACACCAGTTAGGATGGCCAACATCGAAAAGACAAGGAACAACAAATGGTGGCCAGGATATGGAGAAAGGAGAACACTTCTACACCGTTGGTGGTAATGTAAATTAGTTCAACCATTGTGGAAAGCAATATGGAGGTACCTCAAAAAAAATAAAAATAGAAATATCATTTGACCCAGGAATGCCACTCCTAGGAATTTACCCAAAGAAAATAAGATCCCAGATTCAAAAGGACATATGCACCCCTGTGTTTATTGCAGCACTATTGACAATAGCCAAGATACGGAAGCAACTTAAGTGTCCATCAGTAGATGAATGGATAAAGAAGAGGTGTTACATTGACACAATGGAATATTATTCAGCCATAAAAAGTAAATAAATCCTACCATTTGCAACAACATAGGCCGAGCTAGAGGGTATTATGCTCAGTGAAATAAGCCAGGTGGAGAAAGACAAGTACCAAATGATTTCACTCATTTATGGAGTATAACAACAAAGCAAAACTGAAGGAACAAAACAGCAGCAGCCTCACAGACTCCAAGAAGGGACTAGTGGTTACCAAAGGGATGGGGTTGGGGAGGGTGGGTGCAGACGGAGGGAGAATGGGATTAAGGGGCACTATAATTAGCACTCACAATACAGGTAGGTCATAGGGAAGGCAGCACAGCACAGAGAAGACAAGTAGTGACTCTATGGTATCTTACTACACTGATGGACAGTGATTGCAATGGTGGGGGTTGGGAGGGGTAAGGACTTGATAATACTGGTTAATGTTCAAAACACATTGTTGTCCGTATGTAACCTTCATAAGATTGTATATCAGTGATACTTAAAAAAAAAAAAAAACAGCACAAAGGCATAGGTACCAGAGGAAAGAGGTTAATTTTATTTTCAGCAGCTTAATAAGCCCTGGGGTACACAAAATGATTTAAAAAAAAGAAAAAGGGGATAGCATGATGATTTTTTTTTAACAATTTATTTTGGTATCATTAACCTACAGTTACATGAGCAATATTAGGGGGAATAAACTCCCCCCTTCATCAGGTCGCCCCCACCAACCCCATTACAGTCACTGTCCATCAGCGTACTGAGATGAGAATCACTACTTGTCTTCTCTGGGTTGTACATCCCTCCCCATGCCCCCCCACCATATGTCTGTTAATCGTAAAGCCCCTTTTACCCTCTTATCCCTCCCTTCCCGTCCTTCTTCCCCAGTCCCTTTCCCTTTGGTAACTATTAGTCCGTTCTTGGGTTCTGTGAGTCTGCTGCTGTTATATTCCTTCAGTTTTTTTTTCTTTGTTTTTATATTCCACATAGGAGTGAGATCATTTGATACTTGTCTTTTACGGCTTGGCTTATTTCACTGAGCATAATACCCTCTAGTTCCATCCATGTTGCAAATGGTAGGATTTGTTTTTTTCTTATGGCTGAATAATATTCCATTGTGTATATGTACCACATCTTCTTAATCCATTCATCTACTGATGGACACTTAGGTTGTTTCCATTTCTTGGCTATTGTAAATAGTGCTGCAATAAACATAGGGGTGCATCTGTCTTTTTGAAACTGGGTCGTTGCATTCTTAGGGTAAATTCCTTGGAGTGGGATTCCTGGGTCATATGGTATTTCTATTTTGAGTTTTTTGAGGAACCTCCATACTGCTTTCCACAGTGGTTGAACTAATTTGCATTCCCACCAGCAGTGTAGGAGGGTTCCCCTCTCTCCACATCCTCGCCAACATTTGTTGTTGTTTGTGTTTTGGATGTTGGCCATCCTCACTGGTGTGAGGTGATATCTCATTGTGGTTTTAATCTGCATTTCTCTGATGATCAGCTATGTGGAGCATCTTTTCATGTGCCTATTGGCCATCTGAATTTCTTCTTTAGAGAAGTGTCTATTCATGTCCTGTGCCCATTTCTTAATTGGATTATTTGTTTTTTGTTTGTTAACGTGCATGAGTTCTTTGTATATTTTGGATGTCAACCCCTTATCCGATACATCATTTATGAATATATTTTCCCATACTGTAGGATGTCTTTTTGTTCTACTGATGGTGTCCTTTGCTGTACAGAAGCTTTTCAACTTGATATAGTCCCATTTGTTCATTTTTGCTTTTGTTTCCCTTGCCCGGGGGGATATGTTCATGAAGAAGTCACTCATGTTTATGTCCAAGAGATTTTTGCCTATGTTTTTTTCTAAGACTTTTATGGTTTCATGACTTATATTCAGGTCTTTGATCCACCTTGAGTATACCATTGTGTATGGGGTTAGACAGTAGTCCAGTTTCATTCTCTTACATGTAGCTGTCCAGTTTTTCCAACACCAGCTGCTGAAGAGGCTGTCCTCTCCCCATTGTATATCCAGGGCTCTTTTATCAAATATTAATTGACTGTAGATGTTTGGGTTAATGTTTGGATTTTCTATTCTGTACCACTGGTCTGTGGGTCTGTTTTGTGCTAGTACCAAATTGTCTTGATTACTGTGGCTTTGTAGTAGAGCTTCAAGTCAGGGAGCGTAATTCCCCCCGTTTTATTCCTCCTTTGCAGGATTGCTTTGGCTATTCGGGGTCTTTTGTTGTTCCATATGAATTTTAGAATTATTTGTTCCAGTTCATTGAAGAAAGCTGTTGGTAGTTTGATGGGGATTGCATTGAATCTGTAGATTGCTTTAGGTAGTATAGCCATTTTGACAATATTTATTCTTCCTGGCCAAGAGCATGGGATGCATTTCCATTTGTTAGTGTCTTCCTTAATTTCTCCTAGGAGTGTCTTGTAGTTTTCAGAGTACAGGTCTTTCACTTCCTTCGTTAGGTTTATTCCTAGGTATTTTATTCTTTTAGATGCAATTGTGAATGGAATTGTTTTTCTGATTTCTCTTTCTGTTATTTCATCATTAGTGTATAGGAAAGCAACAGATTTCTGTGTGTTAATTTTATATTCTGTAACTTTGCTGAATTCAGATATTAGTTCTAGTAGTTTTGGAGTGGAGTCTTTAGGGTTTTTTATGTACAGTATCATGTCATCTGCAAATAGTGACAATTTGACTTCTTCTTTACCAATCTGGATGCCTTGTATGTCTTTGCTTTGTCTGATTGCCGTGGCCAGGACCTCCAGTACTACGTTGAATAACAGTGGAGAGGGTGGGCACCCCTGTCTTGTTCCCGATCTTAGATGAAAAGCTTTCAGCTTCTCGCTATTAAGTATGATGTTAGCTGTGGGTTTGTCATATATAGCCTTTATGATGTTGAGGTACTTGCCATCTATACCCATTCTGTTGAGAGTTTTAATCATGAATGGATGCTGAATTTTGTCAAATGCTTTTTCAGCGTCTATGGAGATGATCATATGGTTTTTGTTCTTCTTTTTATTGATGTGGTGGATGATGTTGATGGATTTTCGAATGTTGTACCATCCTTGCATCCCTGGGATGAATCTCACTTGATCATGGTGTATGATCCTCTTGATGTATTTTTGAATTCGGTTTGCTAATATTTTGTTGAGTATTTTTGCATCTACGTTCATCAGGGATATTGGTCTGTAATTTTCTTTTTTAAAAGTGAGGTCTTTGCATGGTTTTGGTATTAGAGTGATGCTGTCTTCATAGAAAGAGTTTAGAAGTATTCCCTCCTCTTCTATTTTTTGGAAAACTTTAAGGAGAATGGGTGTTATTTCTTCTCTCTATTTCTGATAGAATTCAGAGGTGAATCCGTCAGGTCCAGGGGTTTTGTTCTTGGGTAGCTTTTTGATTACCGATTCAATTTCGTTGCTGGTGATTGGTCTGTTTAGTTTTTCTGTTTCCTGCTTGGTGAGTCTTGGAAGGCTGTATTTTTCTAAGAAGTTGTCCATTTCTTCTAGGTTTTGGAGCTTGTTGGCATATAGATGCCCGTAATATTCTCTTATAATTCTTTGTATTTCTGTGGGGTCCGTCGTTATTTTTCCTTTCTCATTTATGATTCTGTTTATGTGTGTGCATTCTCTTTTCTCTTAATGAGTCTGGCTAGGGGTTTATCTATTTTGTTTATTTTTTCAAAGAACCAGCTCTTGGTTTCATTGATTTTTTCTATTGTTTATTCTTCTCAATTTTATTTATTTCTTCTCTGATCTTTATTATGTCTCTCCTTCTGGTGACTTTGGGCCTCATTTGTTGTTCTTTTTCCAATTTCAATAATTGTGTCTTTAGACTGTTTATTTGGGAATGTTCTTCCTTCTTTAAATGGGCCTGGATTACTATATACTTTCCTCTTAAAACTGCCTTTGCTGCGTCCCACAGAAGTTGTGGCTTTGTGTTGTTGTTGTCATTAGTCTCCATATATTCTTTGATTTCTGTTTTGATTTGGTCGTTAACCCATTGAGTCATTAAGAGAATGTTGTTAAGTCTCCATGTATTTGTGAGCCTTTTCGATTTCTTCCTAAAATTCATCTCTAGTTTTATACCTTTGTGATCTGAGAAGTTGGTTGGTAGGATTTCAATATTTTTGAATTTACTGAGGTTCTTTTTGTGGCCTAGAATGTGGTCTATTCTGGAAAATGTTCCATATGCCCTTGAGAAGAATGTGTATCCTGCTGCTTTTGGGTGCAGAGTTCTGTAGATATCTGTTTGGTCCATCTGTTCTAGTGTGTTGTTCAGTGCCTCTGTGTCTTTACTTATCCTCTGCCTGGTTGATCTATCCTTTGGAGTGAGTGGCGTGTTAAAGTCTCCTAAAATAATTGCATTGCTGTCTATTTCCTCCTTCACTTCTGTTAGTATTTGTTTCACATACGCTGATGCTCCTGTGTTGGGTGCATATATATTTATAATGGTTATATCTTCCTGTTGGACTGACCCCTTTATCATTATGTAATGTCCGCCTTTATCTCTTGCTACTTTCTTCGTTTTGAAGTCTATTTTATCTGATACAAATACTGCAACACCTGCTTTTTTCTCTTTGTTGTTTGCTTGAAAAATTTTTTTCCATCCCTTCACTTTTAGTCTGTGCATATCTTTGGGTTTGAGGTGGGTCTCTTGTAAGCAGCATATAGATGGGTCTTGCTTTTTTATCCACTCTGTTACTCTGTGTCTTTTGATTGGTGCATTCAGTCCGTTTATATTTAGGGTGATTATTGATAGATATGTACTTATTGCCATTGCAGGCTTTAGATTCGTGGTTACCAAAGGTTCAAGGGTTGCTTCTTTACTATCTGAAAATCTAACTTAACTTTCTTGTTAAGTTATTGTGAATGCCGTCTGATGTTTCTTTATCTCTCCCTTCCTATTCTTCCTCCTCCTTTCTTTATATATTAGGTGTTTTATTCTTTGCCTTTAGTTGGTATTTGGATGGTCTGCTTTCTTGCTATGATTTTATTTTCTCTGGTGACACCTTTTTAGCCTTAGGGGTGTTTCCCTCTAGAGCAGTCCGTTTAAGATACCCTGTAGTGGTGGTTTATGAGAGGCAAACTCTCTCAACTTTCTTTTGTCTTGAAATTGTTTAATCCCTCCATCATATTTAAATGATAATCGTGCTGGATACAATATTCTTGGTTCGAGGCCCTTCTGTTTCATTACGTTAAATATATCATGCCATTCTCTTCTGGCCTGTAAGGTTTCTGTTGACAAGTCTGATGACAGTCTGATGGGTTTTCCTTTGTAGGTGATCTTTTTTCTCTCTCTAGCTGCCTTTAATACTCTGTCCTTGTCTTTGATCTTTGCCATCTTGATTATTATGTGTCTTGGTGTTGTCTTCCTTGGGTCCCTTGTGTTGGGAGATCTGTGGGCTTCCGTGGACTGTGAAGCTATTTCCTTCCCCAGCGTGGGGAAGTTTTCAGCAATTATTTCTTCAAAGACACTTTCTATCCCTTTTTCTCTCTCTTCTTCCTCTGGTACTCCTATAATGCGAATATTGCTCCGTTTTGATTGGTCACACAGTTCTCTTAATATTCTTTCATTCTTAGAGATCCTTTTTTCTCTCTCTGCCTCAGCTTCTTTGTATTCCTGTTCCCTGCCTTGTAATTCCTTGATCGTGTCTTGAACCTGATTCAATCTGCTGTTGAGCCCGTCGATGGCTTGTCTCATTTCTGCATTGTCTTTCCTCACTTCCCTCACTTCCTCCCTCAGTTCTTGCACATTTTTATGTAGATCCGTCTGCATGGCTATGACTTTTATTCTGAATTCTTTTTCAGGAAGACTGTGCATATCCATTCCTTCAGCTTCTTTCTCTGGGGTGGTGTTTGTGTGAAGCTTTGTCTGTATCATATTCTTCTTTCTTCTCATGACTGTAGAATTGGTTGTTGGTAGCAAGGAGAGAGAAGAAGGGAGAGAAAAGAAAAGAAAAGAAAAAAAAATTCTACTAATAATAAAAAAAGTAAAAGGAGAGAGAGAAGAAGGAAAAGAAAGGAAAGAAAAAGAAGCAGCAGCAAAACCTAAAAGAAGAGAAAAGAAAAAAAATTCTACTAATAATACAAAAAGCAAAACGAGAGAGAGAAGGAAAAGGAAAGAAAAAGAAAAAGCAGCAACACCTAAAAGAAAAGAAAAGAAAAAGAAAAAGAGAAAAAAAAAAAAAACTGCCCACCAGGGGTGGTGTCTGTGTGAATGCTGTAGGTGGTGGTGTTGCTCCACTATTCCAGAGCCGTGGTCGCGTCGCTCCACACGGCCCTTTAAAGCTGTGGCCGGGGTGAGAATGAATGGAAGTTCTCTGCTGCACTCCCGTCTCTTTAGGACCGCTGAAAAACAAAGCGTGCGCTTTTCTCCGTTTTTTTCCTTCTCTCTTCTCCTTCTCTGAGCCAGCCTCGAGCAAGCCGGCGTTTCAGACCGCTGAAAAACAAAGCGCGCGCTTTTCTCTTCTCCTTTCCTGAGCCAGCCGCGAGCAAGCAGGCGTTTTGGACTGCTGAGAAACAAAGCGCGCGCTTCTCTCTTCTCCTTCCCTGAGCCAGCCGCGAGCAAGCAGGCGATTGGGACCGCTGAAAAACCAGGCGCGCGCTTTTCTCTTCTCCTTCCCTGAGCCAGCCGCGAGCAAGTGGGCGTTTAAGCCGCGGTTTGTCCACCCGCGTTCCCGGGGCCGGTCCGGGGCTGGTTATCTCCTGGGCCTGCACTTCCACTCCCTCCCAGTTGTGGATCCTCTCTTCCTCCCGGTGCGCTGGGTTGGGGGAGTGCCCGGGTTCTGCCGGTTCACGGATCTGTTTCTTACCCGCTGCCCGCTGCCGAGTCGTGTCCGGTGTTTCTGCACTGTGTGCACTTTCCTGTTTGTTCTGGTCTCTTTTTTAGGAACGGTTGCGTTTACTGTGTTTTCGTGGGTAAATATAATGTTGGGAGGAAAATTCTATCATTCTGTTCACGCCGCCATCTTCCCGGAAGTCTAGCGTGATGATTTGAAATAATTATTCCAATGGTGATGAAGGGGAACAGAATATGCCTCCTTCAAAATGCCGCTTTGGCATGTGCATTATTTTGAGCTGCAGGCAACCAAGACTCAGCAGGCTCAGGAAAAATTTTTACTTTTCCCTTCACTACCTGAAAGAATTTAGATAGGGGGCATGACCAGAAATAGAGATATTACCGGAGATAGCTTTTTTTATCTCAAAGACCTACCTGCATGTCAGAGAAAATCTCTAATTACCAAACACCTGCTCTTTTTATGGCCTGTGAATCACCCTCCTCCCCCTCTTTGAAGCTCCAGGCCCCTATCCCATTCCTTAGCTCAGGATGGCATGCATATAAGCCTCAACTGCCAGGCTTGCCCTTGAATCTCATATTTTTATGGACTCCCATATGTACAAAATGTGTTTTTCCCTGTTAATCTTATATCAGTTTAATTATTAGGCCAAAGAACATAAAAGGGAAGAAGGGAAAATTTTTCTATCCCTACAGCAAAAGACAACAGCTAATTTCATAGTAGCTAGATTTTGGTCTTATTTTCAAGTATAAATGATACATACTCATGAAGAAAAAAAATGTACTGAGGTCGATCCAAAAAGGGCAGACAGAATATTTCTAACTTTAGAATGTATTTGATTTTCACCTGATAGTTCACTGAAACTCTATCTGGGTTCACTTGAATTTAAATAGCAAAGATTAACTGCAACCTACTTGAGTCAAAAAGAACAAGGTAAATTTCCAAACCATAGGACATTTTTTAACCTGAATGAGGAGCTACTCCTTCCTTCAGGACATTCTTTCCTAACACAAGAAAATCAAAGCCAAAAGCCAAAACTTCCCTGGAATATGAATTGTGTTAAGTCTCTCTTATCATTCAACTAGTAGGGCTTTCTTGAGCACCTTTGTGCAGAGAATTATGTGACATTGTTACTCAATATGCTTGCAGAATAGTCAACTACAGTAGCCAAAGTATCAAAGTACAAAGTAGAAGTACAAACCTGCACACCAATTAAAAATAAAATTGCAGGATAAATATATATATATAGCAACCTGGTAATTTGATGAAATATATAAAAATGTATATACACTATTAATTTTTTTGGTGAAAAGGAAACAATGTTATATATACGGATAGCTATATATCTATAGCTATACCAATAATATACAAGCTGAAGTATACTCTATCTAAAAATGTTGACAAGATTTTTTAAAGTAATCACATACTAATAAAAATGCATTCAAATTTAATTGAAGATTAAGCTACAATGAGCTTGGCCCCCAACTCCCACAAGAGTTTCCATGTTGATATGAAGAATATCCTATTTTACATCTCTAAAATGCCTCTAAAATTCCTTACATTATATCAGCTATAAAGAGAGAAAACAGTTAACAAATGAGAAAGTCCAATTACTTTGACTGCTTTGAATTGAATACTTTATGCCTACCCAATTTTTCTAAGGCTTGTATGTTGCCATTTTTTAAATTATCCATTCTTTCTTCATTTTCCTCATCTTCGCCATCCAAATTAGATTCCGTTTCCACTGCTCCAGTTAGGAAGAGGGCTGGTGTGTTCAGTGGTTCTACAGTTCCTAAAATAAGAATTGCTAACTTGAATCGCTAGCAGCTGAAGACCATATTTAAGTGAACTTATTCCATTCCTATTCTCTCATTTCACAATCTCATTACAAATATCTCAAGTAACCTACATATATAATACTTTTATTTAAAATGCCATGTGTGATAAACACTCAATCTTAAAGAATAAACTTGCTGAAAAAAAAAAAGAATAAGCTTGCTGGCCATATTGAAAAGAATAAGGAACTAGGCAATGGGAAGAGAAAAGCAAGGTAAAGTTGATGACAGATCTGGAGCAGATGCCTTGGAGAGGAAAAAGACCACTAGGGCCTTATGTTTTTGCTGCCTTGGTAGGGAGCTAGATATGCAGAATAAGTTGGTACCATTGCTCTGGGCTCACGTAGGTTCTTGCCTCTATATAGGTAAACTTATGAATTGGAAGGGGAATTAGAAAGAGAATTCCCCTGGGTGCAGAAGTACTTCCTTAGCTAAAATGAACTTAGGTAAAGTAATAGGATACCCAAACTTTCAATCTCAAGCATGCAAGTCAAGAAAGGTTGAACAAGGGTCATTTTAGGTTATTTTTAAATACTCACAATTGACTTAAAAACTATTCTTACCAAAAATATTTAATCTGGTTTTAGGTCTTTAGACCTAGCTTCTAGTTCACAGGAAATATGGTGGAAAGAACAAGTTAATGACACCAAAAGGAAATAATCAAATTCATAATGTAACATTTTAGCAACAAATTCCTTCAAAAAGTCTGTGTCATGGTTAACAGGGGTAGAGAATTCTTCTAGATTAAAAAACCTAAGAAATACACATGCAATAAGTGCAAAGTATGATTGGATCTTGATTTTATGGGGGTGGTTTTTTATTGGGGGTGAGGAGAGATGGGGAATGGGAAAAGAAGCCACAAAAGACATTTGAGGGCAAACGGGAAATTTTAAGTATGTGTTGAATATTTGATATTAGAGAATTACTATTTATTTTCTTTAGTCTAACAACACTGTAGTTATGTAAGAAAATATCCTTAGTTTTAAAGCTATAGACTGAAGTATATAGGGCTAAAGTATCATCATCCCTTATACTCACTCTTAAATGGCTCAAGGAAAAAGATAAATAAATGAAGTAAATATGGCAAAATGTTAAGTGTTGAATCTAAATGGTGGTTTTATGGGTATTTGTTATACTTTTCAATTTTTCTCTATGTTTGAAAATGTTTATAATAATTGAATAGTTGAAAAATATAACCAGATAAAAGTTCATATGATCTTAACATGAGATTTGAAACCACACGGAAGATACACTTCAGAACATTAATCCATTGATACACACTAAAAGCGCAGCCCCACGGTAGCAAAAGAAATGGTGACCAGAAGCTGCTAGTGTAGCTGGGGAGAAGGGTTACACACCAGAGTTTAGGGTACAAAGCAGCACAGGATGTGACTGTGTGCTCTGAGTAGTAGACAAATTGGTACACAAATAAGTATATACAAGGTATGCAAACAACAGGAGTCTAGAGGAGAAAAGGTAAGATTTAGAACAGCAGAAGATGTGCAAGAGCTAGAGCTGTGCAGTTTGTTTTAGTCAAACAGACTTTAAGTGCCAACTATGTGGAAGGCACACAAAGATTTGTTATATGGAGTACAGAACAAAGGCATAAACACTCCCCTACATGGTAATGGCCACACATGACACAGGTGATTATGATACAGTGTGATAAATGCTACACTAGAGCGCTCTTCAAAAGGTTCTAGTGAATTACATAGGATGGACACTCAAACTATGGGAGAAGCATAGATTTAGTCCAAACTTGTCCCAATACAAATTTAAAATGTAGGCATGCCCAGTATTGCTAATTTGTAGATGACATACTTCATTTGATATACTAAACTGAAGCCAAGGACGCTATCAGAGCTATTAAAAACCATTATATTGATATAAATACTTATGTAAGCCTTTTAAGGTCAATAAGGTATTTGTACAATTTGTACTGTTTAGGTAATTTTAAATTTCATACAGACAATGCAATTCATCTTTCAGCAATAAAAATTTCCACTATCAAGTAAAACTTCAAAAGTTTCAATTTAAATACAAATCAGTATAAGTTGAAAACAAAGGTTTCTAGTCTTATTATATCTTTGGAGGAGCAGGAAAAAAATACATTCATCTTCTAACAAATTCTAATGGAATTATTTCTTATTCACTAGTTATATAACTAGGTACTCATTTTAAATTGAATATGTGTTTCCATGATCGACAAATTTTGTTGATCTATATATTTGTATGTTGATAAGTAAAAATTGGCATGTGTACAGTTAAGCATTTCATAATGAAACTATTTTATAATCAAAATAACAAATATTATTTTACAAATAAAAATACTGACAGAAACCCATGTTTTATTTTCTCCAACTACATTTGAAAAAGTAAACCAAGAGATATTAGAATTAAATGCATCATTAGAAGTATATGAAACCTGAAGTCTGCAAAATGTCAAAGCATTAGATAAACAAGAGCCCCTAGAACAAAAGGTGTCAAAGATTTATTATTCAAGTATAAGTAATAAATGAAATTTGGAAGCTTTCTCAGAAAATGATTTCCATCTCAATTTAGAGAGGCTCTCAGAGCCTAATGTATGCCAGGGTTTATGTTTTAACATTTGCACTGGCACATTATAATAGGCAAAGGAAACTCTTGCTCAGTGCACAAATGAGCTGATTCATTTTCCAACACTGCATTATACAAGGTGGGCAGTTTTTTCTTCCCAGACTCACAGAGTAACTTCCATAAATGAGCTTTTCTTCCAAACCTAGACTACATCCAGGGAAAGGGACAGCAGAATTAATTACCTCTGTCTGGAGGCTGTTCAAGTGGAGAAGCAGATGAGGACGTCTTCCTTCGAACTAAAGTTAGGCGCACAACTTGCCCAGCATTCCGTAATATTTCAACAACATTCTGGTTGGCAAAACCCTGAATATTCACACCATCAACCTAAAACATTAACAGACCCATTAAACAGCCCTTTCTTGTTAGTTTCTATTTTTAATTCTGAGGAGGCAATTCATTTTATTCCAAAAATAATTTGTATTAGACCCAAGGAAGTATTTTTGAGTAAGAATGCAAAATTAGTAGTAAAACCATGCTGACAAACTTTCTGAAAAAAACAAAGAAACAAAAAACTAAAAGGCAAATTCAAACTTGTATTACTATGCCAAACATTTTTACAGACGGTCTGAGAGAGGATTTCAGTCTCAAAAGCTGTTGAAAATTCAAAGTGCCATAAAAGATAGCCAATTGTTAGACACAGCTCTAAGATGTATTAATAGAAACCATTATTATCAAAATTGAAGAGGTCATCAATACCTCATCCCTCTATCATATCACTATGATATGTTCCAGAGGAAACACACAGATCTCCCTCCATTAAGTTTTCTAATGTTCTGAAAAAAATGTGCAAGAAAGGTATCTGCTAATCTATGTCAACACCAATCCTACATTTGTGAAGCCCATTAGCATCAACAGGCTTCCTCCCACAATCTTTTTCAAGCTACCCAAACCGTTACTTTATCTTTCCCCATTAAGTATTTTCTCCAAAGCATCCACTGTTATCACTGGTTTCCAAACTGCAAACCACAAGACATTTCCTAAGCCCAAAATGTAAAATAAAAGTCACGAGTCATGAAATGTGCTTTCTTAGATGGACTCGAAGGACAAAGATTCAATTTATACCAACAAACATCTGTTTCTATGTAAATCACTAAATTAAACATATGTGTATATATGCTTCAAATATATTATTCAAATAAACTGTAAAACTTAACTAATTTCTATTAAATGGAGGACAGACTAGTCTGAACTGATCAAAAGTATTATGTTCTCCAATATATAAAATATCTCAATTTATATGCACTCAAAAATTACTGTTAGTAGAAAAACTACTTTCATAAAGGGATGAAAAGGGCTGGTTAATAGCCTATTAATTTTATATAAAATAAGTGTGTTAAAGAACACAAAGAAGTGCTTGAACAGTATTCTCTAGGAGAATGCTAGAACACCTCTAAACTATATGCATGTATATTAAATATACATGTATATATTACTTTTTCCTACCAATACGGTTAGTGACTCCTTTCTTCATCCAGTAAAAAAAAAAATCAAATTCAGACCATGAGAATTCCAAATTAATGAGATTTCACTGTACTAGCAAACTTAATTTAAAATATTATGAGCCTATATTAAGCCATTCCCTTCTCATACATATTATATAATAAAGATAACTTTTTTCTCCAACTTGATTCAGTTCTAAAAACAGAGGTAGTTACTTACAGCAACTATTTTGTCATTCACTTGAATTTGGCCATCGTGGTATGCGGCGCTGCCAGGTATTATGCTTTTCACATAAATCCCTGAAGCCTCCCCTAAGTTGCACAAGACATATGGAAAAAGAAAGCAAGCTCTAATTAGGCCTTGATTGCAAAATTCCTATCAAGAGGTTAATTAGCTAAAGGGGTTGACTGGAGGCTTGATAAATACTATTTTGAACACAAGCAGAGAAAGTGATGGATTATTTCAAAGTGTCACCATCCCAAGTGACCTGAATTTGAAATGACTTGCCTGATGACTGTTTCTGGAAAAATAATCAGTAATGGAACCTTGATGAAATGCTCTCCAATAAATGTTGGAATTCAAGAGAGCCCAGGTTTAAGTCTTGCCCTCTTCTCTTGGGCTATCTCCCTTCTCACCGCTAACCTGGCTGAAGCCTTCATCATTTTTCACCAGCACTATGACAAGAGTCGTCTAACAGGTCTTCCTGTTTATATTTAGTTCACTGCATATGTAAGCTTCCCAAACACAGAAAAGAACACACAGTCTTGAAAAATTAGAATAATATCAGCAACATGAAATAATTCTTATACTCTAAGTAAAACATTTAAACAGAAACAAAGGCCTATAAAAATATCAACTGTATCAAAAGTATGCCATGTCTATGGGCAAGGACTAAAAGGGAAATTGGAAAATGAAAAACCATAGCTCTGGATGACTGTATTTTTTACTTTAAAATTTCAAATGAACTTAAAATACTTAAATAACAATGGATTCCTAATGCTGCATAATAAAATTTAAATTTCATAGAATCACATTCCAGGACTCCATATCTTCCCCAAACTTCTTTACTTAATCTTGCAACTACTGTCTAACAAAAGTCCAGACACACGGCACTCAATATTCCACCAAAACAGCAAGTATTTCCATTTTATCCCTTTTCTCATTTCATTTTTAATTCTTATCAACCTCACCCCTTCTACCAAAATCCTTCTCCTTTTCCATGCCTAGAAAATGCCTCTTTATAAATTCTCCATTTCCCTGTCAAATGTAATCTTTCATCTGCCATATGATGGTAGTTTGCCTCTATCTTGCTAAAATACACTGTATTTATCCTTGAACAATTCAGAGTTATTTACCTGTTTCTCTTCCTGAATAGACTTTTTTTATGGTCATTCTCCTACTCCCTCAAGGTCTAAGCAAAGTAATGCCTTAAGAGCCCAATGAATGGAATAAAGTGAAAATTATTTTGAAAGACTACATGTTAAAAAGCATACTGGGTCTTAAGTGTTCTAGGTTTTGGATTCACCACTGCCCTCCAACCAGTCCCAAAAACTTTTCAAGGTAAAGAAGTAAAATGACTCTTTTCTATATTCAGTAACATAAACATCAAATCTTTTCAATTTTCTATCAGTTATTCACTTTCATTTTACTCTGCATATATATTGTTAGGTTTACAAGAACACCGTGGAAACTTCATAAGCCACAAGTTTAGGAACTAAGTCATGATTTCTCTAACCAGACAGCATATTAAAAGCTACTTGATCTAGTATTTTTTTCAAAATTATTATACAGTCCATACTTAGCTATTTTGGAACACATTTAAATTCTGAACCTAAAAAAGGTGACACTTAGAAAAATCTAAAGGTTTTAAAACAGTTATTTCATTAGGCTAAAATAGCATGAGGTGGTCTGACATGAATTTCACTCAGGACTTTGAATACATTAGCACTCTTAATCTTTCCACCTGCTGTAAACATGCAAATAATAATTTTAAAAAATTAACTCTCGAACCTTGCTATTTTTTAAAAAAACTAGAACATTTCATAACTCTGAATTTTCATATTACTAGCAAATATTTGTGAAAAGGGTTTATTTTTCCTTACTCTAATGATTCTCTTATAATAATGGGGTAATTCTTGCAGTTAAATTACCAAAGTTTTGCAAATAGGAGTTGAGGGAGTATTATCCAGAGATACTTGGCCTATGTATTTTTTCCTTACACTGAAATCCCTTTATGTGAAAGGAAAATAATTCTAATTAAAGTACTTGTTTTGTCTTATTTTTACAATGATTAACATAATAGTAATACTTTTTTGACATTCACAACCTGAAATATAGGCAATTAAAAGTTTATCACAAATAAAATGTCATAAAATGTTAAGTCACAATGTTCAAAATATATATATCTTAGAAACAAAAGGAGGTACAATTTAAAGTTATATACTGAGTTGGACAATTAAAATTCTTTTCTTAATCACTATCAAGCCAGCTATAAAACTAGTGAGATAAAACTATGATTTCTAATTACTGAAAAGTAACTGGTTGCTTTTATAGATTCATGGTTTTATTGTTCAATGTTTAAATTAAAATTTGCAGATATTTAATTTTATGTCTAGAAACCTTAACATCCTTTACAATTATTTTCAAATATAAAATAGAAATGATTCATTTACCTGTATGAGCAGTTCCAACATAGCCAACAATTCTAATCCCAAGACTCTGTCCATCTGTTTTAATGAGTTCAACATCACAAGTTTCAAAAAGAGAATTGTCCTAAAAGGAAAAAATAATTTTAATTATATATAATGTTTTGTAATTATGTGTACACAGTCCAGCTGTACATGGTGTGTCAAGTATTTCCTGAGCATTTGTGGTAGGCAGAATTTTAAGATGGTCTCCATGACTTTTGACCCCTGGTGCTACTGCTGTGTTTATGTTACATTACATGGCAAAAGGGAGATTATCCAGAAGAGCCTAATCTAATTAGAGGCCCTACAAAAGCAGAGTTTTTCTCCTGCTGGTGGCAGAAAGGGAAGTGAAAAAGACTTGAAGCATGAGGCCTGGACTGTGGTTTGGAGATGGAAGGGATCAGGCGAGAAGGAACAGAGGGGGCCTTGAGGACCTGGAAGAGATCATTAGTGAGAAAAGAAAAGAGACCTCAGTCCTACAGCTCCAAGGAACTGTATTCTGCCAACAAACTGAATGAGCCGGGAAATGGATTATCCCCAGAGCATTCAGTTAAGAGCATAACCAGACCTTGATTTTAGCCTGTAAGAGTCTAAAGAAAAAGCCCAGCCAAGCTCACTATGAACTAACACAGCATGTTGTTTTAAGCCACTTAATTTGCAGTAATTTGTTACACAACAGTAGAAAACCAATTCAGCCACTTAGAAAAAAACTCAGGATAGACTTGTGTCTGAAAGAACTAATTGTACAGAAAAATTTAGAAACAAATAATAAAACTAATTATTGTAATAATTATAGTGAGAAAAAACACTGAGCTAAAACTTATTTTCATTACTTGTCTTCTAACTTGAAATATTTCTGTATAGGAGTAAGGTGTCTAAAAACATAATACCTGGTTATCAATTCAAAACATTAACATTAGAAATTATTGATTGCATCAAATTCTCATTTATCACTTAGCTAAAGTGGACCCTCACTACTTAGTAGAAGGCTCCACACAACTAGACTAATGGAAGGAAAAATAAAATGATTGTAACCACAGTTTGAAGAAGGAAACAAGAACAATTCTAATATTCCAAATGGAAAACTTCTTTTCATATGGTCCAAGTAGGGAAAGGTAAATAGCTTTCTACTCAGATGAAGATGAATAATGGGTCTTCCATCCCTTCCCATCATGACCACTTCTCTTTTCTTTCCCCTTCCTCCTGGCCCCTCCTTTAGAAAATTATATCTTTCTCTTTGCCTTATAATCTCTTAATTCAGAGCCTGTGAGATACTTAGAAAGAATGTAGAGTGGACCAGAAAGATATGAATTCAAATCCCAGCTTTGCAACTTACTCTATGACCTTTAACAAGGCATTTGGACTTCAGTTTTCTCATCTATTCTATCATACCTGGCTTGCAGAATTCCCATGAGGATTTCAGATGACCTGGACAATTCCAGGTGCTTGATTTACAATAATAATGATTACTGTATAATTATAATGACTTCAATTAATCATAATAAGTATTATTATTATTATTTATTATTGTCTATTCCCTTTGGCCTGTCTATTCCTATCAGTGATAACATTCATACATTGGCCCATATTTCCAGTTTCCCCTCTGCCATCTGGATGTCTCCTTACTACTCTAATGAAATAGAAATGGAAAGTGTTATTATTCTCCAATTTACAGATGAGCAGTGAGGCTCAGGGAGGTTGGATGACTTAACCATGAGAAATAACAAAAAAAGAAACTCATACTTGTCTAATATGTCCAAATTGGGTTCTCGTCTGCACAGCAGTAAGCACTGAGACACTATTCACACCAATGTTGAAGGCATTTCTAATCTTTCAGTGTATCATACCCAGTATTTAAAATGAGAGAATGATTTGTATACTCACAAAACTAGGGTTCCTGTTGGCTACAGCAGGCAGGGCAACAGGTAAGGCTATAGGGGTGGGAGGAGTTACAGAAATTTCACCAACTGGGTCTCTTGCAACGAGCATCCTGACTGAATTCCCACAGTTCCTCAGCACTTGTGCAACTTGCTCACTGGTCATTCCCTGCACATTTGTGTCACCAATCTGCAAGATATGGTCCCCTGTCTGGAGTCTTCCATCCTTTAATTGAAGGAACAAAAAATTACTTGAGAAACCAATTGATCTAACCTCATTAATTAATAATAATTCATCATTCTTTCAATTCTGGAAAAACGGCTGACAAAGACATCACCTATAAATGCTGGTTCAAATATATTCTAATGAATAGCTAAATTTGCAACAGAATAAGACAAAAAAAGATGGTAGTTTTGGAGGGGAGGCCGGGTTGAAAAGGAGAAGAGTAACTAAAATTCTAAAATGGGCATTTGCTTGAGGGTATGACTTCATGCATAATAGCCAAGAGCCAGGGTATTAATGGCCATGTATGCAAGGAAGAGGCCCAAGACCTCAGAAGGAAAGGAGACCAAATCAGAAGCCTCCAGCATAAAGCTAGGAACTTTAAAGCCAACAAGATCAGTGGCACATTTAAGGAACAGCAAGATGTCAGTGTGCCTAAAAGAGAATAAGTAAAGAGGAGAGTGGTCAAAGAGTTGGGAGCATAAACAGAGGGTCAGCAGTGTACAGTATTTGCTCTGAGCAAGTGGGACAGGAAGTCATTGGAGGGTCTGGAACAGAGAAGTGACATTCATTACCTGACTTATTTTTAACAAAATCAGTCAAGCTTCTGTGCTAAATATAGGCTATGGGAGAGGAAACAATTGAAGCAGAGATAACAGTTACAAAGTTAAAGCAATAATCTAGAAAGAGAAAATAGCTTGGCATAGGATGAGTTTAGAGAAAGGATTTGTAATGTTCTATTTCATAAGCTGGTGATATGTACATAGGTGATTATTACTATCATTATTTTGTTATTTATGTATATTTCTTAAACTGTGTCATACATACACCAGTGATGATTATTTAAAATGTACACAGACAATATATTTTATATGCATATTTACTTCATACACAGAGAAGTTTAAAACAGTTTATCAAAAAGCACATCGGTTCAAAATGTTTATCATTTCCATTCTATCTTCATTTGTGAAATTTTTGAAAAAGCTAATCCATCTGCATTTTCACTATACTTGTTTCATCAAAAATTTTGAATTCTCTTTACTTATCTTTACTGCAGTGTACTGAAGACACCAAAACATAAATAGCTGGTTATGAAAAATTACACCTGCAGGGCACTTTATAAGTTGAAAATCACTTTTCTTATATCATCTCATTCAGAGGACAACTTTAAAATGAGAAAACTGAAATTCAGAAAGGTTGACTGACCTGACCAACGTCCCAAAGCTATTAAATGGCAGAACCAAAGCTCAACCCAAGCTGTTCCACTGAAGATCTAGTCTCATTTGTTCATTTGTTTTATACTGGTATCTCCAGGATAAAGCTAGCAGAGAGTGAATTTACTGTTTTCTTATTCTCCAAGAAATTGCCAATAACTGTCAAAAAGTTTAAATAAAAGGAAGATGAAAAATAGGTATTTTGCAACTGAGAGGACAGCCTGAGAACAGAGGAGTGATCAGGGGCTTGTGTAGTTCTAAGCTTCATATTCTTGCCTCCAGGAGGCGCCATCTATAAATTGTAGATGGAGGTCAGAAGAAAACAGCGAAAAGAGGTCTTCAGCCTAAAAAGTCTATTCCCTACCTGTCCTTTTCTCCAATTTTGCAGAAACCTGAATGAAGGAAGGCATTACATCAAAATAATTAGTAAAAAGCTAGGTGCTTTTCTGTGAACTCTACAGAGGACACTAGAAGCAACTGATAGTGGAGAGAAGCAGGGAAACAAATGCAACTCAATTAAGAAATATTTGGAAAGGCTTAGAGAAAAGAAATAGACACCAGGAGAAGTTATTATGGAAAAAGGAAGAAAGAATTGCTGGATTTCTACTTTAAGCACTGGTAATTTGGTATTCTATTTTTATCAATGCAACAGACTTGAAATAAAGGAACTGCTTAAGCATAAGTCAATAATCATGATGAAAAATAAGAAAAAAGCTGCCTCTGTGAATCAAACCATCCTTAAACAGAATTATGGCCTGATTGAAGAATAAAGACTATGTCAAATAAGTGTTTTCATACTTGGCTTAGCCAAAGAAGAGCATTTCACTGTAAGTACATATTTAGTCACTTGCTAGGTGCTATTTTTTTTCTTATTTTACCTCAACTCAATTTAAAATGATGCAGACAATTTGCATCTGTCACTGAAAGTCAAACATTTCTTCTTCCAGAAAAACAGGTGTTCTGAGGAATTCATAAATGCAAAAACAATCAGTCAGATTGATAGGAAAGACACCAAAATGACAGCTACCTTGTATAAGTCCAGCTGCCCCAAATATTGCATTTTACTGATATTTTCTGATTGATATTCTCCTTCCATAACCTGTCTAGTATGCAAGGAAACTAAAAGGCATAGTTTTTTTTTTTTGCTCTTTTACAGAAATCATGTATCAGTGATAGCCAATACATAGCTATGCCAAGATTCAAATACATAGCATGTTAATCAAACGTCCAAATATAAAAGCTTATTAAGCCATAGATTATCTCAAAAGAGAAAACAAATTAAGTTTATAGGTAGGCAAAGACAGTATGGGAGGCAGAAAAATTAAAATAGTTGATATAATAGGGTAACACTACTACAGTAAAAATACTGAAGGTATCATTTATATTTTTTTTTTAAAGAGAAAAAATAACTTAATGCAAGTTAGTAGTTATTGGCTAAAACATATATATTACTTTTCATTTTAAGTTCTCTGATAGGCTCTGGTGGGCAATATTTTCAATTCAAAAATTATTTGAAAACCTAAAGGAATTCAGGACTGAGCTACAAAAGAAAGAAATCAAATTTGTTTCTAAAAATGGCACCAAGTACTTTCACAACTCATAAAATGAAATTACTACTACTTTTGATTCCAGGCCAGTTCCATCTTTGGTCTTTAATTAAACGGCAACATGTCAGTGACAGAAAATAGTGACTTTATAAAATAAACACTCTTTCCCACAAGGAATTAAAGGAAGGTACTAAATCTTAAGTACATCTATTCTATCCCATTCTAATTCCCAGATCAACTGATTTTTAAGGATAAAGAAAATATGTTTATAGATTTACTCAAAGTCAAATTGCTTGGGAACAGCCAACTGCTCCATGGCTTCAAGCTGGGCCTTGCTTATCTAGACTGAAAATGCCTCATAGTTCATAACCACACTCCAATCCTTGCTTGGTTCCATTCCTTCTTAGTATGAAAGGTTACTGGATAGTTAATATGACTCATAATATAACTACCTGATACCAAAGAGTCAATACTTCATGACAACTTTTAAGTAGGCTGAGTTGTAATAGTCAACTTCTAGAACAATGGGGATAACTCAGTGAACCCAATTTCCCTAGAATTCCTAAAGCTCATATAAGATATTTCTGCAAAACAAAGAAGCTTTATACAATCCATTAACAATTAAAAAAAAAAACCAGAAACCAAAAAACTTCTAACTGCTGAAAATTTTTGCCATAACTGAAGAGAATTTTTTCAAAAGATGTTATGCTTCAGGTTCTGTGAATTTGGGAGAGTATCTGAGGATTACAAGCAGATAGGTTTTTTACCTCCCCTTACACGATAACATAAAATTTCCCTATCCATGGAATTGGCCTTGATTATATTTACTAACTGGTCATTATAACAAGATCTCAACAAATGTATCTAAGAAACTCATATAAATCAGTATTTTTCTATTTCATTAATTTATAATATTAGAGAGAGTAGACAACAGAAGGACAAGTAAGGGTTTTGGAGTCTGACACACTTAAGCTCAAATTCTGACTCTACTTAGTCAAAATGTATGGTCAAAGGCCAGTTATTTATCCCACCTAAATCTCAGATCCTTCTTATGCAAAATGGGAATAAATTTCTCTTATATATATAAGCATTCAACTTAACACTATAGATTCAAGATGGTGGTGTGAGAGGTGAGACAGACAACTCCTCCCCAAACCACAGATAGGGGAAAATATAGTTAATACAATTAACCCTAAAACAACAGGAAAGAAGGCTGCACCAGACTGCATACAGACCTCACAAACAGAGCAGACATCACGAAAGAGGGTAACGTACCTATCAGGCGGGACCCAGATCCTTCACCTACCCCAGCTCATGGGCAAGGAGAAGAGAAACAGAGTGGGGAGGGGGTGGAAGCCTGGGACTGCTGAACACCTAGCCCTGGAGATCTGCTTTGTGAGCAGAAACCTACACTGTATGGTGCTCTGGAGGATGGGGAGCTGGGACAAACAGAGTGCTTGAGAGACAGATTCCGGCCGTTTGTGGATGATGACAGGATCCACACCTGGCTGCTTTGGGACAAGGGAAAGGCAGGCAGTCTGAGGGCTTCCTAGCCGTGAGCAGGCTGCTGAAGGGGCAGGGTTTCCATGGAGCTTGCTGCTCGGGAGAAGGGATAGAGGGACAAGGTTGTCTGGGCATGCTCTGCCCAGATCGGAAACTTTGAGGAGCTTCAGGTGCTCCATCCCCCTGGCTGGCTACTCAGCTTGAAGGCCCCCAGCTGTGACACACAGCCTGCTGAGCCTTCTTCCAGGCCTGACGGCACAGGCTCGCAAACCGGCAGTCACTGTGCTGGCATCAGGCCAGTCAGAAGGAGGCCTGGCCTACAACAGCTAGAGATGCAAAGCATAGACGCTTCCACCTGTGTGCTCAGCCCACTGGCTCTGATACAGGAGACAGGCACAACAGACGGGAATCAGGAAACAGATCTTTCCTCCCCCAGGCTCCCCTATGACTTCTAACCTCACTCTAGGGGCCGAGCAGCTACAGAGACTGGAGCTTCTGGGCACTACAGGGCACCACGCAGAAATATGAAACATCAAAAGAACATGGTTCAGACCAAAATCTCACAAACCCCAGAAAGAGGGCCAAATGAAATTGAACTCACGAATCTTCATGAAAGAGAGTTCAAAATAAAAATCATAAACATGCTTACTGAGGTACAAAAAAATATTCAAGAACTCAGGAATGAATTTAAGACAGAGATTCAATCATTAAGAAATTCCATATCTGAAATGAAACATACAATGGAGCGATTGAAAAGCAGATTAGATATAGTAGAAGAGACGGTAAATGGAATAGAAATTAGAGAAGAGGAATACGAAGAAGCTGAGGCACAGAGAGAAGAAAGAATCTCTAAGAATGAGAGCATATTGAGAGAACTGTGTGACCAATCCAAATGGAACAATATTTGCATAACAGGGGTACCAGAAGAAGAGAGAGAGAAAGGAATAGAAAGTGTCATTGAGGAGGTAATTGCTGAAAACTTTCCCAATCTGGGGAAGGAGATAGTCTCTCAAGCCATGGAGATGCACAGATCTCCCAACACAAGGGACCCAAGGAAGACAACATCAAGATATATAATAATTAAAATGGCAAAGATCAAGGATAAAGACAGACTTTAAAAAGCAGCTGGAGAGAGAAAAAAGATTGCATACAAAGGAAAACCCATCAGGCTATCATCAGACTTCTCAGCAGAAATCTTACAGGCCAGAGGGAGTGGCATGATGTATTTAATGCAATGAAGCAGAAGGGCCTTGAACCAAGAATACTCTACCTGGCAAGGTTATCATTTAAATTTGAAGGAGGGATTAAACAATTTTCAGATAAGCCAAAGATGAGAGAATTTACCTCCCTACCAACTCTACAGTGCATATTGGAGGGACTCCTATAGATGGAAGTACTCCTAAGTCTAAATAGCTGTCACAAGGGGAAATAAAACCACTGCAAATAAGAACAATTAATTACTAAGCAGATGCAAAATCAAATTAACTACCCCCAAAGTCAATCAAGGGATAGACAGAGTACAGAATATGATACCTAATATATAAAGAATGGAGGAGGAAGAAAAAGGAGGAAAAAACAAAAAAAGAACCTTTAGATTGTGTTTGTAATAGCATATTAAGTGAGATAAATTAGACTATTAGATAGTAAGGGAATTCTCCTTGAACCTTTGGTAACCACGAATCTAAGTACATACGTATCGATAGTCACCCTAAATGTAAATGGTCTGAATGCACCAATCAAAAGATGTAGAGTCACTAAATGGATAAAAAAGCAAGACCCATCTAGATGCTGTCTACAAGAGACTCACTTCAAACCCAAAGATATACACAGACTGAAAGTAAAGGGATGAAAATATTTCATGCAACTAATAGGGAGAAAAAAGCAGAAGTTACAGTACTTGTATCAGACAAATTAAGACTTCAAAAGAAAGAAAGTCACAAGAGACAAGGAAGGACATCACATAATAAAGGGGTCAGTCCAACAAGAGGATAAACTATTATAAATATCTACGCACCCAACACAGGATCACCTACATATGCAAAACAAATACTAACAGAATTAAAGGGGGAAATAGACTGCAATGCATTCATTTGGGAGACTTCAACACACCACTCACTCCAAAGGACAGATCAACCAGACAGAAAATAAATAGAGAGAGGCACTGAACAACCTATTAGAACAGATGGACCTAATGGACATCTACAGAATACTCCAACCAAAAGCAAGAGGATACACATTCTTCTGAAGTGCACATGGAACATTCTCAAGAATAGATCATATATTAGGCCACAAAAAGAACCTCAGTAAATTCAAAAAGATTGAAATTGTACCAACCAGGTTCTCAGATCACAAAGGTATGAAACTAGAAATGAATTACACAAGGAAAATGAAAAGGCCCACAAACACATGAAGGCGTAGTAACATGCTCCTAAATAATCAATGAATCAGTGACCAAATAAAAACAGAGATCAAGCAATATATGGAGACAAATGACAACAATGATTCAACACCGCAAAATCTGTGGGACGCAATGAAGGCCGTGCTAAGAGGAAATATATTGCAATACAGGCCTACCTCAGGAAAGAAGAACAATCCCAAATGAACAGTCTAAACTCACAATTAATGAAACTAGAAAAGGAAGAACAAATGAGGCCCAAAGTCAGTAGAAGGAGGGGCATAATAAAGATTAAAACAGAAATAAATAAAATTGAGAAGAATAAAACAATAGAAAGTATCTATGAAAGCAGGCGCTGGTTCTAAAATTCATATAGAACCACAAAAGACTCCGAATAGCCAAAGCAATCCTGAGAAGGAAGAATAAAGTGGGGAGACTATGCTCCCTGACTTCAAGCTCTACTACAAAGCCACAGTAATCAAGACAATTTGGTACTGGCACAAGAACAGACTCATAGACCAATAGAATGGAATAGAGAGGCCAGATATAAACCCAAGCATATATGGTCAATTAATATACGATAAATGAGCCATGGATACACAATGGGGAAATGACAGCCTCTTGAACGGCTGGTGTTGGCAAACGTGGACAGCTACATGTAAGAGAATGAAACTGGATTATTTCTAACCCCAGAAACAAAAGTAAACTCAAAATGGTTCAAAGACCTGAATGTAAGTCATGAAACCATAAAACTCTTAGAAAAAACATAGGCAAAAATCTCTTGGACATAAACACAAGCAACTTCTTCATGAACATATCTCCCCGGGCAAGGGAAACAAAAGCAAAAATGAACAGGTGGGACTATATCAAACTAAAAAGCTTCTGTACAGCAAAGGACACCATCAGTAGAACAATAAGACATCCTACAATATGGGAGAATATATTCATAAATGACAAATCTGATAAAGGGTTGACATCCAAATTATATAAAGAGCTCACACACCTCAACAAACAAAAAGCAAATAAGCCAATTAAAAATGGGCACAGGAGCTGAACTGACTTCTCCAAAAAAGAAATTCAGATGTTCAACAGGCACATGGAAAGATTCTCTACATTGCTAGTCATCAGAGAAATGCAGATTAAAACCACAATGAGATATCACCTCACACCAGTGAGGATGGCCAACATCCAAAACACAAACAACAACAAATGTTAGCGAGGATGTGGAGAAAGGGGAACCCTCCTACCCTGCTGGTGGGAATGTAAATGAGTTCAATCATTGTGGAAAGCAGTATGGAGGTTCCTCAAAAAACTCAAAATAGAAATACCATTTGACCCAGGAATCCCACTCCTAGGAATTTACCCAGAAATGCAGCAGCCCAGTTTGAAAAAGACATATGCACCCCTATGTTTATCGCAGCACTATTTACAATAGCCAAGAAATGGAAGCAACCTAAGTGTCCATCAGTAGATGAATGGATAAAGAAGACTTGGTACATATACACAATGGAATATTATTCAGGCATAAGAAGAAAACAAATCCTACCATTGGCAACAACATGGATGGAGCTAGAGGGTATTATGCTCAGTGAAATAAGCCAGGTGGAGAAAGACAAGTATAAAATGATTTCACCCACCTGTGGAGTATAAGAACAAAGAAAAAACTGAAGGAACAAAACAGCAGCAGACTCACAGAACCCAAGAATGGGCTAACAGTTACCAAAGGGAAAGGGACTGGGGAAGATGAGTGGGAAAGGGGGGATAAGGGGGAAAAGGGGGCATTACGATTAGCACACATAATGTAGCAGGGGGGTGATATATGGGGAAGGCAGTATAACACAAAGAAGACAAGTAGTGAGTCTATAGCATCTTACTACGCTGATGGACAGTGACTGTAATGGAGTATGTGGTGGGCACTTGATAATAGGGATAGTCTAGTAACCATAATGTTGCTCATGTGATTCAACATTAATAATACCAAAAAAACCCCAAAACTTAACACTATATGTAAAATCTTTAGCCTAGTGCCTTGATTACAGCAAGTCCATCAAATGCATTCAATTCTCACACCTCTTTTAGACTGCAGTGACCTGTTTAAATGTTCTTTGCCGTACCCCCTCAACTCTACCCCATCTTCCAACTACACATATGACTTATCTATAAGCACAAAAGAAATATAAGGGCTAGTTCATGAAATTCTTTTAAATAAGAAATACTAACTTTTCTAACTTACTATTATATAATTAAGGAAAGTAGTATTAAGTAACTCCTTTAGCAGAATATAGGTATGAGATTCATATGATCAATCTTGATCACACCTGAACTAATGAACTAAGACCCTATTCCATTAGCATGAAGATTGCCACAGTCAAGAGTGAGCATTAATATTCAAAACATAAGTACATTTTCATTAAAAGCAATATTCCTTTTAACTTTTTAAAGCTACGGTCAGACTATATGAGGAGCAACTTGCAGACATAGCAACAATACACAGTCAGATGAAGACATTTTATTGGCCATTAGCTCAGATGAGGGAGAGAGAGGGGACTGCCCATGGTTAGGTCTCACTTTCTCTAATGAAAGAGCCAACAGCTCTGCTGCTCCTAGAGCTCGCTATTCCCTGATGATAGGCTTGGCCAACCCTGGACAGGTACACATCAGAAAAAGGAAAACATCAGAATCAACTTTGGATAAATAGATTTAAGCTATAAAGGACAGGCTCCAGATTTAACAGATGTGGACTATATCCTGACTTTGCCATTTCCTAGTTGTGTAGCCCTGGGCAATTTCTTAACAATCTGCATATCTATAATTTGAGAATAAAATGTATGGCTGTTTTAAGGATTACATGAGAATAATGTATATTAGGCAGATAACCACATCTGGCATAAACACTTGCTTCTCCATTATGAGCCTGACTGGCACACCCCCGCCCCCTCCCCATGACCATTTCCTTCCAGGAAATGGTGAAAATCAGACCTGGGCTTTTCTCAACAGTGCCTCAAAGGGATTAATCTGGGAAAGCCTGCATATCATATTCTCCTTGTGAAAATTCATAATGCACATTAGGAAATTAAAAGCTCAGAAAAGTCTTACAGTAAAAAAACCTATTTGATTTTGTTTAACTTGGTGTTTTCTAAATTTATTTGGCCCTTTGTTTTTCACAATACCTACTCCACTTCGCATATTGAAAAATGTTACTCCAGCCAACAAGCTTAAAAAATTGCTAAGGTGTGGGGGATAGGGGATAGTAAAACACTCCACAATATCTCATTCTTTCCCAGGTCACAAAAATTTTCAAAAAGCCCCTAAAGAATATTTGTTTTGTGTCACAGATGTATTTTTAAGATGTGTTTCCATAAAGTGACCATTTTCAACCATTCTCCAAAGCCCTATACGCTCTTAAAAACTGAGCATGGAGGACTGGGGATTACAAAGGGGCACAGAAAACTTTTGTGAGTGATGGATATCCCCATTTTCTTGACTGAGGTGATAGATGGTGTGACGGTTAAATTTTATGTGTCTTCTTTATGTGGCTAGGCTGTGGTACCAGTTGTTTGGTCAAACACTAATCTAGATGTTAATGGGGTAATATTTTTGTAGATGTGATCATCTACAATCAGTTGACTTTAAGTAAAGCACATTACTCTCAATAACATCAAGGCTCCATCTAATTGGTTGAAGACTTTAGAGCAAAAACTAAGGTTTCCTGAAGAAGAAATAATTATGCCTCAAGACTGTACAGAGATCCTGCCTGATTTTCTGAGAAATCCTGCCAACCTGCCCTACAAATGTCAGGGTCCAGGCTGCAATGTCAACTCTTATCTGAATTTCCAGCCTACAGATTTCAGACTTGACAGTAAACAAGTATCAAAACTTACTGTTATTAAGCTTTGTATATGGACAATTTATTGTATATCACTGTATCTCAAAAACTACCGAGAATCTCAAAGAGCTTTTGTCTATATGGTTCTCTCCATTGATATGTAATGAATTAGAAAATAGTACTGAAAAAAATTTAAAGTATTTAATATAAGTAATATACTAATATATAAAAATATTTTAATATATTGTTCATATTTTTCTTTTTAAAAGAACTATTTTCTAAAACAAAACAAATGGTGAGAAGAGTGGTATTTTTAAATATTTTTGCAAATCTCTTCACTGTTGGCTTAAAGGAGACAATTGGATTTTCATGTCTGCTTTAGCACTCTATATATTGTGCTATGTTGTATTGGCTGAAGTATATAAGGAAACTCTAGTCTCAATAAGATGTATAGCTGGGAAATGGAGAAGCATTTCAATCACCCTTTCAGTCCATTCTTCTTTGGTAACACACCACAACTTGACAAACGGTGGTTTCTTAAAAATCGGTTTCAATGTGGAAGCTGAAACTATACCAACACATTTTCAGACACTTTTTCATTAAAAACTTATTGATCAATCTTGAATTTTTTATGAATCTTTTACCTATATATTGCCATATCACACATTGGTCTTCAGAAAATATTGATTCAGAGCTACTCAGCTCTTCCAAATATTGACATATTATCAAAAAATCATATTGATTAATAGTATCACCAACAACCTTATCAGAAAAGTCTTTAAATATTACAAAATTTCAAGCTTGTGGTAAACACAAATTTCCCAAAACTCTAATTTTCACTTGAAAGTTCAAATTTCATCATCACCAACAAATGCTGTCAGTTGTTTTCCTTGAAATGACAAGCTTACTTTATCCATTTTCAAGGAAATGTGTGCCAACTATCCAAGTCTGAATAACCATAGTTTTTCTGTCAGAAACAGCACAAATTTTCAGTGATAAGACACATAAGTCCTAAGGATATCATGTATAGCATGGTGAATGCAATTAATAATACCATATTGTGTATTTGGAAGTTGCTAAGAAAGTAGCACACAAAGTTCTTGTCATAAGGGAAAAAAGAAATTACACTCTGTGGTGATCATAGTGTTAACTAGGCTTATCATGGTGATCTTTCTGCAATATAAACAAATACCAAATCATTATGTTGTATACCTGAACCCTACATAATGTTATATGTCAGTTATATCCCCCCAATTTTTTTAAATAAAATTAATTTTTTTTAATTTTAAAAGTTCAAATGCTGTTCCAAATAAAAACATGGCAAATTGGTCTCAAAAATGTTGTTTCTCAAGACAATAATCATAATTCAGTATATGGCAGAAGTGCTGTATAGTGTGTCCCATTTTTTTGTCATACAATATTAAAAAGACATACACTTCAAGGTCAAAATCTACTATAACTAATACTTTTGCTCACTTTTTCTTAAGTGAGACTGGCATTTTTTCCTTCTTTGTTGCAAGCACATGGTGGAGAAGAATGCAATGACTGCCAGTACAGCTTAACGCTGTTACCTTGTTTCACACTGAAGCATCAAGAATTTAAGTCTGACCCTGCTTTTGCATCATCAGTGCAAATGCAACATGGTGAAACAGCTAATAACACCTTAGCCTTAGTATGAAAGTTTTGATCTCACAGATCTACAAGAGTCCCAGGGACCCCAGCAGCCCCTAGAGCAAACTCCCAGAGCCGCTTCCTTAAATACATACACTTAGATGCTGAAAGGACAATAGAAATATTAATAGTTCCACAACTTGAATAAGGAGGAGCATTCTTGAGTAGAAATGGAGAGCTGAGGAACTTGCCTCAAAGCTGCAATTGCACAGCAAGTTCATCTTATGTTTATTAGAAGGGATAAATTTATGTTACTGGACATTAATCAGATAAATTTACATATTATTCTGATTATCATGGACAGTCTATATGAGTTCATTATTAATGGGCTTCGTGACTAAATTTCTAAACTACTTTCTGAAAACTAAACATAGTTTAAACATTTTCTTCAATGTGAAACTAAGCAGAAACAGTTGATAAGCTTTAAAATGGCCTACTTTCAGTTTAAACACTGCTAAATAATAGTCATTTGATTCATAATGCCAGAAAATTGTAATTTAAGTGAAATTTACCACATACAATATTGGGACAAATGTTTATAATCACTGTACCTTCTGATTTTCACAGTTAGGCTCTTGAAATGTACACTGGGAGAGAGTAATACTGACATTCAAATTCAATACCATTAACGACTCATTTCAATAAAAATAATTGTCCTCTGATGGAATCAAGAAGAGTGTCAATCATAGACAAAAACAAAAACAAAAACAAAAAACCCAAATGTTGATATATGAACTGTTTAAAATAAACTAAAGTGAGTGTATATAAACATTTATCAAAAAACATTTTCACAATACTTAAATTCTAGGTATGGAATCATATATCCTAGTGACCCATGGTATAAAATTGCATTTCCAGCCATACAACTGAAATTGTATAAAACCAAAATGAAAACAAAGGTCAACTTACTCGATCTGCTAATCCTCCAGGAACTATAGTCCTCACAACGACGCCACTTGATTTTCCTCCAACTATTCCAAAACCTAACCCAGCACCATCATTAATGAGCTCAACATCTTCAATATGGCCCCAACGAACCTACACATGAATGGCAAGAGCCAAAGCATTAGTAAAATAACACAGATTCTTAGCTGTTGCCCAATATACTAATTACTAAAGTAACAGGTATACAACAAATTAAACATTCATACAATTAATCAAGGCAACTTTCTGGAGGCTAGGAGATATGTAAAGATGATAAGATGGTCCTGCCCTGTAAGATTGAAGCATCTTACAATCCAGTAGAGATAAACTAAAACACAAGTAATTAAAATACAAGACAACATGGAATCAGACGACACACAAACAGGACATATAAAGAGGACAGAAACATGTTTGTCACATTCCCCAGTCTATGCCCAATATTAGCACAATGCCCAGCACATAAGTAGGAACCAATAAATATGTTTTTACTCTATCATAAAGATTTGGGCAGTGCACTGAGACAAGAAGTCAAATTTAATGAACAATTCTGGAAAGCTTCAAGGAAACAGTAGCATTTTAATTGCACTACAGAGGAAAAAAAAGACATTCAAGCAAAAGCAAAAATGTAAGGGCAAAGCTGGGCCAGCTAACAGAATGGGTCAAGGATATGGTCAAAAGATTGAATTTAATCAGATAAATGAATAGGAATAACTGACAGTGTAAGATGAAAGAAGGACAGGAACAAAGCACTGGTTTAGGAAGATTAATCTGACAGCAGTGTGAAGGATAAAATGGTGAAAAGGACACAAGGTGAAGGGACTAACTTGGCCAACTCCCATGAGGGAGAGGCAGGTAGGCCTGAATGGGGATACTAGCGACAGGATTATACAAATCAGACCAAAAGACAACTATTTTTCCTCTAACTAGCAGCTTTCATCAGAAATGTGCATTAAATTCACATAATCTAACTGCAGAAGTAAATTCTCCCTCTCAAGATCATTAGGGCATACTTATTTAATTAGCTTTTCTATTATACTATACTGGAAAGTTACTATGCAATGTTAAAATAACTAGGAATATTGGGATGCTTAATAAATTCATGTCTGGAACAGTATTTATTATCTGGGAAGAAACAACATTTACTAAAAATATTCATAGAGTTTTTACTCTGTACCAAACACCTTAAGTAATTCTTCACATGCATTTTCATTTACTCCTCATGATGTCTCTGTTAAGTAGACATTAGTAGTAGCTCCAAGTAACCAATGAAGAAACGGAGGTGTGGAGAAGTCAAGGAACCTGGCCAGTATGACCCAGCTAGAAAGTGGAAGAACTGGACTTGAACTCATCTTAGCTGATCTAGAGCTCTTGTTCTTAACCACTATGCTAAGCAATTTCCCATTTTGTTCCATCTATTTATTATGTAAATTGTACTGTATAAATATTACTGATTATAACAAGGAAAATGTCTATACATTAATTTGTTATGACCTTGCACTGTACCCAGTCTATTTTGTCTTTCGTCCCAATGAATGAAAATTAAATAAATCAGCGAGCACTTAGTCTTATAAGAAAATAAGATTATAGCTTGCATTCTGAAGATACAGGACAAAATCTGTCAAATAAAGCAAGTTTAGATTCTCAAAAAAGACATATTCTTTTTTTTTTTTTTAGTTGTTTGGCACACATCCTTACAATGAAAAAAAGAAAAACTTCTATAATTTTGTAGTATCAATAATCTAGTCACAAACACCCAATATAATTTACAAAAATAATGTTTTTGAAATAAATAACCAAATCTTACTTAAGATACTCAACCGTTAATCTCCAACAAAAACTCACAGCTTAATTAACTGGCTATATCACCAAGGAACATAAGACTCTTCCCATTACCAAATAAGTTATAACTAATATAACAATTTGTCCTCTATATTAAATAATAATCTTAAATAAGAAAAACCACAGGACATTGAAATAACAAAACAAAAACCCTTCATGAACTACCTTATTTACAATGCTAAAGTTACATTTGGAGATAACGATCACCTTTTCTTAAATTATGACAAGTAAAATGACACCTTTTAAATGCCTTTCTATTTCTTAAAATCAGTTGTATAACTGAAAATTAAAATATTTTTCCAAATTTGCAACTCACTGTTTCAGGCACAGTGGTATCAGGAAGGCTGGTATTAGTACTGCTTTTTGTGTGGACTGGTTCCCTGGCCACAACCAGACGCAAAGATCCAGTGGTCTGTTGCAATAATGCAATTGCTTGCTGATGGGAAATGTACTGATCCAGTGGTGTGTCATTAATAGCCAATATTTGGTCATTTTCCTTTAATCTTTGATCCCTTTATGAAATAAGAAAAAAAATTTTTGTTTTACGTGATGTAATAGCCTGAGTTTTAAAAATCTATTATTCACATTAAGCAGTTTGCTTCTTATGGTTACTACTTCACTTAGTACATTTATTCAAATAATTAATTATATAACAGAGCTCTTCGGAGCACTTTTCATTAAAGTACTTTTTAAGCTTATTTATCAATTAAGTGTTGCATCCCTAAACTCACTCTCTCAAACACACAAACACACACACATATTTTAAAAGTCATTTGGCTAGAAAAATAAGCAAAAACAATGTATAGGGCCCCCGCTGTTTCCAAGCATGGACACTGTCCCCATTTCTGTACCAACTCTGTGCTCCTAAACCCTTTCCAATCTGACTTCAACATCTACTACACCAGGCTAACTAATTTCTCAAATTCACCAATAACCTCCTCTCTAGCAGATTCACACCATCATCATCACTGTCCTTCACTTTTCCACTGTTGGTTAACGGAGGCCAAATTCTCCTTAAAAATCGACAGAGATTACTTACCAATCTGTAGCTAAGTCCTATCTCAATCACAAATCTCCCAACTCCCAGCCAAGGTAAAAACCACTTTTTTTTTTTAAAGATACTAGTAAAATCTTAAGGAAGAAAAGCACTATTACAGTTAATATTTACTGAGCATTTACTATGAGCCAGGTATTATGTTAAATACTTTACAGGCATTATCTCACTTAATCTTCACAATCACCTTTAAATTTTACATGCAAGAAATGAAAGCTAGGACATATTTAGCATCTTATCTTAAGTAGTGCTGACTCTGAAGTACTCTTTAACTTTAGTGCTGCTAACAGCAGGATTTACTGTATTTGACTTTAGCCCCAAACACTACTCTTCCTCTTCTTGTTTCTCCATTATCACCACAATTCTTCCTTATCTTCTTTATCTTTCTTGTATCCACCCATCTTCTCCTTTCCATTCCCAATGTCAACCATCCAGAGGAGATCCTTATCTAATACCTAAAACCTCATTTGCAAAATCTCTCAAGGTTTATACCTCTGGGCTCTCTTCATGCTGGTATTTCCCAACTCAAAAATGTGTAATGATTATGGTTACTGACCAATAAGGAGAGTCAAAGGAAAGAAAACAAATTCTTGTCATGATTATTCCACTAAAGAACATTTGTAACCTTCAAAATACAAAATTCTCCCTGAGAAGGGATATATCTCAGAACAGGGAATTCTAATTCATAAATTTAGAATTGTGAACATTCTATTATATTGCCCTTATTTTTCTCATATCACAGCAGATTCAGCAAAACTTTATCATGGACCAGAATTTGAAACTTCTGACCTCTAGGGCACAGTATAAACTTGGTTGGTATTTGAAGGCCTCTACATTTGGTCCCAAAGCACTCTTCAACTTGGCTTCCTCCCAACATAAATCCCTTTCCAACTATTCTTATCTACTCTTTCCCACTCAAACATGTCTGGCATTTCCTGCTGCTGTGTAAATGGTTTTCTCCATCTCTAATGCTCTCCTACTCTGCTCAGCCAAATTCAGTCCACCCTCCACAGTCCAGCTGAGTGTCTCTGTGTCTGCCTCATTCTTTCTTTCTTATCATAGTGCTCTGAATCACTCATTTATCACTTACTGAATATTCATTTCTACTAAGTATGCTAGTTAAATCCTCCCTATTACATTTTAAGTTTTCTGAGGACAGGGATTCAAATGTTTTAGTTTGTCCTTTGGAACTAGCAGTGGATATTTCAATTTTTGATGCCAAATTTTGGGTAGCTCTCACAACAGATCATGTAGTACTAAAAATATTACTTAACATCTTTTTATTAAGAAAGGCCTGTTATATTAAGAGATAGTAAGATGCAAAATTGTATATATTCTATGACCTTGTTTCTTTATAAAAAGAAAATATTCTTGTATATTTCCTAGTTGTCTCAGGGTGGTCAAGGTCCAATAGGTTGAGGGGGTAGTTTATTATATTTCTATATTTTATAATTTCCTATTATATGCATGTATTATTTTCATAAAGATTTTGAAATATACATATATTTAAAATTGAGAATGTTGCTTGTGATTTTTTCATTAGACCTAAAGAAGCATTCATTTCTCAGTGATCACTATAGGACAATATCCTGGAATTACTTCCATTTTCCCATCTCCAATGTCTTCTTGTCTCGAACTTCTTCACCTAAATTCCCATTCATAGCTTGTTCATGAAAGAAAATTTCTTAATTAATCCCAAATGAATGAGTTATTATTGAATCTTTTCAACCCTGATGTAACTCATTTTGCATTAAGTCAGTCTCTAATTTACTCACACTAAAATTTTCTATTTTCTAGAAATCAATCTATTTTATTCTGTCTTTCCTTCTACCTAATAGTCTTCCAGGATACCTTCTTTCTTTCCAGTTAGTATCTTTTCAGAGAATATAAACTCAACCCAAGATAAACAAGCTGCAGAGGAGAGTTTATTGGAAAATATGATATTGATGCATTCTAAAGTTGAATAGAATTAGCTTAACTGATATTATTATTTATAATTTAACTCACATTATTTATAAATATTCACACTTTCCATTCAAGAGTAGACCAGTTCTTGTCTCTCCATCACAATATTCATTAATAAGGGATTTCTATGACTTTCAGAGCCAACCGGTCTTTGGGGAAACTCCTAAAATAACCCAGTTCTATGTGGAAGGTGCTCAGAAGAAAGAACTGATCAAGATCACTTAACATGATCTAAAAGGTTCTGCATGGCTGGCCTCTACCTTTTTCCAGGGCTTTCTCACAGTCTTGCATAAGTGCCCACACCAGATAGACACCAGTCGCACTCCAAGGATAACAGCTGTATCCCACCCAGCTCTCTCACAGGGCTACCACTGAAGAGCCCCTTTATTTCTCTCCCTGACACCCTCTGCTCTCTGCAGACGCCACTGTCTTCTCTCAAATTTCCCTTCAAGCCCACTGCCTCTGGGAAGCCACCTGACTCCTTAGCCTTGGTCAAGAGTGTTTACTCCACACATTCAAACATCGAACTCCTCTTTTTGTAAGTGCTCATCTCAATTTGTAATTATAGACCTGTTGGTACAGAGTAACTGAGACATAAGGATTGACCACAAAAACAATGTACAACATTGAAACTACACTAAAAGCAACTGAATTGGATACTTTGAAATGGTGACGCTTATGTTATGTGAATTAGATCCTAATAAGGACTTTTCCAAGTTAAAAAAATTGAAAAGTTGGACAAAGTTAATAGGCTTTCTGTCAAGAGACTTCACTGCCTTAAGTAAACTAACGTTAAATGACCCTAAGTTCATGTTTCCCTGGATTGTCTAAATTCACCAGAATGGTCCTAGTTTATACCTGCTGTCTCAGTGCCATTAATAGCACACCCTCGCACTTCCTAAAGTATTCCAACTTGGACAATAAATTATGAGATTACCCTAACTATGTACACCCAATCTCCAAGAACAGGATAGTTTCTCAAATATATCTGACCACTGTTATGGTTCTTCAGACCATAGAGATGCTGCATGACATGGCAGAATTCTGGATGCAAAGTCACAGAAATCCATGATTTCCGTATTTTCAGCTGGGGAGATTAGAACTGATCCCCCATGAATGAAGAATGTGAATTCAAAAATATATTATTGATTGAGTTTTTTTAATAATAGTACTACTTACCTTGCTATTATTCTGATAGGCAATAGTAATTTACAAATAGTAATATGATGAATAATGTTAAATGAATAATAAAGACCTAAATTATTAAATAGAGACAAAATATAAGACTTGTACTTACCCCTTTGAAAAAAAAAACACAAGGCACAAATACCACATAGGGGATCACATACACCTGAGGGGGCTTTAATTTACAGTAAGTGAAATAATCAAGAGCATGATATGACTACCAAGCAAGTTGTTATAACCTTAAGCTAATAAACAGTAAGAGTATGTAGAATGCAAATTTCAATATTCCCAAAAATCATGACCAATTTTGAAAGTCTGGTTGAGTAGAAAGAGTACTAGCTTTGCAGTCAGTCTTGGAATCACATCATTGTTCCCAGTACTAATAGCTCTGTAACCACAGGTTAACCACTGACTCTCTCAGAAACTCAGACTAGCCAGACTGCTGCCACCAGTGCATGTGAGAGTATCTGCAGAAGGCCTGACAAATCCATAAGAAGAGGAAAGTGTTAGCTGCTAAGGTTACTGTTTTTCTTACTAGTTGCTTATCCTCTTTATAATAATGTTTTCAGAATTGTCAGAAAAAAATTAGCAAAATGAACATTTTTCTCACCTGTCTGCTATACTACCTGGCTGTACTTCCTTCACAAAGATATCAACTTCTCCCAGGTTTTGACTTCTGAGGGCCACCACACTGAATCCAAGGCCTCCATATGAAGGCCGTTCTATATGTATATACTCAATTTGCCGGCCCTAATGAAGGGAGATTAAAAAAAAAAAGTCAATGAAGTACATATAACCAACATACACTTTCCAAAGAACTGTAATTGTTATTTGTGAATAGCACAAAAATAGTTTCTCCTAAGTCATCTCTATAAAACCAAATAAACTCAGCATTTCAGTAATTATTTCTGGACATCCTCTCACTTGATTATTTTCAGTAGAACATAAGAGGGATGTGCAGTGTTCTGCAACTTCAGGGAATAAGAGAGGTATTCTGACACTTCACTGATATGATGATATGAATTCCAAGCTGAATGAAAATTCCCAAGAAAAGTGTCCTTTCCCACAGTAAATTCTGTTACTTTTTACATTGAATTTCTCTAAATTCTCAATGTAAAATATATTTCTAAATAAGGAAAGCAAATTGGTTATTTCAAAAATATGCTAGGGTTCAGACTCAGAATCAGCTGTATGTTTTAGGGTTCTATTTTTAATTCTATCATGATAAATTAATATTCTATTTTAATAGATTAGTTCAAAAGATTATGGAAAGGCCACCATTCAAGTGGGCTCTACCTATGACAAACAAGAATTCTGTTATTTTAATTAATAACCACATTTTTTTTGGTATCATTAATCTACAATTACATGAGAAACATTATTGTTACTAGACTCCCCCATTATCAAGTCCCCACCACATACTCCATTACAGTCACTGTCCATCAGCGTAGTAAGATGCTATAGAATCACTACTTGTCTACTCTGCGTTGTACAGCTTTCCCCATGTCCACCCCTCCCTACGTTATGTATGCTAATCGTAATGCCCCTTTTTCTCCCTTTTCCCTCCCTTCCCACCCATCTTCCCCAGTCCCTTCTCCTTTGGTAACTGTTAGTCCATTTTTGGGTTCTGTGAGTCTGCTGCTGTTTTGTTCCTTCAGTTTTCTCTTTGTTCTTATACTCCACAGATGAGTGAAATTATTTGATACTTGTCTTTCTCTGCCTGGCTTATTTCACTGAGCATAATACCCTCTAGCTCCATGTTGTTGCAAATAATAACCATATTTTTAACATGAAAACTTCATACATGTAACCAACTAACAAAAGTAACATATAAAATAATTATTGCTTAAAGGATTGGAACTAGACAGTCAAAAATCAATTGCTTATTATTTAATTTTTAACAGGTATTAGAGATAAAACTACATTGCTCTTTCAAATGTTTCCCTAGATTTTTGAACTTAAATTGGTTCTAACTCCCACTAGTTTTGTTTAGATATAAAATTAAAAGGAGTTTCATCACTTCTGGTTGACATTAATTTTCTCCTATTATTAAAAGCATAATAATCTCTTTCCTTACAAGTGCAGAGATGGTCAAATTGGAGTCCTCATCTAAAAACTCCCCTCACCACACACAAGAATATTTATTTCCCTTATGTAATTTTAAGACAATAAATTTAAAAACACCCAGTTTAGAAAGTAGAATCAATACCTTCTGACGATATAGTAATATAAGCAAACAAAACACATAGTAATACATTTTAAGGCAAAAAGAGTGAATATAGGTTTCTTTTGTAACTTGTAATAGAGAAATAAAGCTAAATGTTCCCATGACAAGATATAACTTTACCTGAGCCATCTGTTGAATGACTGAGTTGAAGTTTTCATTTCCTGACTTAGGGTTCCAAGGAAATAACCCGGACACAGTCAAGTTATTAGAGGACCTGTGGGCATTCCCATTAGTAATGGCACCATCCGTGAACACTAATAAACCTTTCCTAGAAAAATCAAAGTTGGCTGAACAACCTGAGGGTATATGGCTGAGCTGTTGGAGAAAAAAACAAGAGAATCATCAACAGATACCTTCAGAAAAGAAATTATTTCTATTTATTATATTTTCCCCATCACATAGGTAATATACATGTTAAATATATAAACATGAAAGAGATAAGGTACAAATACATATATGTGTGTGTTTACAAGACTGTATTTTATTTAGTATCACACAAAATGTTTAATAGCTTAAAATGCATTGTTTCCTGCCTTCTATCATTACCTCAAATTAACAGCATGTATAACAGTTCATTCCTACTTCCCATACACAGATACATCCAGTCAAATAAGCATGTAAGCAAGACACTGAGCCCTTCTGCATTTATCTGTGCTTTTCCATGTGGGGAACCACAAAAGATCCAAGGTAGTATACAACAAAAATAACACTAAGTGTTTATTTGTGTTTGCTTTAGCACTTCTCCTCACATATTATCTCCTTTAATCCTTATAACAGCTCTATGAGATACTATTACTCCATTTTGTGAATAAGAAAACTGAAACACACAGGCGTTAAGTACTTCCCCAAGATTAGTAGTAAATGAGTTGCAGAGCAACTTAAACATTAGTTTACAAAAAGGTGGCTTGGGGGGTAAAAGGGGAGAAATCTATAATTATGGAGAATAGGAAAATAGTACTTAATTAAAAAAATATCAATGGCTAATACAAGTGCCAACACACTGGAGTAAAGGTAATGTCAGAACAAATGTCAAAAGGACCTCATAGACAAAATCAACACCCACAGAACTCTATGAAAACACTCATATGAGGGAAAAAAAAACCCACAGGGATTTTATAGTTGAATGGATGAAACATGCTTATGTATATAACTATATAAATATAAAATATGTTGTTATGGTGGAGTGGTTGGCTACATCCACTTAGTCCAGTAGGAGTGACAGATCTGTAGTGATCTTTCCTAATTTCTATTGCTATCAATAGCATTCACTGTTGCAGTATGGGACTTCTTCCATGACTAAGGAATGCAGAAAGCTAACTTTCAAAATAGGGAGTGCCAAAATTACAGTATAAATTCTGATCTAGAGAAAGAAATTCACAGAAAGACATATGTGCAGAGTCAATCCTTAAATAGTTATTAAAAAATCACTTGCTCTATATATTTATAGGCAGGCATTTGGTTTATCAGACAAAAAATATTTTTTCCCAAATTTTGTTAATTTTCACTTACTCTGCTAAGTATCTCAACTACACAAAAAAATGCCCAAATTTAATCTATAGAGTAACTAATCAAGCTCAGCATCTAAAATAGATGATTTACAATCCGTTTAGAACCCCAAAACATAGCAACCAAGACAACAGCTAAAACTATTTTACATCACTCTAAATAAGAGGTGCTCTGTATCCTATAATTCAACAACCATGTAATTAGAGCCTGAAAGAGTCCAGGTACTATGCTAAATGTAGCGGAGGAAATACAGATAAATATTAAAACACCAAGTGTACTGCTTCCAAGGACTTTCTAATCAGAATGCTCATGATGCTTGATATTTATTTGATAATTATTTAATAAATATTTGATAATTGAGAGGTATAAATAATGTGCTACAAAGTCATGGTCACTTTTTGATAGAAAACAGACTTCATGACAAAAATATATTTAAGCTAAACACTATCTTATAATTTTGAAGAAAATTTTAAGAATTCTCAAGGCATCTGACCGTACATATTTAATTACAAGTACCATATTCCAAAGCAAACACAAAATTGATTATTAATATTTTAAAAGTATCCATGCCAATGCTACTCACATGTCAAAAGTCCCAATATACTCCCTTTGCTCAACTAAAAGTAGTTAGAGACAGTTTACCTCTGTCTCTACCTCCTTCTACCTTTGCTGATTTGGATTGGTCAATATGGGAGACCCTGATGGGTAACTTACTTGCCCCTTCAGTTGCTTGACGGACTGCTGAAGTGTGAGTATCTGGTTGAAGAGAGGACTCTTCAGTGTCTCATAAAACATAGACAGCTTCTCACTCTGTGACGTGTCACCCTTCTCTTGCAATTTCATTTTCAGGCGATCAAGAACTTGCAGGACCTGTAGTTTATCTTGTTTGAAGAAAGATAATCAATGTACAAGTTAAATCCCATCTTATAGTCCATTTTTGAATCATTAATTTAGTGATAGAAGTACATATCTATTATACCTGTAGCAGGATTTTCAGGCATTTTGAATTATTGTCTTCAATAACTTTTAAAGAAACCTAAAAAAAAATTGTAAGTACAAAAGATGATTTTCCATTAGTATATATATATACACACACATGTCTCTAGTACTGTTGAAAGTTAAAAAAAAAATCTCAAGAACAGTTTTCATCAAAAGACTTCACTCTGGAAATTCAAACTAAAACCATAATGAGGACCTACTATATACCCACTAAGATATCTAAAACTAGAAAACAAAACAATAGACAGTACTAAGTGCTGACAAAAATGTGAAGCAACTGGAACTCTCATATGTTGCAAGTAGGAATATAAATGGTACAACACTTCAGAAAATTGTTGGGCAGTTTCTTATAAAGTTAAAAACACATTTACTATATGACCCAGAACTTCCACTGCTAAATACCCAAGAAAAATGAAAATATATGACCACAAAAGACCTGTGCATGAATGTTCATAGTATTTTTATTGACAAAAGCCCAAAACCAGAAAAAACCAAATATCTAATAATAAATGAATGGGTAAACAAATTATGGTATGTAAACATAATAGGATACTCAGAAATAAAAAGGAAAAAGTTACACATGATGAAACACTGAGGGAAAGAAACTAGACAAAAAAGGATATAAACTATATGATTCCACTCATATGAAGTTCAATCTACTTAAGATTAATTTACCTAGGCAGGGTGAAAAGGAGTTGACTGGGGAGGGATTTGAAGGAGATTTCTGGGGTGATCAAAATGTCCTATGTTTTGAATGAGGTACTGTTTACATAGACATATATGCTTGTCAAAATTCACTGAACTATATATTTTAAATGAGTATGTTTTGCTGTATGTAAATTATACTTTGACTTTACAAGTTTTTTTTTTTTTTTAAGGATTCTGGGCTAGAAAAGAACATCCAAATAAAGTGATCGAGAACATTTTTAGAGATTAGAAAGAAAATCTCCAGCTGCACAAATGATCCCATACTCTTACTAGTAACCTAAGAGTCTCCAAGGCAACCACCCAATAAGGCATTTTCTAGGATAATGTGTTTTAATTCCAGTGATTTGCTTAAGCCAGCCTAAAATATAATGTAATCAAAACTAAAAAGCTAACAAACCTTTGCTATGATGCAAGTGTCCCTTCCACAGTGGTCATTTTTACCAGCGGTACATTGTTGTAATGAACCATCAAATAAATATGAGTGATAGAGTCAAAATTTTCTGGTATCAACCCTGGATACAGTTTCTGAATTGAGATTTTTATCTTCTAATTCCAGGCCATTAAGTAAGAAAGCATATTAAAAACCAGTAAGGAATGTCACTGGCATTGATAAAGAGGTCCAGGTATGGCATCCCGATGTTCACTGAATTCAATAAAAACCACCACAAGAACTGCTGAATAGAGCATCATAGAAACACTTCCAATGTGCTCAGCATCTCAACTGTGCAATTCTTACAGCTACCCATTGACAGGTAACTGAGTAACAAACAGGACAGTCACAATGGCTCTGTCCTTTTGAATAGCAACATAGGCCCTAAAGGATTGACAAGAGTAGCTTTGTGGTCATTAATATATCAACGTCTCTGAATCAAAGAGTACAAGCTAAAACTATGAGATGCAATATTTTACTCTCAGATCAGCTTTGTTTTTTAATCAATGATAGCCTGTACTATAAATAGTACTGAAAAATAGGTGGGAATATAATTTTGCATAATGTTTTAGGAGAGCAATTTAGCAGTATCTATCAATATATTAAATTTACATTCTCTTTGACCCAGAATATCTACTTCTGAGTGCTTCTTCAAAAGAAATATTTGCAAACGGGCACACGGATGAATGTACAAGGATATTTACTGCATTGTTTTTAATAACAAAACCCTCAGAAAAACTAAATTCTCAAAGCAGTCATTAAAATAATAAAGTAGGTCTGAATGTATTGAAATGGGAATGGGAGGGAAATGGTTAACAGGAAGCATGTGGCTCACTCCTTCAGCTAGAGAGTCCCAGCTCCATACCAGACCTCCTTGCTAACACCCTAAAGGTTTTAATAGATAACAGAGTCCTTCATTTTAAAATGTCAGGAAATACCTGATCTGTCTTAATTGCTTTTTGTAAATAATCTGAGAATGTATGGATTTATGGGGCATGGCTGGCTGGAAGATGGGAGACAATCACACAGACATTTTCTATTTGTGTGACTAATGGAGTATAAAAATCAGGATTCCCTAAACAAGAAAGGCATCCTTTGAGAAAAATGTTTCTGTATATATTAGAACTTGTCTGGTATCCCCAAACAAAAAAAACTATCCTAAGGTTAAGTTTTACTCTGGCAAACAAATTTAAAAATTGCAGTAAAAATCTGTAAGTACATTTGTAAATGACTTGATGCCAATCTGTATGTAACGAAGATATTTTAAGCATGTAGAAAAAAGTGACATTGTTTGGAAGCTGTGCCTTCTGGTTGGGTGCTCCTACAGCAAGGAAGTTCCATGCCTGGCTCCTGTGCACCCCTCCTGCCTGTAACGTTTGAATCTTGAGTAAGGTTTGGTGCTGAGTAAGATCTCATATTCACATGAGTATACTTTGACAATTCAACTCTTTGTTAAAACAGGAACATTATCTAATATACACAATTGAATAGGAAAAACAGTTAATTTCAGGATACGTGCATTATTTTCCCCTTTTTGTAAGAAGAAAATCCTTGTTTGTGTAGGAGTGGGGAAAATTGAAGTTCCTATGGTCAGTATCCTCACCTGAACCTAAAGGACTTGATGATGTAACTGGCCTGCTGCTAGGCTACTGCTTCCACACCCGTAGGCAATGAGCTATTATTGACTGAGTCACTATATCAAGAGCTCTGTCCAGTGCTCTGGGTGGAGGCAGAGACAAGGAGGACTACAGACGTAATTCTAGTGCTCGACATATCTCCGGGAGCATAAGCCGGGTAATAAACCCTTTTAACCCAAGAACGTTCCATTGTCATTCCTCCGTCTCACTGAATACATAGTAAACTTGCCCGGGCCAAAAGCCATTGGCAAGACAGTAGGTTTCTAGATTTTGAAAGATAGTCTATTTAATAATAGTGATTATGTACTCCTAGAAAGTGCAAGTGGGAATGGAGAGATGAAAAATTACTTTTACTTTACAGATTTTAGTGTTGTTTGAACTTTATTTAAAAAACATGTATTAATTTTATAACTTTGTAACTTAAAAAATAAAAGGGAAGTGTGCACCGTATGCTAAGAGAGCTCATAAGTGGAGTGTGACTAGCCCTGCCCAGGGAAGTTTGAGAAAGCTGGAATGACAATATCTTAGAAACCTCTCTGATAAAAGAATAAGAACAGGGTGTAAAAACTGTGACCATTTGTCCACATTTGCCTCTGGTAGTCTCAAATTATCCACTATCATTATTCACAGTGCTCCATTTCGCTCTCAAAAGTTCCTCAGTCTGAGGGACAGATAGGGCTGCCTAGGTCAGTGGTTCTCAAATTTGAGCATGCATCAGATCCATCTGGAGGGCTTGCTGCTGGCATCCACACCCAGCGTTTCTGATTCTGTAGGCCTGAGATAAGTCGGGAGAATTGGCTTTTCTAACAAAGTTCCAGGAGGTCTTGATGCTGCTGGCCAAGAGGCCACAATTTGAGAACTACTGCATACAGGTATAAAGGTGCATGCCTTTCTGTGAGAATAACTAGGTTTAAATGATCTAGTGTAAGGTCTCTAAAAATAGCAGAAACAAAAAAGTAGTTTAGGTTAGTGTTACTCTAAGTATGGAGTGCACTGTGAACTGATGCTTAGCCCACAAAAATGTTAAGTACCAAAACTGGGAATAAGCACTTAGAAACCATGCAATGTGGCAGAGTAATGAATATCTATTAAATTTAGTAATAAAAAAGCTTGACTTACCTTCTATTTCCTTTTTACATTTCATTTTTTTAACAATTATTTTTCTAATAACTTGTTTTATAAAAATATCAGTTCTTGAAAGACTAGGGGAGAATCTCTGATCTTTCACCACTGATAGTCTGAGAAGCCCTGATCTGACAGACTTTGAGATGGTCCTTGTAAATAATAGTAAGTAGCTAAGAAGACTGGTCTTTATCCTGTAAGCAATAGGAAGTAATTACAGGCTTTTAAGTAGGGAAGTACTGAGTCCAGATTTCTATTTTAAAAGGTTAATTCTGGTAATAGGATAGATTAGTGGTCTTCAAACTTTTTCAAACATATATTCCCATCAGTAAAAATATATTGACCACTCACCTTAATTTATTTTGTATAGTTATAAACATATACTACTATATTTACTTGTGATATGTGTTTTAAAACATAAGATTAAGGTAAAAACTAAAAAGCAAGGTCTTATTGTCATCTTCCTACCTTTCCAGTGGATCATCCTGTACACTTTAGAAACCATGGTGGTTGGAGTACCCTCGGTAAGGGTTAAGGGTAGAACTGGTGGTCATCCAACCCACTGACTCATATTTAATAAAGGCCAAACAATGTCCACAAAGCAGGCCTGGAAAGTTACTGCAAGTCCATGGTGTGAGGTAATATTTAGGGAAGGGAACTACAGTCTTAAGACTTTAAGAGGACAGAAGGAAGAAATGCAATACCTCTCCAGCAGAACATCCAACAAGCAGCACTCAGACTAAATGGAACTCACGTCTCATTTATGATCACAGGAAATCCTCAGCCAAACAACTTTAACCTATTTGACTAGGCTAAGAAACTAACAGGGCTCGTAGCAGGAAATTGCAGTTTTGTTTAAACATGGTAATGCTGAGTCTAACTTGTCACAGATAGGTTACCTATAATTGGTCACAACTCAGACATCACAATTCCATACAGTATTGCTGTTCTCCTGGAGTACAGCCTCCAGAGAACAAGTACTTTATTACATTCAGCAGTTTCTATTCCATAACTGATCAAGAGAGTTTGTGCCGTGAATTTTTCATGTCTGGTTCACTATAGGACTTGACTGAAGCAAAGTATTGTAATATTGTGACTTTTTTTTTTAATACCCAAGCCCTTCTTAGCCATCACCAATTAATGGAATATTTGGAAAAATGCTGATGCAGAGACAGAAATTTGACTTAAATTCTGAGTCATACCTCATTTACCTCCTTACAATGTGTTACCATCTCCATTTTGCATATGCAGAAAAGTTCCTACAATTTCAAAAAACAAGGGGGAAAGTGCTTTGACAAAAGTAGTAACAGAGGAAGACAGCATAGAGGCCACTGAGGGAGTTTAATTTCACCCTGGGGAGAGGGAAAGTCAACTGTTAATGACTTTTTCAGCAGGTAACTTCTTTGAAGGTGAGAGTCAGATATTTCAAATCTTCAATAGAAAGGGAATACTTGTCACTCTGATCCTCAACATCTACTTAACTCATCTCCCCCTACAACCACACTCTGTCCTGGGGCTTAATAACTCCATAGGAAACTGCCTTTCTCAAGACAGAAGCCCTACCCAAGCCCCTATGATCAAAGTACACCCATCAACTAGAGGCTGAAGCTAAATGAAAACTGGTCTGCTCCTGAAAGGCTACAGACCTGGGCCTGAAAGCTATCTACAAACCAGGAAAGGTGAGCAGAGCACCAAAGCAAAAGGCAGGCCTTTGTTTTGTTTTGTTTTGTTTTGTTGAGTAAGACCAACATTAGAGAATACTCACATCACAGAGATCTTTTAATCACAAGGCAGCTTCACAAATGCATGCTTTCAATATAGGCAAAATTCAAATCTGATATCCTTAAAACACACTTTCTTTACAGTATTATTGTTTGGCAGTTTTTAAACTATATAAACGGTGATCATACAGTATATTTACCCTCAGCAATTTGTTTTAGCTCAACTTTACCTTTTTAAGATTTAGTCATGATATACACAGCTCCTCTTCATTCACTGTAACTACTAAATACTTCTCTACTGTAGGAATAAATGATTTACCTACCCAATTTCCTATTGATGAGCATTTAGATTGTTTCTCATTGGTCACTAACACAAAAAAAAGGATCAGAACTAAGTACCCACTTCGATAATCAACTTTTTTCCAATAGATTCAATAATCAATTCTTGAAATAAGGGAGATTCTATTGCCTATGAGCTTTGAAATCATAGAGACCTAGATTCTACTACTGGGACCAGCTCTGTGTTCTCGTAGCCAATCGTTTAAATCTCCTTACACCTCAGTTTCCTCATTTCTAAAATAGAGTTAATAAAATTACTAACATTTACAGTTGAAAAGACTAAATAAGATATTATAAAACACTTGGCCTGGCACAAGGTACATATTCAATAAACAGTAATTACTATTATTGTTAACAACATATCTTTTCAGTAAAAATTATTTTAAGATATTTTAGGAGCTTCAAAAAGGCTAATAAATTATTTTAGCTGAGATTTTGCTGTGTAATCAATAATGATTAGCTCTCATAAGACTGAACAACAAAAATTTTCACCAATGCAATGAATACAAAGGGAACACGGGAAGGCCTGTAACTTGGGAATTAAAAAACTCAGTTTATAAATAAGAATGCAAGTGCTTCAGTAACTAAATTAAGGATAAACACACTTGTTCTGAATCCTAACCCAGTGCTGCTTAATAGAAACATAATGAGAGTCACATATATTTTTTCTAGTAGCCACACAAAAAGGCAAAAAGAAACAGATAAAATGAATTTTAATATTTTACTTAACCCAATATATACAAAACATTTCAATATGCAAGTACTATAAAAAACTAATGAAGTATTTTAGACTTTTACACTAAATTTTCTAAATCTGATGTGTATCATACATTTACAGCACATTTCAAACCCAACAAGCCCTATTTCAAGTGCCCAATAGTCGTATCTGCAAGTGGCTAACCATGATGACAATGCAATTTTAATCTACACCTTTTCAGAAAGATGCCTGTACAGTGTTTTTAGCGAAGACTTTTGTTTATCAGCTAATACCCTCTAAGCTTTTTATCAAAGTAACTATCAGAGTGAGAACACACTCATAAATTTGAGTTATTCTCAATAAAAGTACAGTCCCATATTATCAAAATTAAACACCACAGTGGAGGAGAAAAAACTGGGAGAATAATGGCTTACAGTTTACAATACATTCTTGAACATTCATTTCAACCTCCCCAAAACTCAGTAAGGTAGATCCTATATAAATGGGATACACAAAGGACCAGAGTAAGTGACTTGCCAATGCAAAAAATAAGTGGGCTCTATATCTTTAGCATAGATTTATCCCGATGACTAAAAGGAAGGCTACTGAAGGCTCTAAATTTCTCTCCATTTGCACCAGAACCTAAAATGAGGGCTTTAAAAGGAATCCAAATCCACACAAAACAGTATGAAAAAAACATAGTAATGTTCAAGCAATCTCAAATATTAAGGTGAAAGAAAATGATCCTGTTTCTGAAAAAAAAAGCTGAACAAAGTCTTAAGTAAATAAACCCCACTTTGGCTTCCCCAACCTCATGTATTTTTGTTAAACTTGAACAAAACAAGTAAATTCACACTGCTTGGTTGTTGAGCTTAAGGATAATTATTAAGGGTTTTTAAGTAAAAATGCAATTACAAGGATTACTGAATGCTGAACCCCTTTTTCAGAATCATGAGGTTCTAAAAGTGAAATCACTATGGGATAATATGGATTTTCTTTTTAAGAATACTAACTGAAAAATAGACCCTAATTTTACTAGTGGTTTTCTTCAATGGTAGGTGTGTGTGTGTGTTTTTAGCTCCTTTTCTGAAAATTCCAATTCTTCTAGAATGTTAGCTTTATAGTTATAAAAATAATAAGTACATGAGTTGAACTTATTAAGGCATTTTTAAAAACAGATGGGGGCTTGATACAATTTCTTTTCAACTTAACCTATTATTCCGATGCCAAGCTCATCTTATGTGACTGTTAACAGGATCTCAAATTAGCAAGGGCAAATCTCTTTCAGTACTCAAGTTTTAAGAGCTTCGACAGTTATTAACTTTATAATATTTAAAAATTTTAACAACTTTATAAAGGCCCTTAACATCAAGCTCATTTTAGCCTAAAGTCACAATCTCATCTAACTTTTCTGACGCTGCAAAATGAACTGATTTGAGTTCTTACCCCATCTCCTCCCTAGCCTTTCTCTTGAAATATGAGCGTAAATGAAGTGGCAGCCAATAGGAGCTTAGGCAGCCTAGAAGGTGGTATTACCATCCGTGGTGTAACTAGGATTTATCTTCGCGGTCTCCAGAAGTCTTCCTTATTAAACTTGTTCGTTGCTCACCTAGCAAGGCCAGCCTCTACATGCAACTAAGAAGCAACCTAGAGAAATAAGGCCCTTGAAAGGCGAATCCTCCCAATCGCGGAGACACATAGGTGAACAATTAATTCGAATTCAAAGTGATAAGAACCATCTGGAGATACGACAAAGTGGCAAATGAACACTCCAGGGGGAGATTAATTCGGCCTACTAGGTGTGCCGGGGCGGACTTGAAAATGCTTTCCTGAGCTTGACTTAAAGCAGGAATCCAGTGATTTTCCCGAAGGCTGGAGGTCAGAGTACTTTGCGCCTGGTTTATAAAGTGAGTCTAGCAGAGCCCGGGCCTGACCGCCGGCCCAGGAACTCGGCTACGTGACTACCAGGCGCCCGCATGGTGCCGGGGGGCCAGGTCGCCCCTCAGCTGAGAGCTGGGCACCCCACCACCTGTTCACACCTTTCACTGTCACGGTTGAAGCATGGGTCCGCCCAGCTCTGGGGGCGACGCGCAGGCACCGATCTGGGTGCAATATTTGATCCCTGCCCCTCCCGGAACAAAAGTTGAACCGAGATTTGAGGGCCGGCAGGGCCTGCCGAGGCGGGGCGGTGGCGTCCCGCGAGCCCTACACCGAAGGGCGGGGACCACGGGGGGGTAACCCGGGCCCGCCTCGGGAGGCCCGCGCCCCGCACCCTCCGCGGGCCCAGCCCCACGCCCGGCGGCGCCCTCCATCTCCGTGTCCACCTCCTCCCAGGGGGCGGGCGGAGAGCGCGCCGGGGCCGGGGAGGCAGGCTCCGGACGCAGGAGGAAGAGCTGTCCGGGCCGGCCGCGAGGCGTAGGGACGCCGCCGCACGGCTCGCGCCCGCACAGCCGGGCGCCCCGCTTTACCTGGTCCGGCGGAGGCGCGGGTGGGCGCCCGGAGCAGGCGGGCTGGCTCGGCGTCGGCCCTCCCTCACCTGGGCGGAAGTGAGAGGCCCGGGGTGACCGCGCCTCACCTGGCAGGCCTTCGCCACGCACGGCCCTCCCCGCCCGGGGCGGGGCGCAGGGGGGGCGCGGGGCGGGGGCAGCTGGAGGCGACTCCCCGGGGGGAACGCGAGGCGGGGGCTTCTCTACTTTCTGCAGGTGAAGTTCAGCTGAGCGAGGAAGGGTTAAAGAGCCTGAAAAGGTGGGGTCGGCCGGGGCAGATTGGTGGCGGCAGCCGGCGCTAATGGGGTGGGGAGATCCGGCTGGACAGGTGGGGTAGGGGGCTGGGCGGAGAGCGAGACCCACGATCGAGGAAATGAAAGGAAATGGATGAGAGGATTGGTCAAATATGCATAGTCCCTCATTGTCACTTTCCCTTCCCGTTCTATCATCCTTCCCTTGTGTTTTAATTATCCACTGACCCAACATAAAATTATGTGAAGTGTAACTGGGGGTTATTATTCGTTTCTCGTTTAGTGAAGGAAAGGAAAGGAACGAATTTAGCATTATATGCCCGCAATATGACGAGTGCTAGTTAGTACATGACCACATTTACTCTGTGAAGAAACTTATGAAGAAACTGCACCCCTGACAAGTGATTTGCCCAAACTTTGGGACCCAAACGGGATCTTCTGGCTCTTAAGTCCATTGTTGCCTTCACTATACATTTTAACATTTTTATTCTTAATATCATAACTTTGAAGATCTGTGTGGCATTGTTCCACTCTCTTTGATGTAACTGACTAGAATTTTGATGATAGGCCTTCTACTTTGTCCAGTAGGGTCCAAACATTAAAGAGAAAGAGAATCAATCTTGAAGTATGTATTCATTGAATAAAGGCAGCCTTGTTAAGCACTGTGGCTGACTCTGTAAACTGTCAAAAATGGGATACTTGTTCTCAAGGAAGATGAGGCATATATAAAAAACAACTTCAACATAAGGACATCTAAGATCAGACACTTGCACTTTATACCGTTATTGTTAGTTTGCTTGTTTTGAAGGAAATATCCCTTGTTAGCCCTGGTAAAAAGATACACATTTCAGCATGGCCATACTTCTTTGGAACTACTGAGGGAAATAAACTTACACAGTAACTTAAATTACCAAGTAGAATCAGCCAGAATTTTCACAAAGATATCTATTGTTCTTGTTGAAAGCATCAGTTAAGACAGAAATAGGTCTTAACGGATGTTTGGGATTTGCCTAAGGTAAAATGGGAAAGGAAATGTTTCCCAAGTCAGGAGGGCAACATATAACTGGAAGCCAGTTATCTCAAAGTATCACCTGGCAAACACTGGGTCTCTTACTCTAACATTTGATGATGGTTATGAACATAGCTCCCCTTTCTCAAATAATAATGTGACTTTGAATTGACCATGAAACAAAGTTCAAAATCCTATTCTTGGTATCCAAGGCCCTCTAACCTTTCCCCTTCTTGCTAACTCTTCAGTCTAATCTACTTCACCCGTGCAAGATCTTTCTCTGGCCAACCAGGTCTGCTCCATGTCCATGGAATCTCTATACCATAGCTTTTCTACAGGTTACTCATCCCCTTTCCCATGCCTGGAGTGTCCCATAAGCTCTACCCTTCCCCCAGGGCTAATCTCAAAAGTCTCACCTCTTAGGAGAAGCTGCGTGCATGACTACTCCCCCAAATATCCATCTCCACCACACTTAAGCTATTTTCTCTGCATTTTTGTCTTGTTAATGTAAGCTTCCCTTGGGCTCTTATCTGGAATTAAAAAAAAAAGTTTTTATTCAATACATTTGGCACAGTTTTTTTTTAACCTCTGAGAAGCCTCAAGAGTGTCTTATTCATAGAATGATGAAGATTAATACAATTTTTTTAGAACACATCTCTGAAGTTAGAAGATGTGAACTTGAATCGCGATCCACCTAAAATATGTGACTTTGGCAAGTTACTTAACCCTTTAATTCTCATTAGTGACACCGCTGAAACAGTGCTTACTTCACGTGGTAGTTTTGAAGGTACCTGTATTGCACATACCTGGCACCTAGGAAATTTTTGGTAAAAGAAGCAGCACATAGATGGAAATGAGCTTGCCAGACTCTGCTGACTAGAGCCAGGAATAGCAGTGAATAAAACGAGGCGAGGGCTGATGGTGGAGGACCTGAAAATGCTAGAGAACTTTAGGTTATAAGACTTTATCCTTTATCTCTAAGAAATTAAAGAACTGAAAAATTTTAGTAGGACTTTTATTTTTATTTTGTTTTTTAACATTTGATACTTGGTATTTATTTTTTTTAAATGTTGAGCAGTTTTAGGATCACAGCAAAATTTCAAGGAAGATACAGATATTTCTTATATAACCCCTGGTCCCACACATTCATAACCTCCCACATTATCAACATTCCCCTCCAGGGTGGTACCTCTCTTGTAATTGATGAACATAGATGGACACATCATAATCACCCAAAGTCCATAGTTTACCTTAGGGCCACTCTTGGTGGTGTAAATTGTATAGATTTGGACAACCATGCATAATGGATTGTCATATATATAGTAAGGGGCAGTACATGTATAATGACATGTATCCACCATTATACTGTCATAGAAAGTATTTTCACTGCCCTCAAAACCCTCTGTCTATTCATTCCTGCTCCCCTCAACTCCTGGAAACCACTCATCTTTTTACTGTCTCCATAGTTTTGCCTTTTCCAAAATGTTAGATAGTTGGAATCATACAGTAATAGCCTTTTCAGATTGGCTTCTTTTACTTGGTATTAGGCATCTAAGGTTTTTCCATGTTTTCTCATGCCTTGATAGCTCATTTCTTTTTAGAACTGAATAATATTCCCTTGTCTGGATGTGCCACAGTTTATGTATCTATTCACCTACTGAAGGACATCTTTATTTTGGCAGTTATGAGTAAGGCTGCTATAAACATCTGTTGGCAGGCTTGTGTGGACATAAGTTTTCAGTTCCTTTGAATAAATAGCAAGGAGCTAAAATAGGAGTTTAAATAAGATTTTGAATATGACATAAGGTTTTGTCTTTTTTTTTTTTAATGAATGAATATGCTAGAGGCAGTACAAAAAATGGATTGACAACACTGGGGAGAGGGCCTAGAATCAAAAAGAGGAAGGGAAAAGCTACTATAGCAAAATACATAGGAAACTATACTTGAAATAGGGTGAAAATGCAGGATAAAAAAATGAATACTTAAATATATCAGTTGCTAAATGATTAGCTAAACAGATTAAAGAAGAATAAAGGTGAAAACTGAAGTGAAAAAATGATTCTTTTTGAACCTGATAAAAGGGATATTGGTGGTGAAAGTAAGAAAGCCAATTTGTTCTGTTTTGATAAAGTCAATTTTAAATCCTACATTTGATATTCAAGATGATATGTACTCGGCATATAGTAAGCCTTACTAAGTGCTGAGTCAAAGTTAATCTAATTGAGTATTAGGCCGTAAGATTAGTGTACCAAAAAGAGGATACAATCAGAAATACTTGAGAGACAACAGCACAGATGTAGTAGAATTTCAAATGCACAAAAAGACTATAATAAAGATCAACCATATCTCTGATACTTTTAATTTATCGCCAGGGAAAAATATGGCCCACTGTAGTCAAATAAAACAAATTTTGCAGTGTAACAGCCTTTTCTCTCTTTTTCTGTCCTAACCGTGGAAAACGGGAGTCAGATTAATTTCCTCAGAAACTTTTCTATGGGCAAAACTCTGTTAATGTAATTAGGAGCATGCAAGAATCGGCCATGGAAAGATCCAATGTGCAGATCATTGAATCCCAAAGGAAACTGCTTCAGGCTTCATTGATAATCCTTTTCCTAATATTTCTACACAGTAATTTCTATATTGTGCTATTCATGTCTGTAGAATTTCTATAGGATTCTCTAGGATTTTTATGTGACAAAGATATTTGGCATTGAAAATATGCCTACTATTGAGATTTAAGAACTTTCTTACTAAAATCAGACAATGTACTAGTCCTGTGATCAGAGACTTGGGAAAAAGTTAAGTAATAGATTTTACTGAGCCATGAGAAAATAAAGGACAGGAAGATGAGGAAGTGAATTTTTCAGTAAAGCAGCAATTCAAGAGTCAAGATTTTTTATTGTTTCTTTACTTTCAGGGGGAGATGCTTTTTTTTTGAGTTTATACATTGTAGGAAAGAATGAAGATAATTATTAGAATCATGAAAATAGATTTTGTAATGGGATTAATCAGCAAAGCATGAGCATTTTCAAATGGTAATTACTCAAATTATTTCAAATGAAAAATGGCACGAAGTTCAGCAATAATACTGCAGTCAGCAGGAAAATACCTAATTTTTTCCTAATTTCAATAAACTCAAAACTAAAAAGTTCCTTTCACCTTCTGATTTCTTTAGATGGTTTCTTGAAAATCAAAAAAGAACATTTTGAAAGAATGTCAAAACAGTAGTCAAAATGTAAAATGTCTTTTATTACTAGATACTATGTATAACAGATATTCTGATCCTTATGCCTGGATTTTACCTCATCCTTGACCCCTATCTCATTCCCTAAATTTCACCTCAGGATGAGGCTGAGGGATGATGTCGAGCTGTATATATTACACACATCATTGGTATTTTTTTTTAAGTTAAAGTTAATGGTTAGTTTTCTAGGTTGCACATTTTTAGATGGTCATGTAATCTATGGAGATGCAAGTCCATTCCTTCATTTTTGGCCTGGATTTTGAATTATTCTGATGCTAGTGACAAAATACTGTGTTCCAAGGACTGCTTTGGGGGCAATATCTTAAACCAAAACCTTGGCCTACCACAGTAACTAGTATGTGCTTCTATTGTAACAATTATAAAATAGTACTTTAAGTGTCTTTTCCCCTAGCAAACATCAAGTGCCTAATTACTGGGTTCTTGTCTCTTCATATTTTGAGTCTGTATGTTTTCACCTACTGCTGAGTCACATAGTAAATGCTTGATAAATATTTTTATGGAAGGATGAAGGGAGGGAAAGAGAAAAAAGGAAGGAAGGAAGAGATATAAGGAGGAAACAAGGAAAAAAGGAAAGAGAAGGAAGAAGTCCTCTTAAAACAGGAAGTGTAAAGATTGACCTATAGTAAATTTCAAATTTCCTATCACTTAAACCTCTAAGCATAAATTTAAAAATTTTTTAATGTTTTAATTTGAAATGCAAAATTGGTTTAAGAGAAATTTTAAATATATTTACAATACTAAAATATTACTGCAAATAATTTCATGTCCTCTCATTCCAAAATTATACTTCTCATGAGACATTATCCCAGGGCTCATAAAGTGTGGTCTCTGGCCCAGCAATATCAGCACCATGTGGGCACTCGTTGGAAATACAAATTATCCTGTCCCACCCTAGAATCAGAATCAGGAACTGAGGGTGGGGTCATCTTTTCCTACTTTAACAAATCGTCCAGTTATTCTAATGCTCCCTAAAATTTGGGAACCAATGCATAACACAATTCTTCAAAATTGGTACTACTGAGGATGAAGAGGTACCATTCAAATTCAAGTATTTTTATATTAGAAAAAAAGGATTGAACTTTCACATAAAAGAGTACACATTTTCTTCAGTATAAAATCCCCACTACAAAATTTTGGAATACATAGAAAATTAGTAAGACCTACAACTTTTCACTTGGTGTAGTCCTAAACTCTTTGGCGTCCTGTGATAGACCCTTTCCCTCACTTAAATTTTCAATTAAGGTGCAATGCCTATGTTTGTTTTGTAGAGTCTGTAAATTCTGTTCGTGGCAGCCTTCCACAAATTCCTCTCTAAGACAACAGGGAGGCCAGTATATGGTAAATAGTAAGAGCACACAGACTCTGAAATCAGGCAAACCAATTTTATTCCAATTAGTAACTAAAGTCAGCATGCTTTTTCTCATCTTTGAGCCTGGTGTGTTTTCTGTACACCCAAATCCTACCAGGACTAAACAGAGATAACATTTGTAAAGCATCTGTCAAATCCCTGGCGTCACTGGCACTTTCGTGGACGGACAAGCCACAGGAGGGTTGGTTCGGAAGTGAGCATTAGGGAAGCTGATTCTGCAAATGAGCCTTCCGCTTCTGACCCTCGGAGATAAGCCAAGGTTACCTACCGCAGGTGATTCCGCAGGCCTCCCGCCCTTGCACTGGCCCTTTAAGAACGTCCTGCTCTCGCCCCGCCCTTCTCCCGCCGGCGCCCCGGCGAAGGCGGAACCGGAAGGCGTGGGGGACGCCCCGGTGCCCAGCATGGCGGCAGCCTGGCCTTCCGGGCTGGCTTCTCCGGAGACCGTGGCCGCCCAACTCCTGGGTATCCTGTGGTTCGTGTCATTCACCACAGGACCTTGGGGAGCTGCTGCCACCGCCGCCGCCGGGGGCGACGAGACGCTTAAGTGCGAGGACCTCAAAGTGGGACAATATCCTCTGTGAGGAGCCTCCTTATAGGGGCGAGGTAGACTGGGTCGCGAGTGGGTCGCGGCCCTCAGTACGGGTTAGGGTTGTATTGGAGGGAGTGGCGACCTGTGCCCCAAGGAGCTAGGGGCCCTGGGAAGTGAAAAGAGAGACGTGGGCATCGGAGTGTCAGAGGCCATCCTGTGTGATTTTCGTGGGATTTTACTGCTTATTGGCGCTTCCTCTTATAATACACCAATTCTTTACAGGTGGGCTTATTTGCTCAACAAACACATAAATACTGACATTTACCTGGCCCTCTTCTAGACACTAATAATAAAAAGATTGACAGGCTTTACCCTGGAAGTTTGCCTGTTTGGGTGGGGAGACAAGTAGTTAACGGTATAGCCCTTGTATGTTGCCCACTTATTATTAACATATATTACCTTATATCATCCTTAAACTCTGTGAGGTGCCAGACTGCCAGAGGGCAAATTCCTGTTCCACCGTGTAATGTGGGAAAATTATTTAAACTGTTTTCTCAGTAAAAATAGAGATAATGGTACCAACTGAAAGGTCTTTTGTGATAAATTAGTACATGTAAATCACTTAGGACAATGTGTGGCACATAGGGAGTGTTTGCATTAGCTATTTATTTACAGATGAGAAAACACGCTGAAGGGGGATCTGTTACAGTAATAGCTCTGATAAAGAAGAACAATATGAAATGAGATTTAACATTCAAATTAAAATTACTTTTATATAAAAGTAGTTTTATACAAAACTGTAGAAGAGAAAAATTAATAACAGAAGCCAGAGATAATATTAGAGAATTCCATGAGAGAAAATCCTAAAATTTGGCAAATTCTAATCTATAGTATTTTTATGTGAGTTGGGGAGTCAGCCATTATTCGATTTTTACAGAGTTGCTCTAATTTGCTTAATACCATTTTGCTTAGAATTTGAGATCACTGACCCAGTAAGTTGAGTCTGTTTCTTGGGAAAAGGTCAGGGTGCTTCTCAAGAAAATAATTGGATAGTATGAGGAATTGCATTTTGAACTCTAGAGAGAAGTGACTGAGCATATAGGACTGTGAGGTGATGATAACTGAAAAATGTCCATTACCTCTGGCAAGAAGATGAAGTTTCCAGTAGTGATTTGGAAACCTTAAACAGGAGTCAGGCTCTGTATCTTCAGAGACATCTCCTGAATATCTTACTTATCCCATTTTAGTGTCAATAAAATATTTAAGAAACAGAATAGCCCTCAAGGGTTTTGAACGTTGGTTAGAGGATAATTATATTTTCCAAAAGCTCGAAATCCTGCTGGGGAGACCGGGTAGACCCATCCAAAACAACCACCTTCCCTGCAGTCTTTCCACTTTCCCTGATGCAAAGTGCCCTAGGCTGGGAATCAGGAAACTTGATTTTACCACCAGTCACTTAAATGGCTTTGGATAAGCCATTCAAACTCTGAGCCCCAAGTTGTGCTTCTGTAATGGGGAATAATAGTATCTACCTCACAGAGTTTTTTGCGTTACATGAAATTATATATATTGCAGTGCTTAGGGCTATGTAAATTAGTTCAAGCAAATCTCTGGAAAGTGATTTTTTTTTAACGTGAAGCTTTTTTTACAATAATTTGGTAAAGATATTTATTTTCATTTTCTCTTGTGCCTAAACCCTGACTGATGTTCTTTAACGATGGCCTCCTTTGCTGGTGCTTTTAATATGTAGTAAGTTAATATACTGTCGTTAATAAATAAATGTTCAGGCATTTAGTGAGACTAAAAGCATATTTGTGCTTGTTAACTTGGACAAACAGCCTCTCTTTACATGTGAATATAAACATGAGTATATAATATATTAAAGATAAGACGATAATGTATTGTATCGTCATGTAGTTCAAGTTTCCTTAACTTTTCTTACATATTTTTGTAAAGATCCAAAAATAAATGATGCTACACAAGAACCAGTTAACTGTACAAACTACACAGCTTATGGTAAGACTTCCAGAAACATGTCTCTAAAAATAATGTTTAAAACATATCATACATGAATGTTTTAATCAATGATCACTAAAAGTAATTAATAAATGTGTTTTTTTTTTCTTGAGTTAGTACGTTATTATTCAGTTTCCAGAGCAATTTAAAATTGGAGAACTGGCTAGCAGTTGTTAATATTTAATTTAAAAAAGAATTTTATTCTCTTAATTATATATACTGGGAAATGTTATATTTTCTGTCATTTTCTTTTAAACTTTTGAAATAAGTTTATAAACTTTCTTGATGCCTTTTATTTACCAAGCTATGTTATAAAGAAATGCTTCTTTAGTTAGATTTTTAATTACTTAAAAAGAACTTGAAATGAGACTGTTGGTTCAATAAGGTACAGTGAAGAGCTTTATCATCCATATTATGCACTTGTAAAATATTTGGGTACATCCTAAGTATGAAAACAGTTTGGTACCGATTTTAAGTATGCATCAGTATTTTCTCAGACATTTTGATAATGGATAAGTCTGATGATTTTGGGGAGCTTGTATTCTGAAATATATGGAATGCCAAATAAAAATTAATAAATTTTGTTTTGTCTTTTATTCTAAAGGGGTATATTTTGGAAGAGAGACAGGTAGATATATGTTGAAGCTATTTGGTATTCTTATTTGGCATGGTACAGGTGACAACTGCATAGTATTTTGAGAAAAGAGCATTTTTTAAACATACTGTTTTTTGTATTAGGAAATAAGCTGATAGTTGTTTTATAAGTAAAAGCTATCAAACAGATCATGTTAATTAGATTAAAGGAATAATTTTTGTTATAGCAAATAATTTTAGTTTTCAAAAGTATGTTCACATAAGTGAGTATTATGAATTTATATATTTTAAAGAGCAGATCTTTTATCTTTTTGTTTTTCTGTTTTGGCATGTGTTAGCCCATTTCTAATCAGCAGACATATTTGAAAGAAAGTTGTGTTAAACTTATAATTAACATTTTGCTGTATTCTGAAGTAGTGAAATTTTACCATATAAAGAGTAATAGCTTATATATATATATACAATATGTATAATAAATATTGCTTAATATGTATGCTCATTTAACTTAGATGTGGTAAACAATGGAACTTTTCAAAGAATCTTAATATATAAGTGTACTCTGATTTGCTTGTTTTATAGTTTAGCCTTTTAAATTATGCTTTTTGAACACAGAATAGAATTAACACATAAAGAAGGATCAGCTTTTAAAGATTCAATCATTTATGTGAAAGATATTGGATATCTGTGAATACTATTGTGAGTCAGGTATCTGACTTTAAACTAGGAAGCAGACAGTCAGCTATTTCAAAAAAGCATATTCTAGCCTGCAGGGTTCTATGCAGGTATAAGGATTTTGAAGGAAGTCATACTACTAAAAAAACCAGCTTCTGCTCAAAGAGAGCTCTGTCTCCAAATACGTGTCTTTTTTGTATAAAATAGGTTTGAATTCACTTAAGCAATTATTGATAAATAAGGTTATAAACATATACAAATGATCAGACTGCTAGAAAATATAAAGAACTTGGATGGCCTACCAGGTAAGTACTCATAGGGAATGTAAGTAGAGAGCCACAGGAAAATAAAATGAAGGCTTTTTATATAAGAGAATGTTATGATTATTCATTTGGAAAGAATAAGTAAAGTGCCTTACAGTCTGGGAACATATGTAAAAGTTGTAGATTAATAAATAAATGACTTTAAATCATTATGATTTTAAAAAGAAAGTTTCTGAAACAAATAAGAGTCATAGGGCTTCTGCATATGGATGTACAATTTGAACATGACACAAAGGTTTCCAGCTGAGAGCTTGGATAGATTCTACCTAATTTCTCTTTTTAAAGCACAAAAAGCCAGTGGACTGGCCATAGTGAATCAATCCTAAATCCTCATCAGATAGACTTCAAATAACCCTTGAAACATGCTTTTTTGTTCCCAGAGTAGAAGAAAAATACTAGAGTTGTGAAAAGTGAGTTAAATGATCTCTTTCATTCTTCTAGCTAATATTTTTATTTCTGTGAGTATATGAAGGACTATTGCAGAATCTTTAAACTAAGTTTAATTTTCTTAAAGTATACTTCTTGGATAGGTACGAATATGAGGAATGTTTTATAAAGAGGGGAGTTTGGCAGTATAAAGACGAAATTTGGACCAAAGACAAAGGAAATTCAACTATGACAGTAAATTGGCATGACTTTAAAATAGTTCCCAGTTAGCCCAGTGCCCATTAACAAGCATGTTTATTTATTGAGAAATTATTTGTAATATAGGATTTAATAATTAAATTGATTAAAATAAATGGATAAAAAATAATTATGCTTAATAATTAAAATTAACTTATAAAATATTATTTATTGAGAAATTATTACAGGCCAGGCTTCAGCTAGGTGGTATATATGATATCTAAGAGAAGACATAATCTCTGCCCTCCAGTATTTTATATAAATTACATAGACATATATAAGCAAGGGTTTTCAATTTTCTTATCAGAGAAAAATGTATTTAGACTCCATCTCCAGAAAATTTTGCTCTGGGATTTGGCGGAAGTTCTTTTTTATTTTCTTAAGTTTTTATTGAATTATACTTACAGAGAAGTACACATAAGTATAACTCAAATAAATTTTCATAAACTGGACACAACTGGTGAATGCTTCCAAATCAAGAAATATTCTCTAGTCTAGAGTAACTGGTGAATGCTTCCAAATCACAACCTCACCCCATCCCATGCTCCCTTATAGTCACTTCCCTGCCTTAGTGATAAATTCTAGCACCATAAATTAGTTATGCAAAGAGTGTTTTTTTTAGTGAAGTATTATTGATATACAATCTTATATTAGTTTCAAGTATACAACACAGTGGTTCACCAGTTACCCACATTGTTAAATCCTCACCCCCACTAGTGCAGTTACTATCTGTCAACATAGATGTTACAGAATCACTGGCTATATTCTCCATGTTGTACTACCATCCTGATCAGCAACTTATATTATGATTGAGAATTTTTGTGCCCCATTATTCCCTCCTCCACCCCAGCCATCCATCCCAACCCCTCCCTGATGGTAACCACCAATCACTTGTCAGTGTCAATGAGTCTACTGCTATTTTGTTCATCTTGCTTTGTTTTGCTAAGTGAAGTTATAGGGTGTTTGTCTTTCTCCCTCTACTTATTTCCCTTAGAATAATACCCTCTAGGTCCATCCATGTTGTCACAAATGCCAGAATTTCTTTCTTTTTTATGGCAGAATAATACTCCACTGCACATATGTACCACTTCATTATCCATTCATTTATTGATGGACAATTTGGTTGCTTCCATTTCTTGGCTGTTGTAAATAATGTGGCAGTAAACATAGGGGTGCATATATCTTTTCAAATCAGGGATTTTGTTTTCTTTGGGTAAATTCCTAGAAGTGGAATTACTGAGTCATAGGGTATTCTATTTTTAGTTTTTTGGGGAACCTATATACTGCTTTTGACAGTGGCTGCACCAATTTACATTCTCACCACCAATTAGAAGGATTCACACCTCCACATCCTCACCAGCACATGTTATTTCTTGTGTTTGGATAGTGGCCATTCTGACTGGTGTGAGGTGGTATATTGTTGTGGTTTTGATTTGCATTTCCCTGATAATTAGCAATGCAGAACATCTTTTCACGTGTCTGTTGGCCATCTGTATTTCTTTGGAGAAATGTCTGTTCAAGTCCTCTGCCCAGTTTTTAACTGGGTTATTTTTTTGTGTGGTGTTGAGTCATATGAGTTCTTTATATGTTTGGATGTTAGTCCCTTATCAGATAAATTGTTTACAAATATAGTCTTCCATTACTATAGGTTGTCTTTTTGTTCTGGTAATGGTGCCCTTTGCCGTGCAGAAGCTTTTTAGTTTGATGTAGTTCCATTTTTTATTTTGTTTCCTTTGCCCAAGGAGATGTGTCCAGGAAAAAACTGCTCATGCTTATATGTTCAAGAGAATTTTGCTTATGTTTTCTTCTAAGAGTTGTATGGTTTCATGTCTTATGCTTAGGCCCTTAATTCATTTAGAGTTTACTTTTATGTATGGAGTTAGACGTAATCCAGTTTCATTCTCTTGCATGTAGTTGTCCAGTTTTCCCAACACCAGTAATTGAAGAGACTGTATTTTCTCCATTGTATATTCATGGCTCCTTTATCGTATATTAATTGACCATATATGCATGGGTTTATATCTAGGCTTTCTGTTCTATTCCACTTATCTATGGGTCTGTTCTTTTGCCAGTACCATACTGTTTTGATATGTATAGCTTGAAGTCAGGGAGCATAATACTCTCAGCTTTGTTCTTTCTTGGGATTGTTTTGGCTGTTTGGGGGTCTTTTGTGGTGTCATGAAATTTTAGGATTCTTTGCTCTAGTTCATTGAAAAATGTCAGTGGTATTTTGATAGGGATTGAATTGAGCCTGTAAATTGCTTTGGGCAGGATATCCATTTTGACAATATTAATTCTTCCTATCCATGAACATGGGATAGTTTTCCATTTATTTTTCCATTATATTTTCCAATTCTCCCTCAATTATTCCATTAATTTCTCTCATGAGTGTCTTATAGTTTTCAGAGTACAGTTCTTTTACCTCCTTGGTTAGGTTTATTCCTTGGCATTTTATTCTTCTTGATGCAATTGTAAATTGAATTGTTTCCTTATTTCTCTTTCTGCCAGTTTGTTGTTAGTATATAGGAATGCAACAGATTTCTGCATATTAACTTTGTATCCTGCAACTTTGATGAATCCAGTTCTAATAGTTTTTTGGTGGAGTGTCTAGGGTTTTCTATGTATAGTATTATGTCATCTGCAAATAGTGATAGTTTTACTTCTTCCTTACCAATTTGGATGTGTTTTATCTCTTTGTCTTGTCTGATTGCTGTGGCTAGGACTCCCAGTACTATGTTGAATAAAAGTGATGAGAGTGGACATCCCTGTCTTGTTCCTGATCTTAGAGGAAAAGCTTTTGACTTTTTACCATTGAGTATGATGTTAACTGTGGGTTTGTTGTATATGGTCTTTATTAATTGAGGTACATTCATTTTATATCCATCTTGAGAGTTTTATCATAAATGGATGTTGAATTTTGTCAAATGCTTTTTCAGTGTCTATTGAGATGATCATATGGTTTTTATCCATTTTTTAAACTTTCTATTTGGAGATCATTTCAAGCTTACAGAAAAGTTGCAAGAATGGAGTAGTTCGAAGAACACTTACACACCCTTTACCCATTTTTACCAACTGTGAAACACTATCCTTTTTGCTTTATCATTGTGCATTCATGCATGCTCACTATCCCCCTGAATTTGTGTATATATTTTTGCCTCCAAATACATTTGTTTTTTCCTAAGAATAGAGATATTCTCCTAACATAATCACAGTTCAGTTGTACATGTCAGTAAATTTAATATTAATATACATACTTTACTTTCCAAATTCTTATTTTATCAAATTACCCAAATATTGCCTTTATAACATTTTCTTCCAGAATAGGGTCCTGTGATAAGGTGTTGCCTTTAGTTTTCTTTAAATGAGCATTTCACAGCTTTATTTGTCTTTAATACATTGACATGTTTGGACATTACAACCCCCTTTAATAGAATGTTTCTAACATGGGATTGTCTAGTATTTCCTTATGACTAGATTTAGGTCATACATTCCAGACTGAAAAGTTATATAAGTGATTATGTGTCCTCAGCATCTCACATCTGCCATGATATCCATCTGCTTCTCATTGGTGATGTTAATTGTTAAATGTGGATCACTCAGATTTTTTCATTTTCAAAATATAGTCAGTATAACTTTTCATCTAATAACCAATCTTTGGAGAGACACATTAAGACCAGGCAAATATCCTATTCCTTATCCAGACTTTCTCCTATACCTGTGCCATCTAAATCCTATATGTTGTCCAGTGCCAAACTTTTGCAAGAAAACTGCAAATAGAATAGTTTTCCGGCTTTTAGCATGTTATATAATTTTGTCTGCTAGTTAACGTTTATTAATAATGGGCTTCCTTAATCTCATCATACTGATTTTTTTTGCTTGTTCATAAAACCAGTATGAGCATGGAATTATCATGGTATAATGGAAAGAGTATTAACATTAATGAGTGTTGGTCTGGGACTTGTAGACTATTACCTACTCTTTTTTTTTTTATAATTTATTTTGGTATCATGAATCTACAATTACATGTGCAATATTATGGTGATTAAACTACCCCCTTCATCAGGCCCCCCCCACCAACCCCATTACAGTCACTGTCCATCAGCGTAGTGAGATGCTATAGAATCACTACTTGTCTTCTCTGAGTTGTATAGCCCTCCCCATGCCCCCCCCAACATTACATCTGCTAATTGTAATGCCCCTTTTACCCTCTTATCCCTCTCTTCCCACCTATCTTCCCCAGTCCCTTTCCCTTTGGTAACTATTCGTCCGTTCTTGGGTTCTGTGAGTCTGCTGATGTTTTGTTCCTTCATTTTTTTTTCTTTGTTCTTATATTCCACATATGAGTGAAATCATTTGATACTTGTCTTTTTCGGCTTGGCTTATTTCACTGAGCTTCCCTCTAGCTCCATCCATGTTGTTGCAAATGGTAGGATTTGTTTTCTTCTTATGGCTGAATAATATTCTATTGTGTATATGTATCACATCTTCTTTATCCATTCATCTACTGATGGACACTTAGGTTGCTTCCATTTCTTGGCTATTGTAAATAGTGCTGCGATAAACATAGGGGTGCATCTGTCTTTTTGAAACTGGGCTGCTGCATTCTTAGGGTAAATTCCTAGGAGTGGGATTCCTGGGTCAAATGGTATTTCTATTTTGAGTTTTTTGAGGAACCTCCATACTGCTTTCCACAATGGTTGAACTAATTTGCATTCCCATCTGCAGTGTCTATTACCTACTCTTTGACTTTGGTCAACTCATTTAACTTCTTAGAAACTCAGTTTTCCTATTTGTAAAAGGAAAAAGAGAACATGTTACTAGTTCTACCAGTTTTTTATTAATTAACAATTTTAATTAGCAGTATTTTATTAATAAGGATCAAATGAAATCAAAGTACATAAAAACGAATAAACTGTAGAATTGTAGGCTTCTTTTGAATCAATTAATTTCATTTCACAAAATATTTCATTAATTTTACAGCAACTTACAATGTTTATATTCATTCCTTATGTCAGGTTCATTTCCTTAGTCTTCTCAATGTTGAAGTTCCCTAATTTCTTAGAGTGGGGAACCTAATACTTGTTGAACACTTTCTCTAACCAAGCACTATGCTTTACACATCATATGATTTTAATATGTATATAATACCTGTATATGTATATACATATAATATGTATATAATGATTTTAATATAATAATATTTAATATGTATATAATTTCAAGGGTATTTTCTCCATTTTACGGATTTACAAGTTTCAGTGAGGTTATATAGTTTGTCCAAAGGAACACACTAGTGAATTTGACAAAGTTTACACTTAAACCCCAATTTTTCCAGTTCTAAAGTCCTGATCTTTGCAGTTCTCTATCAATTCAAACAAATCTGATCAATGTTTCTCTTATTATTTTCTCATGTTATCTTCATGCTTGAAGCAGCAGCTCATCCTTCCTCACTAAAGTACATAATTTTCATCTCTTGAAACAGCTCATCCTTCTGTCAAACTTCTCTAAAATCAGTTGTAGCAATATGGTTTCCACTTTGTTCTGGTACCTCTTTCCACTATTTGTATCTTAACTGTGGTTCTAGGCCTGGAGTGTGTTTGGCATTTTTCTCTATTTCATCTGTCTCATACCGAATACATACCGTTTCTTACAGCAGAAATGATAAAAATGCCATTGAAAATTAAAATTTTCAAAATGTGGGTGTTTGAACTATTAATAGTATCTAATTGAAAAATAGGTGTAATGAAAGGTATTAAACATTTAAAAAAATATTTTAATATCTCATCTTTATAAATGATCTTTTGAAATTTTGTACAGAAACCTATCATCTCAAAAAACAATCCATTTCTATTAGGCAAGGTGTATTGAACAATAACTCACTGGAATCAATTACAGTGTTTTGTTCTGTAGCTCTCCAAGATCTGATTTTAGATAGTCTGCAGGGTGTTGAAGGCTGTGAGACAAGGAAGTGACAGCTTTAAACTGACCAAGTATAAGGTAATATATTTAGAGAAAAATTGTCCAAAATTTAGTAATAAATTCTGTTTTTTTGTTACAGTTCTCCAATCTGGAAATTACTGCTTTGAGGATGTGAAAAAATTTAAAGGTGCTTTTTTTGAGGCAAAATAACTTTTTAAACCAGACTGCTTTGACTTACATGCCTGATGTCTAAACTCCAGTTCTTCAAACTGGAGTACATATACTCCTGGGTATAGACAGCTTTCCAAAAGATGAATAGGTATAGATTTTGAATTATTTGCTAGGGTGGTTATAACAGTATTATAAACTATATTGCCTAAAAACAACAGACATTTACTATCTCTTAGTTTGGACTCTAGAAGTCTGAAATCAAAGTGTTGGCAGGGCCAGGTTCCCTCTAAAACTCTGGGTAGTCTTTGCTTCCTTTTCTAAGCTGTTGGTGGTGGCTAGCAATGCTTGTCGCTCCCTGGTTTATAACCCCATCAGTCCAATCTCTGCTTCTGACTTCACGAGGCATTTCCCTGTATTTTTTCACATTATCTTCTCCGTGTTTGTGTGTGTGTGTGTGGACTTTCTCCTTTATATAAGGACAACAGTCTTATTGGATTAGGACACACCCATAATGACCTCATCTTAACTTGGTTAAATCTTCAAAGAATTTATTTCCAAGTAAGGTCACATTCTGAGGAAGGGTAGGACTTCAACATGTTTTTTTGTGGACACCATTCAACCCACTGCACGTATCTTTAAGGGAATCAATTTACAGATCCTCAGCAATTATATATATACATTTTCCTAAAATTGATATAAAATTTCTGAATTTTAAAGAAAAGTTCTTTGATATCTATTGTCTGTTGGATGATGATGGCTATCAAATTACTGGGGTGTTTAGGTTGCATTTTAAAGAATGTGATAACATTTAAATTTTAATGGCAGTATGACAGGCACAGGAAAAGATGCTCCACATCTGCAAATTATCAGGGAAATGCAAATTAAAAGCACAATGAGATATCACCTCACACCAGTTAGGATGGCCAACATCCAAAAGACAAGAAACAAATGCTGGCGAGGATGGGGAGAAAGGGGAACCCTCCTAAACTGTTGGTGGGAATATAAATTAGTTCAACTGTTGTGGAAAGCAATATGGAGGTTCCTCAAAAAACTAAAGAAAGAAATACCATTTGACCCAGTAATTCCACTTCTAGGAATTTACCCAAAGAAAATAAGATCCCTGATTTGAAAAGACATATACATCCCTATTTTTTATTGCAGCACTATTTACAATAGCCAAATAATGGAAGGAACCTAGGTGTCTATCAGTAGGTGAATGAATAAAGAAGAGGTGGTGCATATACACAATGTAATATTACTCAGCCATAAGAAGAAATCAAATCCTACCACTTGCAGCAACATGGATGGAGCTAGAGGGTATTATGTTCAGTGAAATAAGCGAGGCAGAGAAACACAAGCACCAAATGCTTTCATTTGTGGAGTATAACAACAAAGCAAGATGGAAGGAACAAAACAGCAGCAGACTCACAGACTCCCAAGAAAGGACTAGTGTTTACCAAAGGGAAGTGGTTGGGAAGGGTGGGTGGGGAGGGAGGGAGAAGGTGATTAAAGGGCACTATAATTAGCACACATAATGTAGGGGGCTCTGGGGAAGGCAGTATAGCATGGAGAAAACAAGTAGTGACTCTATAGCATCTTGTTGCAGTGGGGTGGGGGTGGAGGGACTTGATAGTATGGGTGAATGTTGAAACCACAATGTTGCACATGTGAAACCATCATAAGATTGTATATCAATTATACCTTAATTCCAAAAAAGAACTTTAGCGGCAGTATTTACAGTATGCTGGAGATTATATATTTTACAGCCATTTAAATCTGTGATGATGAAAAATTGTAGCTGTCAACTTAAAAATGTGTGAGGAAGTACATAGTTTTAAAATTATTTTAAGAAGTTGTGAGCAAATTTTTTAAAGACCACTGATCTAGAGTAGGGTCTCAACCTCGGTACTGTTACTATTTCGAACTAGATAATTTTTGCCTGCGAGGAGCTTCAGTAGGATATTTAGGAGTAGCCCTGGCCTCTGCCCAGCAGATGCCGGCATCAGCTCCCCAGTGGTGGCGGCCAAAAAACTCTCCAGACTTTGCCAGATATCCCCTAGGGAGCAAAATCACCACTGGTTATTGAAATAGAGCATATTGATCTCCTTTCAGTCAGTAACAGAAAATATTTGTATTAGCATTTAGACATTTGCTAATTTCAATTTTGAGTTGTCTTCTATATAGCTTTAGTCAAAAATACAACCTAAGGTGGCATTTTCAAGAGATAGAATTATAGGAACATGATAATAATTGATTCACAAAAGTCAATAAATTTTATCCCTATGGCATGGTAGGTGGCCAAATAGCTACATATAAATCCTCTGTTAACTTTTGTCCCATCTCTGTACATCTTAACATTGTAAGTCATTGCTTATATCTGGAGTCATTGTAAAAAATGGCTGCATGGAAAATCTCTATATTTTGTAAAAGTTCTTATTGAAGACCTACTCTATTTAGTTCTGTTTCCTTTGTGTCAGGACCCAAACCAAGTTCCTGCGTTAGCTTAGAAGTCAATTGGCATATTTTCTTTCATTATATCACAATAGTTCTGTAAAGCTTTTTGCCTTAACTACCTGGAAGCTATGAGCTAAATTTGTGGCTCCATTACAGTGTCTTTAGCTGTTTTCTAGTATAGTTATTTTTTCACTTTCCCTCTTCTCTTCATTTTATTACTTTTTCTCTTGTTTAAGTGGTTCTTAATTGTATGGAATCTGTGCCTTTTAGCATAAACATCTCGTTTTGGAAATTTAAATACATTAAATAAAACTTAAGGGGTGATATAGTTTGAACTATCAATAACCCAATATAAAGGGTACAAAGTCAAAGGGTGTTTTTCTGGCATTGTTTTCTCAGTGTACTACTCTTGGCCTAAAAAAGGATAATGACTTGTTGGAAATCTTAAGGTAATTTATAAAGTAGACAGGAAATGAATACCATTTTCCTCTCATAATAAAACTCAGGGGTCTCTGTTTTTTATTTTTACGTTATTATATGAAGTCTATTTTTATTTTCTTTAAAAATTATCTGTAATTATTGATGCTAAGCATAGAGATAAGCATTTCATGAAGGAGCCTAAAAACATTAGTATGTTTTAGTCAGAAATGGTGAAGGAGGAAAAGTAACATTTATTGAATATCTACAATAACTGTGCCTTGTGCTAGGTACTTTATGTCATGTTTAATCCTCACAGTAGTCCTATGACATAGGTGACCATAATGCTATTTTTACCTACAGGGAATCCAATGTTCTGAAAGAGGAAATGCATAGATAGATCATTCTCATCCCAAAGTTCTTTTTCTTTACACAATGATGCTGTAAAGGCTACAGGACAGTGTTTGCCTAGCACATAGTAAGCTCTATAGGTGTTACTCTTAGTATCTTGTCATCTGGGGTATGAGTAAGGATCAAAACTGCTAAGTGCTGAAATAGTATGCTAAATCACATCCTAGAGGGAATAGAGAAACAAATAGAACAAATACAAGTAATCTATTTAGAATGGATAAAAAGATGAGTTTATGGTAGTCATCATCTACAACAGTTGATTCAAACCCAGAATACAAAATCAGATTATGTTAAATTTAATGAATTCTCCAGTGAGTTACCAATAAAAACTCAAGAAGTAATCTTTATCCTAGAGATGAAGTAAAGGTTAGTAGTATTGTGCGATTCTTTTCACCTTTGTCAGAGGCAGGAGATGGAACTAGGTGGGTCATACATGTAACTCAATGTGTCAATTCTTACATTTTTGTGTCGAGACTACTGTATCCCATTATCTTTGTCTTTAAATATATTACATATTCATATGTATATATAATGTAGCCTTTTCTATCTAAATTCAAGTCACACATCAGATATTATATTGAGAGGTGATTTCTTATAATGTTATATTTTCTTGTGTGCTTTTCTAGTCTTAAAAAACATAATTACATATCTTCCCTACAGAAAAAAAAGATAGTAATGGTTTCTTGCCTTTTTCTGCCTTTAGTTCCATGCTTTCCAGCACCCAACATAACTTGCAAGGATTTTGGTGGCAATGAAACACATTTTACTGGAAATGAAGTTGGTTTTCTTAAGCCCATATCTTGCCGAAACGTGTACGTACATTACTGAAGCAAAATTTTCAGATTATTTGCTGATGTTGTATTTTGACTGCTTGGAGTGAAGAGATAAAGAGTTAATTTATGAGGGAAATCTTGCACTAATATAACTTCTATCTTTTTGCTTGTGTCAGAAAATCTCTATGTTAAGTTAAACATGCTGCTTTATAAATGCAATTTATCAACCAATAAAGCTCAGTGGTTCTTTTTTTTAATTAATTTTTTATTTTTTGTTTTGCTATTATTAATGTACAATTACATGAGCAATATTATAGTTACTAGACTACCCCTATTATCAAGTCCCCACCACATTACCCATTACAGTCACTGTCCATCAGCGTAGTAAGATGCTATAGAATTACTACTTCTCTGTGTTATACTGCCTTCCCCGTACCCCCCCCCCCACCGCTAGATTATGTGTGCTAATCTAATACCCCTTTTTCCCCCTTATCCCTCCCTTCCCACCCATCTTTACCAGTCCCTTTGCCTTTGGTAACTGTTAGTCCATTCTTGGGTTCTGTGAGTCTGCTGCTGTTTTGTTCCTTCAGTTTTTAAGCTCAGTGGTTCTTTATGTGGAATAAAGACTTATGAATGGCCTCATGTCATGTCAGTTCAATCAGTTTATGCTACCAAATGAGTTGTGAAAAAATTCTGTTTTCAAAATTTGGAGGATTTCTAGAGTGTAAATAAGGGATTGTGTGCCTGTAGCATTAAAAGAATGCTAATTATTAATCATTTGCATATCAAAGGAAATTTGAAACTTGGTTTCATTCTTTGTAATAGGTGTGGATGAAAAATGGTAATGTTAAACAATATAAAAGTTAGTTTGGGATATTAAGACAAATGGCTTTATTTTGTTAGGAATATTATCTTTATTTTGTGACTTATCATTAAAATTATCCATCAATTTAATTCCCCTTATTCTGATTCAGTGCTCATCAAGCAAATTCTATTTTGGAATTGTAGATTTTACTATAGGAGGGGAATAAATTTGCCAGTAGATTTGGGAGTATCTGGTTTCCCTGAGACTTATGTTTCTTACTATAATTGGTGTCAGTGTTTGTGAGCATGATGAGTACAACTCGGTCACATTAAGCCTAATCTACCCAGAAATACTGAAAGAAAAATCAGAGTTAACTTGGAAATTAAGTTATGACTATTGTGCTACCACTACAGGTAATATGAACCCATAAGGTCCAACCTGAGTGATTAGCTGTCCTCAACAGATGATTTTTCTTAGTTGTTGTATTATAACCTATGATATCTTGGGCCAGCACTTAATTGTTTGTCATTGGAATATTTAAGGTAGAAATTTCAATCTATAAATTTAAAAACTGACTAAATCATATCTAGGTATTTTGGAAATAGTTCCTTTTAACAATTTTGCTTTACTGATGAGAAACCTTGTAACACAAGAAGCTTAAGTGATTCATTTGGGATTACACAGCAAGATAGAATCTAAAGTGCCTCATTAACTCAGTGAAGTAGGGTCAAAAGAAAAAAAAAGCTTATAGTAATTCCTAAGAATTCTAATAGAACTTGTACAAATAGCCAAATAATGTTTATTTCTTTTTACAACTGCAAATAGATGCCATCAAATAAAATGCAACAATGTATAGGTAGAAGGTACAAATAAAATGCAACAATATACAGTTAAAAGGTAAGAATACAGGCATTAACTCCCAGCTGAATTCAGCCTAGATCAGCAGAATCACAGCCACTGCACTGTACAAGTGTGAGAATAATACTTATTGTTTTAAGTCACTGAGTTTTAGGATGATTTCTTATACAAGGTTATTGTAACAATAGCTCACAAATAAATACTCCTCTATGGTCTACTTTTGGCACAGCAGCCAGAGTGATTATTTTAGTCTAAATCAGATAATATCATACCTGTCCTTCAAGTCATGCAGTAGCTTCCCATAGCTCCAGAGTCTATAGTAGTGTTCAAGGCTCTGCATAATCTGCATTTTCTGAGACCTGTCTCCTACAATTCTACCCTTCTCTTACTCCACCCCTGCTCTACGGCCTCTTTAATAGACTTCAAACATGCCAGATATGGTGCCTTTGTAGCACCAGATTGTTTTGCCTGGGACACTTCCTTTGAGGTGGGGCATGGCTAATTTACCTCCCCAAGTCTTTGCCTCAGATGTCACTTCTCAGTGAGGCCTATTCTTAGCACCTATTTAATGGCCCTTGTTGATACCTCTGGCATTCTGGATCCCCTATACACACTGCTCCACTTCTTTTTTTCATAACATTTATGACTTTCTAGCATAATATACAATTTACTTTTTAAATATGTTTGTGTTTATTGTTTGCTGCCACTACATTGTAATGCCTTGAGGGGCAGATAACTTTGTCTCTTGTTCATTAATACACCCCAGTAATATAGTGTCTGGCACGTAGCCATCCAAAAAGCACTAATTGAATGAATGGGTGAATGAACCAATTAACAAATAAATAATAAAGTTTTGTTTTCCAAAATGTTTACATGTTGGAAATCTCAGAATGTGACACTCATGTTCTAATTCTGTGCAGAAATGGTTATTCATATAAAGTGGCAGTTGCACTGTCTCTTTTTCTTGGATGGTTGGGAGCAGATCGATTTTACCTTGGATATCCTGCCTTGGGTGAGTATGTGTCATTTAAAAAAAATCCTGTGAAACTTGTAGGTAAGTATATCTATTCCTAGATTAAATCGCTGCATACTCCCGTGTAACTGGAGGTAAATGCTTGACGTTCTGTGAGTATAGAGCTAGCAGTTAGCTCTACAGTTCAGCTTGGGTAAGAAATACTGACATTTCCTGCATTTTCATCTTTGTGGAAACACACTCAAGATAGTGTAGACACTGACTTAGGACAGTAGACATGACCTGTCGTTCCTAGAGCTGGGCACACAGTGGATGTTCAATAAATATATTCTGAATACATGCAGCCTTTTCCCTATCCCTCCAGAAAATATTTGCCTTCTACCTGAACCTCTATTAGTGTTGCCTTGGGAATAGAAACTACTTCTTTCAGGAGTAGTTGGGGCTGGAACTGCCGCAACCAGGGTGAGTGGTGTGGAGCCTGACTTTTATTACCCTTAGCATCCTTTCCCATACCTTCCTCCTGGCTGTAATCTTCTCATTTGCCATAGTTACTAATGCTTATGAAAACTGTTTATGTTTGGTGATAACTTTTGTTTAAATGATACTTTCACATGCCTCCCTTATTTAAGCCTTACAAATCTCTGAGTTTATTATCCTCTTTAACTTTTACAGGTAGAGAAATTGTTACCAGAGAGGTTAAGGGATTTACTGACTCTAGAGGCCTTGCTTTATTCTGTGACATATTTGTTGTTACCATCCTTGTTTTATAGATAGGCAAATTGTCACAAGATTAAGAGATTTACCCAAGGACACACAGCTAGTGACCTGAATTTGAACCCAAATTTTCTGACTTGGAGATCACTTTTATTTACTGAAGTACTCTGCTTCTGTATTAACCCTTTACTAAGCAAATTTGAAGTTTCTGAGTGCTCTGCCTTCCAGTTAGCAAAGCTAATTTAATTTTTTCCATGCTACTACCCACCCGAGATCAAAGAGGAATCTTTTCTATGGCATTAATAGGAAAAGGGGTATGTTTCTGAAAGCCTTACCTGGAACTCAGTGTTATAAGATTATAAATAGAAGTCAAAATATAAAATACTGTATACACAAATTTATTGTTAACAAACATTTATTCAGTATTCACTACCTGTTAAGTAGGTAACTAAGTGCTCTGGAAATAATGATAAAGATCACAGTTCATATTGGTAAAAAATAAAATAAAAATGTTGGTAGGCCAATTTATTAGATAGTACTACTACAGAACCATAACACAGTGCTATGAGAGTACAGAAAAGGGACTGGTTTAGTTGACCTGTGGATGTGAGGGAGTTCTTAGATGAGGTGACATTTGACCTAGATTTTGAAGAGACTTAGTACGTTATAGGGAACATGTGCAAAGGCACAGGGTGTTAAAGAACATGTATGTGAATGTGTGTTGGGAGAATGGTGGATAAATTAACCCATGGTGTAGGAAGAACAATGGCAGGAGATGAAAAGTGACTGCAAAGGTAGCCCATAGTCAGATTATAAAAGGCTTTGACTATCTTGTTATGGAGTTTGGACTTTACCATTTAAACATCAGAAGCATAAAAGTTTTTAAGCAGGAGAATCGTGATCAGCTTTATATTACAGGAAGATGACTATAGAGGAATTGTGGGAAATGGCTTCAAAGGAGGAAGACTGGTGGCAGAGTAAACTGAAAGATAATACAATAGTCCTGGCCTGAATGATGCAGTAACTATTTTCATGCCATTTTTTACAGTAACCATACCTTTCCATTACACAGCTGAAAACCAGTTTAATATGTACAGAAGGCCTCTGAGTTGCCAAAATAAAAGTCATTTAGTCTAACTATTCTTAGATGATGGCTGGCTGGCTGGACAGAAGGACAGCTAGATGATCAGATGGAGAAACTAGGTTAATAATGGGAAAGTTAAAATGACGTGGTGATGGTTAGAATGCATCTGAAGCCTTCTGCCTTAATACTTGCATTTTCTTACATGTTCTCATTAAGAGGATAGAATCATACATATTTTTTTGAGAGATTCCTATCTTTTGAAAAGTTTTTAAAACAGGAGGGAAGGAGAAAAACTAATCTTAAAAAGTTTATTCTGTGGTGATTTTGAATAGTAAATATATTTAAAATTTTGGCTTAATGAATGACTTTTTAGCTTGTGAAGTATGTCATGAGCTGTCATGTAATATAGTGTACGTTGTTTTTTTACTTGACTGCAGCACCTAATAATATGTTGGTATGTATCTTGTGAATTTTTTCTTGCAGAATAAAATTATAGGTAATAAGACCATGTAAAGCTCTGTATAGTGGCTCTAGTTGAGTGAATGTTAAGTTTCCTGCCAGGAGCTGCCTTTCCCAGGCCACTGCTACTCCAATCTATTTTTAGCTTCAGTCAAAGAGAACCTTTCAGTTTGAGGCTGAGATTCTATAAACTTGTAGACTTTTAACATTTTACTTTATGCTTCAGTGTAAAGGGTTTTTTCTTTTGATTTTTTAAATAATTTATACCACAACAACCTATGGATGTTTATTAATTCAACAAATATTTTGACTGTTAGCTTAGGATACAACTTCCTCAAGATTGCTAAATCTGTCATTTCTTATCTATCTGCTTTACAGCTTTAAAATTTTTGTTGCTATTGTCTTCTCTTCCATTCTCTTTATTCTAATTCAGTTTGTGACTTTACAAATCCCTTTACCATCTCTTACTGGGTCTTGGCTTGAGAGGAACTAAGTGGGCATGTCCAATTCATTATCTTCAACTGAAAATCCTCTTATCTCTAAGCAAATATTTTTATTCCTATCTTCCTTGCATTTAAACGATCTTTTTTTTCCTATGGTTTTTTTTTTTTGGCTTAAACAAACATTTATTTTCTCACAGTTTTGGAGGCTAAAAGTACAAGATCAAAGTGCCAACAGGGTTAGTTTCTCCTGAGACCTCCCTCCATGGCCTGTAGACAGCCACCCGCTAGCTGCTTCTTTTATTTATTTATTTATTTATTTATTTATTATTATTATTTTTTAACAATTTATTTTGGTATCATTAACCTACAATTACATGAGCAATATTATGGTGATTAAACTACCCCCTTCATCAGGTCCCCCCCACCAACCCCATTACAGTCACTGTCCATCAGCATAGTGAGATGAGAATCACTACTTCTCTGAGTTGTACAGTCCTGTCCGTGACCCCCCAACCTTATGTCTGCTAATCGTAATGCCCCTTTTACCCTCTTATCCCTCCCTTCCCACCCTTCTTCCCCAGTCCCTTTCCCTTTGGTAACTATTAGTCCGTTCTTGGGTTCTGTGAGTCTGCTGCTGTTTTGTTCCTTCAGTTTTTTTCTTTGCTCTTATACTCCACATATGAGTGAGATCATTTGATACTTGTCTTTTCGGCTTGGCTTATTTCACTCTAGCTCCATCCATGTTGTTGCAAATGGTAGGATTTGTTTTTTTCTTATTGCTGAATAATATTCCATGTGTATATATAATCACATCTTCTTAATCCATTCATCTACTGATGGTCACTTAGGTTGCTTCCATTTCTTGGCTATTGTAAATAGTGCTGCGATAAACATAGGGGTGCATATGTCCTTTTCAAACTGGGCTGCTGCATTCTTAGGGTAAATTCCTAGGAGTGGGATTCCTGGATCAAATGGTATTTCTATTTTGAGTTTTTTGAGGAACCTCCATACTGCTTTCCACAATGGTTGAACTAATTTGCATTCCCACCAGCAGTGTAGGAGGGTTCCCCTCTCTCCACATCCTCGCCAACATTTGTTGTTGTTTGTGTTTTGGATGTTGGCCATCCTCACTGGTGTGAGGTGATATCTCACTGTGGTTTTAACCTGCATTTCTCTGATGATTAGCGATGTGGAGCATCTTTTCATGTGCCTATTGGCCATCTGAATTTCTTCTTTAGAGAAGTGTCTATTCATGTCCTGTGCCCATTTCTTAATTGGATTATTAGCTTTTTGTTGGTTAAGGTGCGTGAGTTCTTTGTATATTCTGGATGTCAACCCCTTATCAGATACATCATTTATGAATATATTTTCCCATATTGTAGGATGTCTTTTTGTTCTACTGATGGTGTCCTTTGCTGTACAGAAGCTTTTCAACTTGATATAGTCCCATTTCTTCATTTTTGCTTTTGTTTCCCTTGCCCGGGGGGATATGTTCATGAAGAAGTCGCTCATGTTTATGTCCAAGAGATTTTTGCCTATGTTTTTTTCTAAGAGTTTTATGGTTTCATAACTTACATTCAGGTCTTTAATCCACCTTGAGTTTACCTTTGTGTATGGGGCTAGACAGTAGTCCAGCTTCATTCTCTTACATGTAGCTGTCCAGTTTTTCCAACACCAGCTGCTGAAGAGGCTGTCATCTCCCCATTGTATATCCAAGGCTCCTTTATCAAATATTAATTGACTGTAGGTGTTTGGGTTAATGTTTGGATTTTCTATTCTGTTCCACTGCTCTGTAGGTCTGTTTTTGTGCCAGTACCAAATTGTCTTGATTACTGTGGCTTTGTAGTAGAGCTTGAAGTCAGGGAGCGTAATTCTCCCTGTTTGATTCCTCCTCCTCAGGATTGCTTTGGCTATTCGGGGTCTTTTCTGGTTCCATATGAATTTTAGAATTATTTGTTCCAGTTCATTGAAGAAAGCTGTTGGTAGTATGATAGGGATTGCGTTGAATCTGTAGATTGCTTTAGGTAGTATAGGCATTTTGACAATATTGATTCTTCCTACCCAAGAGCATGGGATGCATTTCCATTTGTTAGTGTCTTCCTTAATTTCTCCTAGGATTGTCTTGTAGTTTTCAGAGTACAGGTCTTTCACTTCCTTGTTAGGTTTATTCCTAGGTATTTTATACTTTTAGATGCAATTGTGAATGGAATTGTTTTTCTGATTTCTCTTTCTGTTAGTTCATCATTAGTGTATAGGAAAGCAACAGGTTTCTGTGTGTTAATTTTATATCCTGCAACTTTGCTGAATTCAGATATTAGTTCTAATAGTTTTGGAGTGGAGTCTTGAGGGTTTTTTGTATACAGTATCATGTCATCTGCAAATAGTGACAATTTGACTTCTTCTTTACCAATCTGGATGCCTTGTATGTCTTTGTTTTGTCTGATTGCCGTGGCTAGGACCTCCAGTACTATGTTGAATAACAGTGGAGAGAGTGGGCACCCCTGTCTTGTTCCCGATCTTAGATGAAAAGCTTTCAGCTTCTCACTATTAAGTATGATGTTAGCTGTGGGTTTGTCATATATAGCTTTTATGATGTTGAGGTACTTGCCGTCTATACCCATTCTGTTGAGAGTTTTAATCATGAATGGATGCTGAATTTTGTCAAATGCTTTTTCAGCATCTATGGAGATGATAATGTGGTTTTTGTTCTTCTTTTTATTGATGTGATGGATGATGTTGATGAATTTTCGAATGTTGTACCATCCTTGCATCCCTGGGATGAATCCCACTTGATCAGGGTGTATGATCCTCTTGATGTATTTTTGAATTCGGTTTACTAATATTTTGTTGAGTATGTTTGCATCTACGTTCATCAGGGATATTGGTCTGTAATTTTCTTTTTTAGTGAGATCTTTGCCCGGTTTTGGTATTAGAGTGATGCTGGCTTCATAGAAAGAGTTTGGAAGTATTCCCTCCTCTTCTATTTTTTGGAAAACTTTAAGGAGAATGGGTGTTATTTCTTCTCTATATGTCTTGTAGAATTCAGAGGTGAATCCATCAGGTCCAGGGCTTTTGTTCTTGGGTAGTTTTTTGATTACCGATTCTATTTCATTGCTGGTGATTAGTCTGTTTAGTTTTTCTGTTTCCTGCTTGGTGAGTCTTGGAAGGCTGTATTTTTCTAAGAAGTTGTCCATTTCTTCTAGGTCTTGCAGCTTGTTAGCATATAGATGCTCGTAATATTCTCTTATAATTCTTTGTATTTCTGTGGGGTCCGTCGTTATTTTTCCTTTCTCATTTGTGATTCTGTTTATGTGTGTAGATTCTCTTTTTCTCTTAATGAGTCTGGCTAGGGGTTTATCTATTTGTTTATTTTTTTCAAAGAACCAGCTTTTGGTTTCATTGATTTTTTCTATCGTTTTATTCTTCTCGATTTTATTTATTTCTTCTCTGATCTTTATTATGTCTCTCCTTCTGGTAACTTTGGGCCTCATTTGTTCTTCTTTTTCCAATTTCAATAATTGTGTCCTTAGACTGTTCATTTGGGAATGTTCTTCCTTCTTTAAATGGGCCTGGATTGCAATGTACTTTCCTCTTAAGACTGCCTTCGCTGCGTCCCACAGAAGTTGTGGCTTT